>JAKTUX010000001.1:627740-1255480 GCA_030556895.1 Kodamaea jinghongensis | reverse complement strand
TGCTGATCTTGGCGTTATTAGCACCACGCCTTAACCAACTGGGCCAAGGGACCTTTTACGTTTGTTTGAATATCCTGCTTTTTTAACACTTCATAGAAGTGTTTGCTGCTGGGTACGTTTTCATGAACTTATTCTTTTGTGGACATTCTGTACACTTCGGTACTTTTCTGTACACTTAAGAATTTTCATTAATTGGTAGATGTCGTCTGAGCACCCAAACCATTTCACACCACATTCTTCCCCTGTACCAATCTAAGGAAATAGGTTACGACAACCTCCTTACCACTAATATACGGACTTCTCCCCTTGTTTTGCATCGCTGTTTGCCATATTCACTGCTATAGGTGCCATCAAACTATTTGCACCCAAAAAAAAACCGCACCGCACGACCCTCTCTCACGTAAAAATTTTCCAGTATCAACTCCAAGCTACATCAAGTATGCCAGTGAGAGCCATCGCAAAGACCTCCATAGCCCGTAATGGTATCGGTGCATTTGTGGTCCCATGTCATAAAATCCAATTAAACTACTGTAACTGGGGTGGATCATCCAAAGGAATGCGTAACTTGCTTCTGTCCAATGAAATCCAACAACTCGCTCAAAACAAGAAGAACGTCTTCTTTGAGGTTGTCAGAAAGCCGGGTCACCCATCTGTCAAGTTTCACTTCAACAACGACGTTGTCAAGGAAGTCAGCGTTGCCAACTTGGACAGTAAATCCATCATTAAGAAGATTGAAGAAGTCAGCCAACACAGCGGTGCTGATTTGCTCAAATTCAACCATAAGGTCATGTCGATAAACGACTCTGTGAGAGGTATCTGGTCTCCAATGCACACATCCAAGGACCACAGATTTAGAATTTAAAAGTAAGGAGATGTTTGGAAATCTCCTTGTCATATTATGTTACTTTTTCTCCTGGTAGCATTGTTTCATTTCATGTATCATAATGATTGTAAATAGAATAAAAAGAGGTTAATGTGAGGGGTGTAGGTTGAACGGAATTTTCGAGAGAATGAATTCGTAAGAAGCATGACCAAGAACTCAATGGAGATACTCTGAGCTTGGTAGTGTGATTGAAAGCTTCGTATTTGGGTGTAGAACCTGTTTTCCTACGACTTTTGGAACTTGGTCAGCAGGTGTGCTCTCTACGCCCAACAGCAGCTCTGCCGTTACGTGTAAAAATACTTCTCAAGTCACGGAAGGGGTGGTTGCAGACCAGGTCTAATGGTGTGAGCTAGGCAGCTCTGCAGCTTGGTTGGTAATCAAGATAGCACGCCAAGACAAGACTCCGCCTGTTGCTGTTTAGCGGCTCTCGTGACTACCCATTGGTTTTATCGCAGAACCCAGTGTATGCGCTGCAGCGTAGTGCACACGGCCGTTCTGCCCAGCGAGCTGCATGCGAACAAGTTCCGCGGGGCGGGAGGTACCTGAGAGGGGTACTTTGCAGCCACATCTTTTTTGGCAGAAACACATCCAGCACTCTATACTATCCCTAAAACACTTCATACTTCATTCCCAGCACTGTGAAAAAATCTTACTAGATCATTCCTAGGACTGTAACCCACAATCATACTACATCATTCCTAGCACTCTATACTATTATCCCAAATACAATTATAAACTAAAATATTAAACTTATTCGGCCACGACACCGTCGTCAGCATGGTCTCTGATGTTGTGGTCATCCAAAATGTGCCTGTTGGAACCATCGTTCTTAATCCTGTAGATCTTGTTTCTCCAGAATCCGTCTTCACCAACTACTTCCTTGACCACCAACTCGTAGCCACCGAGTCTTGGAAGGGCAATGGCCCAAACGAGCCACCAGATCAAACCAATAGCAAAGATACCCCAGGTGACGACTGGGTGGATCCAGTAAGGCAAGCTGTTGTAGACCTTTTGACCGTGCACAGGTGGAATGTATGGAGCGACAATCAAGTAGAGCGATGCAATGAAAAAGAAGATGGTGACTGGAATGGTGGCCTTGAGAGGAGGGTTCCATTCAATTTGACCAGTGCGCTTCTTCCAGTACATCCACAACAAACCTCCAGCAAGAACGGTGTTGACCACATTCAATGGGTATGAAATCAAGTTAAGAATAAAGTTGTAAGCGTCACCTGGAGGTGGAGCCAAGATGGTAATGATACACACAACCCAGTGTTCAAACAACCCCACAAATGGGGTGTTGAATGGCTTAGAAGTACCAAAGAATCTGGATACTGGCAAGACACCCTCACGTCCCAAAGATTGGATGATTCTCCCTTGCGAGAAGATGACAGACAAGACGTTACCCCATGCGGATAATGCGACAAATGCAGAAGAAGCCTTTTCGGCTTGGTGGCCGAAGGCATACTTGAAGAAAGAAGCAGCCAAGATTCTTCCAGAGTCGGCAATTTCTTCCTTTGGAACAACGGCAAAGTAGGCAATGTTAACAAACATGTAAATGACACCCAAGGAAATAAAGGCACTTGGAGCAGCAACTCTCAAGACCTTGACGGGGTTCTTGATTTCACCAAGCGCATAGTTTGCGTTGGAGTACCCGACGTAGGACCAGATGACGTTGTAAAGGGCATTGACAATACCAAAACCAGTAGGAGACTCACCCTTGAAGGCATCGTGGAAGTTGTGAGTAGGGTGGAAGTCCTTGTTTTTGATTCCACCCCCAAGAGCAACCCACCCGGTAACGGTGATGACCAAGACAATGGCAATCTTGAAGACACCCAAGATGTTTGCAACCCACAAACCGGCCTTGACATGCAACCCGTTGATCAAAAAGGAAAAGGTGATGACAGCCACACCAATTCCTCTGGAGTTCCATTGGCCAGGTTCTGTACCTGCTGCGTTCAAAATGTACTCCCCAGTAACAATAGAGTTACCGGCGGCCCACCCCAAGAAAAACACATAGGATGCGTACATGGCGGTTACCAAAAACTTGGGCTTCTTGAACATGTACTCCAAGTAGTTCTTCTCACCACCGTTTCTGGGCAAGGCAGACCCCAATTCCATGTACACCAACAAACCAGAGAGCGCAATGATAGTACCTGCAAACCACATCATCAAGGAAGTCCCCACAGAACCACTCAATGCGTAGATGGTGGACCCGGTAGAGAAAACACCAGCCCCCAACATTCTGTTGATCATCAAAAAGGTGGCACTCACGTACCCAATCTCCTTGGTGTTGTGGTCTAACGACACGATAGCAGCCTCCCTGTCCGAAGAGTAGTATGACGCATTGTCTTGGTGCGACTCATCAAACTTCTTTTCATGTGTAGTGGACGAATCACGTCCATACTTTTCCGAATCACTCATAGCAACTCTGGTACAGTTAATTGATTTAATTCAATTCAAGGAATCTGGCGAATTTCATGCTTTATAAATACCATCAAAAGATTTTGCTGCCAAATTTTTTTTACTGTATGTTAAAGAAAGTTTGCCTGCAAAAAAAAAATCATTAAAAAATAAATCTAGAAGCACGGCGTGAATTTCTTTTAATAGGGTTCCTCAATATTAAAAAGTACGGCAAATGGAGCAACCACACTTTTTCGAGCACTTGGCCATATGACAGTAGTGGTAGACATGTTAGAATTGGAGGGGAGATGGTAAAAGAGCACAAATGAGGGTCCACACCCAAGAGATTTGCAAGTATTGCACAATACCTAGAGAGAGTGGGGAGATAGAGAGAGCGATAAGTAGTATGCAAACCATCAGGATGATCTTCTTTGGTCCAGCAGGTTTAGTTTCTCTACATCGAGACGGGCAAGAAGAAACGTCAAAGGCCACAGGTCATCTCTCAGACGCTTGCAGGGCATCGCGAAGTCAATGTTGTGCTATTATTTAAGGTTACGGTGTCGAGTTACGTGAGAGATGGGACTTGTTGCAATTGCACGTGACGCGAATGTTCTGTTGTAAATGAAGACGTTTTGTGTCCTGACCCTGCTTTGTGAAAGCCGGAGGCAGGTTTTGGAACCTAGGGACATTCCAGAACCGGGATTTGTCGAGCGTCTTGACTGAGCAGTGCGTCAGGGAGGGCGACTGGGGCTTTGGGTGCGTGAATTCATGCCTAATTCGGACCCACAGTTATGCACCAATGGAAGTCCGGATCTTTCTCCATGCCTACTACAGTAAAGTTAGACTATAATAAAGTAGCGTATTCGGAAAACAATAGGCGGAACCGTTACGTTACTTGTTTGAGGATATACGAATAATGCCTCCCCATACCAGCGCCACAGCTAAGAAAGTGCAGTCCATGGCGACGAGATGACTTACAATCCCGCTGCGAAGCACTTAGTGCGCCCCAAATACAGGGTGAGCCACTATTTTCAACCGCTCAATGCCTAGCTCTAGAAAGCCGTACACCTTGGCTATTTGGCGTTTCGCCAACCTTCAACCAGAGCATGATGATTGGTATACCGCTACAATTTCCTCTACAAAGTCAAAAAAAAAAATCTGAAGATCAAAGTCTTAACTGAAGGATAAATCATTAAAGTATTACCTGATAAAAGTACTGAAACATATGTTAAAGTCAAAAACTATTACGAACGATATCAAAAAGAATAAACTGAGAGGTGTGCTAACTGAAAGATGTTTATTTCAATAAAGTAATTAACGTAAAGATATATTTTGTTTTCAATATGTGCCCCGGTAGCACCATGCTATTTACAAAACCTTTTCGAACTCAGCTTGGGCCAACTTTAAGTTGTCTTCAGATCCAACCAAGTAGACAAAGTTGCCGTTCTTGTCGTTGTTTCTTGGAACAGTGATGAAGGTCTTTGTCTTTTCTCTGATCTTGTTGACCTTGGTACCTCTTGGACCAATTATCTTGGAGAAGTTCGATGGGTTCTTTGCATAAAACCAACCGTTGTGGGTGGCTTGTTCGGCAGTGGCCAAGCGGTCCTTGATCAACTCAGCAACCTTAGCGGTCTTGCCTTCGTCACCCTTCAATCTCCATGGGATGCTGCCCTCCTTGGCTTCCTCTTCTGGCTTGCTGACAATGGTGAACTTGGTACTGGCGTCGTCAGTAGGGAATGCGGCCTCTGGTGGGGTTGGAATGGTGCCAGATGACAACTTGGAGGCCAATCTGGTCAAGTTACCGTGGCCCACTTCAACACCGTACTCGGTGGCCAACTTGCTGAAAATAGCACCACGCTCAGAAACCAAGGCGTGGTACTTTTCCGGAACTTCAACTACAACGTTCCAGTCGTCCTTGGTCAATTCGGCAATCTTGGCCTTCAAGGCTTCCAACTTCTCTGGCAATGCATATAACTTGACGGTGGTGCTCTGGTCGTCTGGTCTTGGGACTTCAATAACAGCATCGAATTCGTCCTGCAACGAGTGTCTGATGGAACCAAGGGGTCCAACAATAAGCTTGTGCTTTTCCTTGGCCAATTCGTAATTGTCCTCAACAGTAGCTTCCTTACGTGCGACGAAATCCTTGATGTGCGCAATAATCTTTTCAACAATGCTCTTGTCTCCCTCAGACGTAACCTCTTCAGAGTCGCTACCTTCGTTTGGAATATTCAACAATCTGTTGTGCTTGTGTCTTGGCAAGTCGTCACCACCAGCCTTGGCAATGATGCTCTTCATGATGCTACCGCTTGGACCAATCAAGTCACGGTGGAATTTACGAGGAACATTCACAGTCATCACAATGTGGTTTTCGATTTCGCTGATAATCTCATTAATCTTGGCTGTGGCATCCTTCAATGCAGCCTTGGAACCAGTCAATTCGACCTTGGCGTGGCCAACCTCTTGTTCGTTGGCTTCTCTCTTGAACTTGTATTCAACACCAGAGCCGTCAGCAATGTCCTTGATGGTTTCACCGGCCTTACCAATGACTCTGGCAATGGCCTTGACTGGAACTTCGATGATTTGCTTGAACCCGTTGTCCTTTTCGTACTGCAACAATTCCTTCAATTCTTCCTCGGCCTTAGCAACACCCTTGGATGGACCCTTGATGGTGACTTCGTCCTTGGACTTTGGAGAGTCAGCAAAGGCAGACAAGTTCAGGGAGTCGGCAGCTGGGAATCTGATCTTGACGTTGTACTTTTCTTGCAATCTGTTGATGTAGACACCGTTTGGACCAATCATTCTTCTGTGGTATTGGTTTTCGACTCTGATTCTGGTCAAGGTCTCGTCAGCCCACTTCTTCAGGATCTGTTGGATACGGGTCTTGGCCTCTTCGACGTTCTTCTTGACACCGGCAACAGAGATCTCGGTCTTGTCGGAGCTTTCTTCAGCAACATCGACCTTGACACCAAACTCTTCTCTCAAAGCGTTCATGTTGGCACCACTCTTACCAATCAATCTTGGCAAGACGTTGGATGGAACAGCAATGGTGGTGGCGTACCCATCCTTGTATTCCTTAGCATCGCTCAAAACAGTCTCGATTTCCTTCTTGACGGCGTTGACTTCAGCCTTGACACCGTGCAAGAAGACTTCATCGTTGGACTTTTCGCCGGCAGACTTGTGGTGCAACTTGACAACAACGCTGTTTGGTTCGGCACCAGCCAAGATGGCGTTCAAGGTGGTGTTACGAGGACCAGCAATGTGGGATTGCTCTGCGGATGGAACAGACAAGACAACGGTTTGCAAGGACTTGGCCAAGTCTCTCAACTTGTCCAAGGTAGAGTCGACAGCAGCGAACCCTTCGGAGGAGGAGGAGCTTTCAACAAAGTCAAAGTCGTCGGTCTCTTCCTCTGGAGCGTCGGAGAACAAAGTAACCTTGTTGCCCAACACAACGTAGGAGACCTTGTTAGCCTTGGCTACAGAGTCGATAGTAGCAGGGACCTGCTTGATCAAAAATTCGTCAATGTCGCTGATAACCTTGGTTTGGTCTGGAGTGATCTTGTTGACACGGTTGACAATGGCCTTCTTGGCGGCCTTGACTTGTTCAGCTTCGTCACCCTTGGAAACCAATTCGATAGGAATAGACACAGAGGCTTCGGCAGTCAAGACTTGGGCGTCTGGAGCGTTGACAACGATTCCGTTTTCCTTGCCAACTTCCTTGAAGAAAGCCTTGTTTTGCAAGTAGGCAGCGACGGCTCTAACGTGTTCCAAGTTACCCTTGTGAGCCTTGGACATGTCCAAGACTTCGACCTTGTACTGAGAAGTGTGCTTTCTAGCTTCTTCTTGAGCAGCAGCAATCTTCTTCTTCTCACCGACGAAGGTAACGTTGGATTCGGAAGGACCAGGCAACTTGATCAAGACTTGCTGAGATTGCAAGATCGAGTCAATTGGCAAGAATTGGTGCTTCAACTTTGGAATAGGAACTTCAATAGAGGTGATCTTGGATTCCAAGGTAGCAATGGCCAACTTGACACGTTGCTTGAACTCAATGGCCTGTTCTCTGTCACCAGCAATCAAAATTCTGTTGCTAGAGGACTTGTGGTCTGGGATAGAGACGTCCAATTCCGGGTAGTTTGCAATATCCTTGTTCAAGGCCTCGCCAACGAAAGGCTTGACCAAAGATGGAACGTTAACCTTGGTAGTCAAATTCTTAGTTTCTTCCTTGACGATGGCCAAGATTTGGTTCTTGGCGTTCTTGCAGCCTTCGACGTCACCTTCGATGCTGATCTTGACGGTCTTGGAGTAGAGGTCATCTTCGTCGGCTTCTTCTTCTGCGTCGTCTTCGGAGACTTCTTCGTTACCAATGTCGACCTTGACGTCGTTTTCCTGGATGATAGGCTTTAAGTTCTTACCTTGTTGGCCGATGATTCTGGATCTGAGCTTGGCAGGGACAGAGAAAGAGACAATAACAGGCTTGGTCAACTTCTTGATGATCAATCTCTTGGCCAACTTGACGTCTGCGGCCTTCCCGGAGATCAAGAAGGTTCTCTTCTTGATGTGCTGGGAGGTGGTGCACTCAATGTTAGTCTTAGTTTCGGACTTGACGGTGGTCAATATCTTGATGAATTCCGGCTTGGCGACGTTCAACTGGTCCTGGACGTCCAAAGAAAAGGCTTCTTGGACGGTAGTGACCTTGAACTTGTTTGGGACGGACTTGACAGAGCCTGCGAGCGAGGAGGAGGAACCATTGGAACCAAGGACTGGGGTGGAGAAGCCCGAGGAAGTGGCGGAGGCGGAACCCGAGGAGGCAGGAGGCTTCATGGACGGACCCCATTGTGGGGTAGCGCTAGAAGAGGACTCGTTCTTGGGCTTGCCGCCACCCAAGGTAGGGAAGGCAGACTCGTCAGCAATGGTGGCCGGAGCAGCAGCGGTGGCGTCCGAAGCAGGCTTAACCGCGTCTGCAGCAGAGGAGGAGGCCGAAGCAGCAGCGCTGGATCCGTTGTTGTCCAACTTGACACCGTTGTGACGAGCAGCAATAATTTCAGCAGGAGTTAACAGCATAGGAAAGTTTTCCAATAAAGGACTTGAAAATTTCAGATTATACAAATGGGCAATGCTAATGTAAGCAGCAGGTACTGTGATTTATTGTTGGGAGATAAACACAGAAAGTTTAGGAGGAAAGTAGTGTGGTTTGGTGGTAGGCGTTGAAACCGTGGATGGTTATGATAGCGTGTTAATTTCCAATTTTTTTGGAGCCTGGCAAATTTATTCAACGGTGGCTGCTTATGTAATCGATCCACGTCCGATCATGGCACTACACATTTACGAGTTGCATGCAGGCTCTAATTTACTTTGGGAAATAATTAAGATTCAGAGTGACAGCGTACAGGTGAAACAGTGGGTTGTCATCAGTCGTAAATTCAGTATAGCATAAGGGGGCATACATATAGGGAACGAACGAAGCGTCTGTCTTGCAGGGCAGATTGCTTGCTGGTGGGAGAATGTGCTGCTGAGCTGCTGGGAGTCGCAAAGTAACGCAGCCGCTAGAAATAGCATGCAGGAATGGTTTGTGGGCGCTTCTTCTTCCTTTTGTTTGTAACGCTCACGAGACCGCTGGGGTGGACCAAGAAGGTACGGCACGAGTTCTTTAGGGTTTTTGTCTTTTCTAGGACCAGGACTACCAGCGTCAAGTCGTTGCCGTCGACGAAAATGTCGCCCGTGGGGCTTCTGTAGCGGTTGAGGAAGGATTCGTTGGTGGACACCGTCATGATCTTGCCGTTCCACTTGTCGTAGGAGTTGAGTTTTGGCAAGCAGTTGCGAATGTAGTCCTTCTCCAACTTGGAGTGGCAGTTTTCCAACAGGTGGAACGGGCGAGAACTGAGGAGAATGGTGTTTCTTTTGCAGATTTCCGGGGCGGTGACGACAGAGGAGGCTGCGGTCAGGATCGACGACTCGGACCCTCTTCTGGTTGTCGAGTCAAAGAGCGATTCCGTCAGCAGGCACGTGCATGTGGAGTTGCCGGAGTGTAGGGAGTTCAGTCTGTTGACCGACCGTCTGGTGGTAGTGGTGCTGGAAGAGGGCAATTTTGCGTCGTAGAAAGAATCCGCCAAACAGTCGCTCGATTCCTCCAACAGCGAGATCAACAAGTTGATGCTGCGGGCGGAGTAGCGATGTGGAATGCTCTTGATCTTGGATTCCACCCTGTCGTCCAAGGGAGAGCTCAAGTCGCGGCCCAAGGTGAACGACCTAAGCCAGAAGGTCATGGCGTGGAACGACCAGAATTGAAACAAGACCTGTTTGTACTCGAGTCTGAGCCGCAAAACATTCTTGTGCTTGGACAAGGTGGAGATCTGCTCTGGGTGGGACGTGGGCTCTAGCGTTGGGGCGCGTCCGACCTGTAGATTGGCCAAGGTGAAGGACTGGATCAAGGTGCCCCTGTATTTGAATCGGCGGAACGCCTGAGCGTCCTCGATCGGCTCGAAAAGCATGCGGTTGTCCCTCAACATGTCGTAGTACTTGCCGAGAAACGTGCCCAACGTGCGCGTGTACTTGGCCTGCTTGTGCTTGAGCTTGAACTTGGCGAGTTTCGTGAAAATAATGGGGTCTCCGTCGCCCTCGTCGCTGCTTGGAGCGTCCGCCTCAATCGCATCAATGAGATCATGCAAAGTGTTGGCCTCGTTGAAGAGCGCCACGATAACCTCATGGCACTTCTTATCCACATCTAGCTCATACACACGTAGTTGCGTCAGGTTGATCTCTAATGCCACCGCCTTCCACACTGTCTTCCTCCCGCCGTACTGGTACGGGGTAAGAAACTCGGTGCTCATGAGGGCCACGCCAAAGAACGAGTGCGAAGCACGATACACAGGTAGCGTCTCTGACGGTACCTCATAAGCAGGAGGCTCCTTTTCCTCGTATTCTGGTAAACTCATCTTGTAATATCTAAGTACTCCCTCCCAATTATGAGTATCTAATACTTGTGTATGTGTGTTTGTCGAAACTTTCTCTCCGGTAAATATCCTATATATATAAATACATATACGACGCTGCGGTACTATCGCTCCTTTTTTCTCTCTCCCTCTCACCACTCGGAATACTTCCCCGTATTTTGTCTGTTTCTTTTTTATTTTTTATAATCTTCTGCCTCATTCTTTTCAGGAGTGGGGAGAAATTTTCCCATACCTGGTGACTTCACTTTGTGACTTCACTACAGCGTAGTTTAGTGGAGAGGCGGCGCGCGAGTTTGGCCTGGAAAAAGGTTAGCTTACTTTCCTGCCCCTGTGATTGGCTCCAGATGCGATAATGAAAAGCTGTATGTCATATCATTAAGCCTCGCATCTATTGTTCCGTCATACTGCTACTCCGCCGTAGGGCTTTTGCTCTACGCTTACGCATCTGATCAATTTCATGTTCATCGATCTCGAGCTGGCCCCTTTGTGCTCGTGTCGTTCCCCCTACTCGAACGCCCTAGGCTTTCCCACAAACAGAAATCCCCCTATGACCAAGTGGGGTTATCTCTTTAGATGAAGTAGCACTAAAAAAAAAATAGTGCAACATGGAAGCAATTAGACAGCCAAGGGTAAAAAATTAGTTTATCTCCCGGGGGTGAGTCGAACACCCGATCTCAAGATTACTTTGAGGGATCTCATTACAGTCTCGCGCCTTAGCCAGCTTGGCCACCGAGAGGTTTTACGGGGTTTTTGGCTGCGTGCGGCTTGAGACAAGTGGGCAGAGCTTGAGTTGGTTACATGAGGTTAGGTTGCAACGCGTTAAGCTGAACGTTTAAGATGACGGTTATGCTGACAGGTTACTTGCATCATGACCGTTACATTGACGGATTTCATTTCAAAATGACCGCTACATTGACGGGTTTCATATCAAGATGACCTTACCTCTCTGAATCTCCGTTCTCAAATCCAGTTTGCGGCACCTGATGTTTCGCAGTCATTCCCACCTTAACTTTTCCTAACTTTCCGGACTCCACCAGGTTAGTAGCGGCATGATGTGTGCATTGTCTGGGGTACTTCTGGGGAGCTTAAACGGCTATTGATATCCGTGACATATGTTGGTTGTAGCCGTGACATAATTCGGTAGTAGACTGACTGTACTAAAAACCCGAAATAGTGAGAGCGCTAGATACGAGGTCCCAGCTCCCAGCTCCCAGCTACAACTACCACTGTCACAACAATATGGACAGGAACAGACTAGGAAGGGACTACTCTATCCGATAATGAATTGGATACTGCAGCATTGATCATAAATGTTCCAACGCTGGCGAACCCAATTCACAGTGCGTGTCTTGCAGCCAGTTCACACCGGCAGCTCCCTCTCAATTCTGGTGAGGTCATCGCAACAAGGGGCTCGAGAACTCTAGATGACCTCCCCGGTTCCCCTGACAGCAGACACCGACGCTGGGCATGAACGTTGCATATTCCCATTGTTAAAATCACCCTACAGCAGTGAACGTTCGCAACCGAAAATTTATGTGCATTGACTATTTACCCGAATATTTAGCGAAATACTCCAGAATCACATCCACGTAATCCTGCTTCTTGGTACACGATTTGAGCTTGTGTTTCTGCTGGAATGCCTTTAGCTGTGGCACCGTGAACCTCGACAATTGGTCTTCCTGCCAGGCCGTGGCCAACTCGTCGTCGGTGGCTTCCACCTTTGTGCGTTTGGCTGGGGGAACAGTGGGTTCCGGCTCCAGCGCACCAAACTTGCCCTGGTACTCGTCCAAAGCAGACTTCAACTCATCAATGGCCTCCGTCCCTACGTTCAGAAGTAAGTGCTGTCTCAATTCCAACAACTTACGTCTGCTGGTGTCGTTTTTGTCCAAGCCCTTGTCGAGGTTGTCCAAGTCGATTTGCAACAATTCCGCTTTGATCACCTTGTGGAAGTAGTTGAGCGACGGGTTGGGGTAGTCCAGTGGCTGGTAGCTCTTGATAAAGAACTGGCTGATGAGTTTTTTGTACGAGTTGCTGACTGCCGTCAAGTCCGCGTCATTTGCAGCCTCTTGCGGCGTCTGCTGGTTGTACCGCTCCGAGCTGAACTTGTACGGCAAGGCCCTCAAGTCGTCCAACCACGGGATCCTGAAGAGCAAGAACCCCTGGGGGAAGTTCAGACGGGACGGTTTCAGTGAAAACTTGACTCTTGTGGGGTACATGGCGTAGAGCGTAGGTTTGGAGCTGCGCTTGATGCAACCAAAGAGCACTGCAAACTTGCCCAATTTCACGCACGACTGGTACATGGACGCAAACGTCTTTTGCGAGTTGGTATACCCACCGCCATGGTTCCTGCCCTGTCCGTCATCTGGGTCCACCGTCACAAACAACGGCGACCCGGAGTTGTACACCGCAGAAAATGAGTTTAGCGACCGGAACCCGACCAACTTGAGGTACGCGGGCTCGGAAAAAGGTACGTCTTCCCTTTCTGTACCCTCGGCAGCAGCGTCGTCGTTGTCATTTTCCGGCGCAAAAGAGTCGCCGTTGTGGTCAAACGACGTACAACTCATAAAGTCAAGCAACTCCTTGTCTGCCACTAGAACCTCGCTGCCTGCAACAAAGCCCTTAATCTTGTTAGCCTCCTCTACGTCCTGCGCATCCTCCGTCACGCCCTTGGAGTCCAAGTACACCTTCCTTAGCGTTTCCTCCTGCGTGTACAAATGGAGGTCTTTCTTCAACTTTTCCTGGGAGTAAAGAGTGTACCCCCGGACGGAGCACCCAAACCGGCCGCCGATCCCCGGACCGTCACTGAGCACTAGGTTGCAGGAAAATTGGATGCGCCGGACTTCCTTGATACGGAAAATGCTCGAGCGAATGTGCTTGTCCAACAAGGTGTCCTTGAAGATGGAGGAGTCCTTGGTGTAGTAATTGGTGTTGAGGAAGATGTCCTTGTACTTTGACATGTCAAAGCCTTCCTTACCGGAAAGAAATACCGGCTGTATCCAGTGACCGTAGTTGTAGTAGTCATCCACGACGCGTCTCACAGACAAGTACGTCTCGTCATCTGTGTACGGCTGGTCGTTCCCAGTGAACCACACACACTTTTTGATGTTGAAGTACTTCTTCTTGTCAAACTCCCCTAGCAACTTGTCCAAAATCAGTGGTAGGTTGTTTGGAGACTCTGGTTTTGCGTACTCTACCAACAGACTGATGTCACGCACCTTCATTTCCTCGTCCATGATGAGGTCGTTCAATTTCTTCATGTTTGTGGTGTTCAATGCGTTCAAGGAGAACAACTTGTAGAAGCCAGCCTTGCGCTGGATGGGTTTCAACACGACTTCGTTGGTTGGGTGTGCGTTGTACAAATAAATCCCCACACCAGTGCTCTTCATGGTGACTATCAAATCGGCCATCAAGTCATTGATAGACCTCAATATCTCAAACAATTGACTTTTGCCCCCCAACTCCTTGCTCGGCAGCAAGACCTCCGGACTCACCTCTATAAGGAATATTATCCCTTCCTTGATCTCGTACTGTTTGTATCCTTCGTCCTCAGACATGGTTCGCTCCGAGTGGTTGAAAATCAAAAATATAAATAGAGCGAGCGCACAGCGAATTCAACCCCAAACCACACCATGGCCATTCACTTTGTATTGATCCTTAACAGGCAAGGCAAGTCCCGTTTAGTGAAGTGGTTCAACAGCAATTACACAATCCAGGACAAGCAACGATATATTCTGGAAATCCACCGTCTCATAAGCAGTAGAGACTCCAAGCATCAGTCCAACTTTGTCGAGTACCAGCTGATCAAATTGGTGTATAGAAGGTATGCTGGTTTATACTTCATTACGCTGATTGACATGGCCGACTCGGAATTGTCATATCTAGAGTCTCTCCACTTTTTTGTGGAGATTTTGGACACCTACTTTAATAACGTCTGTGAGTTGGACTTGGTCTTTAACTTCTATAAGTTGTACGTGATATTGGACGAGATATATTTAGGAGGTGAATTGCAGGAAATACTGAAGAAAAAGGTTCTTGATAGGTTGGCCTATTTGGATAAGCTAGATTAGGTGATCGCAAACGATTTAGATGTACTTTAGGTCTACTTACAATAAAGGATGCATTAATGATTGCAGTGTAGTGTTGATTGAGTAGGGCAAACATTTGGTGAGGAAAACAATTGGGTAGTTCTATGGAGCGAAAACATAGGGGAGTACTATGGAGCGAAAACATTGTGTGAATCCATTGTAAGTGGTGGTACGACAGGATATTTGTTGTTGGTACCTTGTCCGCTCGTAGTACATGACGAGCACTCGTGCGACCGGATGCTCCGCAACCGGGTCAACTCCACGCAATTACTTCCCTTCTGTTCACATAACTGACAAGAACGACCCAGTTAATCTTGCTAGCGGGAGGTTGCTTCCTCCCAGCGGATTAATAGCGTGAGCTAAAAGTTCCACAAACGCTCTTCACCCATGCTAACGGGATGTCATACACACGGGTGTCCCTTTAGTGGAAGGAGGTAAGGCGGGACTGGGTCTGAAGTGCGTCGGTACCATCGGATGTCCTTCATTGTTGGCTACAATCCACCACATAGCGGCCAGATGGTGGGGAAGCTGACAAACGGCTCATGTGCTTATGGGCGGAATCTCTCTCTATCGCTAAAAGTCATTAGTGTGGCCTGACTGATGGTGGGTGAGCAATTGGTTTTCAGTATGGTCTGCTCGATAACACCCACGGCTTTCAGAGCCACAATTGACCCGTTAAGTGCCAATTAGGTCACCTCAGATACGTAGTCCACTTCAGGTAGTAGTCCACCTCAGGTAGCAATTAGTCCACCTCAGGTAGCAATTAGTCCACCTCAGATATAGGTTTTTCACTCAACTCATTCAAACCATACTTGAGAACCAAATCCCATATCTTTCCCTTGACTATTTCTATGGAATCGTGATCAACTTGTAGTATCTCCACTCCAGACAGTTTTGCGAAGATCTCTAAGAATCTTTCCTTGACCTCTTTCTGGAATTCAACGTTTTCATACCTCTCATCACCAAACCCAGCTCTTTCGTGGATGACCTCTAAGCTCAAGCTGAGGAAAATGGTCAAGTCGGGCTTTGGGAGACCCTTTTCAGCGGCGTACAACCAGTCAAAGTCGATGTCCGACTTCTTGGCCAACGAGTAGGCCAACCCCGAGTAAAAGTAGCGGTCTAGCACGACATTTCCACCATTGTTCAAGTGGGCGAGTATCTGGGACGCCAACTCCCACCTATTTGCTTGAAATAAAAGATGTAAGGATCTCTCATCCATGTTGAAGGACTTGTTGGTTAGGTACTCGTTGATCAAATTGCCAATTGGGGTTGATCTGTCGGGGAATTTGACCAAAATACCGTCAGCCAAGGATTGCTGGAGGAGAGCTGCCTGGGTGGACTTTCCAGATCTGTCCAAACCTTCTATTAATATCAAATGTCCACGCTTCACCATGCCACTGGGTTGAGTTCTCTAAACTTTTTGTGGTTACAAAGCGCTCGCAAAAAAATAGCGAGAGACGTGTCTCGCGAGTGTCAAAGAGAAGCGGACGCAAGCGGGCGCCAACAAAACGGAGAGAGATCACAATGGAAACAGGTCTGTGCAGGCGCCCAACCAGTCTACACGTCACCAAGTTTGGTAGCGAACGGTTTGCTAACGTGTTGCACCTCCCAAAATGATCTCAACTACGAAGGCAAGAAAAAAATGTAAAAGGGATTATGACCGAAGGAATCAGGACTCATCAAACGGAGATACACCCTCTTAAATTAATCTTATATCCATGCAAATACGCACAGCAAGGGGAGCACGGTCACAATGACACACGCCTCCCTTATCCGCTACGCGATCTGGCTGCTATCAAGTTCATTCTACTAGCAAATTCAAGTATGAACGACGCTGCCAGGATGGATGATATACTTTTTTATTTTCAGGCCCGGCCGTAAAATTTTCATTGGACCGTGTCATGGGTTTGCCCCTTCTCACGTGACACTTCTCTTTCCGCTGTCTATCTTTATTTTTCAGGTGCAAAACCTCTTAAAAAGAGCACCTTTCATAACCCGAGCCTATACTGGAAGTAGAACAATCGTACCTATTCAGTCGCTTTTTTAAGTTAGAATTACCAGAGAATTGCGCGCTTATCATGCAAAAACTTCAATTTAGTGAATCGGTCACCCTAAACCAGAAATAGAGGTGCTACACTGCTGTATTTTAATGTGATTGCATCTTGTTTGTTTTCTGGTTTCTCATTTTTTTTTTTTTTGGTTCCTTCCTACTATTGCGGGTCAGCCGGTGGAATTACAAGCCACCGAGAACCGTAGCAGAGACAGGGTTGGTTACTCCCTTAAAAGTAGCCTAGAGTGTACATAAGATGAAGCGTAGATCGTAGGGTGTACCGCAACCATTTCGGGTTTTATCTCTGGACTGAAGTTTCTAAAAAAAGAGCATCTGGTAACATTATAGCAAGCTTCTTATATATAAGAGATTTGAAGTTATTCATAAAAAAAAAAAGTTATAGACTTTTCTTTTTGTACATTCCAACAACAAACGAAGGAAGAGATAAACGAATTAAATACGTTTAAGAGTACCTTTTTTTGAATGTTCTAAGAGATGTCTAGTCTACAAGTATTAACAAGTAAGTTTTAATTTTGGAGTGAAGGCGAGAGGTTGATCTAAAGCGTGGCGGAAGAGAAAGTCGGAGGCAAGGCGTCACTGCGTCAGATCGGGACTTGGGGGGAGGCCCACCAGAGATCACATTCTTGCTTTGACGGTCAAAGTGGACGAGATACTAACAAGGACTTTAGTTGGATCCCATCCAAACTTGATTTATTATGCATGGAAGTTATACGAGACTCGCTCTGTCGACCTCAGCGTTGTAAACAACCGTGTTTTAGAAGGTAAAATCACCATCAGAACTCCACGTGAAAAGTTTTACTTCCAACCACACCATGCATTTTCCAAAGCCAGCCAGATACCCCCAAGACTGATTAGTTACGATCTTGTCATTATGAGCTGTAGCTCCCTCCAGCTGATCCAATCGACCGTGGCCGAGATTTCACCATACTTGAAACAAAACACGTTAATTGTCGTGGAATCGCTGGCATGCATCAGCTTGGAATCCTTTGTCAAACTCAGCTTGCCAAAGGGCTTTGGCGGCCATGTCATTGCTATTATGAGCGAATACGACGTCAGGTACTTGGGCCAGCAAGAATACTCGGTTATTAATAGAACGGCCACGGAACCCCGTTTGTACATTGGAAGTTCGAGCGGTGACTCAAAGGTCTCGTCCAACCCCCACTACCAAAAGTTTATAAAGTTGGTTGCCAGCTTCTCCCCGACTTTGGTCAAGTCCTTGAACGCAAAGGAGTTCACCACCTACCAGTGGAAGTTGGCCATTCCAACCATTGTTTTCCAGTCGTTATCCATCATTTTCGAGGCTGACACTCCTAAAAAGCTTACCCTGCAAATCTTGAGCAAGCCGTTGATCACAGGGATCATCAACGAGTTGTTCAAAATCATCAAGAAGATGGACTGCAAACTAGTCAAGGGCTTTGAAAACGAAGCAAATTTGATCCAAAATGAATTAAAGACCTTTAATGACACCAATGACGGGCCCTTCCCCGAGTACTTCCATTCGAATCCTTTATTTTATAACTTTTACCACAAAAATGACTTGGCCGTCGACTTGTTGTTGTTGCAGCCCATTCTTTTGGCAGATGACAATGGCGTTAGAACACCTTACTTGGAAAACTTATATTCGATAGTCTGCCAACTTATGAGAATCAACAAGGACGAAAACACTGTGTTTTTCCAAAGATTGGGTGCAAAACTCTCAACCAGGTCGTCCATCGACTCCAGAACTCGCGACTCCCTGATAAACGATCTGGAAATCAGCCGTAAGGAGGACGAGTTGAAGAGACTCGACGCTGCCCTCAAAGAAAAGTATCTCCAGCAAGCGCAAATGGACTCCAACGTCTCCAACCACAATGCCCGCTTGCAATCCATGTACTTGGACATCACCGACCATGAGCAGAAGTTAGAACAACTCAACAAGGAAATTGAAAGAAAGAACACGGAATCCAGACTTGCCGAGCAAAAATCGTTGGAAGCACAGCTGCGCTTGAAGTCTCTTGAGCAGCAGATCGAGGACTTGAAGATCAGAGAGTTGAAGGAAGCTGCCTCGGCCAACGATAGCTACATTTCTCAGAGCACCACCACGTCGCAAGCCCGTAACAATGGAGATGCACCTCTCCCAGCACCTCCCCACCAGCAGTTCAGCTCTAATGGCAAGGCTAACGGCTACAACCCCAACTTCAACCCTAACGCAAATACCAACGGAAACGCTAATATCCAAAGAAACCACAGCTACGTGGACCAAGAGTTGCCTCACGGATTACCTACTACGGGCTTGCCTGCTGGCCAGTTCCCGGCTAACTTGAGAGGCTCTGATAGCATGGTCTCCAACTACAATAGGTACCAACAATACCAACAACAGCAGCAACAGCAACAGCAACAGCAGCAGCAGCAGCAGCAGCAGCAGCAGCAAACACCACAGCAAGTACAACAACAACAATTCCCACCACAGCAGCAGCAAACACCACAGCAAGTACAACAACAACAATTCCCACCACAACAGCAGCAACATATCCCACAACAGGCTCCACAACAACAAGTTCCACCACAAGGGCTTCCGCAGGGACAAGGAATGCCGCAAAACAGACGACTTGCGTCGGGACCGAGTTACTACGACATTGCTGGGAACACACCTTCGTTCAACAATGCTGCTCCTATCGACCCACTCGTAGAGCAGCGTTTCAGACCTCACCCTAAGAAAAACAATAGACGTTCTGCATTCCCGGTGATGAACGGTAACATGGATGGACTTGATATGGGAGGTCGTGGAGGCATGCCACAACCGGGCCAGGCTGCGCAGAAACACCGTTCCATGAGCCACATGCCGGGCGGTGCACCGGCCCAGAATGGCTACTCCAGCACAATGTCACCTCCATTGCAACAACGTAGGAATATGAGCAACAACAACCTCATGGCCATGCAACACCAATCGCACCAATCGTTAGCTCCTCCTAAGGAAAACATTCTGCTGAGCCTGAGTGCTCTGACAGACACCCCAAAGACTGGTGAAGAAGAAGTTCGCCCGGCTCCCGTTCATAGTTTCTCCTTAAACCCAGATGCTAGTGCCAAACCTTTGGGTGCCACTGCTCCAACTGCCTCATTAGAACCGAAGAAGAAAAGAGGGTTATTTGGGAAAAAGAAGTAATCATGTACTATCAACTGTATATATATACCAATCTATGGATTATGAATTTGACTTTGACGTAGAGGCGTGTAAGAGTGGAAGTACCAAGAAATTGATTACTTAGGTAAAGAAGTAAAATAATGATCAACTAACACTTCAAAGAAATATCGAAGTATTGAAGAAGTTAAGTAATAAGTAAGTTAATGTTCGAAGTATTGAAGAAGAGAATATTCTAAGTACCGTTCTGAGGATTCAAAGAAGTCAATATTCTAAGTATTCACAGAACAATCGTTAATGTTCTTATTATTCAAAGAAACTGCTCGTAGTATAAGAAGTTAACGCACTAACTAAAAAAGTAGTGAGAAGTACTTGAAGCAAAGATGATAAGCGAAACTTACAATAGTGTGATGTTCTATTTAAAGTTCTGACATAAACTGCTAGGTAATTTCTGCCATTAGTATCAATTGGTTCTACTAGTTTGATATACTCATGCGAACACTGCAGTATCTACCGACCCTTTATGATAACAGAGGACATGCGAGTGAAATAGAAGCATACCAGAGTGTGAAACAGATAAAAATGGAAGGATATGAAACATCTGGCGAAATTGTTCCCCTCGTGACATTAAAGTTATCGGTACGACCGTAACTCGTGTATCTTTGCTTTGCTACGTGGAGATCTCGGCAACTGCGTGCACACTTCCAGAAGGTAGAATTACGAAAGGCTCAGCCGAAAAAGACCCTGAACGTGTGAAAAAGAACATCCAGTGTGAGGGGGCGAGCCCCTGCTTTCCGAAGACACCGCCTATGGCGCAGCATTAGGCAATAACTGTACATCCCTGGGTGCTTCTCGAATCAGAGTTATTATTTATATCCAGCTAGCAGAACCTTAAAATACAGTGTGTTTAACCTCTTGTACATGCCACTTTTTAGGGAGTTACCGCACTTTGAAACCTCACTGACAAACAAGCTCAGGATACAAAACTACGTGCATTGTGTAGCGTTTGTGCTTCCACATCGGGTAACAAACGTTTTCTAGAGGAGGCGAAGGGAATGGGCTGATCTCGCCAGGGACTTCTGACCGCCCATGGGTCCCCTAACAAAGTATGCTCATCCGCTCTGTAGCTTCAAGGCGGTACCCAAATCCCAGCATAAGCACCTGGAAGTGGTGTCGATTAGCGCTAACATCTGATTTTGCTCTATTATTGATGCTGCACGAACGACCAAAACAGGGGCGTACAACTGGTGTCAAGACTTCAAAACCACCCAGCCTACGAATTGCGTGTGACCTTTGCTAATTTGTGGTACTTCTCAATTGAGCTGGGGATCGCTAGGGCGAGGGCACGACCCATTACAGTTGTGTGTGTGCCAACTTTGGGCCAGTTTACCCGAACATCCGGGTCTCTTTGGCAGATCCTGCCTTCTATCAAGTTGTTTGCTGGGTTTTTGGGGAAAGTACAGCAAGGCATGAATTCAGGGCAAAGAGATTGAGCAAAAAAACGCAATCCACTGCAGCACGTTCGAGATAAGGATTGCCTTTGAGCTTAAGTAACTTGTTCCCTTTTGGAAAGAATCGATAATCCGTGATAGTTTAGTGGCTAGAATTACCGCTTGTCGCGTGGTAGACCGGGGTTCAATTCCCCGTCGCGGAGCTTTTTTTGTTAAACCTTTTTAGTTGAGTTTTTGTCAAAGTTTTTTTAGTTGGATTTTTGTGGATGTTTTTCAGCCGAGCTTTTTTTGTCCGGAGCCGCTCTGTTTCCGTTTTCCATCTATCTGCGTGGGGCACAACCATTTTCGCTGAAATGGACAAATCGACACAGAGACGCAGATTATGCACGAGGACCCCTGGACCCACTTTTGTATCATGTATCATGTAATTGAAGCGAGTCGGACTTCGGCAAAGCCAGGCTAAGTGTGATATGGTAGCCTACAGTTTGATATGGTAACCTTTATGATATGAAAGCAGTAGTAAAGCTTATATGATAATCATTATGATATGAACGCAATGGTAAAGCTTACAGTGTAAGCTTAACGTAACCTTTATGATATGAATTAGTAAACCTACAGTGTGATATGGAAACCTTTATGATATAAAAGCAATAGTAAGCTTATATGGTAACCAAAAATATGAAAACAATAGTAAAGCTACAGTGTGACACAGTAACCTTTATGTAATTGTTCTCACATTTTGGATTTATATAGTTATTCTATATGGTACAAACGAGCTTCGTATGGAGCTAAAGTGTCTTCAACCAGGTTGTTGTTGTTGGTGATAACCAACTTGAAGTCACCCTTGACAAGCTTTTCAAACTTGACGGATTCGTTGGAGAAGTTCAAGACAACATAAGCCTTCTTGTCAGCAGTGGACTTGACGTAGGTGAAAGTCTTTTCATTGTCGTAGTCCAAGATTTCAAACTTACCGTAGACAAGCAAGTCCTTGTTGTCCTTTCTGATCTTCAAAACCTTCTTGTAGAAGTTACGGATGGAGTTTGGATCCTTGAGTTGGGAAGCAACATTGATTTCCTTGTAGTTGTCGTTGACTCTCATCCATGGCTTGGCGGTGGAGAAGCCACCGTACTCGGAGCTGTCCCATTGGACAGGGGTACGGGCGTGGTCTCTGGCCAAGAGAGCAACGTATTCCATCAAGGTGGCCTTTCTCTTAGCAAAGTCTGGGTAGTCACCGTAAACTCTGTCGAATTCCTTAACGTAACCAGTGGTGTTGATGTCCTTGTATTCGTCAATGTTCCAGCTCTTTGGCATGTTGGTCATACCAATTTCTTGACCTTGGTAGACGAAAAGGGTACCGGTCAAGGTGGATTGCAAAAGAGCAAGCATCTTGGCGGATTGGTCGTGTGCTTCTGGGGTAGAGGTGTTACCGAATCTGGTGACACATCTTGGTTGATCGTGGTTCTCAATGAAGACAGTGGACCACCCGTCAGAGTCACCAACAAAGTCGTTCTCAAGCTTTACAGCGTGCTTGAAGTCGGTCAAGACCCATGGCTTGCAGGCAAATCTGTCACCGTAACCGACACCGACTTCGACAACGTCAAAGAGGAACATCATGTTCATTTCCTTTTCCTTTGCACTGACGTATGGAAGACCCAATTCACGGGAAACGTGGCCAACCTCACCGACAGTCATGACGTCGTACTTGGAGGTGACCTTGGAGAACATTTCCTTGTGGAACTCGTGGATACGAGGACCGTTGCTGGACAAGTCACCGAATGGTTGGTAGACAGTGTCTGGGAAGACGATTGGAGCGTCTTCAAAGGATTGGACCTTGGAGTACAAGGCAGCAGTGTCGATTCTGAAACCATCGACACCCTTGTCCAACCAGTACTTGACAGCAACGTCGTAGATGGCGTTTCTGGTGGTCTCGTTTTCCCAGTTCAAGTCCGGTTGGGACTCAGCGAAAAGATGCAAGTAGTATTCACCAGTGGTTTCGTCAAAGGTCCAGGCAGAACCACCGAAAATAGAATACCAGTTGTTTGGAGGTTGTCTGTTACCCTGGGCATCGTACTTTGGCTTCTTCCAGACGTACCAGTCTCTCTTTGGGTTGTCCAAAGAAGACTTGGATTCCTTGAACCATTCGTGTTGAGAGGAGGTGTGGTTAATAACTAAATCGAGAATGAGCTTCATGCCACGCTTGTGGATACCCTCAATCATCTCGTCCATGTCCTTCATGGTACCGAATTGTGGGTCAATGGCTTGGTAGTCACTGATATCGTATCCCATATCGTCTTGTGGAGACTTGTACATTGGGGACAACCAGATAATGTCGGTTCCCAAGTCCTTCAAGTAGTCCAAGGTCGAGATAATACCTTGCAAATCACCGATACCATCTCCGTTACTATCTTTGTAAGAAGCTGGCCAGATTTGATAGATTGTTGAGTCTTTCCACCATTTACCCTCAGTCATTTTTGTATAATTTTCACTTAAATTTTTAAGCTAGCAATTTCTCCCCGTATTTATACCCCATCCCTGTGAGGATACGCTGTCCGATTTTTCGTCGGGCCCTGATTTTCCGGAATATCTTTAGGTATAACACTTTTCAAATCAATGCGATAAATGTTGCGAGGCTGCACAAAAATAATGCGCAAAGTGGAGACATTTTGCGGGGGGAACTTAGATTTTAGGTGGGGGCCATCCCAGGGCCGTCGACATGCCTGAAATTAACCACCAGGTAGGATGCCACGAAATTCACGGAGTTACACAAACTATCTGCCATCCACTTAAGGCGTGAGGTCAACGTCAGTCGAATTGTTCCGCTTTAGTGCTGCGTGGGCCGGCGTTTTATCAGTCTATCTGGAAGCACTACTACATACGGAATGACATTTTCCAGACGCACATCATGTGTTGTTCACAGAAAACCGAATGATGAAAGGGTGTGTGTGCACGTTCACAATTTCAATTGGAGCGAATGGAGCCCTTCCAAAGGGCCATCGTGCTGGAAAGGAAAATATACGGGATACGGTATACGGCTTACTTTGTTTTTCGATTGTCGATGACCAAAGTCAAATACACGCAATGCCTGGAACTTCCCCACGCAGGGCCAATTTGCTGGTGACCCTCTAACAAAGTATGCTGCATACAGGAGAACAGGTCCACTGGACCGAGTTTTGCTGCTGCAATCGCACCTTTGGTACCCTTGACCACTTTTGAAATTCTTCCCTCAAGTATTCCATGAACGAGCCGAGTGATTCGCCCACATTAACCGAAGGCGAAAAGGTTCCTAATCCGACGTCCACATTGTTGCAGAAGAAAGAAAGCTCGGCATTTGCACGCCTGCTTTGCTGCTACCTCGACACGCAGTTGCCTATTCAAACGGTTTTACATGCCCTACGCAATCCAAATCAAACTTTTGGCAATGGCTGGGAACGGCACTATCTCTGTTTCACTTTAGTCCCTCGATAGCGATACATAACCAGGTTGTGCGCAAACGGTCACCGTCTAGGCACAAAAATCACCCGCAGACAGACACATATGATGCAATACGAGACGTACAGTAAAACGTGTTGGGAACTAAATCAAAAATGTCCGCCAGCCACAAAAAGCAGTCACTTAAGGCTCCGCTCCGATACAAGTCCGCCGCGCCCACTGATCCTCCAAACTTGCTAACAAAGTATACTCATACGGGCGCACCACGGTCAGACAACCGCCTCCGTAGCTCTGAACTCGGCTTTCGACGGGCACCCGTTCCAGCACACGGTCTGACTAAACCCCTGCAGTGGCATCTTAAATGCGGTGGGAGCTGGCATGTGACACCGGTCACGTGTAAACAAACAACTCTTTTCAGCGCGGCAGCCAATGAGATTCACCACAGCGTCCACCATGGGTAGATCCTTCTATGAGAACGACGATGCTTTGGTGATCAACAAGCCAGGGTCGCCTACCACCGAGATTTCCAAGGAGTTGAAAGAGCAGGAATCCTTGCACGGAAACATCCTGTTCATCCAGGGAATGGGAATCAGAACCACGCCATACTTGGAAAAGTACATGAACAAGTTCAGGTTGGCGGCCCACGACAAGTTGGCCTTGGCTGAAACTGAGTTGTCCACCGCCAAGTCCGCTGTTTCCAACGAATGGGACTCCGTCAAATCCCTGGTTGCTGCCACCATCAAGGAACCTCTCTTGCCCGGCTTGATATACATATTGACTTTCTCATTGTCTGGATCCATTTGGGTCAGAAACAGACTGTTGCCTTTAAGATTTGCTGCTCCAACTGCCATTGGTGTTGCTTCCACCTCATACTTAATGCCTAACACTTATGGCACCATCGTACAGAACTACAATGAGTGGGAAGCCCACACCGTTCCTGACGTACACCAACAAAAGTTGGATCTCAAGGCTTCTTTATCTGACTTCAAGAAGCAATCTTCCTCATTTATATCAGAAGCTAATGTCTCCTTACAAAACCTGATTCATGACATTAGAGTTTACCTCACCAACTTGGTGAGGGACTAGGCATGCACATATGTAAGCAGGAAGTTTACAAACTTCCCGCAAAAACTTGAATAGTAATATACAAATAGGTTCAGATAGATGTATGCAAGGTGGTGGGACCATAATTGTTGAGTATTCCAAAGTTTGGTATTTTGTTTCTACTAAATCACATTATAATTGTTTAGAAGTATCTCATGTACTTCACTTGTTGCTATACACTGGTATCTTGTAGAAGTGGGCAATGGTTCAGTAGTTCGGATTTGATGAAATAGCAAGCAATAGCTACCTCACTCTTTGAACTGTGGAAGATCTTAGATATTATAATTTAGTGGTGACTTTTACAGGTGTTAAATAGAAACATGTTTTATGCCTTGGTACATGCATAGGTACAGTTGTCTTTTAATTGCAACCTTCAGCTTGTCGAAATAGATTCCGAATCCGCTTGTTCTTGTTAAATTTTCAAGTTTGGTTGCAACACTTCAACTTGTTCTTGTTGCAACCTCTCAACTTGTTCTTGTTGCAACTTCTCAACTTGTTCCGGCTGCAACTTTTCAATTCGTTCTTGTTGCAACACTTAAACTTATTCTTGTTGCATCTTTTAAATTCGCTCTCGTTGCAACGCTCAGGTTGTTCTAGAAACGTCTCTACATGCTGAAATTTCGCTTTAACAGCCCTACACAAGTTCATAGATGTAGTTCATAAATTTTGTATGTAGTGCGGTCCAATGTAGAACGGAAACACCCTACATAGTCCGAATAATGTATTTTTAAATGCTTTTGGTATGAAGTGGGTATGTGCTGCCACACACTAAAACCTGATATCACGGTGTACTCTAAACCCCAAAGGTCTGGCACACTAAAACCCAAAGGCCGTGGTCAAACCCAAAGGTCGTGGACTAAAAACCCAAAATATCAACGGTGGTATAAATAAATGCACAACCCCCAATCACAAGAAGAACATAATTTAACCGACCTAGCCATGTTCTCTTTGTTTTCTGAGCAGACAGCAAATTGTCATTGATTTCGCAGCAGGACTTCAAGTGTAAGATGGGTGGATACATGTATACCAACGGAATACAGGCAAAGCATCCGACAAAGGAAACAAACTTGTCTAAGCTTTTCCCACCGTAAACAGCGATGCAAGCAGTGAAGCATACAAACGCAAATCTAAAGATATTTTTGAGCCACTTGGTGGAGGAAGACGTTTTGCCGGTCTTGCTAAAGATCTTGGACTCGACAAGACGGATGGCAGGGAACAACTGCAACGGAGTGGACAAGAGGATGGCAGCAGAGTAGAGAAGCTGGATCATAATGACAAAGGGTGACTCCTGGGGCAAGTTGAGGAGGATGACGGTGTCGATTTTGGCGCCAAAGGTAGCGTAGCCCAAGCTTCCGATGGCTATGAAGATGACACAGATGGTTGCAATGACCTTGGCCAAGACCTTGGGGAAGTGGTTGGGGTACACCATGGACTCCTGGATGGGGATGATCAAGCCTATGCCCTCGAATGCAAAGATGGCTACTCCAATGAACACAGAGAACTCGCTCTTGTTGAAGAAGTAGTAGATGTCTGGGCCCAAGCGGCCGGAGTTTGTCACCAACCACTCGTAGAACAAGTAGTAGACGATGGTGACCAAGCCAATCATGATGAAAAAGTTGGCCAAGACCGACAGCAACGAGAGTCTGGTGATGTCTCTGATCAACGACAAGGGCGCCAAGATCACCACCTGGCCGGCAATGTACCAGACCTTAGGGTATGTGTGGCCGCTGACGTTTGCGACAAACGCCCGGAGGTTCTCGCTGGTGAACACAATGTACGCGGCGACAAAGCCGATCTGGGAAATGACGATTGAGGACAAAATCAACTGCTGCAACCACCGCCCGTAGAGCTTGTAGCCAATATCGGCAAAACTCAGCAAGCCGGTGGCCACCTTGGTGTACACCAAGATCAAGTAGCACCAGTAGGACAAGATCCCAAAGAACACCAACGTGATAGTCGAAAAGATCAACCCTCCGTTGGAGAAGGCCTTGGGGAGGAACAACACACCTGTCCCCACAAACGCCTTGAGCAACAAAAAGTACGCTTTTTTGTCGGTGGCCGACCCGTGGATGTTGATGTGGTTGTAGTCGGACGAGTTGTCCAACAACAAGAGGTTTTCGTCGTGTTTCGGGGTGATAGGGCTGTAGTGGCAGGCTATGACCTCGTCGTCCTCCAAGTCTTCCCCAGCAAAATGGCCGTAGATGCTGAGGAACTCGACAAAGTTGGCGGTCAAGAAGTTGGGCTTTCTCTTCTTGTTGGCTATGAACTCACGGCGGAACCCCCCGGGCACCATCAACTCGCCTGCCAACGAGCCTTGGCGCTCAAACAGTGAAAACAGAGAAAAACTCTGCAGTCTGCGGAGGTTTGGGGGTTGGCTGAGACGGGCCAAGTCCCTGGTGATGTCTGCCCCTTCGCTCAGCAAATCCGGCAAGTGGCGCGACACCTGCTCGAGGAACCGTGTCCTCTCCTCATCTTCAGTCAATTCTTCGTCGCCCGAGTCGACGGCCAGCTCTTCGTTGGATCCCTTGCGCAAGAACTGCGACTTGGTGAACGGCGACCCCGCAAATGGCAGCGCCGAAAGCGAGTTGACCCGCGAACTGGGCAGCGGCGACACTACCGGCCGTGTCAATAGTGCCATCGACCGCCGGCGTGTATCCTTGACAATTGGTTGCGGTTCCGTCATCTCTGTGCAAAGAATGTAGATATTTGTTTTATCTTATCTTGATTCGCAAAACGGCAAAACAATCCTCACACACCCAACCGAGTGGCTGCCACCGACAACTCCGGACGTAAGGCACAATTTTTTGCCTGCAAGGGTTCTACGCTGGGCTACTCTTTGGGTGGCCCAGCGTGGGTTGCTCTACTTGGCTTTAGTACGGGTAGCACCCCAACCAGTGTGCTATTTGGCTACGCACGTGCTTACTTTTGCATCCGTCGCTGCTGTTGCATGCGTTTGCATCCAGATGGTGAGACTCACGACACTCTCAAGGAGGAAGTAGTGCAAAAATTTGCTTATGAGATACAGCAAGTGTAGCTTCTTTGTATATTAGAGAGGTTTAGGGTGTTTTTACCAGTTTGCTTTATGTGCTACGGCATAGTGTGAATCATAGAAGAATACCTCTAGGTCAGACAAGCATACCTTTTTGTTGCTTTGAAAAGACAAACATACCTTCCTGTTGCTCTACATACCATTAAAGACAAAAACACATTTATGTTGTTCTAACAAGACACATATCTTTCTGTTGCCTACATATCTTAAAAATCAAGATTTAACGAGTTACGTTCTTTTCATTTGTACGAATATACCGTTCTCGCTTCTCCATACTAAATTGCAATTGCACCTTCTTCAAATATACGAAAACAAAGGTCTGCTCTTTCAACCACCAACATCGTACTTGTCAAACTAAACACCACTTCTACATCTCTCCACACTTCTCTCTCATCTACACTTCATATAAGAATTAAATAATGAATTAAATATTAAAGAATGTACTAAAAGCTAGTCCAAATAAAAAAAACCAACTAGTAATGCAATGCTTCTCAAATGTTATGTACTTTTCAATGCAATTTTATGTGTTACATGAGATACCATGATGTTTACCAAATTTAATAACCCAATTTCTCTGCGGCACCCGGATGGCCCAATTCATATGCCTTGTTGTACCATTCGAAGGCATCCCCTGATGCACAGCCGTCTTCACACATTTCTCCCATGTGGAACATTGCGTCAGCCGAGTTGAACTCCTTGATGGCACGGTCGCACCACATGACAGCCTTGTCAGGGTTTGGCTGAGGAATGTGCTTGGACTGGCCCTGGGAGCCGTGCATGTTCCATCTGCTGAGACCCAACATGGCATCGGGGTGTCTTCTGAATGATAATGGAGATGCTGCTGCCTTCAAATACCATTGAATCGACTTGCTTGCGTTGCTAGGTCTGTTCAACTCTCCAAACTCGTAAACATTTCCTAATTTTACTTGCGCAAGCAAGCAGTTCAACTTGGCAGACTTGTTGTAGTAGGTGAGAGCCTTGGCGTAGTTGACCGGAGCCAATTCGAGCGACTCCTTGATGAACATGTCGTCGGTGGTGAGGTCACCAGGGTAGATACCCTCGTAGATCTTCCCGAGCTGGTAGGAGGCCAATCCAATGACGTCTTCGAGCTCCTCTCTGTCTTCGTCGTCCAACTCAATGTCCTGCGGATCGATGCTCGACAAGTCTCTCAAGTACTTGAAGAACTTGATGGAGCGGATCTCGGGAACGTTAAGGTAGAGCATGGCAATCTTGAAGATAGCACGGTTGTAGCCCTTGGCAGCCTTCTTGTAGTACCACAATGCCTTTTCAAATTCGCCAGGGAACTCGTATTCGTACAAGTCCCCGAGCTTGTACAAGACCCTAAAGTCGTTTGGATCGAGCTCCAAACACTTTTCAAAGTACTCGATGGCCATGGTGGCGTCCTTCTTGAGACCAAAGTCTTGGTTGTAGGTTGTGAGGTAGTCGTTCTTCAACAAACATGCATAAACAAAGTAGACTTCTTGCTGGACATCCAAGAACTGCTCCAACTTGCCGCTCTCACACTCCTTCAACAACTTCATCAAGTGTGTCACCAGCGACTTAACAAAAAGACTCTTGTTGTAGCCCGCTTGCTCTGGTGGAATGCCTTCTCCCTTGATGTTCATGTATGCGTACAACTTGTAGTTGGTGGATGTGATCAACATCTTGACCCACCTCAAACGGTACTCAACAGACTTGTTTCCAGACGCAATGATCTTTCTCAAAATAACAAAGTCTTCAATCTTTCTGTTGATGGTAGCGTCGTGGACCTTTGGAGCCGGCTTCCCTCTGGCTTGTCCGTTTGGAGGCATCAGTTGACGGTTGTTGAAGTTGTCAAAGCCCATGTACATGGACCCGCGCCCGGTCATGTCCGGCATCATACTCTGTCTGGAGCGTGGGCTCTGGAAGTCGTTGGTGCTGGTTCCGCTGTAGTTCATCATTGGGTGCGAGTAGAAGTCTGGCTGGCCGTATTGAGGGTTCATGGAGAACTGCCCGGCGGTCAATTGAGGGGTCATCTGCGGACTCATTGGGTCCATCATCGAGAAACGTGGGTCCTGGAATGAGCTCATCAGCGACGAAGATCTCAACTGCGGTTGCTTCTTCTTCTTCCCCTGCTTGTGTGGGCTGGAAGTTCTGGTCTTGCTGCCGATTTCGTTAGGCTTGCGCAAGATGCTCATGCGTTCGGATCTTTCTGCAGCCGAGGTCACCTTGAACTTGCTGGAGTTGTCGCTTTGGATGGAGTCAAAGGACGAGTTGGACGCATTGGACTGGCGTCTTTGCAAGGAATCGGTGGTGGAGTTGGGTGTTGGCAATTGCTCGATTTCCTTGATTGTCTCCTTCATTTCGGCACTCAACCCGGGCTTGGTCGACTTGACGGTTGTCTTTTCGTCGCCAAACAAGTAGGAGCTGTAGTCGGAGATTTGTCTTCCTCTTGGGTCGTCGTCCAAACCCAATTCCGACATGCCGTAGGCAACCGAGGAAAACCCGTTATGCATTTTTAAGTCGTCGTCGCTGTTGTTCAACTCGTCGTGTGTGGACATGATGCGGCCCGAGGTCAGTGCGCGGCGCTGGTTTTGGATGGCCTTGTTCATCGTGACCAGAGGCACCAGCGAAAATCTGTTGGATCTAATGGTAGACTTTCTGGTTGGCGACTCATTGTCGAGAACAGCCATGGTGCGCTTGTATTCCTGCAAGTAGTCATCGACGTCGTTGTCTGGGTCCTTTGCGTCACCTTCGAGATCGGTGTCCTGCGGCGAGGCGTTCTGGGAGCCTTCACCCTGGTTGAACAACATGGGGTTGATTTGCTGCAATTGCTGCAATTGGACTTGCAACTGTTGCAATTGCACTGGGTTCATCATGCTCAAGTTAGGCATCATCCCGTTCATCCCGTTCATCATTGGACCCATTGGCATCATCATAGGGTACATGGACTGTCTGCTGCTCATGGCCGGGTTGACGTAGGGCATCTGTTGCATTTGCATTTGCTGCATCTGCTGCATCTGTTGCATTTGCATCTGCTGCATTTGCCTTTGTTGCGCCATGCTAGCGTAATATTGTCTCCACTTTTCGTAGTACTGCTTTTGCTTCGCACGCTTTTCGTCCTCGGCATCTTCGTCGGACGAGCCAGAAGAACCGGAAGTTTCGTACTCGGAAGAGTCGGTAAACTCAGAATCGGATGGCTGCTTCTTGGCAATGTTGGATTGGAATTCCGGCTCGGGCTTGACGCCGTAGAAGGACAGTTTGGACGCGGTTTCTTGCATCTCGACTGGCGCCAACAGAGTCTGTGCAGGAGCAATGGATGGCTCAGGGGCAGCAATTGGTGGAGGGGCAACAGTGGTTGGCGCAATGATCTCTTCTCTCTCGTTGTTTGCGGCCGGGATTACAGGGGCCTCGGAAATAGGCTTGGGCTCAGCCTTTGGTGCCTTCGGTGCCTTTGGCGCCTTCACAGGAGAAGGTCCCGTGGAAGATTCCAAAAGTGGTACACCATAGGTGGCAGCCATGACCCCGGCGTCGTTCTTGTCGAGGTCTGGACGCAAAGTGCTGGCTACGTTATCATGCTTTCTTTCTGGAGAACGTGGTGGAGTCGCAAAATCGTCCAAAGACACCCCTGATTGTACCTTTGTTGGCAGATCTTGAGGGGTGAGTATCAGTTCCTCTGGAGTGTAGTTCAATCCGTTCAAGTTTCCGAACTCAGGCAGCTTACGTTCTTCGTTGCGGATGGTGTCGACCAGATCGGAAATCGAGCCACTGTATATCTTGTTGGCGGATCCAATCATAGGACTTGTTTTCGAGCTCTGAGATCCATGCAGTTTGGAAGAGGTTGCTGTGGACGAGGGCGGAAGAAACTGCTTTTTCGCGGATGGGTGCTGGATTTTACCCGGGTTGGTGGCAGTAAAACTTTTAAAACTATTTGATCTTGACCTCAGGCCAGGATCGAGGGAAAATGTGGGCTCCGAAAATTCTTCCTGGTTTTGTGTAGGAGGAGGAGGTCTTTTCATTGGTTGCAGATGGTGGCCAGAGGAGGTTGGAAAGCTGTAGTCCTCAGTCTTGGTAGATCTCTGGGAGGTCAGAGGAGTTCTAAAGAACAGCAACTTTGGCTTTCTGGGATCCTGCTGCTGGAGCTGCTGCTGCTGGAGCTGCTGTTGTTGCAATGCCTGTTTAGCCCTGAAGTTGTGCAGTTCGTTCAGAGTGTGCAGTGAATCTGAGCCGGCCAGCAAGTCGCTCCCAGTGAGCAGTAACTTTGAGTAATGGTTGTTACTGGTTCCAGAGTTCATGTTGGAGGCTGTTGCAGCAGCCGTGACTGCAGCCACGGCGGCTGCTGATCCTCCATACGACTTGTCTTGCTTGAATCCAGTTTTCTCCGACTTAAATCTAGTCAAGAGACCCATCTTCTACTATTCAATTCAAATAAACGAACAAGAAGAAAAAGAACAACAATTATAATTGGTGCTGATAGGAATGTGTTGGATTTTTTTTATTTTTTTTTTGGTATAGAAAAACTTTTGAGGGCAAGAAAATGTTTCTAAAAATGGCGAAAGGGATGATAAATAAATAAAAATTTAATAAAGCAATTTAAGAAAGCTCAGGGAAAAAAGCTGCCTAGGGTAACAATGAGAAGTGAGCTTGGAGGGGGTAAGCTTGAATTACTGGGTACTGTGATTATGAATCCTAAATAAGGGAAAGGTAAAATTGTAAGGTCGATATTTTACCCTCGAAACCATAAAAAAGGCTAACCGTGAGAGAAGGAAATCGAGCACGGTCTTGCCTGCTGCAAGGGAGTCCACGGGGACATTGATCACCAGCACAAAAGACTCTTTTGAAACAAGTTTACGTTGATTTTTAACAATATATTCGTGTATATGTGAAGATCTTCACAGTCAGAGCGTCTAGCTTCAGGTCAATCCGCTCCCCGATCGGGGAATTTCCAAAACACCAGTGGCTGCAGCCATTCTTTTTTTAGAGTTTTTGTTACCAATTCAGCTTTTTTTTTTGTTTAACAAGGGGAGGAACGAGATGCATCTCCGGTTATAAAAGAATGTTTCGCTTAGAAATATACTTTGGGGGTAAGCTGGCTTATTGGGTTTAAATCGACTATCGAAACAAAAAGCTGGCCGGGGAGAAATGAGTGACTAGGGGCTCGAGTGGAACTTCTAGTGCGTAAATAGAAGATTCGACGTTGCTCTTCTGCTTGCTGGATTACTATTTTTTCATGTAGATTGTTTCTTTGTAACTCAATTCATATGCAGCAATCCTATACAAATTCGCTGTCACGTGTGGACCACATCTCGTCTACAATCAAAAATACAAGCATCCGCTTAAACTTCGTAAGGCAGAAGTGCACGACAATTCATACGTTATGCGTCGTATCAGGCCAGGATGTTCCTGAAATTTGGCATGCCTTTTTTCAATTACTTCCAACGGTGATCTTCCCTCGAAAACCGGGATCTCCATTAATTCGATGCATAAAGCACCATGTCGGCTTTTAAATTTTGGAATCCCAGAGTTGAAATTCTTGACGTCACTCTAGTTATGGGCTTTTGGATTCAGGGAGGTTCTCCCACTTTTTTCCTCCCCTACCATTTCACTGAGCTAGAAGCGATGTTTCAAAATGGGTACAACTTTTCAATTTTCGGAATGGTTGCGAGATCTTGACAGGTACAAAGAAGAATCAAGCATTTCATAGAAAGAAAGAAAAAAAAGAAAATCACGTACGCTAAATTCGTTTTTGAGATAGAAATGTACATCTCGCACCAGGCCACTGAGTAAAACCACTCTCGCTTAGCGCCTACAGCAAGATTGCCAGCACGTACATAGAGAGATGTTTTTGTACCGTGTGCGCCGTTCTTTGCCTCTCGCCCTCGCTACTCACAAAACGTGTGGGGCTCGTAAAACTCTTTGATTTTTTCATCGCACAGGGTGGTGCGGGTGTGGCACAAACGAATCGGTCGAGCCAAGAGCTTCTGATATGATATTGTCAAGGCAAGACGGCCGGCCTCTGCAAATAAACAGGCTTTGCATGTGTCACCGCCGATCAGCTCTAAATTACGTGCACAAAAATAATTCCAGAGCTCTATCCCTTTCAAGTGTGGCCACTTTTTTTTACAGGTGACTGGGCTCCGTAACGAAACGCTGCAAAAATAGCTGGGGATCACCGGGGGTGTGTTTATTTCTGATTGGGGTAACCACCCTTCGATACATGATCGGGGCCACTGATTTTTTAGTGCTACTCCCAGTCTCGCTCGGAAATGGTTTTTTTCTCTCCCACTTGCCACCCGTGCCTCAATTTCAACCGTTAAGTACAGAGGGAGAAAATATCAGGAGCACTAACAGATTTACGACTTGGACCCTTTTCTACGGCCAGACGCCCCACGGGTATGTCTACTGCAGTAATTAAGGGCTTAGGTACGTACCATTGCATGGTCAACCATGTCCCCCCGTGTACTGATTGTCTTCTCTACGGCCGTACCTGAATCACTTTAGCCAGCGATCCGCTCCCTGAATCAAGAACTAACACGGTGTGTGCGTGGGCCCTGACTATCCAGTAAAAAAAGCACCAAAAAAAAAATGGTAGTTAACACAACCGGTGAATTTAGCAAGCAAAGAACACAAGGTGTGGATGAGCAGGACAAAGAGCATTTACAAGAAGCGGAATGGCAAACATTGCAAATTGGGCTTGTTCGGGACAACTTCACCACATGTTCGCCCGAGACACGTTGTGCTTATCACATTCTGCTGAGGTTGCAATTCCACCAAACATATTAAGGTTTAGGTTTTAAGTACCTTATCAGCTAAAAAAAAGGTCAATGTGTAGCGCGCGAACCTCCGCACACCGGTAACAGGCCGGTAGAGAGTGACAGTGGTGCTACAAACTACAAGTCCATGTTATTCTCTCGTTAATTCATAGTTCTCGTTATTGTAAAATTATGCGTTCAAATCAAACCAGTTCCAATCCTCATGGCTGTTATTTCCGAAAAGAGCGTCATTTTCAGGCAAGAGGATTTCGTCGTTGATGCCACCCATGGGGCCCGGGGCATCAAAGTCAAACTTTTCAGTCTGAAACAAATTCATGTTAATTAGTTTATCTATCTCGTCGACATTGTGGCCATCTTGAAGGAAGGTATCAAGGACCATTTCCTCAGGTTCGGATTTAACGGCTGGGTGGTGGTTTGGATCATGGGAGGTAGCGTTGCTGCTGCCGAACCCAGTGCCATTAATCGTGTCTGCGACATTCATGGCCGGACCGCCTCTGGTTGGGTCCTGCGGCTGTGCTTTATTAAGCCCGTTGAACAAGCTGACATTTGTGTTGGAGATGGCCTTGTCGGACTGTCTATTCATGGGTCTCAAGACACCGTGCAATTTATAAAATAACCCGCATGCGTTGCACAACAAGTCGCCGTTGTTGGATTTTCTCCACAACGGAGTAGTTCTAGTTTGGCAGTTGGTGCACTGGAGTGTCTTTTTCGACGATGCTTGCTGGGGAGGTGCCTGTAAGGGCGCCACTGCTTCTGGCACAGCAACTTTTTTTAGTGTCAGCTCTAATGAATTTATGTACGATGATAAAAAGTTTTCCTCCGTCCTGTTGGTCGACGTGCTGGACAACCGCCCGTTGGAGGACGACGACGTGAGCGAAGACCCCGGCGAGATCTGGAGCGCCTGGCTCTGTCCCGGGGCCTCTCGTGTGCTCTTCTGGCTGGCTTGCGGTATCTTTGATTTGTACTCTTCCTGGCTGATTCGGCGGATGTGGGCAACATAATCAAACTCGTCTAATGACGGATCCTCCACCTTTTTCTTGGGCTTGCTCACCCGGTTGTTGCTGTCGTTCACAAGTTTTCGGTTCTGGATCCTCCATGCTATGTTCAGAATCCGTTGGTTGTGTGGTAGGTAGTTCTTGTGCTTGTACATCTTGAAAATGTCCATGCTGGTGTTGTCTTTATCTTCAATCAAATCATTCAAATCAAACGGAACCTCTTCATTCTTGGGCTTGTTGTATGTTATCTTGTTGTTGTATATAGATGATCCTAATGTGTTAAACTGGGACATGGAGTCGTTATTAAAAAAGGGTACTTGTAATTTAAATTTTCTATGTCAATTTAAAAAAAATGCGTTCATGAGTAATAATCGGAACCTTATAAGATTTCATGAAAAAGAAAAGTTTCCCACTTTTATAGCGTAGGTTGCCCCGGCATGTACGACCTGGGTCTATTGAAACTTGTATTTGTCCTACACTAGTGCTCCGGTCCGGTCCTTGTACCACTTCTCGTACCACTCAGCCTACTGTACTTCTTGTTGGATCTGGCTTTTTCCCCTCACTACAGCTTTAGATACGCCCTACGGTTTTTTCGATTTGTGACCATTACTGTTAGACACACCGGAGTGAAAAAAAAAAATATCTTAAATTAATTGAGAAGTCAACATGGCAGACAAGGTCAGAGAACACAATCAATACATCCGGTTGAAGTCCAAATACATAGGCATAGGGGACTCTGAGACGCTGCGGGAGGAGTTTTTGGCCAACGTACAGAAAGATACGTATGCTTCGCTCAGTCACCATGACCTGTTGTTGTTATATAACGCCGTTGCCACGGGAGAGAACAAAGAATTGCTCCGTCAGGAAATGATTAAGAAAATGGCGGGGGAAGTACCCAAGCGAAAAAAGGACCAACAGAACAAAGAGACCCACAGCTAAGCGGGGTTCCCACATGTGAGGTTGGTGTGTCATCCACCAGAGCAGAGTGCTCAGATGTGTCATTTCTTGCTTCAGAGATCGCATGTCTACGTGCGTGCGTCGGGCAGGTACCCCGGATTTTTACAGCATTTTGAATCGTACGTTGGATCAAATAGACTAATTTGCATGCCATATAGCTAAAAACAGTAATATTAGATCAAGATTTTGTGTTTGAGATCGTTTGTGATCTGTGCACCGAGAGCAGCAGCCCTCAGGCACCCGGCGCTCGCTTAAGCTTCAGACAAAAGTGGGGCCGACTCTCCTTCAACAGGTTCTCTGGACGTGCCTCTAACAGCAACAAACAAGGCCAAAAGGAACAAGAGACCACTGATGATGAAGGCAAAGATCCATTGCAAGGCAAATACCTTGAGGAAGAGCTGGGTCAAACCAATCCCAAAAGTGAGCACCAGCGAACTCAACCCGACTCCCCAGTCGTCAAAGAGCAAAACAAAGGCCCCTGGCACCAACAAGAAGTCCCAGACGAAGATATTGGCGATGATGCGGCCCACCAAGTGCTCGCTGCGGAAAACTACAGCACCGTTCCAGAAAATGGCGTAGAGCAACCACGAAAATGGGAGGGCCACTGTGCTCAAGTGCACAAGCACCCAGTTGTTCAATGGACGGATCGTGTACGTCTTGTGGAGGAAGTAAAGCGACACAATGTTGGCAAAGTTAAGAATCAAGATGATTTCACTCAAAATGTAGTACTTGTGTGCAAACAAGACGGACCAGAAAAAGGTTCCAATGTTGAACACAACAAAGTGCACCCCGACGTGCTTGGTCGTAGTGTCGTTGTAGCTGGAATTGAGGTGTGGGAAGAGAATCTGGCTGACAAACGCAATCTGGAGAAGGTACAACACTGTCCAGTACAACAAAGCAATCAACACATTTCCGGAAAATGGCGTGTTGCCTGGATTGAATGGTGAGTCCTTGCCAAATGGCGACGTATGTCCCACAAGATATCTCAAATCACCGTAGGCTGAAAGAATAAGTGAAGCAACAGTGGTTACCTTGAAGTTGGAATCCGACATTTAGTTTCTATACTTTTTAAAATGCAGGGAGTCTTCCGTGACCGTATTTATATATTAAGGTTGCTCTCCTCTTTTTTTTTTTTAGGCTCCATGTGTGGATGCAAACCGTTGTGGCAAATTAATCGCCTTTGCCTAACCTGATTTTATAGGGAAATCAGGGTGCAATTACTCTTTGGGGTATTCTAGTCTCCCTACGCGAGCTGCTGAAGACTTCAATCGTATGTAAGATAAGGCAAGGATGGTGCCAGCACTGATTGAAAACGGCTCAGTCACGGTGCAAACCCCAGAAATCTGCCACAAAAAAAGAGCAACAATGCTGCAGCACCTTTCCCCGTCTGATCATACTCTCCTCGCGAAATTTTGCTTAGACAACCGAGTCACTGACATCCATCGGGTACGAACGAAGGGGGCCACCCCACGACCAACACCACTTTGGTCAATTAAGGTATTCTGTACGACATCAATCTGAGCGGACACACGCTCAAATGCTGCAAAGCCTGGCCACTACACATGGACCCGTAAATCACTAACGAAATCAGGCAAGTCTAAGCAAATCAAATCAAGAAATATCTACTTGGCTAACCCTAAGGTAAAAAGAAAAATGGCATAATCCATACGATGATTTCGGCATAAACTAGATAAATGAAATTTTTTGAGAGTAAACTGAGAGAGAAGAAAATAAAATTGCAGCATTGCTTTTTCTGTGGTTGCAAATTGCAAGCACATCAGGAACCTGGTTTTGAGGAGCAACTTCAGACTCCTTAACAAGTACCTCTGTAGCTTTGCTTCTTTTCCTTCTTGTCTTCGTCCAAGACGACAGGCAAGACTTCACCCTCTTCAGCAGCAGCAATCAGCGCCAACAAATCGTAGACAATCTTGTGGTCGTCCTCGGCAGTAGACTTTTTGTCTGCAACCAACTTACGGACAGAGTCAGTGGACTTGATAAGCAATTCGAGAATGCTGACAGAGTCGTTCATCAACTTGTCCAACAAGTTAAGCGACAAGGAGTCTCTGACGACAACACGCAAGATTTCCTTTTCGGTTTCGTTTGGAGGTAAGTGGTAGTTTGGAACAATGAAACCCTTGTTTCTCAACATGTGGGAGAACAACACCTGTGGGATTTCCTTGTATTTTTCTCTGACTTCCTTGGAGAATCTGAAGGCCACGACAGGCAAACCTGGTTGGTAGTCTTGTTGGTTTTCGTACTTGGCAGCTTCTGGCTCGACTTCTCTGGTGTAGGTCTTGGACTTGGTGGCACCGTCGATAGGCTTGTGGATCACAGACAAAACTTCAAACAATCCAGATTGTTCCAAGAAGTTAGAGAGCAAACGAGCATTTCTAATACAAGAGTTGTAGATCTTAGCGTAACCCTCACGACCCAAAGTCAAGAAGTTGTAGTATTGGGTGATGACTGGGAAACCTGGTCTGGAGAAGTTCAAACCAAAAGTTTCTTCAACACCACCAAGGTAGTCCAAGGAGAACTTCAAGCTCTTAGGCAAGTGAGCAGCGTCCTTCCAGATGACCCAACCCAAACCTGCAGAGGTCAAACCGAACTTGTGACCAGAGGTGTTGATGGAGTCAACTCTAGGAACAGAAAAATCCCACTTAAGGCCAGGGTGGGTGAATGGAGCGACGAAACCTCCAGAGGCACCGTCGACGTGGATTCTGACGTCATTTCCGGTTTCCTTTTCAATTTCGTCCAACAAGTGCGAAATTTGGTCAACCGGTTCAAACGCACCAGTGAAGGTGGAACCCAAGATAACGAAAATACCAATTGTGTTCTCGTCAATGTTTTCCTTAATCTTAGACACGTCAATGAGGTGGCCAGATTCTTCTTCAATTGGAATCAAACGGTTCTCAACGTCGAAGTAACGGGCAAACTTCTCCAATGCAACTTGAGCACAGGTAGCCATCAAGATGTTTGGGTTCTCGGTGGACTTGCCTGCAGCTCTTCTCTTTTCTTGCCATCTCTTCTTCAAAGCCAAACCAGCCAACATGATGGCTTCGGAGGAACCGGTGGTGGCAGTACCAACGGAATTGGTGACACGGGAACCACTCTCGTTCACCGTGGTTGGGGCATGCCACAAGTTACTCAAAATCGAAATACATCTTTGCTGCAAGTCGATCAACGATGGGTATTCGTCGTTGTCGGCCAAGTTCTTGACAATGTTGTTGGTGATAAGTTGCACTTGGTTCTTGGTCAAGTCGGTGTTCACGAAAGAGGCCAAATTCAAGGTTGGGTTACCGTCCAAGGTCAATTCCTCGCTCAAGTAACGGTAGACCAAGTCTCCGTCACTGGACTCTTGTGGAATTTCGTATTTTGGAACGGTCAGTTCGGAATCGTACTTGAAGATGTACTGTTCATGAGAGTTCAAGTGTGATTTTCTTCTTTTTTCCAAGAGCTTGTGCTCGAGTGCTTCGGAATTGATGTGTTTGGATAAAGTCATTGTTGCTTGCTTGCTTTGCTATTTCAATTACAGTGGAATTGAGGGGGGATTTATATAGGCATGAATTTTTCAGAGAGTGTATATTTCGGTCCGGGCTATTTCACTTTTAAGGGATTTCCGGATCATATGTTACATAGACCGTGTTGAGGGACATAGCAAGTTTCGCCCTGAAATGGGCTTAGCGACTAATTCAGTTCATAATCCTATGCCCCATGTCAATTCGTCTCCAAGACGAAAAAGTAGCATAAGAGAAGTGCCGGTTATTTGAGAGTTGCATTGTGTCTCGAAAATCAATCGGTCCATACATCTACGAAAGAGAATTGCTTGGTGAAGATCTGCTAGACACATATCTGGAATTGTCGGCCCACACGCACAAACCAAATCCGGATTGCTATCGAAAACGATTTTCAACCGGTAAACATGGATAGTTAGGGACACCGAATTTCATGCGTGTTTCAAGTACACTGTTTAAAAGAATGGTTTTATTAAGCCACACTATATTCTCCTATTGGTACCTGTTCAGGGAACACGTTTCCAACTTAAGGTTAAAGCTGGGGTGCCCAACTGAAGCGGAGTCGAGCTGTGAATTGTGCGCACGTGATGTGGGTTGCTCACGTGTAAAATTTTCAGACAGCGCGGCACTCACGTGCAATAATAACAAACAAATAGCAGTCACGTGAGTACTGCCTCGCGGAAATCACAGCCGCCGGCGTGGAACTCTCAGCGCAACGGTTTTTCAGTCGTGTTGCAGGCGTAGCGGCAGGCGGCTTGCGTGTGCAAGGTGGGTGTGGGGCGTTATTGGGTATCTCGCTGGAATTGAGCATCAGCAGAGTAGCATTCCAAGTTACTCAGTTCAGGGATTCCTCTAGGCAGAAGAAGGAACCAGCGCCAACAGTTGCACTCGCTCGTTGAGTCATGGACCCGCTCACACGCTGGCTGGTGACTCCAACCTTCAAGACTCTGACAGCGCATCCACAATTCATCTCTACAGCTGTATGACATACGACTCATTACAGTATATACATTATACACATTACTGTTTAATTTATTCGACGTCATCAAACTTTTGACCATCGATCAAGTCTGGAATATCGTCGTCACCACCGGCAGCAGCAGCAGCTTCAGCAGCAGCAGTTAATTCTTCTGGAGTCTTACCAGCTTGGATTTGTTCAGCCAACTTTCTTAAGATTTCCAAGTTTTCAGCACCTAATTGAGGCAAGATTTGAGGAATCAATTGAGTAACATCCTTTTCTTGTGGGTAACCAGTGAATGCAAAAGTGTTGTGGGCAGCAGCACCTTGAACACCAACTCTGTTGAAGTGCAAGACCTTACCGTCTTCTCTGAAGAAGTTGGCTTCTTCAACATTTTCGATCTTGGTAGCCTTCAACTTTTGCAAAGCTTCAACCAACTTGGTGTCGTCTTGTTCAGATCTGACGTTCTTCTTGGCCTTAACTCTGGATCCACCAACCTTCTTTGGGGTGGCCTTTTGCAACTTGGCTAACTTTTCAGGATCAATAGTCATGGTAACTTATACTTAAAAGAATATAACTAAACTTTTTCACAATTTTTTTTGCTCTCGTTTTTTTTGTCGTCGAACTTTGGAGGTTGGAAAGGAAAAAAAAATCTTTAAGAGTCGTGCGACGGCAAACAATCTGGATCTAGTTTCCGACACCAGGCACAGACCCAAGCTCCAGGCCCCGGTTAGTGTGGGTTAGACGATGTGGATGCAGTCAATTAATTGAAAATTGATTAAAGTAGCACACTCAATTTATATTTGTTGATTGCAATGTTTCTTGGCACCGTACACTTATGAAAGACTGGGATACAGCAGTGTAGTTTTGAATTATACAGCCTGATTTCCGACCTAAAGGTTGCAAAGAGTACATTTGTGCCGGTCAAATCGGGGGCTTTTTTTTTGCAGCGTGAGTGCTATGCTAACGCATGTGTTGCAGCCGTGGGCTCCACCACTGACCACACTGAGAGGTGAATCACAAACAAAAGCAGTATTCTGGGGTTAATATACTTTGTATGTGGTTGTGGAGTTCTTGTGTGAATTCCGTGTGCTCTGGTGTGCTCCTTATCAATAGATCCCTAAAGCGGAAACATATTTTTGCAGCCACACCTCTGCTTAATTGATTAAATATAAAAGGTTGCGTACCTGGAAGTAGACGTCAATAATATGTCCAGATCAGCCCTACTCAGGTTTATACCTCACTATAGAGATGTTTCGAATGAGCGAGAAGAGACATGTTCGGTTATAAGAGGGAAAGACGGATCTCAATTCGAGGTTCTTGAAACCGCAGCTATTAATGAAGATGCCAGTGAGGAAGACTCCCATTTTGAATTGAGAGACGAGGCAAATAGACCCTGGTGGAAGTTCTTTGACGAGTACGAGTACAGGTTTAGCAAAAAGACTCGAAGCAAGCAGAGAGTCAAGTCCAAGGCCGAAAAAGTGCTACTTGTCAAGCTCCACTTGATGATTACGCTCTACTCGTTTGTGGGGTACTGGGTCAAGTACTTGGACCAGCAAAACATCACGAATGCGTACGTTTCGGGAATGAAGGAGGATATTGGGATGGTCCAGAACGACTACATTAACGCTCAATCCTTGTACAATGCAGGTGCCGTCATTTTCCAGGTTTTCTTCATGTACTTGTTACCGCGGGTTCCTCTTCACTACTTGCTCGGGTTTTCGGAGATCATATGGGGGATATTCACTTTAGCTACATACGCCATCAAGACAGTGCCACAACTCTATGCTCTCCGGTTCTTGACTGGTGCTGCAGAGAGTGGATACTTCATTTTATGGCACTTCTGTTTCAGTAACTTTTTCTTGCCGGACGAGCTTGGGTTTGTGGGAGGCTTCTACTACTGCGGGCAGATGTTGGGGATTTTGACAAGTGGGTTGATTGCGGGCCACACTACCCAGTCCATGGATGGGCTCCACGGCATTGCAGGCTGGCGGTGGTTGTTTATGATCGACGCTATCATCACTATTCCAGTGGGAATCATCGGGTACTACGTGGTGCCTGGGACTCCGTACGCATGCTATTCGATCTTCCTCACGGACGATGAAATCAGGTTGGCCAGGAAGAGAATGAAGGACGCCAACATCAAGAGTACAAACAACTCCGATTTGGAAACCTTCTTTAGCAAGGACTTGTGGGTCAGGATTTTGTCTGATTGGAGAATCTATGTATTGAGTCTACTTGACTATTTCTTTTGGAGCTCTTCCAATACTACTGGAGGAGGGATTGCAATCTGGCTAAAGGCCGAAAAGAAGTACTCTGTGCCCACAATCAACCGTCTCAGCTCCATCCCACCCGCGTTGGGCATCCTCTACATCTTGTTGGTCAATGTTGGAGCCGATTTCACGCACTCACGGGTGTTTTCCATCACCTGGGCGTATGTCTTCAATCTCATAGGCAACGTCATTTTGGCTATCTGGGACGTACCGGATTCGGCCAAGTGGTTCGCTTTCATGCTAGGCTACTTCAACATCACCGTGAGCTCTGTCATCTACGGTTGGATGAATGATATCATGCGACATGATGCACAGGAAAGAGCAATTGTGCTTCTTTTCACCAATCTATTTTCGCAGCAATTCCGAGCATGGGTCGATAGAATGACATACCCTACCGTCGAGGCACCTCGCTACCACAAAGGATATGTGTTTTCCAGCGTCAACACGGCTGCTACCATCATAATGGCATATGTTACCTTGTGGTTCTATAAGAGACAGGAAAGAAAGGACGCGAGAAAGCATGGGATTATAGTCTATGACAGCTCCAAGGAAGTTCCTGCAGAAGTGAGGCGGTTACATCTGAACACGGAGTCTCTGCTGGAAAGGGATCTGACGGACGTAGCGTAATTTTACTGGTGATCTAGAGGGACTGTAAAAGATCCTTAACTCTTTGTAACAATGTAGTTGCCATGCACAAGAAAATGGTTGTTCTATAATCCCCTAAGAATATAAAAGCTGAAATGTAGGCGAATATTGTCCAAGCGAGGGAAGATATGCTTTTAGTTGTGTAGTAAAACAGTTTATTGATATGAATTGTGGTTTCGCGAAGATTGAGCTGCAATGTAGTTGGGCTGAACACATCTATTCTCCACGATTCCTCACGAAACAGTGTCCTGAACTTGGCATATACTCTGGAATTGGTGTCAATCCACGATTTGGGGACAAAATCCTTAAGGGCATACGGTATCCACTTGTTGTTTTGCTTGAAACGGCCCTTAGCACTGCAGTCAAAAGTGGAGTACGCCGTCCTTCCACCCTTGTCAAATCGGAAGTCTGCCTTAGCTACTCGGGGTTCGAATTCTTGACAATTAACTGGAACAGTAAATACAAGTTTCCTCATTTCACGATTTAGCGCGATTGAGTCTTCAAGTAGGTCGATTGAAATGTGTTTGCTGTAGTCGGACGATAAATGAGCATATTTGAGGGGCAGACTCATACTATTAGACTCTTTCGTATCACGTAATAAACTGGATAGCATAAAAATCAAGAGAAAGGCGTGTCCATAGGGGATTTGAGGGAACATTTTGGAGGTAGTTTCAGGTGGAATGAAGTACATTTATTAAACATTATTATTTTAAATCTGGAGAAATGCGCATAGTGCCGTTCGTGTAATTTTATTTTGTATTTTGTTTCAGTTGAGACATACTTAATGGGAATATTCCACAGACGTTAACTCCACCTTTTTAGCAAAGAGAGCAAACCCGTAAGAGACAATAGTTTCCAGATTACCTGAAGTGTATTCTCCCACTCAATGAGGTACTTTTTATAGCCTTGGAATGCAGCCAGCATACGAATATGCAGCTCTTCGGCCCGAATAATCTCATTGCCCTCTCTAGCAATTGTGACCACAAAATGTGTCCAGTTTCTATATTCTTCCATATTCACAGGTGTCAGTAGCACAACTTGTTCGCGGGGCGGTTGTAGTGCCAAAGGTAGCCAATCGTTCAAGTACTTGCGGCTCTTGCAATTAAAATCCAGTTTCTGGCTGAAAAACTTGGCCACCTGTGTGTCTCTAGTGCTGTTGTACACAGAGATAGATACTGTGGCAGGGTACGTTAGCGCCTCTCCACAATCCACAGATACCTTCAACTGGAGGAGGTAAGAGTGGTCGACCATAGGTGTAAATGGGAGTGGATTCGTCCTCCCCTCCATTTTGACTATGCGGTCATTCGGCCTGGATCTTAGCACAGGCCGTAGCTGAACATAAGGTTCGTATGTCATATGTAAAACCATTGTCAACGACAGGAACATCACACAGGAGAACTCTCATACGGTCAAAACAATCCGTAGAAAATGAAGCTAACCATGGTTCATATAATTTATTATCCTCGCAAAGGTTGGAGTTCGGCGAGTCTTTGAAAGTCCTATCGCAGCTCTCACATAGCCTAGTATAACTAATGGGAATCTTGTACGTATTCGTAGTGAACCGTAAGAAATATCACTGGCACAACCTCTCGGAATATTGGGCGTTTACGTGCTCCCCACACTTGCTGCTATTTCCAATTACTTTTTGACGTGTTGCTCCCTAACATTGCTCGGAGGTTCCCAACCAGTGTTAATTATTGTCACACAAGGCAGACTTCATTGGTATACCCTCAATTCCCCGAGTCACACGACCTTGGCTAACCTTTCTGTCGTCTCAGATCACCCCTCTCTACTTTGTACTGATAGGTTTGTCTGCATACACATTGTTCCCCATACTTACCAAAGCGAGAGAACTGAAGAAAAAAAAAACCAAAGCGTCATGATTAACGATATCGTGGCCTATTTGAAGTCCAATACCTTTAGGCGATATGTACCAGAATGGACAACGGCGCTGATTCTTGCACTCTACTTCTACTTTGTTGCGGAAAGCGCCCAACCATTTAAACGAGAATTCAGTTTAGACGACCTTTCGATTTCCCACCCATTTGCGCAGGTCGAACGTGTCAGTGGAGTCCAGTGTTTAATTATTGCATTCAGCATTCCAGTTACGACCATCACACTTCTCTCATTATTCCTGAGGAAGAATGAGTCGAATTGGGTCCATAAATTACAAGTTTCTTTGCTTGGCTTCTTTGTTTCATTGTCTGTGGCTGCAGTCTTCACAGACACTTTGAAGAACTGGATCGGAAGACCCCGTCCAGATTTCTTATCTCGCTGTGGGCCCGTCAAGTCCACTCCTCGTGATAAGTTGGTGGACATCACCGTTTGCACTGCTCCTTTTGGGAAACGTGTCTTGACGGACGGAATGCGTTCGGCCCCTTCCGGCCACTCCTCCATCAGTTTCAGTGTCATGCTCTACTTGACTTTGTGGATCACAGGTAAATACAAGTTATTGCAGAGAAATCAACCCATCTACAAGTTGCTCCTTGCCTCTTTGCCCTTGCTTTTGGCTACCTACATTGCGTTGAGTCGTACTCAGGATTATAGACATCATTTCAGTGACATCTTGCTGGGGTCTTTGATTGGCTGTGTTTTTGCCACTGCCCTGTACCGCAGACACTTCCCTCTGGTCTCACATGAAGATGCTGGAATGCTTGAGTCTGAAGAAATCTTACCATTGTAGCTATCCCGTTTATAGTATTCAGTCACTTGAGTTATAGACTGCGTGCAGGAGGTTGCATGCAAACAGCAAAAAAAAAATAGGCTGCAAAAAAAAATTGAAACACTATCGAAAAAATGGCTTGTAGTTCGATCTGTAGATGTTTTGAAGCTGTTTCTGATTAGTAGTACCCAGAGACTATAAAGGCGGCTGGTATTCTGCACAGTTGGCGGTAGAAAACATGAGTTCTGAGGTTATTACGATTATATTCACTCAGGCTACGTCCACAGTGACATTGAGCACCTCTGACGCTCCATTGCCCACCACAACCAGCGATAATCTGCTTTTGACAACCACTTTGCTTACCTTAATGACCAAAGTGATGCCCACCACCGTGGCTCCGTCAACAACTTCAACTGTTGACCATACGACTGCACTAGTTGGCATGTCACAGACTGAAGTTGTTTCGTCTGCCAGCTCCAGCGTTGCATTATCGACCTCTTCTACGCTAACCTCCACTTCAACGTTGTCCACTGGAGTTGCTTCAGCTCCACCACACCTACAGTCAACGTCAAGTAAATCGGTCAAGATTGGGCTTGCACTCGGTATTCCGTTCTCCATCTTTGGTGTTCTAGCAGTTGTTTTGGGAGTGTTCATCTGGTTGCAAAAGAAAAAGTTCAGCAAGAAGCAAGACTCAATTGGGTACAAGCCAGAAGGATTTCTACCAGACTTAGACACCAGCAGCGGAGAAACATTGGAGAATTCGCCTAGCGAAGAGACTGCCGGGGGGAAGAGGCTGCTGGTGCGCTATTACTTTAAAGACAGATTTAGCAAGGCTATCAACATCAAGGAACTAGAGGCTTGCTGGCCCAAATCCCCGGTAGTTCCCTCCTTACACATTCGCTCGCCCTTGACTTTGAGAAGGTTCAAGCTTGGTGCACGCAGTGAGGCCGACCAAGGTACGCAGCCCAGTTCGCACCCAAAAGTGGGTGCAAATTTGCACCTTCCGTTAACCACCACCGGAGAAGCAAAGAGATACATAGTGGTGAAATCGTATAAGAAAACACTTGAGGACGAGATAGACATCTACGTCGGAGACCTAGTTACTGGGATGGACGAATATCCGGACGGGTGGATTCAAGTTGCGTTGACAAGAGGTGGCCAGGGAATGGTTCCTAAGATCTGCCTACAGAAAATATAGCAAAAAAATCGGAATACTAATACAATGTAAATTACAGAACCAAGTATATACAAGTCTTTCCTTAATATTGTCTGCCAGGAGCACCTGGTTGAGCTTGGTATTGGAAACCACCTTGTGCGTTGAAGTTTCTCTGTTGCAGGGGCGATGGTTGGGGTTGTCCATTGTTACGAGGAAACCCACTTCTGATAGACTGACCAGAGTAACCAGGAGCCCCAGGAGCTCCGCTCTGTACGCCCTGTGGTCTAGGGCCTCCGCTAAACTGCTGCTGTTGTGGTTGGGGTCTATATTGTCCTTGTTGTTGAGGTGGAGGTTGCTGTCTATACTGCCCATGTGGAGGTTGCTGAGGAGGCTTGCCAGTCAGAGGAACATACTGGTGTTGCGGGTTTTGCGGAGGAGGTCTGCCTTGCATTTGACCTTGAGGAGGTCTTTGCTGTCCAGAGAATTGGTGTGGAGGAGGAGCTTGAGACTGTTGTGGTTGGAAAGGCTTCTGTTGAAGGCCTTGTGCCTGTGGTGCTCCCAGAGGGCTTTGTTGAGGTGCAATATGGAGTTGCTTGGGACGGAACTGCTGCTGCTGCTGTTGTTGTTGCTGCTGTGGTTGTTGCTGCGCAGGTGGCTTGTTGGAGTATGCTTGTTGTTGAGGAGGAACTTGAGGTTGTTGAGGAGGGTATTGTTGTTGCTGTGGAGGTCTGTTACCATACTGTTGTTGGTTTGCAGGAGCACGGTATTGCAGTTGTGGTTGGGCCTGTGGGGTCAAGTTTGGAATCTGTTGCAAGTTTGGTTGAGGTGGAGGTGGTTGCTGGTGCTGTTGTTGCTGAGGAGGGCGACTTCTTTCGGGAGACTTGTAGCGAGGCATGTGGTTCTGCGAGCTGTTTGGAGATGCAATGTACTTTGGTCTGCCACCAGTAGGAGGTAACAGAGGCATATCCTCCGAGTAAGGGCTCAGGCCGCCGCTAACAACCTTGCCCGACTCGGAGTGGATGGATGCATGGTCCCCATTGTAGATGGCATTGACTCTTGGCGAGGAGCTTTGGGAATACTTGACATCGTTTTGAGGGTGGCCGGAACTATGCACGCTTGGGTTGGACCCGTGTGGGGGAGGTGCAGGAGCCGCATCGTCCTCGTCGGAAAAGCCACTGAACTTGGATGCGTTTCTGTCCTTATCTGCCACTGCTTTCGCGAATTGGTCGTTGAACTCGTTGTACTGAGTCATTGGGGAATGCACAGAGGAAAAGGTGCTGACTCTCTTTTCAGGCTGTGGCAAGCCAAGGTGTCTAGTGTCAATCTTTTGGGACAGATCAGAGTCGGAGTCCGGGTCGCTGAACAATTCCTTGTCGTTGGTTGGATACACGTTGTCGCTGACGGCCAAGGATCTCATGTTCGCGGGTAAATCGTCCTCCTCAAACTTTTCGTGGGAGCCGTTGAGAAGCTGGTTACGGTTGGTGTGGAACTGGTCGGACGGAGTTTGGATTGTGGAGTACTTTTGGTAGATATCGTCGAGCTGAACAGACTTGTGCTTGGACCCGTTGAATTGGTCCTGCGACAAGGAAGGACTCAATTGGTTTACGCTGACGACGGGGCCCTTGCCAAAGGAACCACCGGAGCCATTGGAGTTGATGGTCAAGCCATGCACGTTTTTATTTTGTGCTCCGCCCGCAGGAATGTCCTTGAGAGGCATCTGCGCAGACACCATTTCGGAGGATGGGTAGCCTGGGTGGCCACCACTACCATTTTGGGCAGGAGGCTGCTTTTGGTGCTCTTGCGGTCTCTGTCTTGGTAAGACGGCCTGGCCATTTTGCTGATTGAAGGGGTCTGCGGGGCCCCTTGGACCTGGTTGCTGGCCCGGCTGCTGCGCCGGCTGCTGACCTGGGGCAGTGCGGTAGCCACCTGGGGTCGAAGGATTGCCTGGGGGAGGGGCAAACTGGACCTGCTTGTTATTTGCAGAAGGCTGTCTGGACTGGGTAGGGGTTACTGGAGAACCAGTACTGCCCAGCAGTACTTGACGGGCCATAATGGCACCGGCAACTCCTCTTTGCGAGCCACAGCCTTCGTAGCCACGGTCCAACTTGCCCTTGAGCACGCTTCTGATGTTGTTGTTCCAAATCTTCTGGTCCCAGTTCAAAAAGTCTTGACCGGAGGAGGTCAATTGCTTGACGTCATCCACCTCCAAGTAGTGAACAAAAGGTAAGGTGGGCAACCCGAAAAGCAAGGATTCCGGGTCGACTCTGTCAGCCTTCAATCTGGTGGGTCTACCGTACAAACCAAAGGAGTCCAAGAGCGGAATCAAGGTTCTGATCAAGGTGTCAAAGCCCGGGACAGACGAGTGCTGCTCGGGCATGAGGAAGATGGCGGTGTTGGTGAAGTCCTCCATGGACTTTTTCGATACTTTTGGCGACACCAGCGGTGACTTGAAGTTGATGTATGCGTCCAACTTGAGCATGGTGGAGTGGTCTATTAACTGCGGGGACTGTGGGTAGATGGCGGTGACAGAGCCTGCGCCCGACACCACGGCCATCAACTGCTTCTTTTTCTTCTGCTCGGATTCGTACAAGAGGATTCTGCCGGGAGTAAACTGCTTACGCTTGGTGACCAGGGGCTCTACGACTGCGTAGCAGCGCTTCCATGCCATGCCGCTTCCGTATCTGATGGAGACCCAGTCTTCGTGGTCAAAGCGCTTTTCCGCCAAGATGGTTCTGATGTCGGACAACCTGGACCCACGGGCAGACAAAAGAGCACCGGTGTATGCGGCCTGCAAGGAGGAGTACTCGTAGTTGGCCAACCTGAGCGAGGAGTACCACACCACCAAATCCGCGTACGACTTGAACTGCAAAATGTACCGGTTCTTCAAGGTGGTGGACACAATGACGACATTGTCCAAGTTCTGCTTGGCAGCAGGCAAGGTTTTCATTCCGTTGTAGACCGAGTCGGTAAAGTTGATGTAGTTGGGCTTGGCAGAGGTTTCAAGCAACGCCTCTGGGTTGTTTCTGAACTGCGCCAAGTTGGCAGCGTCCCAGTACGCCAATTGGTTCCCCGTCAAGATCCCGTACACCTCCCTCCACTCACGGTCCGCAGGCTTCCCATCGCTATTGAGGTCGTAGTAGAGCATAAATATCCCTTCGTGGTACCGTCTGTGCTGCTGCGACGACAAGAGCGTCACGATCGGTATGAGTTCTGGGGAAAGGTCATCCATGGCCTCTCCCTGCACGGGGATCTGCGGAAGTGGCGACGGTGATCCATTTCGCTTCTTCGGCGATTCAGCAAGTCGCCTGACACTATTCATTATCGGTAGCTGCTAAATATACTGCTCTAGTTAATAGCAAAAAAAAGGAGTGACAATAACTAAAAATTCCTGGATTTGTTTCGTTGATAATTTTTTCCTCTTATAAATATGATCTGAACGCTTTGTGCGGGACAAGGAAAAATAATAAAGGGAAGAAGAAGGAAAAAAAAAAAAAGAAAGCACGGTAACCAACTGGAAGCAAGATCGGCCCTCAGTAGAGGTAAAAAATGGCCATATATATGTAATCTGAGGAAGAGAAAGATACCACTAAACTAGGGTGGACAAAAAGCTTGTGCGTTTCTCTGCTTCCTAGCCTCTTTTTGAGCCATTGTTATGATTGACGAATTCTTGGAAAGTGCTTTTCAGCCAAACACCCACACTGCAACGGTTCAGGCTTGCGTCATACGTAAACAAATCCAGAGTGGCACAAAATAGGCTGATTTAGTTCGCTTTACATAAGCTGCCGTGACTTTTTTACCAGAAGGCAAATCTAGGCGATTGTTCGAAATCCCTAAAAACCTTACAGAGTGTCAACTAAGTGGCAATCTACAAACAAAGGGATTTTTTTTATTGTACATTGGAGAATGAGGAGCGGTGAAGTGTGCACTGTCCAGTGCTCCGGTCGGTGGGGGGTGCTGATGACTTTTGCCGTCACTAGACTATTTTTTCCCCGAGAACGTTAGAGATCTCCAGTGGACGAATCTGGTAATTGATTGTACTATTACAGTATTCCATCGCGAGATAAGCCTGTACACACGAGAATTGCACCTGTACGATACGGAGACACATGTATTCAATTTAAGGAACGCAAGAGGTCCAAGGCCAGCTGCAATTCTTGTTCTGCTGTCTTGACGTCCTCGTAGTTGAGGGCGGAGATGGCGAATTTCGCGTGCTTTTGAACCTTGGCAAATTGCTCGCCCTTGTCTATGAGCTGGAGCAATTCCTCCTTTGTGTGGGCGGAATGGCTGTGAGGCTGAGGCTCGGGTGCACTAGTCTTTTTGTTCGCGGACGTGCTGCTTTTTCTGCTGCTGTTGCTGCCTGGTGGGATGACCTGTATAGAGGACGACTTGTTGATCGAAGTGATGTCATCGTCTGGGAGGTAGGTCGGTGCTCCTGGGAGCTTGACGTCGTCCGGGTCCGACTCGCCTGGCCTGAAATGTGGGGCTCCTGGCAACTGGGGCACCGCCCCGGTGTCCTCGTCAGGGAGAAAAGCTGGCGCGCCCGGTAGCGAGTGCGCCCCAGTGTTGCCGCCAGTGCCGCTGCTAGTGTGCGTTTCTGGGTCGAACGACGGCGTTCCCGGTAAGTTTGGGACGTTGTCGTTGTGGGCGCGCTGTTTTGCGTCAGATTGTCCCTGCGCAATGGAGGAAGGTGCTCCTGGCAAGTTCAAGTTTTGTGTGGTCTGTCCCTCCGCCACGTCTGCTCTGGCGCTTGCTCCTGGTACATTCTCTACCGATGCTGCATCCTCTGCACCAGTGGTGCTGGCAGTGGGCTCATCCGTGGGGGCGCCCGGGAGCTCAAAGGCCTGCGTGTGCTCCAAACTGTCGGGCTCCCCCATCGACTCTGCTGCTCCTTGAGCCTTGGCTTTCGCCTCCATTTCGTCCAATTCCCCTAAAAGTTCCTCCTCCTCTTGCTCGTCCGCATACGGAACCTCTCCTTTGAGGAGTTTGGTCAATTGCACCTTCAACAACTTGACCTTGTCCTTATTGACCTTCTCGAATTCCGCCCCGCTGCTCGCAGCTCCACCACTGAGCTTGATCCAATCAAGCTCGTCCTTGCTGAAGAGATTGAGCAAGCTCAAGAAGTTCAACGTGGCACGCATCTTGCCAATCAACTCCGGCCGGTTGGTGCTCTTGCTGAATTGACTGATCCCTTCAAGACACCCGTTAAAGAGCTTGTATGCAAACGACATCACAATCGACGCCGATGCACTTCGATCGGCTAGTGCCTGCGCTATGGATTCCTCCTCTCCACTTCCTTTCTTAATGGCTTCCGTATCATCTAGTAATCCTATCGTAAACGCCTCCACTTCTTTCAGCGTGGTGTGAAGCTTGTTGCTTAAAATATGCTCCAAAACATAGATCTTACAGTAGTAGCTCACAACTGGGTTCACCTGCGCCAATTCACTCGCACGCGCAATGAATGGTGTGATCGACTTGTCCGACTTGATGGCCTCTGGGATACTGGCGGTGGTTATTGGCATGATCGTTTTTAATTTTTTGTCACGTGGTGATTTCAAGTCTTGATTAAATGGTACGCCAAATTGGCCCGTGGATTGGTGTTGCCTGAACATGATCGTTGCCTAGGATGATTGTCTGTCTGGGGTTGATTGTCTGTGTGTGCTGTGCTCTTGAAATGGTTTGATGTAGCTTATGTTGTATCACTCGAAGGGATTCCCCTACTTCTAGTTCAAACGTGCACATCTATGTATGCCTTGGTCCACAGTAGACATCTTGGTCCACAGTAGAGGCTTTGCCACCATATTCAACTTAATCACAGCCAGATGACAACCACTATTGCATACTACCTCTTTCTCCCCATGCATCTTTCAAGATTTTCAGTGGCTGCAATTTGTAATTTTTTCAAGATTTTGCACCCAAATCTCCAAAATGGTCCTACCCATTATTTGGGTAGCTACCCCGAGTAATTTCCAAGGAAACTAACCAAGAACAAAGGACCCCCTATCCTAGTCGTCGAAAGGTCAAAATAGACCACTACAGCAAATTCCGTGCTGTCTACAGACTTCCTTGCTGCCCACGGCTCCAATTACAAATTCTCCAATACGTGAACCAATAACCACATGAAACCACTAGATCCAAAACAGTACACACTACCACCACCACCACTGTCAGACAAGGACCCAAAATCCCTTGTCTACACGTTGGTTTACGAAAATTCCCCACCCTTGTGGCAGAATGTACCTATGACGTATTCCCCACATGTAATTCCAGGTTGCGAAGAAGAGATGAAGTACGAGTCTACAATGCGTAGGCACACCAAAGTATATGGGAATCAAGCAATAGTCCCGACAGCGCCTCAGAATCCCTATTTGTAGAACCACTTGGTCCTGGGGTGGTCCTAGAGTGACATATGGCACCACCTCCTACCTACACGTGACCTCCTCGGTACCTGTGGAAGCAGATAGGAGAAAGGTACACCCAAAAGGAAGCATGCCAAAATTGACAATTCAGCGGACAGCAGCGGGACGTTTCACTACGCCCTTCACCTGGAATTACAGCTTGATCTCGCTAAATTTGCGGGCGATTGTTAGGAACAAAGAAACCCCGGGCCCTCTATTTTAGATAGCCAAAGGGTGTGGTTCAGGGGTACGCGGTATGAGGTAGTGGTCCAATAGTGCAAGCAAGTGCAAGGCGCAGGGCATCCTATTTCCAAGCACCGTCATTTGGTGGCAAGGAATGGTCCCTAGCACTAGCCGAAGCGTCATTCCGTGCTCTCTAATTGCTCTGGAAGATCCCCACTAAGCCGAGAAACACGCACCCTGAAAAAAATTAACGGGATTTCAAAAAAGTAGCCAGGATCATGTTAAAGTTCAAGAACAAGTTCAAGTTCGGGACTACACAACCAAATGAGAAGTCAAGCAGTCCCGGGTCTCCCGCCAGCTCCACTGGATTGACGCAGGCCGGATCTGAAAACTCTAGTGCTCCAGACACACCCAGACATTCCTTATCGACAAACAATTTATCAGACACTTTCCTGAAACTATCAGTCAAAGAAGACCGCAAATCAGAGGACGGATCGTACGACAGCGACAAACCCATTGATACCAAGCCGTCCTCCACGTCATTGGCAACCCAGGGGACCCCTCCAACAGAAGAGTCCGAGGCCTCGTCTGTTGATCCGACTTCCGAGGAGCCCAACATCACTGCCAACTCAAACCCAGGTTTGTTGACCGTCAAGATATACAATCTGAGCAAGATCCAGCTACCAATCAACATCAACAACAATAAGCAAATCTTCCATGCATTAGCAGTCAATTCGAACAATGAAGCTGTTTCTCAACAATTGCTAAAGAACTTGAATGCGTTGGAACATAATGAAGAGACAGAGATGCTCCCAGGCTCCATTGCCTCGAGCTTGTTACCTCTGATAATAACGATTCCAAGCGGGGAGAACTTGGTCAAGAGCTTGTTGTACCTTACCATAGAATTCGAGAACAACGTGTTGGTGATTGAGCCGCAAAAGGGTACGGTGAGCCTGTGCACATGGAACCAGGTGGTTCTGTTTGACGTCACGAAAAAGGGAAGCGCTCCTATGCAACCAACCCTGGTCAGAAACACAGAGCAGACCACTGGCTCAAACTTCTTGAATCTCAACTTATTCATGAGATTGCCAAACATGTTGATCCCCGAGTCTGAAAAAACTGACCACAAGCACTTGTTCACCAACAACAGCGTCCAGGGGAACTCAGACAACATCGGAGACTTGTTGATTGGAACCATCAAGTTACCATTGAACCTCAAATACCACGTGAAACCTATCCGTATGATGAACCACGAATACTTGAAGTTTACCAACTACAACTTGGATCTTGCCAACCAAGTCGCCAACGAAATGGGAGAAATCATGTTGACCATTGAATTTAAGCCCGTAACCAAAAAGTCGCTCAGCATCGACGACCTTGACCTCTTGAAAGTCATTGGCCGTGGTTCCTTTGGGAAGGTGATGCAGGTTGTCAAGAAGGACACAAAGCAGATTTACGCTTTGAAGACTCTTCGTAAACAGCATTTGGTCTCGAGACACGAGGTCACCCACACCCTTGCAGAACGTACGGTGTTGGCTAGAATCAACAACCCTTTTATTGTTCCTTTGAAGTTTTCTTTCCAGTCACCAGAAAAGTTGTACTTGGTGTTATCATTTATCAACGGAGGAGAGTTGTTTTGGCATTTACAGAGGGAGGGAAAGTTCTCCATGGATAGGTCGAGATTCTACATTGCCGAGTTGTTGACTGCTTTGGAATCTTTACATGAATTGAACGTCATTTATAGAGACTTGAAGCCTGAGAACATCTTATTGGATTACCAGGGCCACATTGCCTTGTGTGATTTTGGCTTATGTAAGTTGAACATGGAAAAGAAGGATAAGACAAACACTTTCTGCGGGACTCCCGAATACTTGGCCCCCGAATTGTTGTTGAACCAAGGCTACACCAGAAGTGTTGACTGGTGGACCTTGGGAACCTTGCTCTACGAAATGTTGACCGGATTACCACCATTCTACCACGATGACGTGCCAACTATGTACAGAAAGATCTTGCAGAACCCATTGAAGTTCCCTGCATTCTTGGAAGGAACAGATGCGGAGGACTTGATTACTAAATTGTTGCAAAAAGACCCAAAGAATAGATTGAGTGACGCCAGCGATATCAAGGCCCACCCGTTCTTCAAAGATATCGACTGGGTCAAGTTGTTGAACAAGGCTTACATTCCTCCATTCAAGCCTAATGTCGAAAGTTTGTTGGATACGTCCAACTTCCACCAAGACTTTACTAGCGAAAAGCCACAGGATTCCGTGGTTGACGATTTCTTGAGTGAGAGTGTTCAAAAGCAGTTTGGTGGTTGGACTTATAACGGTGATACCGTCCTTAGATAGGCTCCATAGTTGGATATGTAAGGGAATAGGATAGCAAGGAGTAGATGTAGTCAGAAGTGAGCGATGGGTGCTTGGCCCACGAGGTTAAATAACAGAAGGTGAGCACCCGCAGGGTGTGTACTCTTAAGGGAAGTACTAGTAAGTTTGGCACTCTAAAGGGGAGTACTACTAAGTTTGATGAGCTATTGATGGAGCACCTAGAGTTGCAGGGCCGAAATGCTTGGAGCCAAAGACTATCTTCCACTTCCCCACATGTTGCGAAAACAGTTGCAGCCAACGCGGAGATTCTGGAACCACTGTCCCAGATAAGGAAGACCAAGTACCTGCATGGCTATTTCCACAGTAAGTGTCTCTACTCATTCTACCCACTATATACAATGCCAAGCTGCACACACCTCTTGGTAAACCTACAATCCTACCAATCTACAACCAAACCCACTATAACCAAAGTCATACATTCATAATATATACAATTTAATCCAATTCAGGCATTCTCAAGATCTCTCTTTCCTTATTTTGAGCGTCCTCTTGCAACAACTTCAAAATTTCCGAGTTCTTCCATTTGTCAGGTAAAGGGGTGACATCATAGTTCTTGACGGCCCAGTAATAAATATCCCAATCGGCTTCGTCCAACAACTTGTCGAACTCGTCCAACTGCTCCATGTTGAAATTATGCAAGTGCTTCTTGGCGAAACGTGACAATAACAAGTCACTTTCCAAGATTCCTCTCTTTCTCAGCTGGTATACCAATCTGGCTCTCTTGACGTCGATAGTCTCACCTTCTCTCTTAATAGGCTGGATTTTCATTTTAACTTCGCCATCAATAGCAGGGTTCTGAGGTTGGCCGTAGTTGAGCAATACCCTGGCGCTTCTGCTGAAGTTTCTCTGCTTGATGTGTCTTGCAATCATCCTTGGTGTTTAGTTGAGGGTCCTGACGGGTGCATTTTTCTTGAATTTTTTCTCACGCTCACGAGTCGTGCCGGTCCACGTCTCATTTCTGTTTTTGAAAGTTTACAACACCGGTTAATAAAAAGAGCAATACACCGTTTGACCAGCAATGGGGAAAGCCGTCTCGAAGTTATCCAAAGATGACATTAAGTCATTGAAGCAGGCGACGTACTTTGATAAACGTGAATTGCAGCAATGGTACAAGGGGTTCTTAAGGGACTGTCCCTCGGGCCAGCTCTCTGAGGAAGAGTTTATAAAAGTGTTCAAGCAATTCTTCCCGTTTGGGGATCCGACCGACTACTGTCGGTATCTATTCCGGGCGTTTGACGTGGATAATCTGAAGTACATTGATTTTAAGGAGTTCATTATTGCGCTCTCGATCACCGCCAGAGGAACTGAGGATCAGAAGCTCAATTGGAGTTTCAAGGTTTACGATCAGAAAAACAAGGGCAAGGTCACCTACCAGGACATCTTGAATGTCATGAATTCCATTTATAAGATGATAGGCACCATGGTGTCGTTGCCGCTGGATGAAAAGACTCCTGAGTTGAGATCAGAAAAGTTCTTTACGTACTTGGGCAAGGACAAGGACACTGACACAATCAGTTTGGAGGAGTTTAAAAAGTTGCTGAAGTTGGATCCCACCATTGCAAATGCATTATCTTCGTATGAGGGCTTGGTGTGAGGTGCTTTGGCACATGTTGGGGTTGTTTACAAGGGATATGTTGAACTCACGGGTGATTCAACTTGTATAATAGATGAATTAAATTTATTATAATACACTAATAATAACAATTATGAACGAAGTGAAGTACCTCGATGGCGTAGACCTCGAAGTATGTGGTGTGTGTGCTTTTATGGACTGTAGGTTGAGAGCAAACTGCCAGAAAGTTACTATTTTTGCTCCAAAACGGTAATGAGGCATTTTCATTTCTGTTCAGCAGTGGCGAACATTCATATGACGCTCAGGTTTACATCAATCATTTGAGCTGGCGCATCCAAACTGTTGGAGATGAAATAATCCTAGTTGAACAATAATCCTGTGCCCAATCAAAGTTCGCTACTGCTGGCCCTCGACCGCAGCCAACAACCCATCCAAAAGCAGGTCAATCTCATTGACCTCAACCCCAGTACATATGCTGACCACCTTCTTAAACTTTGCAGTCAATTCACTGTAATCCAACAAGGTCTTCAACTCCTTCTCTGTTTGCTCGTTAAATTTCTTGTACGCAGCAACGCGGGCCTTTAGTATAGGCACGGGCTGGAGCAGCAGCATAAACTCGCTGTCGTTCTTTAAATCATCAACAGACTCATTCTGCGAGAGCTTTTCGAAAATCGGTTTGATGACATACTGTTCATCTGCATCGACTTCCTCAGCTACGGTATCGGAGTCCGTCTTTGATTCCTTGAGCTTTTCGCTCAAGTTGGAGGTTTGCAACTTCAAGTTCTCCAAGTACATCAACTTTTCGTTGATCTTCTTGGTCATAAATCTATTATTGGCAGTGACTATGGTGATGTCATGTAAGGCCTGGTTCAAGCTCTTGATTTGCTGTCTCTTGGAGTTGAGGATTGTTTCGTACTCGGCATTGGTGTTTGTGAGCAAATCCTGGATGGACTGGAAGATCTTGTTCGAGTTAACCTTTTCCCCATCCTCCTCTTGTCTCTGCTTTGCCATGACTATCTCCTTTGGTTCCTCAATGTCCTGGATCTCGCCGTTCACCTCCAAGCGCTTTTCCAAAAACTCGACTCCCGTGTGCACCAACTCAAAAATGTGATCGTCAAAGGAGTCGTCCTTGAGGACGTCCTTGACCAAGTCGTAGTCGAGGGGCTTGATGCCCCTTTTGTTACTGACACTGACGTTTGCTTTCAAAAGAAGCAAAAGCTTAATTAGCCAACGAGATTCCAGCTCTGCAGCCAAATGTAATGCGGTGTTGCCAAACTCTTCTTCCTGGCAGTTAACAATCTTTTGAGTCAAGTCATATAGGAACTTTTCGTTGGTGACGACAAACTCCAATATCTTTGTTAAGTAAAATTTGCAGCTTTCAAACTTCTTGGATGCTTGCAATGCTAAGTGGTGCAAAAACGACATTTTCCTGTTATCAAAGAGCCACAAGTTGGGGTACAACCAGTTCTTCAAGAGCTGCTGGAAGTTGCCGCGCTCCATTGCGTTTGTGACTTGGATAGTGCTGATCAAGGGCGACTCACCGTCGTTGTTTCCTCGCACGGGGGAGTTGAGGCCCAACTCGACAAACGACGCGACCAACGTCAGCGACGCCAACGTCAGCGCAAAATGCAACGCCGTCTGGCCCTTGGTGTCCAAGGGTATGTCTAGGATCGAGCTCGAGGAGTACTTGGAGAGTATTGGTGCAAAAACCTTCTTGACTTCCTTGAAGGAGAGGTCCTTGGAGTCGTCGTCCTTCTTGAATACAGTGCCAAACTTGAGCTTCAACTCGTTCACAAGCTCAATGTTGGCATCATTAATGACAACAGGAGGCAAGGCGAAGGGGAAATTGGAGTTGGAATCGGCCAACTTGTTGATAAGCTTTTGTTGCTGGGCAGGACTTGGTAACAACTCGGACTCGGGGTCCTTGGAAACACGTTGTTTCTTGGTGGGGGAGCCCATCAAGCTGGCGTTTTTGTCGCTGCCGTCTTCGTCCATCTCGTGGAAGGACTTCTTGTTGGCTCGTGGTAGCAGATCAAAGTCATGGACGTCCACCAAAAATAACTTCTTACTCAACTCGTAAATGTCAAACTTGAGCGCAAGCGAGACCGCCTTGTCGTACGGTATCCAGATGCCACGGATGGACCAGTTCTCGTGGTCGCGGTTGTCGATGAACTGCGAGGACGAGTTGTTCAAGCCCCCCTGGTACTGGATGTTGCTCAATACCTCATTGCTCAAGAAGTTATCGATTTGGCTCTGGCTGTAGTTCCCGAGCTTCAACAAGATGGAAAAAAGTTGGCTCACATTGATGTACGAATCTTGCACCCTTCTCAATATGACAATCGACTCCTTGGCCGGGGAATCGCTTGGCTTCTGGAGATTCAACGTCAACTGGATCATCTTCTGCCCCGAATAGATGGCTGCATTGATCACCAGTGTGAACGTCGACGATAAATGCGTATCGTTCAATCGGTGCTGTATCAGCGCCGTCGTGATGTCCCCAATATTTAACGGCGAATCCATATCTAATTAGTTCTAGTCAATATTAGCCGTAGCGCTCACCCTTAATGTCTTAACCTCAAATAGTGTCAACGACTATAGAATTTTCTTCCAGTTAAAGGTGGTGTTTGTTTAAAAAAAATCTAAAACAGCCTTTGAAGCTTTCTACTTTTCGCTCTTCCAAATGTGGAAAAAAAACGTACCAAGACGTGTCTAATTGAAAATATCCTTGACTTCTAGTGAAGTGCTCCCTTTGTGGATAAACTTCATTTACTGCTATTCCGCTTCCTTCAGGGTGTGTAGCACTAGCTGCCTGGTACAACTGCTGGTTATCCCTTTTGTAGGTGAGTACTGATGGGCCCAAGGACTGTGAACACGGGCAATTGGCTTCTGTGGTCATAGAGTCACGTCAGGGATCAAGGGCGACTGCTTCGTGGGCCTCGTAAACCACCTCCGAAAGGTCGGATTCCGCCTGAGCTGCGTGTGGACCCCTCCTTCGTGCTGCTGGCTGGCACTCTCAGTGCTTGGGCCCTGTACGCGTAGACCCTCCACGTGACACGCAACAGGTGCCACTGATCGAAAAAGTCTTTGCAACGAAGAGGCTCCACGATGGACTACTCCAACCGTGTGAACTCCAAGAAGGGGTCTGGAGGTGTGGCTGGCCGCGAGGAAACTAATGTGCACAACAAACGAAGAATCCAAGAGTTGCTTGCAACTCAAGTCTTGGACTTGGACAATGATCCGTACGTGTTCCGCAACCATCTCGGTCTCTTGGAGTGCAAGTTGTGCTTGACCACTCACATGAGCGAAGCACTGTATATTTCTCATCTAGGAGGAAGAAAGCATCAGCTCAACTTGGAAAAGAGGCGGTTGTTGGACGAAAAATACGAACAACTGCAGAATAGAAAGTCCGATGCCATCCAGATCAACAGCGTGCCCAAGCGGTCTTGGACACCCATCGGCAAGCCCGAATTCAAGGTCAGCAAAATAAGAGACAAATCCACCTTGCAGGTCGGAATGTTAATCCACGTCAAGCTCCCCAAAGTCCAGGTTTCCGAGCCTTTTTTTAGGATAATGTCTTACTACGAGCTCAATTCGAAGAACCAGGAACTCGCTAAAAAGTACATCCATGTGGAGGAGGGCGAAGAGTTGGATGAGCTGATCCTGCAGTATCTAGTCATTTCGGCTGAGCCATATCAGAATGTTTGCTTTGTAATACCCAATGATAAGGAAATAGACAGACCAGCCGATACTGACAAGATGTCCGATACTTTCTGGTGGCATTGGGACTCAGACACAAAGGAGTTCTTTTTCCAGTTACTTTATAAGAATTAGCACCACGAGAAGAGAAAAGAGGTTTATGGTGGTGCAGTTGGTACGTTCGTGAGCGGTAAAGAGTTCCTGCCATAGGCATATGATGCATACTTTTCTGGCAACAGCTGGCCATGCATAATTTTCTGCTAACGGCTGACGATGCATTCTTTCCGTCAATCGCTTTTTGACCTCACATGTATTATAGCTGTATAATAGCAATAGTAGTAGCAACCCCTAGGGGTGATCAGGATTCACCGGGGGACAATAGCATATCAATAAGCACTTTTCTGAGCGTAGGCATCAATCCATGTAGGAAACCCAGCACACGACGAGGTACATTCTGGCAGACTACAAGTACAAGTGAACAGGTATCAAACACCACCAAAATAAACCACTTGTTGAGTGTTTACACACCACGCCAGCACCATCTCTACACCTCTGTCCAGGTGCCTTGTCGGCTGCTAAAGTACCCCAACATGTCACCAGGCCGAGGCCGCGATTACATAAGCAGAGTATGTCTTGACTTCACATGGCCCTCACGATTTTTTAAAAAGGTCGATCCCACTATGACCACAGAACTGGAGGACGAGTATCAACATGACTTCTTACAGAACTGTAAGGATGCGTACGAGCTAGTCCAGGGATATTTGAACGACTCGTTGCCTTGGTTTCCTGCCCACAAGCACCGGCCAGGGTTCACGTACTCGCCTGAGCTTCGGGCGCAGGTCAAGTCAAAGATTCAGAGAACCATGAATCAGATGTCTTGTTCGATAAAGAAACATGGGTTGCAAGAAATAGCCATTTCATATAACGGAGGAAAAGACTGCTTGGTGATGCTCCTCTTGCTATTGGCAACCATCCACACTACATTCAGTTCAACGCCATTGCCTCCTCATTACAAATTAGACTCCATATACGTCCATTCCGAAGAGCAGTTCCCGGAATTGGTTGATTTCATTGAGACGTCGACCAAAGCGTTCCACTTGAACCAGGTTCTTATCCGCCTGTCATTGAAGGAAGGCTTTGAAGAGTACTTGCTGAAAACTCCACAGATCAAAGCCATAGTTGTTGGGGTAAGACACCTGGACCCTTATGCATGTGAGCTCAGTTTTGAACAGCCCACGGACCGCGAATGGCCTGCCTTCTTGCGCATTCATCCCATCTTGGAGTGGAAGTACGTTGAAGTCTGGGACTTCATCATTGGTTGCAACCTCGAATACTGTTCTCGCTACGATCTCGGCTACACAAGTTTGGGCGGCGTTCTGAATACCGTCCCGAACCCTCACTTAAAGTCGGATCTGGGCTACTTGCCGGCCTACATGTTGACAGATAAAGCTGATGAAAGAGAAAGGTTAGGTAGATTAAAGAATAAAAATACATAGATAGAATTAAAGTTCGCGAGCGAATCATCAACACTTTAGCCCATTGTAACCTTGTGCGTAGGCCTCTTCTGGAAGAGGATCCGTTGGTGTTACTTGTACGGGGATTGTCTGTTGTGCTATGTCCACTTGGTGTGATGTGACTCAAGGTGGTGGACAACCCCGCTGCTGAACTGGTCCGGGCGCATTCGGGGGTCCCCGAAAGAACTCAAGCCGTAGATGCTCCGGAGCGTACTTCCGGGCACATGTTCCAATCGCAAACATCCCCGCGGAGAGTCTAGAAGGCAGCTCCTGTTGGAAGTATACTCCACAGCCCAGCAAGTTCCTGCGCAAAACGACCGCAAAACGACCTCTCCCGTGGACTTGGAAATCTGCGTCTATACTTACTCGTGGAAATTTTCAACTTCCATTTTCAAATGCTTGTAAGTTAGTCTCTGTTAACTGCCGCTGGATCTTCTTCTGCTTGCACTTTGCTTCAATACGTTCTTGAAGTAATCTTCACTGAGAGGACCAACCCCAATCTTACCCAAGGCACGTTCTGCACTGGTTGGTCCGACGTTAATTGGAACATTCTCCGACAGCTGGCCCGTGTCCTCTAACTTCAACTTCTTGAGCTTTAAAATGAGTTCGACTTCCTTTCTGTTGTTTTCATCAATGAGGTTCTGCAAGTGGCGTAAATATTCAACGGACTTGGTCAAAATTTGACCCTTGTTAGGCTTTCCGTCCTTGGTTCCGGAATTTCTCATGGCTGCTGCAATCTCGCTTTCCTCGTCGTTCTTGGCAGGGAGGGGCTTTTCCTTCCACTCCAGAAACAAATCCTCAGGGATTAAAGTCAATAACTCCTGGATCTTCTCATTGATGTTGTCTCTTCTTTTTCTTTCATTGCTCTTGTCCTCATCGTCACCATCGTCGCCGTCTTCGTCGTCGCTGTTGTTTCTGGCTGCCATTGTCGAACCTCTACGAGAATGAGGTTTGGAAACGCCACCATTGGACCCGTGGTTCTGGAACAGATGCAGCAATTGCTTCTTAATATCAACAGATTTGCTCAAAAGCGAATCAACTTCATCTTGTTTGACCTTTATACTAGGGATGTTTAGTGACTTTTGTCTCTCGTCATCAAGGAATGATTCCTTAAATCCACGAAAGTCCGTCATGGTGTATTAACAAATTTAATGTTTAGTGAGCAAAAAACATTTACAAGAGAGGGGGGTGGTGAGCACGTGACCTCGGATTTGTAGCATGGCTACAAGTCGACTCCCAGGGCTGCGCCAATGGGGCCCTTTGGCACCTGCTGGCCGGTCGGTCGGTGGGGCGACTCGGGCCAAAACCGGTGTGTGCTTTAACACGTACCTTATTTTGATGGGGGCTCTGCCAGCATCCGGAGCCCGCTGGAATTGTCGGTGATACTTCCGGACTAAGAAACGCCTCACTACACGCACTACCCTTCTTTTTCCGCCAATAACTACCATGCCTTCGCTATATACAAGTTCTAAATTGATTTAAACGGTAGTACGGAGCTTCAATGCCAGTGCCAATTTTTGCAAACGCAACTCCAAGTTCCTTATTCTTTTGTCGTCTTCGTTGGACCAGATCGGCAATCGGGTGTCCTTGTTGATCCTGGACTTGCCCATCTTCAAGTCGTAGTAATCCACTATGATCTGCTTTAAAATGTTGAAGGTCTTGATGTCTCCTCCGAACCCGTTGTTTCTCATCTCTACAATGGTCATTTCGATGTTGTATAGGTTGGACTTACCGTGGTAGATCCACAATATCCGCAACAACTGGTTGTATGTCTCCTGGTTGCATGCCATAGTGTACAATGCAATGTCCTTTTTGAGCGTATTGAACAAAGTGAGCGGCAACTGGCCCTCGTAAAAGTTGTAGCAAAGTGTTCTCAAAATCTCGTTGACAATAATGGGAAGGGTGATGACGTTCAAAGAAACGTTCTTGGGGTCCGATATTGACAGTTCAGCCAACGTATCTATGAATTCGATGTGCTTTGGAGTGAGGTCATTGGACTCTTTCAACAAGCTGCGCAAGAACAATGCGTCCGACTGCTCACTTTCGTCGTTTTTGGCTACTTCGTAGAACTTGTTCCAGGTGTCTATCACGTAGTTGAAATACCCAACCACCTCTGTCTTGCTTGGAAGCTGGCCAATGTACCCGAGGGTGGGTTTGATCGCATCCTTGGACTTGTCGAACATCTTGCTTCTCAATCTGAGCGACACCTTGGCCAACTCGTTTCCCTTGCGGGGAGTGACCAAATTCCCAATGCGTTCGTACGTAGACCCTATGGACTGTCTGAAATTGGTGTCTTGCTGCTCCTTGGAGTGTTGTTCTTCTTGCATGGGCTTCATGTACGATTCGAATATGTACTGGAACAACTCTTTCTCATCTTTAACAATCTGATTGAAGTCCACGTCTGATTTGAAAGCTGGTTCTTCCATCTCGCTCAAAAGATCGAAATCGTCTTCTCCCTTCTTCTTGGCGTTTGCTATGGGAACAGCATCTGCTTCTTCTACCTCCAACTCCTTGTTGATGAAGTCATTCAAAAGATCAAAGTCTGACGGAGTTTCCTCCGCTTTTTTTGGGAACACCTCGTCGAATAATGCATCAAACTCCTTGTGGGAGGATGCCTTTGAGTTGTACCGTGTAAATAACACAGGATTTGGAAGCGCACATATACTCACGCTTCTCACAAGCGGAGCTGCGTTCCGGAGATGTTTGAACATGTTGCTACTTTTTCGTTACGATGATCAAATTTCTTCGCGCTTTACAATGCTAACATTACTTATTACTATTGATATAGAAGAATCAATCCCATGCACCATGTGTGGTGCCATTGTACGTTAGAGGTTGGTCCTTAATGGTAGTGACTTCGTTTAATGTCACTGTTCTGCACATGCAGCCCTTGTAAAGCTCAATTTACTCAAGTGGGGTTGCACCTAGCCTCGAAACCTCTATGGGTCTGTTTCGTTGACTGCCTTGCTGGTTTCTGGAAATGTGTCTAACGGTATGGCCTGGTTTACTTCGGGAGTTTCTTGTACAGCCTCTTCAATCATGTCTACAGACACACGAGTATGGTCTTCAGTCAGTCCTTCCAGTGTACGGTCCAGGAGATGGTGAATGTGCGGAACACCCGAAACTGGCTCAACAGTGGTTTTGTTGTGCTCTTCCTCTTCCTCTTCCTCAGCTTTTACTTGCTCTTGTTGCTCCTGCTCAGCTTTTGTTTCCTCTTCCAACCTCAATCTCTCCTCCTCCTTCAATCTTACTTCGTCTTCCTCGGACCGGATGTCAAACTCTCTGTACTCTTGATCAACCAAAACGTCGTGGAGACCCTTCTTCTGGATCTCTGGCACCTTTTCGTGCGGGATTTCCCATCCTGGACCCAATTTCTCGGAAATATAGGTTGCAACATCATCACAGTAACCCAACAAACTTACATCAAAGTTACAGTGATCAATGGGGTCCTTGTTCATTAAGATTTGGGGGACATGCTCAGGTATCTTGTCCACGATATCTGCAACCGGTGCCACTTTCAAAGACGTGCCCACACTTATAAGTAAATCGCACTCCTGTAAATCTTGATTAATTGTGTCGTGAAAAGTATCTGGCAAGGACTCACCAAAAAAAGTGATATCTGGCTTGAACACACCAAAGCTTTCTGGAATGTAGGAGTCGTCGTCGCTATCCAATATCTTGTTCTTTAACTTTGTGCACTTTGGACAGAATGGGATGTCTTTTTCTCTTATTTGCTTGAAGATTTGCTCGCCAGGGATCTTATCTTTGCAAGTCACACAAGTGGCCGTAGCAAAGGACCCATGGCACTGCACCAACTTTTCCGGCTGGATGCCAGCATAGCTTTCCAAGTTGTCTATGTTCTGAGTGTAGTTGCGTAGCAACTTTCCTTTCAGTTGGAGTAATGATATGAATGAGTGCAAGGGACTGAACTTGTTTGCTGGGGGTAATATCATGTGCGCGATAGAATAGAAGAGACTGGGGTCGGTGTGGAATATCTCGAGATCAAACACTTCCTGCGGGTCGCTAAGGCCTAGGTGCTTCACTTGCGAGTAGAACCCTTGGGAAGATCTAAAGTCCGGGATTCCCAAGGAGGTGGATATGCCCGCGCCCGTTATCACCAATATCTTTTGCGCTTGCTTGATTTGGCGAACAACGTCATCTATGGTCTTTACGTCGTCGAGTCTATCTCTAATCGACAGCACTTTGACCATTACGTAGTTGAGAAACTTGATTAGGCCCATTAGATTGTCCTCGTCAGAGTCAGACCCACTTTTCCCAAGCACGCGAGGAACAAAGCCGAGCTTCATGATCAACCTGGCAATGTCCTCGCTTGAGGCAGCAGTGGGCAAGTACTTTTGCAAGAACTTCATGTTTCCATTGCGCTTCAAGTACTTTCTGGTCTCAATGATGGTTTGTGGGGGGATTTGGGTGAGATCAAGAATGGTGTCCGACTCGTATCCCGAACCCGAGCCTGGAGAGCCTGGAGAACTCGGAGAATCCCCAGATTCATTTTCGATGTGGAAGTTGTTGACCAAATTGTCTCCAGAATCGTCCTCATCGTTGGATGAGTCTGCGTCTATACTGTGCGATTGATGGTGAATGTTATGGAGACGAATATCGTCTACGTTGTCGCCGTTCTCGTTGTCGTCCTCGTCCTGGGCTCCATTCTCCTCGTCATCACTGTGAAATACCGAACCCGTCGTATTAAAAGCCCGGGAGAGTTTGGGGACATCTTCGACCTTCTGCCTCTTCGGAGCTGGCAGACCCGACACTGCTAGATCCTCGTCCGAGTCAATCAACACTATATCGTTCGACATTGGAGTGGTGATATTTGTTTTTCAAGGAGTTATTTTGTCGAACGCGCCGCCTATTTCCACACGAGGTTGGCGGCTAATGAATAGCCATTTTGTATCCCAGCGTGTTGCTCTACCGTCAAACTGGTTTCGGCCACAGGTTCTATTGTGAGTTTACCCGTTTAAACGCGTCTCTGCTGTATTAATTGATCCGTTTCTACTTACCTACATGGTGCGGAAGTGGATCGTTTAGCATGTGCAAAACGAGCACAAGGGTTAAGCAGTAGCGCTGCGCCCGTGAGGTCTAAATCAGAACGCAACCGCCCGTCGTTCCCGTACCTAGTTGTTCTTGTGGGGTTCCTTCGGTGCCTCGGTAAAACTGCTCGTTTAGACCCATTGGTCGCTCACTACTCTACTTGTGCCCTGCCTAAGAGATCACCCTTGCACTACAAGGACACGCCTTTTTTACACACCCACAAACGCACGGCTAAAGTAAACGAGTTGCCCAGAAACCCTGTCGTTGCATGCCTAGGGCCCCAGCACCTACCGCGTGGTAGATACCGAGACCCCGAGGCTAATTGACTTTGCAGGGATAGAGCTACACAGCCATCGAGAAAATTCTCACTTGTGAACAACTGGTCTTTTAGGGTACTGGAAAAACATGTTCGACATTTTTTCACGCATATAAATACCAAGCAGCTGCTCAATTGGAAGAAAAAAAGAAAACAGATCTCCTTGTACCGTAATGTTGGACAACGTTGAGTTTATCAAGACTCCGGCACAAGGCCCAGTGCCACCATCGAGCACTGAGACGGGTGTCAAGACCACCTCTTCTCCTAGTATCCACAATGCACCATTGCCAGCCGATGGCCCAGGGTCCAAGCACTTCAACAACTGGGTGTTGCTCGGGTTTCTTACCGTTATCCCATACTATGTTGCCCGCAAGTTGGGCGGTGGGTGCAAGACTTGGTTGTTCTTTGCGCTCTTGTTTGCAATTCCTATTTTGATGGCCTACTGGACTGTCTTGTCCACCTTTTCTCCAAGAATCAACGAAAAGGCCAAGTACCCTAACAGACCTATTTCCTACTACTTGGAGTACCACACTCCAGAATTGAAGCAAAAGTACGAATTGTCCAACGGCGGCAAGGGTACCAAGATTCCAATTGAAACCTTCCAAGAGTTATTTTTCGACGGCAAGGTTAGTTTCAAGGGCGACTGCTTGGATGTCATGGAATACAAGCACGACTGGGCCAACTTCCGTTTCACCTTGAGTTTGTTCAGATTCTTCTTGTTGGGCATGATCCCAGAGGTTATTTTGCACTCCAGATCCCAAGACGAAGAACAAGTTAGAGACCACTACGACAGAGGTGACGACTTCTACACCTGGTTCTTGGGTCCAAGAATGATCTACACTTCTGGTGTCATCTCCGACATTACCACTGAAGAAACCTTGGAAGAGATCCAAGACAACAAGTTGAAGATTGTTGCCGACAAGATCGAATTGCAAGAAGGCGAACACGTTTTGGACTTGGGTTGTGGTTGGGGTACCTGGGCCACCTATGCTTCCTCGCAATACGGAGCCAAGGTCACCGGTGTCACCTTGGGTAAGAACCAAACCAAGTGGGGTACCTCTCTTTTGGAAAAGTACGGTGTTACTGGCGAACAAAGCAGAATTGCCTGTGTCGACTACAGAGACGCTCCAAAGTCCAAGAAGGCCAACGGTTTGTACGACAAGATCACCTGTTTGGAAATGGCCGAACACGTTGGTATCAGAAGATTCACTGCTTTCTTGCAACAAGTTCACGACTCCTTGGAAGACGACGGTTTGTTCTTCTTGCAATACGCAGGGTTGAGAAAGAACTGGCAATACGAAGACTTGAACTGGGGTTTGTTCATGAACAAGTACATTTTCCCTGGTGCCGATGCCTCCACTCCATTGAGTTTTGTTGCCTCCTGTTTGGAATCCACTGGCTTTGAAATTGTTTCTGTCGACAACATTGGTGTCCACTACTCCGGTACTTTGTGGAGATGGTACAGAAACTGGCTCGGTAACAAGGACAAGGTTGCTAACAAGTATGGTGCCAGATGGTACAGAATCTGGGAATACTTTTTAGCTTCTTCTGTTATTGCCTCCAGAAACGGTACTGCCACCTGTTACCAATTCGTCTTGAGAAAGAACATCAACTCTTACAGAAGAGTCGAATACATTCCTTCTCAAAAGGGTTTGTTGGGTCCAGTCAAGGAAGGTACCAAGTGGGCCAAGCCATAACGGTTTTGTCCATCCTTTGTAATATAAAAGTTTGTGCAAACTAGTTTTTCTAGTTTTCTAGTATATCTAGCGTCTATATATAACAATTCCTATCATGAAATTTGCAACCCATACCCAATAGCGAGTGAGTTTCTAGTAGCTTTTACAGTTGATCTTTGCGCTTGAGATTCGTCTTTTTGAAAGAACTTTTGCATCTAGCTTAGATTTGGGTTTATACAACTCTTCATGAAATTTGCACCCATACCCTGTAGGTTTTATAGCTTTTGATGAGTGGTGGTAAAAAATCGTCATTTCATCTCCGTTCAAACGTAGAGTTTATGCAACTATTCATGATTAACTACCTTCACTAGCGTCTTTTAAGTGGATAGGTCGTCATCCATTTGCAACGAGTTGAAGTCAGCTCTTCATTTGCAACCCATCACCTGTAGCTTAATCCCATTCAAGTTGAGCTGTTAACGTTTGAAGGGTCCCATGAACGTATGTACCCTAGCAATATATGAGACGCTTGTAAACGTATTTTCGAATTAGTGCTTCTAGTTTTCAGCACACCTAACGTCTATAACATCCTGTCCATTTGCAACCCGATTAGCTTTTAAGTTGAAGTGAGTTGACGTCACATTTTTTCTTTTTTCAGATGTTTTGACTCCGGTGATTGTATTCCGAGCGATCGCAAATCAGGGATGGATGAACGGGACAAGGTGTGGTTGATTATCCAATGAGCAGGCCAATCACACAGTAGCCCCAGTGCCACTTCCATGTCCCCAGATGTCCGTTCTAATGCCGATCTGTGTCACCAAGGGATAGGCTGGCCATTGGAAATTTCTCGTTCAGCACGTGCAGATAAAGGGAGATCGGAGGCAGCTACAGGCCAAAATGACACCAAATATGCTATAACGACAGGCAGCACACAATTTATATTTCCAGTTGTGCAAAGTGCCGCTCAAAGAAGGAAGGCTACGTGGGCGGCAGACTCGAAACCCTAGGCCGTTGAAAGGTGCTGGAGTGGATGAAATTTCGCATATTTCAAAACCCGGAATCGCAGTCTCCGTTGTTCCGTGGATCTAGATAACGGCAACTACCGATAACTTCCTCGGTGCGAGGGAGATCCGGTGGGCCGAAAATGGGCGTCCCCTAATAATTGCACCACAAAAACTCAGATATCGCTGCTTTTAGGCGCGAAGATAGCGACTGAGTCACCTCCACAATCACATGTTAGTCATTGAGGCTTTGTTTTGACTCCAGTGCTGCCATAAACTTAGTGAGCGTGCAATAGCCGAGTCAATTTTTTTGTGCGTCCTCCTCCTATCATTCGACACACACCGGATACCCGCTGGATAATCAGCGGGTTTTAATCCGGGGTAAGTAGCAAAGAAAATTCACATATAAATTGGGAGATTCCCTGCCCCCTGTTGATAAAATTTTGTAGTTTTACTAAAATCAAAAATATGTCTAGCCCATTCCCAAAGACTGAAGATAAGTTGAAGGGTGTCCAAATCTTGGCCCCAATTCCAGCCAGAGCAAAGCACATTTTTAACCCAGAAGCCTTGGGTTTGCTTGCCACATTGCACCGTTCTTTTGAGTCCACCAGACAACAATTGTTGGCCAACAGAAAGGTTGCGCAACAAGAAAGGGACGCGGGCAAGTTGCCAGACTTTTTGCCAGAAACCAAGCACATCAGAGAAGACCCAACCTGGACCGGTCCTCCATTGGCCCCTGGCTTGCGCGACAGAAGGGTTGAAATCACCGGTCCAACCGACAGAAAGATGGTGATCAACGCCTTGAACTCTGGTGTTGCCACCTACATGGCCGATTTCGAGGATTCCTTGACCCCAGCATGGTCCAACTTGGTTGACGGTCAAGTCAATCTTTACGACGCGGTCCGTCGCGACTTGGAATTCGAATCCGGCGGAAAGAAGTACAAGTTAAAGTTGGAGCCAGGCAAGCACATTCCAACCTTGATTGTCAGACCAAGAGGCTGGCACTTGACCGAAAAGCACGTTTTGGTGGACGGCCAACCAGTCTCGGGTGCAATCTTTGACTTTGCCTTGTACTTTTTCAACAGTGCCAAGGAATCCATCAAGCAAGGCTTTGGACCATACTTTTACTTGCCAAAGATGGAACACCACTTGGAAGCAAAGTTGTGGAACGACATCTTCAACTACTCCCAGGACTACATTGGCTTGCAAAGAGGTACCATCAGAGGTTCTGTCTTGATTGAAACCTTGCCAGCAGCCTTCCAAATGGACGAAATCATCTACCAATTGAGAACCCACATTGGTGGTTTGAACTGTGGTCGTTGGGACTACATCTTCTCCTACATCAAGTCGTTGAGAAACCATCCAGAATTCATTTTGCCAGACAGATCCCAAGTCACCATGGCTGCCCCATTCATGTCTGCTTATGTCAGATTGTTGGTGCACACCACCCACAAGAGACAAGTTCACGCACTCGGTGGTATGGCTGCACAAATCCCAATCAAGGACGACCCAGAAAGAAACAGACTTGCCTTGGAAAACGTTGCCAAGGACAAGTTGCGTGAAGTCCAGGCCGGATGCGACTCTTGTTGGGTTGCCCACCCAGCCTTGGTTCCAGTTGTGCTCAAGGTTTTCAACGAAGAAATGAAGGGTCCTAACCAAATCAATGTTCCTCCTCGTGTTCCATACAAGCCTGTCACTGCCAGAGACTTGTTGAGTCCATTTGTTCCAGGTGCTAAGATCACCGAACAAGGTATCAGAACCAACATCATCATTGGTATCTCTTACATTGAGGCCTGGTTGAGAAACATTGGTTGTGTCCCAATCAACTACTTGATGGAGGACGCTGCCACCGCCGAAGTCTCCAGAACCCAGATCTGGCAATGGGTCACCCACGGCTCTATCACCGACACTGGTAAGAAGATTGACAAGGCATACATCCAAAAGTTGTTGGATGAAGAATACGCCAAGTTGGTCAAGGCTGCAAAGCCTGGTAACAAGTTCAAGCAAGCTTTGGCTTACTTTGCACCAGAAGCTTTGACCCAGAAGTACTCGGACTTTGTCACCACCTTGATTTACGACGATGTCACCACCGTTGGTAGAGCCCAACCTGCTGAAAAATTATAAGCTTATGTATTTATTTGTTCTCTTTTGATAAGAGTAAATGATTGGATGATTACATGTATTGATCATTAGGATTGTAAGGAGTTGGCGTAAGGGAGTTGGAGGAGTTGGAGTTGGCGTAAACGAGTAGGAGTTGGTTGGACGAGAAGTTGGTGTTGGCGTAACCGAGTAGGAGTTGGTTGGACGAGCTGGAGTTTGATGGAGGAGTCCCCGTAACGGAGTTGGTAAGAGCTGCTAGTGAGGATGACATCGAGTGGAGGTCGATGGTCAGCCGCTTCCCTGGTTCAATGCTTCAAACATGTACTCGCTTATGTATTTGCTGGCTTCCTGGTATTGTCACAAACGTAGACGTATGCAAGCGTCTAGTGGATTGCTGCAGTGGCTAGGCGCACTTCCCACCGCACCATGTTGCTTGATTCAATTTCCTACACCCCAGGAGAGAGCTGCCGCCGCATAAAAACAGTCCTACGACGGCAATCACCAATACCACTACTTGTACGAATATGTGTAGTGCTTCATTGACCGGGAAACCAGTCTCGTAGGCCGTGCTCAGAGAAGGGGCGGTGGCAATCAGTGCGTGAAAATATCAATCAGGTCGCAGCAAGGGATTTAGGTGTGACATTAAAAGCCGATACTTGCACCCACACACTTTTAGAGAGAATCTGGTATAATAATAGCAACATTGTAAACTCAAGAGTTATGAAAGGTCAGGCACTGCCTACTTTTCGCATACCATTATCTCTTGCTATCGTAGCTTCTATAAACTCACAAGCTTTATTACGTAGTTAATTATCAGGTTGCCCAGAATAGGATATTTCAAAAAAGTTTCTTTGAAACGAACGTAATCAGGCATGAGTGACAGCGTCATGAAGAAGGTCCGGGACCTAAACTGGTTATGAGCTTAGTAATACCTGGGAAGTGGAGCATACAGTGGAGACTATAGGAGTTCCAATGGCACTCGAGAGCAACAATTACCTGCTTGGAGAAGAGACATTCCAGACCGTCGCGGAGAGAGTTAGAGTTAGACTAGAAGCGTGAGCACACGTTATCCGGATAAAAAAACAGCTTAACCTTGAGATCGTCTCGGCATGATCACAGAGGCGGCGCGATATCGTATTTGTAGTGCCCAAGAGGGTCGAAAGGGGCTAGAGCGCAGTTGATAAGGTACACCGATAGGCTGCAAGAAAAGAGAGGCTCACAAAACTGGCGATTTTACTTTTTGCGCAACACCAGCGACGCACGCACCCCTTTGTCACAGTTTGGCCGTGGAGCGTATTGTCTACAAAATCGTGTGCCAATTGTTACCCCAATTGTTTCCCCAGCGCTTACCAAAGCACCACGCGACATTTTAGCTTTTTGTTTGACCCTGTTTCGGACTGCTGGCTAATGTTGAGCCAAATCACACATGCGAAATATGAAACACTCGAGGCAGTGCATTGAGATTGGAGTGAGCGTATCCATATATAGCAACAACCTCGAATTACACCAGCTGAACACTCGCAAGACATGTCACTCACTTGCCGAGACGTCTGTAGAATAATCTGGAAACTCCTATGTAGATTACCTCCTCGATCTGTACGCGAATCGGTCCACACTATTAGAAATAACTAGAAATAGACTCGGGCTTAAAAAATGAATCATTTCTTTTCATTTATGAATTAAGGTTAGCTTGGAAAATCCAGCAATCATAGGCTGGAAAACGTCAGCAAACAGCCCATACTCAATGCAAGGTCAAGTCATAGACCGTCATAAAAGATAGTTTGATAAGGTTGCCCCTAATTTATACCTTTGTGTTGAGATGACAGCTCTCGTTGTGCATGCTATTGCGACCTCCATGTGAGGGGGTTAATTAAATTATTTTTTTTTGTTTTGGGAATACGAGTTAAACTTTGACGAGACAGAAACCATATATAAGGAGAGGGATCTTTCAGAAACATTTCAAATCTACTAGATCAAATCAAAAACAAAAACCAAAATAGTCTCTATTAGAAAAATGGGAAAAAGATATGCTGTATATAGAAGAGACAAGGAGACTGGGATCTGTAAGCTAGTCCAGGTATACGACACGCCTCCACCAAGCGTGAAGCCCAAGAAAAAGACCAAGAGCAAGAAGGACAAGGAAGGTGAATTAACCTTGTGCAGCTACACTGTTCAGAGCTGAGGGGCCGAGGCATTGCATGGCCAGAGGATATTATGCCAACTATTAGGGAAAAGAAATCTTCATTTTATTATGGTTAAGTCAACCAAGGTGACTAGGGTATAGGTTACATGCAGGGAATGTAAGTTTTTTAGTTCAGAAAACCTTGTAGGTCGGCATTTTCACATCTCTAAACGGTACCTATTGCAGGAAAGATATCGGTAAAGCGCGAGTAACATATCAACAACCGGTAGACAACTCAACCATTGGAATGTCAACAATGCTGATTTTTAAATGCGGTTGATAAGTGTCAACTGGCAATTTGCAACCCTAATAAATGTTCGCTTCGCAATACCGTGCGTCTACGATAACCGCGACGTGCACCGAGACCAAAAAAATGGACCACCTTGGAACCTCAGCTTATGTAAGAATGCACATGCTGAGTGTAAGGAAACCACTCTCGCAAAGGCGGCTGGTAATTTTGTTCTGCTGCCGCCTGCAGCACAGCAAGGCTGACCGGTCACAGTCGCAAGCAAGGGTGACCAGAACTTTTCACAATATTACGTAAACTAAAAGTTAGTGACTGGGCTATTCGCAGTATTAGGTAAGCGACAGCAGGGTGCTGACCAATACGCATTTGCAGCCTTACGTAAGCAGGGCGGTGGAAAAGAAATACCCCGAGCTGGCTAGACCCTACATAGCTCTCCAGGCGGCACGCTAGCCACACCGTCACGCCCATCCCAGCCTACGGCTCTACATCTAGTTCACATCATAAAACTTGCATTTGTTATCTATTAATAAAACCATACCCAATATTAGAAACCTAGTTGGTTCTGACAGAGAAACCAAACAATTGGCCAAAGAAAGAACCTTCAAACTTTGGCTCAAACTTAACTGAACTGGCTCTGATTTCATTCATGATCTTAGCTTCCTTTTCGGCAGCAGTCATCTTGGTAGCAACGTTCACTGGCATTTTGTATTTGTAAAGTGTGTTTGGATTGAAATTAATGCCCTGAAATCCTCTGAATTCAGCACCTTTATATACCCTTTCTTCGGAGTACTATAAAAAACTCTCCGTGCGTCCGCCTTTCGGGCAACGGTGAAACAAAAGAAATTGCGCGCATATTTTTCCGAGCACTTCCCTTCTGGCCTTAAGGAAGATGAGATGGTCCATATCCCCGAGCCTAACTCCCACTGCGCGTTGCTGCTTGCTGGAGATAGGCTGCTGGTTAGCGCACCTTCCGCCAATCCAAAAACACAGGGACCTAGGGCCCTCTGTCTTCGACATCTTCCAACCTCTCTAGGGTGCTTGTTGTCCGTATACCTCGTTTCTGGGTGCCAAAAAAGAGGGGAACTCGAGCGTATAGCTTAGCGCACGCGTACAAAACGGTGAAAAATTTGTCTACCATCGCAGATCCAAATAACGTGGAACAGGCCAGCTGGCCCAGTTTTTGGTTTGTTGTAGCGCTCAAAGTGCGGTGCTTAGCGGTCTCGTGCTTCAGCTGCCTGACACACTCGCTTTCCTGGGCCTGACCCCTCCCCTCGGTTCTAAAATCCTATCGCAGAGTCTCTTGCTGTAGGACTAGAAAGCCGTTTCGTGGTTTGACTCATTCCTGCAGACAGCGCATGGCTCAGAAAATCCCGTTTTGCCGAAGTCGTCTCATCGGATGGCCCATGCCTTGCCTACTTTTGTGCATGGGTACTGTGGTCACCGTATTTGACTCATAGCTTGGCTTTGTTACTAATAGGTCTCCAGGTCCGTGCGTTATCTCGATCTCTGGCTTCGGAGTTCTAGATTTTTTTCTGGGTTGGTTTCGTCCGGACTTTGGGTGCTGCAAATTGCAAACTAAACTCCATAGCTGATCACCACTCTAATGTCCTAACTCCATACTAGTGTGAGGTACTGCAGAGGGAATTAGCTCAACAGTGTTGCTATCTCCACAGTGGTTGATTGCCTTGTTGTCCTCCTTCCAGGAAATCGGTTTCAGTTGGACCTCGTAAGGCTAGCTAATCAGTTGTCCAACATATTCGTCCAGTTCCAGTGATCATATGTGAAGATCCAGTTCAGCCATCTTATTGAGAATAAACCACTTCTACTAATTTTCTTGGATGATCCAGTTCAGTCATATTGTCACTCATGTTCTTAATTGAACCGTCTTCAGGTAGGTGTTTGTGAACTACAATATTACAGTCAGAGTATATGGAACCTGCCCTATGTATATACACCCACACTATACCCTTGTTTCGGACTCGAACCAGTCCTCCAATCCATGCCTGGGCTCTATAATACCGCCGCAAGCAAAGATCCACTTGTCGATTCTAATATACTTCAACTTATTGTTTGCTTTTGCATAGTACAATGCAACATGCTGCACTCTAAACCACTCGTCGTGAACAGAAGGATATACCATTCCCAAACCCAAGTTGGGAGAACCTCCAGCATTGTCACCGAACAAGTCTAGCATCTCTAAATTCGGAAGTTCCAGCACTAGAGCCTTAATCTGGGACTCAGAAGAAGGGTTTAAGCGGAGAATTGTGATTCCTTTCAATTGCCGCAAATATGTAGTGTAGAGCTCGGTATTGGAGGGAACAGTGACCAACTGATCGAAACTGGTGGGCTCGAATTCCGTCCGGAAGATCTCCCTACGAACCTCCATTGAGAGCTTGGTCAAGGTGTTTTTGAAAGTGACTAGATTGAAACCTAAGGAGTCAAAGTATTCTGACTCGGTAAGTCGAGTATCCTGCACTTCTGGAGGAGGAACGACATGTGGAGGGTACGGGGGTCGGGTGACGTTAAAGCGGATGGTGAGGTCCAACTCTTTTAGTGGAGCTTGTAGGTTTTGCAAAAACCCTGGTACTGAATCTTTGTATGCTTCTCTGTAATCAAGCACCAATTGCTGCAAATTGTACAAGTGCGGAACAAGCTGTGTGAGAAACCCCACTTCCAACTGCGACACATTAAGCGTTTGCTGGATTTGAATCTCCGAAACTCCACGTAGGACTAGCTTTGTAAGGTTTTCGAGACGTACCGACTTTCTCAACATTGCAGCATCTTTCGGCTGCACCAAGATATTTTCCAACGTCAAAATCGACAAGTTCCTGATATCTAGAGCGCAAAGCTTTGGAATAACTCCGTAGTCCATGGACTCAAACCGTGAGACCAATCTGTGGCATTTCAAAAGAATCAAGCTGGACTCAAACTTGGAGTTGCGTGCAACCCCTAGGGTCTTAAATTTGGGGTCTTTGAGGGTGGACAAAATGGAGTCCAAGTGGGTGCTTGGTCTAATTTCAAAGTCGACCAAGTTGGGCAACTCAAAGTTGATGGGCTCGTTTGTGTTGATGATTAATGTCTGGAGCAACAGCTTGTCTGGAATCACTTTAAAATAGTGCAAGTCGAAGCCGGCGCACTTCCATATCAAAGTGTGGAGAGCAGAGCGGGCAAAGAAGCGCTCAAAGTCGTGGTGCACGGCGTGGTCGTACACGTTGATGGTCTCGGGAAGACTGACACACTCGAACCACCGCACAGGATGCCTGCAAGACTGAAGGAACCTGCGCAAGTTGTGGGCACTTCGGATGAACGAGCAGGGCACCAGCTGGTTGCGCCTGGGGTCGTGAGACGTGATGCCGTATTCTCTCTGATTATCAAACCTCTTGAAGTGGCTATTGACAACTATGCACAGGTACAACCGCGGGATGGTCAGAGCATACGACTGCTTGTTGACCTGAAGAAGACTAAGGCAGTCGTACTGCGAGAGGTACCTGGTGACTCTTTCTCTTATCTCGCACGGGAGGCTGTCGAAGTGGAATCCAACAAGCATGGGATCAACCTGGGTGGCACCGGGATCATACGTGTACGAAGAGTCGTACAATAGCGGGTTCTTTGAATAGCCAATGGGGGTATTCAAAAGATTCATTGTACGAGCTTCTTAAAGTTTCTCGGTGTTCTCCACTGATCTCAAAAATTGCGGAGACCCGGGCTGAACGATAAGCTGCGTGTGAAATATATATAAGGGACAAAAGTTGGACAAAATTCTTTATGTTTGGTAACAAACTTCTTCCTAGACTTTTGCGTACAACCACCAGTATTTCAACCAGAATGACCTATAAACAAGCAGCCCACAAGTTGACCATGGTTCCCGGCCCAATTGAGTTCACTGACTCTGTTTTGGAGGCCATGTCCACCCCCTCCCAAGCACACACTTCTCCAGAGTTTGTTGCTACCTTCCAATCCGTGTTGAAGAACTTGAGAACCGTCTTCAAATCGACTGCTCCAGGCGCACAGCCATACGTGTTGAGTGGTTCTGGTACTTTGGGATGGGACGTTGTTGCTGCAAACTTGGTTGCTCCAAAGGATAACGTCTTGGTCTTGTCCACGGGGTTCTTTTCCGATCAGTTTGCAGAATGTCTTGAAATCTACGGCGCCAACGTTGACGTTGTCACTGCTGAAATCGGTGATGTAGTTCCATTAGAGAAGATTGAAGAACACTTGAAGGCCAAAAAGTACACTGCTATTACCGTCACCCACGTCGACACCTCGACCTCGGTTGTTTCTGATGTCGGCGCCATTGCCAAGGTTGTCCACAAAGTCAGCCCAGAAACTTTGCTTGTGGTTGACGGTGTTTGTTCTGTTGGCGTTGAGGACTTGGAGTTTGACAAGTGGGGTGTTGATTTCGCCTTGACTGCCTCGCAAAAGGCGCTCGGTGTTCCAGCCGGGTTGGCGGTATTGTTTGCCAGTGAGAGAGCAGTGAGCAAGGCAGTCAACAGAGAACATATTCCAACCTACTTTGCCAACTTGAAGAAGTGGACTCCTATCATGAAGGCCTACGAAAGTGGTAACGGTGCGTACCTTGCCACTCCAGCCGTCCAAACCATCACGGCCTTGAAGGTCTCGTTGGATGAAATTTTGGCCAACGGCGTCGACAAAAGATTCGCCGACCACGAAAAGGTCTCCACCAAATTCAAGAAGAACATGCAAGATTTGGGTATGAAGATCTTGCCTGTCAACGACATGGTTGCTGCTCATGGATTGAGCGCAGTTTACTTCCCAGAAGGCTTGAACGGCGGCGAATTCTTGTCCTCTTTGGCCAAAAAGGGGTTCACTGTTGCCGGTGGTATCCACAAGGCCTTGGTCGGAAAGTACTTTAGAGTCGGTCACATGGGTGCTTCGGTCTACGAGGGCCATGTCGACTTGGTTACAAAGGCCATCAAGGAAGCTTTAGATGAACAAAAGTGATGTATAGTGTGATGACTACAGTAGAAATGATTAGTCTGTAGTAGAATTGAGTTACTAGCGCTATGGCATGTTAGTATTCGCCCAGTGTAACTGGTCTGTAAGCGCTATTTTGGTGGAATTTGACTGCCCTGTAAACGCTACGGTGGAGTGTGACTGGTCGGACCCTCTCGATTTTGTGCTCAACCCCGGATCGTATATCCAAAACGGCAGTGGTGACCCGGTGACTCGTGCGATTTACCGTCAGAGGAACTTATTCCTTTTTCGGGTATATGGAGGCGCCACTTGGTTCTCGTTCCAAGTCAATCAGCCCAGTAACTTTTTATTAGAGGGGATACCCATCACCAGAGGTACTTGGCTTGCTTTCAGAAAGGAATTGTCACACACTCTTAAATAATGACTGTTCGGCGAAAATATCTCTGCTTCAGTGCACATTTTCGTATATTCCCCACCTTAACCTACAATGCTTCTTCTAAGAAAGCACAATTCGCTCATCAATCGAAAAGCTAAAGGTCTTGGCACACCAATTGGCAATCACACTTTGAAGCAACTTGTTATCAACCTCTCACCAAGCTGGTGTTAGTGAGTGCAACAGTTCTGAAGTTGGGTGCAAGCGTAGACGTTATATTCCGGCACGAAGTCGCAATACAAAAAGTCACGAGACTTGAGATCATCTCGACCAGCAACAAGGGTAGCAGGCATGTAGAGCGGAGTGTACTCCGAGTCTCGGTACCGTAGCGGTTGCAGCATGCGCAGCATATGCTTGAGCAAACAAGATCCGACCTTGCGGTTTCCTGCAATACCGAGGTTGCCATAGTTTTGCAGCAAATTGTATTTATAATAGTGAACGCGACTGATCAAATCGATAGAAATCAACTACTAGTCATGATACATCGCTTGCCGGTTCACACCCTTCGAACCGTCAGAGCACCAGCATTGACCTCGCGGTTGGGTATATTGTCCCGTCAATCGCCTTTGATACCTAGACAGTCACCATTTCTGGTTTTGCAGAGGAGCTTTCACACCAGCAAGGTTCATTTTCAAAAGGCCGAAGCGCCAAAGAGAAATCTCTTGGATAGGAAAGCAACCACCTCAGAAACTAAAATGGTAAAGGCATTGTTGCAAACGATCTGGCCCAAGAACAAGCCAAGCTTCAAGGTGAGAGTCGTATTAGCGCTTCTGTTGTTGATTGGATCGAAGCTTCTTAACGTGCAGGTCCCTTTCTTCTTCAAAGACATAATAGACAAAATGAACGTGGATTGGGCCACCGAGGTCGGAACCGTGGGGTCCGTCATAGGAACCATGATTTTGGCGTACGGCGGGGCCAGATTTGGTGCTGTGTTGTTTGGAGAGTTGAGAAACGCTGTCTTTGCAAGTGTGGCGCAAAGCGCCATCAAGCGAGTTGCACACAATACGTTCAAGCATTTGTTGAACATGGACTTGCACTTCCACTTGAGTGAGCAGACCGGGGGTTTGACTAGGGCCATTGACCGTGGTACCAAAGGGATCAGTAATGTTTTGAACGCTTTGGTGTTTCACATTGTGCCAATCTCGTTTGAGATCTCCATAGTTTGCGGTATCTTAACATACAACTATGGGTACCAATTTGCGGCCATGACGTTTGCAACGATGTTGGCATATTCGGTATTTACCATCCAAACTACTGCCTGGAGAACAAAGTTCAGAAGACAGGCCAACAATGCCGATAACGAGGCTGCGTCTGTTGCGCTTGATTCCTTGATTAACTACGAGCTGGTCAAATATTTCAACAACGAAGCATACCAGGCATCCAAGTACGAAAAAGCATTAACCAAGTACCAGCAAGCACTGATCAAGGTAGCCACGTCGTTGGCCTTTTTGAACGCCGGCCAAAACGCCATTTTCACAAGTGCCTTGACTGCAATGATGTACATGGGATGCCAGGGAGTGGCCAGTGGGAGTCTCAGTGTTGGGGACTTGGTGTTGATCAACCAGTTGGTGTTTCAATTGAGTGTTCCCTTGAACTTTTTGGGTTCGGTGTACAGAGAGTTGAAGCAAAGCTTGTTGGACATGGAGAACTTGTTCCAGTTACAGCAACACGAAATCAAGATCAAGGACACAGCAGATGCAACACCATTAATTCTAAACACAAGTGGTGTTCCTGGTGAAATACGCTTTGAAAACGTTAGTTTCGGATACCATCCAGAGAGACCTATTTTGAGAAACGTCTCGTTTGTGATTCCAGCTGGGCAAAAGGTAGCGATAGTGGGACCCTCTGGGAGTGGGAAGTCTACGATTTTGAGATTACTTTTCAGGTTTTACGACGCAGATCTGGGGCGGATACTCGTGGACGGACATGACATCACCAAGGTGACTCTCGAGTCACTTAGGCAAAGGATAGGGATTGTTCCGCAAGATACACCACTATTCAACGATACGATCTTGGAGAACATCCGGTATGGTCGTTTGGATGCGAAGGACGAGGAGATCCAAGGGTTGATCTCCAAGGTGCAGCTCAACAACTTGATTGCCGATCTTCCTGAAGGCGTGAACACCGTAGTAGGGGAAAGAGGATTGATGATCTCAGGAGGGGAAAAGCAAAGATTGGCCATTGCCCGTGTATTGTTGAAGAAGGCCCCGATTACCTTTTTTGACGAAGCCACTTCTGCGTTGGACACCCGGACAGAACAGTCTCTCTTGAAAACCATCCGGGAGGTTTCGAAAGAACACCAGAGCACAAACGTGCTGATTGCCCACCGTTTACGTACGATAGCTGACGCAGATAAAATCATTGTGTTGAACAAGGGCCTGGTGTATGAGGAAGGAACTCATTACAACTTGTTACAAAACCCCGATTCATTGTACGCACTGTTGTGGAATCTTCAAGAGAATTTGGACATTGATGAACAATTGAAGGAGCAAGAAGAGGAGAAGAAGGAGACTACTGCTGCATGAGTTGTAAAGACAAAGCTTTAGGCAGCTGGTGCTGACTGTTGTGGAATTTTCAAGAGAATTTGGACTTTGGTCAACAAACAGCAAGAGAGGAATGAGACTATAACGGCATGAGTTGTAAAGACAAGCAATGTTTCAGGCAGAAGAGCAAGATGTAGTCGGCATGGGAGTTAGTGTAACCCTTTTCATATGGACTATGACAAACAATTGGCACCTGCTGGGCAATGTTGTGGAAACTTCAAGAAATTCAATAATGAACAATTAAACGAGAAGAATGAGACTGCAAGAGTCTTGGACGAACAAGCTCTGAAAAACTACAAGCAAATGGTGGTGGCTTATCGTAAACACTACAGCAGCAGATCGGTATCACTTCAAATCTTGAAACAACATGCTGAGCAACTCTTCAAAGTCGCGTACGTTGATTCGACTTGAAACTTGGATCTTATTTTAGAAACCCCGTCATTTTACCAGTCTTTTTTTGTTCTGGTCTTTTTCGTTCTGGTCTTTTTAGTTCTGGACGATAGGCCTTGTTACAGAAAGGTATTAAAGAGCCGGCCGTATGCAGTCAAAGATCTAATTTATCTGGTTCTGGACTCGACTTGATCATGTATACTTGCGTCATTGTTCCCGATATAGACACCAATGGGCCAGAAACGGGGGTGAAGAGTGAGGATTTGGCAGTCTGGGGTTGACATTGACTCATTTACACCTCATTATAAATCAAGACTTCAAAAAAAAAAACAGCGATAAAGAAAAAAGAATTCGAACTTGTCGGTATAATGTGTAGACCAACAAAGTGCAGTGTTTGTGGTATGTCAGTAAGCGAAGCGATCATAACAGAAGCATGATACTAATTATAACCAGAGAAATCGAGCTGGATTGGGTGTGGGTTGCACGTTGCTAGAGCCATGGACTCTGTTCCCAAGTCGGAGTGGTGCACTTGCACAGGCACTGAAGACAGTGAATATCCTCCGAAAGCAGGCACAGGGACTCCAGCTGCCAAGTAAAGTGGCCAAATAGAGTACATCCGAGGCCCAATATAGGCTGCCTTGGCCCGATATATGATATCATATCACAAATAAAATTAGATCACTAACCATCTTGGATTCAAATCTGAAACATGTGGCTAGAAGCAATAGAAATAAAAAATTGTAAGCTTTTTGTAACGCTGCTGAGACATGTTGCAGAAAGGTAAAAATCGGGGCAACGTGATGAGGATAAGCACCAGAGCGTGTCAGCCATGGCGTGTATGGATATCGCGTACGGACGCTATGGCGACAGGTGCATTTTGGTTGCAGAGGAGTCCGTACTAATCCCTTAGGAAGGGATCCGCTCCGGAACAAGGAATGCATTGTTGGCACACTGGAGTCGCAAGGTGGTACGGCGGCGAAAACCGCGATTTGGCGAATCCACACCAACGCGAAGGGCAGCAGAGGCCCCTTGTGGGAGCGTGGTGGGCGAACGTACGAGCAGCAAGCATTTGGAAACACCGAGGATACTGCTGAAGCAGAGCTGCAGTAGCAGGCGCCACTGAGCTGCGAGGTTATTAACCAGAAAAGCGAGGAAGCCGCCCCGAATCGCCCATTCCGAAACCCTCTTGCTCGTTTTACCCCCGTAGGGCCGGTTGCCAACTTGTATACACTCCCTTTCTTTTGTTTGTATGCACTCCTTTGTGTACGTTCTGAGGGAAACTCCGCGAAACGGTTACAACTCCTTTTCTGAAAATAATATTATCTGTAACATTTCATATATACAAAGATAGAGCTTGTTTTAGTGTTTGGGTCGATATATATACCAGTTCAATTCCAGAAAGAAATAAAAAAGAAAGACATGAGTATTCTCAATCCTGGCTACGAAGCGCAAATGAGCAATTCAATTGACAGAACTCCTTCCAGCACACGACTCAAGTTGTTCAGGAGGAGTCCCACCATCAACCCGGAACCTTTCAGTGCTGTGGCGTACACCGAGGTGGATAACGAACACAGCACTGATACCAGGACCCGATCCAACTCGCTTCCCAGCTTCAAGATCTTCAGAACCTCCTCGTACAAGCAGCAGCTGAGGAAACACTCTCTTCTGACCAGCAGTTTTTCGCCTGTCCAGCTCCTGTCACAGCTGTCATACACGTCACAGTACGCTACCGACATGAACTCATTATCCTCACAACACAACGATACCAACTCGCTCACAGACATCGACTCGTACTCGCCCTACCAGAACGAAAGGCTGGTCCATTCGATCTCTGAGGCCTCCATGGAGGAGGTGTCTGAGGAGCTGAAAAACCTGGATCGCTTGGCCGATTCCATCTTGTCCAACGTCTTTAAGGACGAGATCAACTGGGTAATGTGATCCCAGCCAATCCACCTGCTTAAGAACCCTCTGCCGACATCCATACAGAGCTACACGATTTTCTTACGAACCTATTTTTCTAGTTGTATTCGCCTTCAAGGGAGGGCCTATGTTATGATTGCGTCCTGGTGACTTTAATAGAATAATGAATGATGAAACGAGCCATACACACGTAGTAAAACACACTTTGGATTTGTTTTGCAACAGACCAAATGAAACACGCACCAACTGCTGCCGTTGAATGACCTCTACTCAGTGTCTGGTGTGAACTGGCTGCCTCGATTTCCCTGCACCCAAGGTCGTCTACCGCACATGATTGAAAAATTGCACTTTTCTTCGGCGGCTAATTGCACATGTCAACAAACGTGATTGTGAAGTTTTCACGCACCGCCACTAAAATCTTTGCGATCCCCGTACTTTTGCAGCCAGATTAGGAAGCGCCCATCTTCAGCGGAGCTTCCTACCAACCGGGTTCCCCTGTTCGCTAACGACTTTAGCATCCAGCGGGGGTACAGCCAATTGTTCCCACACCTTGTTTACTCTGGTCACCTTGTTTCTCCCACACCTTGTTCACTTTGGTAATTGCACCTTGTTTGTATTGGTAATTGCACTTTGTTTACATTGGTAATTCCTCACCTTGTTACTACAGTAATCCACCTGCTTACATTGGTAATCCACCTGTTTACATACATAATTCACCTCTTAACTCAGATAATCCACCTGCTTATTGTTATCTCACCTGTTTACATTGGTGTGCTACAAATCTGGGTAATCAGCTGGATATACAAATCTGGGTAATCAGCTGAGTGTACAAATCTGGGTAATCAGCTGGGTGCCAATAAAAAAGCAGCCCGTACATACATCTATTATCTATTTACAATGTGGCCCCACACTTCATTGAAACAGGGCGACTCTTATTTTCTCTTCGTTCTGCTCCTCTAACGAGGTGACCAATTCCCTTAACCCATGGTTCGGCAATTTCCCACCCAACTTCTCCTCAACAAACCGCTTGCGAGCTTCCACCAATTCCGCGTCGCCCTGCATCACTTCTCCCAACACCATGGACGAGATGTTCTTCATGGTCTTGGCCAACTGCTCCGACCACTGCGACCCCTTGCGGAGCGATTTCAACGTCCATGCATCGTAGTGCAATTTGTACCAGTTCCATAACCGCAACTTTCTCTGCTTATCTTTGGTAAACAAAAACCCAAGAAGGGCCAACTCTATCATCTTCGAATCTATGTTCGTCATGACGAAGTTCAAGGTTTTGTGGAGCAACGCTTCATCTACGACAAACCCGAGCGACGTCACCGCAATGGTTTGCAATTCGTGTCCACTTAAGTTGGAGTGCAGTAAGATAGATACGTTAGCGTTCTTAACCAACTCCAAGGTCTTTTTGTATTCCTTCTGCCCAGCAACCCTCATGTTCAAGTTGAACACCGACGACAAAAGTTCCTTGGGCACAAACTGCTGGTGCGAGTAAAATGTTTTCATCAACTTTTTTGCAACCATTTGCGCTGCCTTGGAGTCAATGCTAAATTGCAAGATACTGTTCCGTACGTTCATCTCGTCCACTGAGTATTCGCGGGTAATGGCTTCGTCCCACCCCAGCACCTTTTCAAACAACTTTCCCACAAACTTTTCGAGATACTGCTCGAAATTCGTGTACGGCGAGAAGTTGACCATGATGCTGTTGATTGTCTCCAAGTAGTTCAATGCAACCTTCAAAACAGAGTAGTCAGTCTGCCACAGGTCTCCACTCAACGCTTCGATGATGGCAAGCATCATCTCAAGGTGCTCCTTCGTGGATTCTGGGCCTCCCAAGAACTTGCCGTAATCGTTGATCATGGCTATCATGTCCAAGCGTCCAATCTTGTTTTCCTTGATGGCAGGAATAATGCACTGCTCAACGATTTCCTTAGAGTAAATGGCTCTGTAGTAGCCACATCTGTCATGGTTGATGTTAATGAAGTCGTTCAACCCGACCTCAAGGTTCTTTCTTCTGTCTGTAAGCAACAAGCTGACCATTTTCAGCGGTGTCACCACTTGAAGGGGGAGGTGGAACGGTGGATCTTCTGCGCTTGGACCAAATGCATGCTGTTCAACCTGTACTTTCCCATTTGCTTGCGTAACCTGCACTACTGGGTACCCTGGGTACCTTGTCCAGGCATGCAAAAAGGCCTTGACGTCAAAAGGACCCTGGATCTCGCCCCAAATATCAAACGATTTTATGGCCCTGAACGACTTCTTGACTAAAACCTGCTTCAACCCACCAAAAAAGTTGTCGTATCCAACGGCCTTGGCTACCATTCTGATCAACACAATACCCTTTTCGTAAGCCTCATTGGAGAAGATTGTGGACGTCGTGGATTGGTTGGTAATCTCTTTGTTCACACACTCGTGGATACTTGGACCAAAGTCTCTGTCAAAAAGCTCTTCATAGTTGTTGATTTCTTCGAGGTCTCGGTTGGGGTCGGCCACATAATTTCCGATCCAAGTCGCCAACGACTCGTTGAGCCACAACAAGTTCCAGTTGTCAAATGTCACCAAGTTCCCGAGCCACTGGTGAACCAACTCATGTGCTACCAACTGCTTCACGCGAATGTCATTTCCAATCTGGTTCTGCAATACCGTGATCAAACCCCAGTTTTCCATCGCCCCGTCAGACAAGAACGGCAACGTCACAAAGTCCAACTTGGTTAACGGGTAATCTACGTCAAACAACTTCTCACAAGTCACAACGTATTCCTTGAGTAATTCGTGGACATGTTGGTACTGCTTGGTATCGCCAAGTGTGGTTAATAGACGCACTGGAATTGTCTTGGAGCGTAATTGGACCTCTTCCTCAAGAATATCGAAATCACCAATAACAAACCCAAACACTGCACTTGCAATGGCTGGCGTTTGCTCAAATTCAAACTCGCTGTTACTCGAAAAGTCGATCTGCTTCGAGTTTACAAGCTTCCCAACAGATGCAACCTTGAACTTGGACAAGGTCTCGATTGTCAACTTGATAGGCACCTTGGCATTCAACTCGTCAATCAACGGATAGCAGAGCCTGGCCCCAAACGGCTGAAAATGTGTGGCCAAGAGAAAGTTGTCGGACTTGCCGTGAATCGAGTCCAAGTAGTTGGTTTTGAAGATACCTTGAGTTTTGTCCTCAAAAGTCTGGATGGAGTTAATCTGACCCATGTAGTTGATAACAACTTTTGAACTTCCACTAACGGATCTGTCACAAGTCAAAGTGACTTGCTGATTAGGTCTATCGTAGGTGACCTTCAAAGGAATGGACTCTCCATTGAGATCTAAGTGGCATTTGGTGAGGATCAACTTGTTTGAATGAAGAGTCAAACTAAACGTGCCATCGTCTGCCGAGGTTGAACCTTCGTTGGGCTGGAGCTCAATGCTGGCACAACCCTGGAAGTTGGGCTTCGTATGGTTGATGGTTAGGTGGAGGTCATACAACGAAGGTAGAAACCTGTTCGTCAAAGTAAGCATTGGTGATTAAATTTTTCAGACCTCAATTTTGAGATCTCAAATCTGTCGCACTCAAGATGTATTGCTGCAACATCTAGAATGCCCGAAGAAGAGACTTCATTGCTCACTTGATTTTATCTATGAAAACCTTTAGCGATAGTCAATGCTTCATGGTTGCAATGATTACGTTTTTTTTTTTTTCCTGGTAAGGAAGGGGCTTTCGTCACACTAGTTACCCAACCAGTAGCCCAACAGTGTATGTTTGATTTGTAGAGTAGAGTGCCTTTGCTGTCGCCTGCTTGAATTCTCAATTCTAGATAAGGTACTCCTTATATATTAAATTAGGTGCTGGAGGTGCATCCGTAATGAACGTGGGAGAAACTCTGGAGAGGGTGGTCCGAGCTGCTCTACTCAATTAGTACTCTTCTGAGATCTCCGTTAAGACGTCTAAAATCATCGTTTTGCATTTCAGGGAACCGCGGATCCCAGCCTGTGCCTGTCAACTACCCCGTCCGCGATCTACAGGGTTCTCTTTGCTACGCATCATAACCCCAGATAAGTGACCGAATTTCTTCCGCACTAGGAAAGTGCCCATCGGCCGCAAATCGATGTTGGGAAAGTGGATGAAACGAGCCTCCGACGATTAACTTTAAACAATAATGACTCCCTAATTGCGACCATGACTCCTTGACCCATGACTGGGGTGTATGTTGGGATGACTAATTGCCTTAATGTTGGCAATCACAATTGTACTTAATGGGAGGTGCCCATAGAGTGCGGCTGCTCGTATATCGTTTGCGAAATTGCACCCGAGATTCAACAAATCCGGTTCGGCTGCAGATCTTGCAAGTTCCAGTCAGATTGACGGCCCTGCAAGCTGCCGCAGGCCATTCTTCTGATAACCCTACCTTACCTTACAGCTGTATAAGTAGGCAGTCTACACAAGGGAGCTTTATACACGTGACAACTTACCCACGGATTGAATTTTTCTTTTTTGCATACGCTGCAGCCCTTTTCCCAACAAATGTCTATCAGCCCGAAAGCAAGTCTTACTCCCGATAAGTGGGGCATGCTTAGTAAGGATAGGTTAGCAATTGTCAGCATTCCCAGAAAAAAAAATCTGCGATCGTCCTGGTAGCACACATGATACTTTAACCCGCCCCTCCATAGAGTCCGGTATCCGACCATCCTCGGACTCTCCACGAAAAGTTTTCATCGTATAATTTTTTTTCTTTTAATCTCTCAACCTTTTTTAGGCGGCACAAGCAATTTCCTATATAAGGGAAAAGACATGCCTATTTGATTTAAGCAGGTATCCCATAAGTATGAGAGGAATATCGAACGATGTCAACTTAGAGGCAGTCAATCCTGGGACAATTAAGATTGACTGTTCAGGAGCATATATTGCCAACGACGATTTATTGAGAAATGGCGGCTCGTTATCTACATCATCGTCAGGAACACCAACGCCTACATCAGAACTAAGCTCGGAATCCGAAGAAGAGGTGTCGATTCAGGTGGAAGAAGACCACGAATACGAGACGATTGGCCAAGAGGGCGAAGAACTTGACCCCAGCAAGCACATCACGTTACCAAAGCACAACTCGCAAATCATTCACATCAGTGTCGACATAGGAGGGACGTTGACCAAGTTGGTGTACTTTTCTAAGAGCAAGTACCGACGCGGGGGAAGATTGCATTTCAAGGATTTCCAGACGGAAAACTTTGAGAGAGAAGCATTGCTATTTATGATCAAGTTGGTGCAGAACTCCATCCAAGAGTACAAGCTGCAGCCCAACCAGCATATACCAATCACGTACATCATAGCCACAGGAGGAGGAGCACACAAATTCTACCAATTGATGAACAAGACGTTCAAAAAGCACAAGTTGCCCATGCAGATCATAGCCAAGGATGAAATGGAGTGCTTGATCAAGGGCTTGGATTGGTTGATCACCAAGATTCCGTACGAGATCTTCAACTACGACTTAGACAAGAACGACACCACAACTATAGAGCAGCCATTGCTAGAGCTGGACATATATCCCTATTTATTGGTGAACATCGGAAGCGGTGTTTCTATGATCAAAGTCACTGGACCTGGACCCAAAGGGTTTGAGAGAATCGGAGGTTCGTCGTTGGGAGGCGGTACACTTTGGGGCTTGTTGTCCCTCTTGACCGACGCAAACGACTACAGCGAGATGTTGGAGATGGCCCAGCGTGGGGACAACGAAAATATAGATCTTCTTGTGGGTGACATCTACGGAACCAGCTACAACAAGATTGGGCTTAAGTCCCACCACATTGCGCTGTCTTTCGCAAAGGTGTTCAAGAAGCTTAGATTTACAAACACAAAGCTCACGCCTGCGGAAAAGCTCCAACAATTCAAGCAAGAGGACATTGCACGTTCGCTCTTGTACCTGATTTCCAACAACATTGGTCAAATTGCATACTTACAGGCAACTAGATTCAACTTGAAGCGCATTTATTTTGGAGGTAGCTACATATCGGGTCATAAGCAAACCATCCACACTTTGAGTTATGCCGTCAATTTCTGGTCCAAAGGTGACATGAAGTCGTACTTTTTGAGGCACGAGGGTTTCCTAGGCTCCGTCGGTGCCTTCATGATGGGTCCCCATGTAGACTGCTCTGGGAGTGGTCAGTAGTATTTATTTATTTAATTTGATGAGCACAGTTAGGTATATGTACGGGTAACGTTTTGGCAGTGGTAGGTTGCGATAGAAGTTGCAAATTGCGCTCAAATCTGGTTATACTGGGGCCTTTGCAGCTTAAATGGCTGCGGTGGACTCGGTGCTGCAGATGCGAGTACCCCAGTATTTTTGGGCGTGCATCGCGAGGCGCCGCGCTAACTTTCGCGCTACCAAGGCAGGTCCAGCTACTTGGTCCAGCCTCAGGGTTCAAGCTACCCAGCAGCTACACGCAAAATGACGTTTCTGAGTTCAATCCCAAGTCACAGAACAGCTGAATCACTTAACCGTACGAAAAACGACTTGACTGCAAGATAGTGTCTTCCAGACCAGCCGGATGCTCGCTGATGATCATGACCTATTACGGAAGCAGAAAATCATTCAAAAGCAAAGAAAGCGTCATACACGGCAGAAGAAAGCATTTCCTTCGGCAAAAGTAAGCATCAACCAAGATTACAGCTCACTTATGCCTCCCATTGCTGTACCGGCCCTTCGTGAGTACTACACCGGGGCAACGGCGAGCTGCACTCCGCTATCTCACGTGCACTGTCGGCTTACATTTTATTCTCCGCATTCTGTTACTCTCACAAGACCAGCTCTTAACCGAAAAACGTAAAGCAGGCAGAGGCATCCGCCCATCCATAAAAGCAGTAGCCGAGCAGGCCAACTGAACCAAGAACCCGTGGGAGATGCGGTGATGACAGAGCTGGCGCAAAACCCATCAGGAAATTTGAGTACCCCATTTAACGTTACATTGTGCTCCTCAGGCGCAGAATGTAACGTTCCATTCGAATTTCCCACAAACGGTGGCCATCGATTGCGCACACGTTGTAGTACATTTTTGTTTTCATATATAAACTCCAATATCTTGAGATCTTCAACATGGCCGATATACATTCTGGTAATTATATCGATCACGGATACAGGTATCGAACCGAAGGTCAGCTATACGACAACACGTACCAAGGGTTCCGTGGAGGCACATCAAACGTAATACCAAGGTCCAATTATCAACAACCGCTTATATTCCATTCTGAGTGGCTCGACTCCCCTCCTCGAAATATGGCTACCACCACACAAACGATATTGACTCCATCCAAGCCCAAGGTGCACACCTTGGCGTACATGACGCCGCCGAGCGACTTGAAGGTCCATGATTTGCAGCCCGAAGACAAGAAGGAGACGATCCAGCCAAAGAAAAGGGTTTCCACTTGGGACGTCTTCTGGCACATGCTTAACGACCTCACAGGCAAGGACAAGATGGCCAAGGTGGGCCAGTACACCTTGCGCTTGTTGCTTTACCATGCCGAAAAGACCCAATCCTACTTGAGCGACGATATGATCAACATCAGCATAATAAACAAGAGATACAACAACACTCTGAAGCAATTGAATCTATTGAGAAACTTTATAAAACACCCTGCAAACTTTTTCAAGATTGTGCTCATCTTGGTGTGCTTCCAGTTCCAGCAGAAGTTGCTGGGTATGACCAAAAACTTGTCCATCTACAGACAATATTTGCGTTTCGGCAAGCTCCCCTTTCGCGGCCGCAACTTGTTGATTAAATTGCAAAAAAATGTGGTTTTCAAAAACGGCAAGATGAATATTAACAACAGCGAGTTGTTCAACAGAAGCACCTTGGGCGAGGTCTTTGGCTTCTACTACTCACTTTTCGATGAGTCCTTGCTTTTGTTCAAGTTGGGTTTCTACAACCTCAAGTGGGACACCCTCTACAAGTTTGTCGCTACGCACGAGTCCAGAGCATGGTACTACGATACCTGGCTCAACCTATACAATGCATACGAAAAATCAGCCGAATTGGCACAAGAAGAAGTTGACTTGAGGATCCTGATCCAGGTCAAGAATAAGGCTCGTGCTTTGCTGAAGCAATTGTTGGGTTCCTCAGGCTCCCACACCCCAGTGTCTTCAAACCACATCTCCCCAGAAGACGCTAAGCATTTGGAAGATATCAAGTTTAATAAGACTAATGCTACCTTGGATATCTATAAGAACATCTCCGATTTGGTGTTTAATACTTACACTGTCTTTGATTTACCCTTACCTTTTGACACCATCCAAATCTGGATGGGTATCAGTGCCTCTGTCTTGAGTACCATCAAGGTATACAGGGAAACAAAAAAGAAATTGGAAGAGAAGTAAAGAAGAAGGTTTGATTACTACTTTGGTTTATAGAGGACTTAGTCCAGCATGTAATATATGTTAGTGAAATGCGTTTGTATTTGCTTTGAAGTTGGAATAATTTCCCTGTGTGTCACTTACACAAGTGATTTCATTAAGGAAGTTCTTGCTAACGAGAAACCGTCACTAACTGATGATTTGAATGTGGTGTTGTTCTAGTGTTATTTTTTCATACCGAGCAGCATTTTACCGGCCATCATTGTGTTCGCTTTTCTCTAAACTCTTTCCGAAGCTGCTCGTACTTCAGAAAGCTCATATGAATTCTGTACTTCTCACTCAGTAAGATATACGTATTTAATTGAATATCACGATTGTTAGTTAATCGCGCTTGAAGGTTTTTTGCAACTTGACCTGTATTGCTATTTTCGTTTTTTGCAGCCAGTGCCTCTGCATGAGGGCTTGCCCCACATTGTTTAATAGTGCCCTTCTTCATGTTTCCATTCCTACTTCCTCTTTACTATTTTTCCAGTACCAAATATTCACCTACAATAACTCAATTGACCATACATTGCGCTCATACAATTACATTGTGCTCCACACCCTATCTATTACATCTCTTCTCCTACGATATCATCCAACAGAATATCTGCATCCACCTCCATGGCGTATTTCCAGAATTTAGACAAGTGTCTGGATCCTGAGTCGCATGCAATAACAACAATATTCTGACCTCTTTGTTTTCTGGCTTGCTTGACAGCTGCCACACAATTGACGGCAGCACTTGCGCCCCAGAAGAAGCCGTCGTTGACCATCAAAAATTTGGCCATTTTCAATGCTTCCTCGTCAGAAACTCTAATGGCGGAGTCAATGTGCTTCTCTGCACGGGAAAAGTTTGCTGTGAGTCTGTTCAAACCAATTCCCTCGACCAAAGTATCGACCTGGTGTCTTCTTCTGGTTCCTTCCTTTTCGACAGTATCGTACATGACGCCATAGTTGACTCTATTTGCAAGGCCACTTCCCTGAGGATCTGCCAAAATGACCTTTGTAGCTGGATTTTTCTCTTTCAAGTACCTGCTTACACCAGCAATGGTGCCACCAGTGCCGGAGCCGGTGATGAAGCAGTCGATTTCCAGGCCAACACCCGAGTGCATTTGTTGGTATATTTCTGGACCAGTGGTGTCGTAGTGGACCTTCCAGTTGCATGGGTTTTCGAATTGGTCTGCAAAGACAGCGTTGATGGAGGAGGAAGGGTCCCTGTTGACCTCATCGCACAAGGAGCGAGCAGCGTTGGTGTACTGGTTGGGGTCCACAATGGATGCTGGCGGTACAGGTACTATGACAGCACCGTAGGATTCAAGCATCTGCAACTTCTCCAGTGACGTATCGTTTGGTAGGCAGATGTGGGCCTTGTAGCCCAAGGCATTAGCAAGCATGGCGAGCGAGATGCCTGTGGAACCCGAGGTTCCCTCAAAGATAAGGTCTCCTCTGTGGGGACGCAAGATTCCCTTTCTTTCGTTTTCCTCTATCACTGCAAGGGCCACTCTGTCCTTGGCACTGCCACCAGGATTGTTCAATTCGAGTTTGGCGTAGATTTTGCATCCAGTCAACTGAGAGAGCGATTTGATTTCCACCAAGGCGGTGTTGCCAATCAACGACTTCAAGCCCTTGGATTTTGGTGGTAGCGTAGTGAGCACCTTTTGTGCCGCTACAAGGCGCTGGATCTCCCGCACAAGTAGCACGAGCGACGCTATCGAGAGCGTGGTCTGCAAAGCACTCCTCCACGACATGCTGGCACTAGAGCGGGCGGTGGACGCCAAGTAGCGCGGGATGTATCACGTGTTGTGTGCACGTGACCACTCTCAAATCGGAGCTCCTTGAGCGCAGGAACTCAGGACAGGGAGCCGGACCAAGGTCTGGGACCCGTCCTGCCCCACCTGTGGCGTCGGCAGAAGCGTTGGCCGACTTTCCAGCCCCCACCTGAGCCTTCGGAGTTACTGATTGGCCATGGCCCCCTATCAGCGCTTTGTGTACCGCATCCCTCCATGTCTGGAAGCACTCCGAAAGGCCATTGAGAGCCCATGGGCGCTCGACGGTGCTGCTCCTCCAAATATTTCGGAGAACAGATCGCTCTTTTGTACGACGTCGGCATTTATTTTTTCACCCGCCAGACGTCCGGGGTATTACTCCACCTTTCCCACAACACCGCAACAACACCGCCCTTTCAAACATTCCTGGGGTTATCCAGAAACTCCTGTGTCGCCGTTGGGGCCGTCACGAATCCACTCTACCAAAAAACCAAGCCGCAAAGCGATTGATGGAGTGCGGGGCGTGCATCCTGCTTGCAAACAAAAAAAAAGTCCGGAGATCGCATGTGATAAATTTATTCTTCCATGTCCTCTTCAAACTTCCACCTGTTCTCTGCTTGGATCTCCTCAGACCCTCACACTAACGTTCAACATATACGTCTCCTAAAGATAAAATAAAAAATGCATACATACACCCACGCTGGGCATATCCTAAATAGTAGCTAACCTTTATGGATTTAAGTTTTTGTAATTCTTTTTTTATTTTATATTATTTTTTCTCACTTCGAATATTCGTTTGCCTCCAAATTTTACCCTTGTTTTGCAGCAAGCAAACCTAAATTTCTAACGAGGACAAACCCAGGAGTAAGTTTGTCAAGCAGGTCGCTTGAACCGGAGTAAGTTCGGGGAAAGTGCGGTGTAGACGTGGGACGTTTGAAGCACGGGCGGGACGCTGTACAAGGGGCACAAGAGAAATGGATTGACTCCGAAATAAATCACTCTATGCAAAAAAATGAAGAGTATGAGAGCTTTTTGAGAGTTTGTCATAAAAAAAATAATAGTCGCGGTGTATAATATATTTTGATAACTCTCATTTCTTCCCACAAGAATGGCCAAGATTAAGAAGGAAGATAGTCCAGGAGAGGGCAAGAACAACGCAGCCGGCAGCAGCAGCAATGGCAACAAGCCCAAGGCATTCACGATCAAGTACAAGCGTCCGCGGGGGTCTCGTGCGTGCACAGTTTGTCGATCTAGAAAAGTTCGTTGTGACGCTGAAATACATATCCCATGTACGAATTGCATTACGTTTGGATGTGAATGCATCCTTCCAGAGGCCAAGAAGAGAGGCAGCTCGACGACAGAGTCGAAACCCAAGCGCCGCCAACTAAACGAGGACAGTGTCAGCACCGACAATGACGATATCTCCACATCTGCAAACGGCAAGGAACACAATGAGCCCTTAATACACATCTCGCAGGTCTCCTTGCCTGCATCCTTGACGTCCAGCTATAGAACTAGACCCACCTTACACAAGCTCCAGGACCTGAAGAAACCCAAGCCTGCGCTGTTGACCTTTTTGGGGTCCTCCTCCGTGGGCTTTGTGGCGCAAGAGGTGGGCGAGAACCACCTTTTGTTGACCGACGACATGTTTGAGTTGAGGGACGACGCCTTGGACTCGGTGGAATTGGAGATCCTCAAGTTGAGAGGCGCCTTCTTGTTGCCTTCGAGGGAGTTGTGCCTTGATTTGATCGAGCTGTACTTTGAACATGTGCATCCTTTGATGCCTGTCTTGAACAGAACAGAGTTTATGGCTAAGTTCCTCGACCCGGAAGACAGCCCAAGCTTGATGTTGTTGCAGGCAGTGTTGCTCTGTGGCTCCAGGGTCTCGAAGAACCCCCTTTTGTACGACTCCAACAACTCCAAGACCCTCGCCCTGATGACTTTTTTCAAGCGGGCTAAAGCCTTGTACGAGGCCAAGTACGAATCTGACCCGGTGTCGCTCCTCCAGACATTGATTTTGATTGGTTCCTTCTGGGAGGGTCCTGAAGACGTCACAAAGAATTCGTACTACTGGACAAAGGTCGCAATTGCGCTTGCCCAGGGGTTTGGTTTCCAGAGAGACGTGAGCAGCTCCGAAAAACAGACCGCAACGGAAAAGAAAATATGGCGCCGTATCTGGTGGTGCTTGTTTGAGAAGGACAGAAACGTTGCCATTGCGTTTGGTCGTCCCGCCACCATCGACTTGAACGACTGTGATGTCCCTATGCTCACTGTCGATGATTTTGACGAAAACGACCCCGAGCTCGGCATAGTGCTGCCCTACCCTACAAACGAACTCCAGGCCTTGTACTTTATCCACTTGGTCAAATTGGCCGAAATCACAGGTATCATCATCAAGCACCAGTACTCCGTCAAGTCCGAGCTGTTGAAACAAAAGAGCAAGTTCTCCATCATCCAGCACTGTGACATGTTGATGGGGATCTGGTTCACAAACTTGCCTCCACAGTTGGTTTTCTCCGTCAACGACCCGGGCAACCAAAATTTCTACTGCTGCTTGTTGAATGCCCAGTACTACAACCGTCTTTACTTGATTCACAGATCCAACTTGATCAGAATGGCAAAGTCCTCCTCCACAAACCCAAACAACTACAAGTATCCATCCTGGGGGATTTCGTTCCAGGCTGCAAGAATGATCTCGTTGGTGTCGAAGATCCTCCACGAAAGAGACCAAATACAGTACTGTCCGGTCATGTTTGTGTATATCTTGTTCAGTGCCATGATGATGTTGATCTACCACGTCGACCTGTCGCTGAACGTGGTTGCAATCACCGCCTCAGACTCGCTCTACGTCCTGAGAGGTGCGTTGAAGGAAATCGCAAAGCACTTCCCTATCGCAGGTGTCTTGGGCAGGTTGTTTGACAAGTACTTGAACGACAGAAAGAAGAGAGAACAGATCATCGAAAAGGGCACCAAGATTGCCGAATTGCAGGAAATGAAAGCAACCAAGAACGCTCAAGCTCAATACAACTCCTACAAGAACTCCACATCTCCAAGATCAACAACCTCCGGAGTGTCGCCCGGTGGTGGTGTGTACAACAGAGACGCTGACTTCTCGGTCAAGAACCCTACTGCTACAAGATTTGAGGATCTTGTCCACCAAGTCAAGAGAAAGGACGGCAACTCCTTGGACAAGGACGATACCTCGCCTTCTCTGACCCTTTCGTTCCCAGACGTTTCTTTGGTCACTGATAACGTGCCCAACAACCAGAACTTCTTGGAGAACTTCGAACCAACCCAATTGTTCCCGGATGTCAAGACAAGCTTGTCCCCTACCCGCATCCTGTCGCCTCAGCCAATGGTTGGTAGTAATGTCTACACTAATGAAGAACACGAACTTGAAGACCACAACTTACCTCCAACAACTCCAGGAGGCACCTTTGTCAACTTTGTTGACAGTTCCTTTGTCAATATGAACTTGCAATCTGGATTGGAAAACAGCTACTTGAACGATGAATTTGTTTCTTTGTTCAACATTCCAAATTAAAACTATATTTATTAATGTATATATTGTGATGAATAAGTGTAGAATAGCGGGTTTTCCGTGTCCGCCTAGTTGCAATTTAGGGGCGTGTAGTGAGGTCTACTGAACCCTGTCACTGCTGCACAAGCGATGTCCAAAAGTTGCATGCAACGTCCCGGAGCTGTCAAAGTTGCATCATGCGGTGTTGTCCAAACTTACATCAAGCGCTTACCAAAACTACATCAGGCCATGTCCAAAATCACATCAACCAAACCAAAAAAACGTCAACTGTGCATGCGCTACAGCTGTCAGACGTGCGTCCGCTAAAGCTGCAAATGCTGCTTCGACCAAGCAAGTTGAGCAAACTACTTCTCCTTGGCGGTTTTGTTTCAAGATTACACGTAACACTTACCGGGCCCACAAACAGCGTCTCGCTAATAGGGTCAAAGAGATTCCGCGAATCCCCTATTTTACCCTTAAATCTTTACATCTCTAATCCTTATACTTACAGAGCCTTAATTCAAGCCTTAATCTAAGCCTTAATCCTTACATTAAATCCTTACATGTAGTCATACTCTATTGACAGCTCACACCTCTATATATCCCATACCACACCGGCTCTATCAAATGCCTTTTTTCCACTCACGTACTGCCCTCATCTCACTACCAGATGGGCTTTTTCGTTTTCTTAGACTTGGCTCGCTTCAAGTTCTCCATCATTTCGTCTCTCTTCAACTTCTGGGAGTGACCAATAAAACTCTGCACTATAGATTCGTACAATTCAAAATTCCCCTTCAAGTCGTCAAGCTGGTTATTCCAGAGAGCCTGTAACTCCAATAGCTTGGCAAGGTTGGACTCAAGTTGTTGCAACTTCAAGTCCACTGCTTCGTCGCTGGCTTCCTGTAAGTGCTGCTTGGCTGTATTGTTTAAGTTGTCCGTTTCAAACTGTGACAACATTTCTGTAGTATTTTGCAATAAGTGGGCAATCTGTTCTTCCGTTAAACCGCTCACGTCCGGAGTCTCAAACTCATGGCTCTTGGAAATAGACTTGGATATATCGTGCGACGATGCATGGAGCTGTGCTGCCGCCTGGTTGTCATCGAGCTCGTCCAAGTTGATGGGTATTCCCAATTGAACAAGGAGCTTATGTCTGAGGTTCAGCTTGATCCAGTTGGGCGGTTTGAGACGCGGAACGGTCGACAACGTCTCAAAGATTTCCTGTGATCTCTCTGTTAATATCGTTGCATCTGATAGGGTAGCAGTATCTTCTTTATGTGGGAATACTACATTCAATACTTTTTCCAAGTTGTCGTTGAAGAGCTGTTTGTTTGAGAACACCGCTTCCTGGAACTGCACCGAGTGATCGGGCACCGGGGACTCGAATGTTGCGTAATCTTCTTCGTTGAATGAGCCAAAGTCGTCGTCGTCAAAGTCGTCGTCATCTTCTTCTTGGTTTTGTGTGTGTTCTTGCGCTGTTTCCTCCATTTCTCGTTGTTGTTGGAGTTCGTGTTGGTGAGGATCTATGGATTTCTCTGCAGCGTGCACCTCGTCTAGATCACCCCCTTCGTCAATATCCCTCAACTCCAATGCGTCAATCTTCAGATACGTGTCTATGATCTCCGCAGACACGTCACCTGGAGACGCTATGCTTTTCGTGGGCGATTCGAATGGTGAAGCCATGGTGTTTGAATAATTTCCCGCGCTTGAAAGTTTGTGAGTGAGGACATGCACTGCAGAGAGCTCTACTGCTGGTTTGGCTGCCATAGTTAGAGTCAATTTTAGTTACAAGATGGTGCATGGTACATCCATTGGGCCTGCTGGTGGTCTCACCAGGCGCTGAATGGCTCAGGTTTTAGTGTGCTGGGAGTTTTAAAGTGCACGACACTCTAGTGCTCTAGTGAGCCTATCCTTACGAGAGCTACCAGAGGACCTCCACACCTGTGGCAACACTGCAGGCGACAATCTCAACCTTTTGGAGTTGGTGGGATCTGCTGCAATGCCTTTTGCCTCCGTATGTATGTGGATTACTTCGTTCTGCTGGTGGCAAAAGAGTCACACTCGCCTATTTAAGTGCTATCGGTCGCACACTATTTTTTGTAACTCACTCCAATGATAGAGACAGTCGTGGTGTTTTCCATAGGCAACCCGGGCTCAATAACAAGACATTCGGTGGGCCATTACCTCCTCAAGCATCTAGTGGACCACTATGACTTCAATGAGTTGGTCAAAAAGGGAACCTACTCCCTCAGTAAGGCTCTGGACGACTCCATCATGTTTGTCAAGTCGAACACCTACATGAACGAATCCTCCAAAGCGTTGCTTTCCTTCTTGAAAAATGAGAGAATAGCGACGATGTCCACTATCCTCGTGCTCTACGATGATTTTGAAACCAACCTAGGGGTGGTCAGGTTGGCTGACTTCAAGAAGAACGAGTCCCACAACGGAATCAAGAGCATCAAGAACTGCTCGGCAAACTATGAAAACGTCTACAAGTTGGGAATGGGAATAGGACCCAAACCACAGCAAGCGCTGAAAGATGTGATGGCCTCCTGGGTGCTATCTCCTTTCACGTTGCCTGAAAAGGAAAAGTTGGAGCTGTCCGTGGAAACTTTGGTGGAGTACCTCAACGAATTCTTGCTAGAGGAGAAGGTGCAAGACTGCAACAAGTTTAATGCCCGTATGAAGAAGAAGTTATCTGGGAGTTAACATGAGTTGATTTATAGAAGAATAGAGTTATAGAGTTATAAGAATGTATATTATTAATCAATAATAGGTTATAATAATGCACCAAAACATACCTGGGCGAACCAACTTGTGAGGCCCAAAGTTGGTGATTTTTGAAGAGGATAGATAAGAAAGCTCAAAAGAATAAAATTTTGAAGAGCTTTCAAAATTCATACACTCAGAACTGAATGTCAGAGATCTTGGTTGCCTTACAAAGTGAATATTCTCACTTGTCCTCACTACACAGAATGCTCTGTTCACGAAGAATGTTCCACTACACAGGGAAATACTTCTCCTAGTTCCTCACGAGTCCACCAAGCGCCTACACGTTATTTCGTAATCTCATTTATGGTATACTTTTGTAGGTCAGTGAATCGTGTTACGTCTATGACGAAGGTTGTCCTCAGGAGCATAGTTTTTCTTCAAAAGAGATTCGAAAAACAGAAGAGGTTCCTGAGCTTCGGCTTCGTCGTCGGTATCGGAGTTCACGACATGGTCTGACTCTTGGTCGCTCCAATCGGAAACGTCTGTGGAAGGGACGTATTCGTCGTCGTCGTCGTCAGTGCGCAAATCTTCCAAATCGTCATCGTACTCCACCAGGTTGACCGTCAAGTCGGTGGCCTCTGTGTCGGACATGATGGCGCTGATTCTGGTGGAAAGCCTGGTGGCCTTTCTTCCTCTTTCTATTGCTCTCTCGATGCTGAGTCTATGCTTGATGAAAAGAAGCTTGGGGTAGACGGAGCGCTCGCCGGTGGTCATCATCTCGCTCAACCGCTCAACCGTCGGATCACTCAAAATATACCAAAAGTCCCGCAACTTGTTTCTGGGCCAGATGGTGATGGACCCACTGAACTTCTGGAGCCAGATGTTCAGCCAGTCCAGCTCCAAAAAGTTGGGAAGAAGGTCCAACGTCTTGATCATGGTGAGCCACTTGGTGATCTCCAACTTAAAGAGCTGCTCCAACGCTGCTGCTACAAACCCCCCTCTGAGGTACTCGTATCTCTGTCTGTGTGCTTTTCTCTTGGGGATAGCGACGGGCCTGCCCACACTGCCTTTGGGTGCAAAAAAGAAAAGTGAAATGTGCGGGTTGACCTGCGACACAATGGAAAAGTTGACGTTGTAGTAGGTGTTCAAGGCATCGACAGGAATGTCTGTGCGTAGTGACCCATCTCTCCACTTACTGCCTAGCGAGAAGGGCACAATGTTGCCATCCTTCCTGGTTTTCATCATGAGCACCACTGGCGGGAGAATTCCTGGAACCGCGGACGACGCCAACAACGCAGACCAGATAATGCAGTTGGGTGAGGTGATATTGTTGCACAAGATGACAGGGGAGTGTGGATCCGAGGGCACAGTGGAGATATTAAGCTTCCTGCCTGTTTTCTTGTATGCTTCCTCAAAGGTGATGGAACCTCCAGTAAAGAAGTTGGCCTTGCGGGCCCATGCCACGGGATCAAAACGTGCTCCCGTCTTCCACCAACGAGGAATCCAAACGTACCACGGATCCTCGCATGCAGTGATCTTGTGTGCCAACTCAGGAACCAACAACTCTTTGAGCTCCTCGTCGGTCTTGCAGCACGTGAGTGCCGCAATCAATCCTCCGCCAGAAGTCCCCGACACAATGGACGGCATCAAGTCATTGTCGAGGAGCCCCTTGACAAGCCCAAAGTGGGTGTAGGCAAAGGTGGCACCGCCAGAGAGACAGAGGGCAGTCTTTCCGTAATTCTTCAGCACGATTCTGAAGAACCTCCGCTTTTGTTCCAAGGTGATGGTCTCGGACGCAATGATGACGTCAATGCAGGTAACCACCTCCTGGATGTACTCCTCCACGAGATCCTTGGTCCCGTAGTACCTGTGCGAGTACAACTGTCTGTTTTCTATGCCTGCAAAGTTCCTCTTCATGCAGCCCTGTAAAAGTGACATCAACTCCACGTCGTGCTCGTTGTCTCTGAGCCCTTTCAACTTGCGGATTATCAACTTGATGGTCTTGTAGTCGTAGTAGGAGAACTTTGGGTTGGCGCTCCACTTATCCAAGGTGAGGTACTCGTCCAATTTGATGGCGTTGTCGATCCACTCCTGGTATGAGTTTGATTTGCGGAGCTTGTCCCTCAACTTCTTGCGCTCGCCGATCCAAGTGAAGTAGTACTCCGTCAAGGCTACGTACACTCGGACCCCGGTGTACCAGGTGCACAATAAAAGAATCCATCCGGTGATGCATAGCAATAATGGCCACCTCAATACGGAATATGCTACTGTGGCCCGAAACTCGTTCCGAAGGTTCTTGATGGTCGATGTTGCTTTCCGGTCATTCACTTTCTCGTTCATCGTCAATGGGTACCAGTCACTCTTGGACGAAATCAAGTCTGGTCTTCTGGGCTGCTCAATGCTGGCCTCCTTGTAGTCGTCATCGTCGTTGGCTTCCCAGAGAAGCGCCCTCTCAAACGCTTGTATATGTTGCTCGTTTACGAAATCTTGTTCCTTTGCCATGTCTGTTAGTAAATGCGGACAAGGGTCTATGCTCAAGCCAGGTAGTAGCGCAGATATATCAGGTTCTCCCAGTACTGAATAGATGTATACCACAGAACACAACTGATCCGGTAAAACTGAGTTGCCGATTTAAATGTGGGTGTAGCGCTTTATTTAATGTTACGCTATGACAGCTACCGCAGCCAAAAAGAAAAATGTGCACCTTGTTCTGTGCACCTGACCCGCCACCAGAAGCGGTTCCCGGGCCACCCATCTTGTGATTTAAACGGTTCTAAAGCGCTCTTGGGACTCTTCCTGCGTCCAAGTTTGGTCTGAGGGTCGCTCTATGCGATCTTTCCCCGGGTTCCAGGTGCACCACTGACTTCAGTGTAGCTTGCGGCTAGATCGCTGCACACTGGGTTAAGATAAGTAGCGGTCAATTCGTCAAACTACCCGTGTTTTTGATCCAATTCAAAGCGTATGTACCATGCCTGTGTCTCAGATTCTCCTCACGTACTTGTATCGTTGCTTTCTTCCTTGGAACTAGCATATCCCTGATTGCTTCTCTATAACTACCAGAGGTGACCTCTTGGATGCTCACGTGAGCGGACTCTCATCAGGTAAATTATTATCGTCACGTGGACCACTGTGAATTAATTCAACAATGAAGGCCCTTCTTTTGGACATTGAGGGAACAGTGTGTCCAATCACCTTTGTCAAGGATACTTTGTTTCCGTACTTCCTTGAAAAGCTTCCTGAAGCATTGAAAGAGCAAACTTTCCCATTGGATGCCAGCTCAGAGTCTCCAATTACGCAGATCTTGTTGAAGTTACCTCAAGACAAGCAGACCTCAGCACTGGCTGCACAAGAGTATCTCACGGGATTGGTTAAGCAGGACATTAAGGATCCAGTTCTCAAGTCACTCCAAGGGTTTATTTGGAAAGTAGGCTATGAAACCGGTGAGTTGAAGGCCCCAGTGTACCCCGACTCCATCGAGTACATCACCAAGACTGCCCCAAGCAAAGGGTTCAAGGTGTATATTTATTCTTCTGGCAGTGTCAAGGCGCAAATCTTGTTGTTCAAGTACGTGGCTACCTCCGATCTGCAAAAGGCAATTGACTTGACTCCCTACTTGTCTGGCTATTTTGACATCACTACTTCTGGCTACAAATACGAAGAGTCCTCGTACACCAACATTTTGAAAGACATCCACCATCTGCCACAAGATGTGCTCTTTTTAAGCGACAACGTGGCGGAGGTAAAGGCCGCCATTGCTGCCGGCTTGAGCAGCTACATTGTCGAGAGACCCGGTAACGCTCCTTTGACTCAGCAGGACAGAGACCTGTACCGCGTGATTACATCATTGGACGAGTTGTAATGCATATGACATCAGTTTTGAGCTTGTAGCTACTAGAAATAACTGCAAACAGTACCAAGGCACCCTTTTTACGCGTAATCTTTGTCGTCAAATGATCTATTTTGTTTACATATCTCTAAACAACAAGTCAGCGGCGACTTCCTCGTTCTTGTCACATGCCAAATAAACCTGTATAACTGTATCCCTGTCAAAACCCAATTCACATAATCTATTAATTGCAACTTGATCTTCTTCCGATAATTGAATGGTGATTTGGCCCTCAAGGTTGCCAGCGCCTTCTGCGTCGTCATCAATTTCGTAGCCCAAATCCTCATTATTTAAAATGTTGTTAAGAAACCTTTCTGGGTCTTGTTGAATAAGGTTGGCAATACCTGGATGTTCTTGTGACAATTGTTCTAAAAACTGTGGAATTAATTCTGGGTTGGATTGTATAGCACTTCTTAACGTGGCCATGTAGTCCTCTCCGGAAAGGTCAGCTTCGCCCAAGTCCCCCTCGGGTTCTGCCTCTGGTGCTGCCGTGCCTCTGGCAGCAGCAGCTGCTGCTTCAAATAAGTTTTCGCCACGGCGCTCGTTAGAGTCGTGTCCTTCTTCCTCTTCCTCGTCGTCATCTCTGCCTTCGGTGTTCAAGGTGGATGACGCTTCTGGGGCAACCTCAGCAACTGGGGCTGCTGGACGCTGTAACGACTCAGGAATCCCGGTCAACAAGTACTCAACGGCACGGTGTGGGTTGTTGAACGCGGCTCTAAGTGCTTGTTCCACCTGACTTCTATCGTACCCCATTTCCATGATATTTGCGATCGTGGCTTCTCTCTCCGATCCCTGCGCAAACTCTGAACTTGGAGCTTCAGCACTAGCACTTGCTGCTGCTGCTGCTTCTGTGGATCCCTCAGCAGTGACTTCACTATCGGCTGGAGCACCAGCAGTTGTGTTGCTGGCTGCAGCTGGCTGAGACTCTGGGGCCGGAGTTGACTCCGCTGTCTTAGGCTTGGCTTTTGCTTTTGAAATCATAAAAATAATCGAATCTCCATCCTTAACCTTAAAGAATTCTAATGTCTGATCGTCTGTTAAAACCTTCCCGGAGTAAACAAGTTTCAATTGAGATGATTCACATTCAACTTGAACGGCTAACTTCTCTTTAACTGATAATACCTGATTCGATGTTAGTATAATCCAACCATAAAATGCGTGTAAAAACTGCATCCGCTACTCAATCACGTACGCTATCAGACAGATCAACCTCTATTGGGACCTTTTTCTTCTTGAAATCCTTGAATATAACTTGCATCGAACAACAAGTGGCGATTCGCTAGAGCCTCTATTTTTTTTTGTTGACTAAAATTGGAACCCACTCGATACAACCTGCAAATGAGGAGAGTGAGCGATAAAACCTGTAATTCTAGGCGCTCAACATGCAAACTCGGAAGGCAAAAGTGCAAAGCTCGCCACTACCTTAACTTTAAAAGATCCAATATTGCTGCAAAGAAAGTATGTCCCGTAAACCGTCTGGGGTCCGTGGCCCCAACTCAGCCTTGACTGAGTTCTTAAGAACCGAAGGTATCACAGAATCATTTAGAAGAAGAAGAAGACAAGGCGATCCTGCCAGCCAGCCCGAGCTGGAGCAGCAGACAGAGGTGCTGACTCCCCAGAGCAGCGCGTTATCTGAACCGCGTTCTGAAGATGAAGAAGAGAAGCAAATCAGACTTGCAGGCAAAAGAAAGAGAAAAGCCAGAAAGAGAAATGATGACAGCGACTATGATAGTAACGGTGACGACGACGATGGCGATTCTGATTTTGACGCAGAAGCTGCCAAGTCCAACAGAATCACGAAGTTTGGTGAAGATGAAGAGTGCGCTGAATGTGGAGAGACCTTTACACTCAATGTGTACTCCAGATTTCATAACGGTGGATACCTCTGTGAAGAATGCAACTCCAAGTTGCAAAAGCGAGAAAAAGAGCAGAGGCGCAACCAAGCAAACGCCCGTAAGAAAAGAAAGAAAGTTGCACAAGCGTTGCTTGAAAAGCAAACCGTTCGTATTCCTAAGCTCCAGGACATCTGCATTAAGCGAATCACAGCCAGTATTGACGACGTGGAAGCCTTGGGCGATATAGGTGATCTTAACATGAGCAAGATTTCCAAGATTTTGACAAAGAACAGATCTTTGACTTCTAAAACGGTTGACTTTTTCTTGAAGCCTGACTTGAAGCACTTGGAGTTTTGGGATTGTCTGGAAGTGGATATGGATGCCTTTAACAAGGTGGCCGCCTTCTGTCCACAGCTTGAGTCTTTGACTCTCTTTATGTGTGGCCAATTTCACAACGATAACTTGACTTACTACAGCACCAACTTGCCCAATTTGACAGAACTCAATCTCAACGGTGCATTTCTCATCAGTAATCCCAAATGGCAGGAATTCTTTGAAAGTCCTTGCGGGAAGAACCTCACCAAGTTTGAGTTGAGGAACACTCACAGATTCTCAAGTGACACTTTGATTAATTTACTTGAAAGCATTGGGAGAAACTTGACCTCGCTCAAGCTCTGTAGGTTAGATGGGTTGGACTCTCGTGAGGTGTACGACTTACTCCCACATTATTTCACTCCTAGCTTGTTGACTCACTTGGAACTTTCATACCCCACCTCGCCAGAGCTCATCACTGACGATCTTCTCATCAACATTTTATCAGTGACCGGAGAATCATTAGTGTCTTTGAACGTTGACGGGTGCACTATGTTGACTGATCGGTTTCTCAAGGAAGGTGTGGCGGTTTTCTGTCCTAATTTGACACATTTGTCTGCAAAGACACTAGTAGAACTTACTGATGAGGGTGTTGCTGAGGCATTCAAGGAGTTTTCAAAGATAAATACAGGATTAATTGGAGCCGACCTTACCAAGTGTGGTTTGGGTGATCAAGCAATCAACGCATTGTTGACTCAGTCGGCCACTACTCTTGTGGAATTGAGTATTAATTCAATTTCTTTGTCGAAGGACTTTTTGATGCAAGTTTTCACAGAAGACTCTCACGTCTACAAGACTTCTCTAAAGAAGAGAGTCGAGGATGGCAGTTCTGAAGAATACTACTATCCCTACTTGCAGTTACCCTTGCTAACTACGGTGGATGTGGGCTTTGTCACTGAATTTGATGATGAAGTACTCGGCTTGTTACTGACGGCTGCTCCTAAGCTTTCTATTGTTGAGGCTTTCGGGAACAGCAGATGTACATTCAGAGTAGAAATCCGGAAGGACTTAATGGTCATTGGAAGACAAGAATTCTAGACCAATAACGGTACTGTTCTAATCAAGCTAACTACGGAGTATTCTAATCCAAACCCAATACGTTATTAGGAACATCTAATTTCCTACTCGCTACTTACTAGGATACAGAACTTGGGAATTTGCCTTTTCGACGTTCTTGAATGTTGGAAATGGTTGCACAGACAATTTTTCATCCCATAATTTGATATCAGGGATGCTGTTGGTAACTTCAGGTGTAGCCTCCACAAATATACCAGGATGACCAACTTGTTTAGCGATAAGCTTTAGCAATTCATCTTCTTTGTTGATGGTGATTCCTTTGATGGCTTTGTTTTTCTCCACATCGCTTAGAATGTGATTCTGCGAAGCAAGTCGCTTCCGTGCCACATAGTTTTCCACCAACGAATTTGATATGTCGTTGTCTTTGGTAAGTAATATGTTTTCATCAAACTCATATGGAGAAGTTGCATAGTTTGCCAGAGCAATTTCATATGCCAACTGGATAAGACTGTCATATATAAGTTTTGGAAGTTGAGACCTGTATCTGAGATGTTGCACCACCATGCATAGGTTGGAATAGTTTTTCTTTTCGTATTCGATAAAGTACTTCCACAAAATACCCGATCTTTCAAAGAACTGCTCGTTGCAAAAGTCGTTATAGTACTTGCGAATGGATGCCTCGTCTGCAAGCGAATCTAAATAGTACTTCAGTACTACTGCAATGCCTTCGTCATTCAAGAGATTCATGAATGCAGTTACTTGCGGCTTGTGGAGGTCGCTAGTTGAGACAGTTGGGGTCTTGGGGTTCTTATTTTCGGCGGCCACATACTCCGTTATCATTCCGAAAGCTAAGTCTTGGAATTCGGTGCTCGTTCGCTGGAATAGCCTCAAAATCTCGTGTACTGCTTGAACGTATTGTTTTTTGGACTGGGAGCTGACGAATGTTTTTGCCAAGTCAAGGAGATACTCGGTGGCACCTTCCACCTTGTCGTACTTGAGCAAGAATCGCACGTAGCTGAATCTTGTGGTGTTTATGTGCATTGGAAGAATTTTTGCGCTGGTGTCGTACACTTTCTTGACCTCGTCGAAAGTCCCGTACTTATTCAAGAATGCCAAGTATTTCATCCAAAGTGTATCGTTAAAGGGGTTTGGAACCAAACTTCTCTCAAAAAGATTGACAACAAGCTCAAATTGTAGTTTATTGTTCGTAGCGGAATCCAATAGCAGTATTTCTCTGTTCAAGTATTTCAACCACAGTGGAAGTTCCTTCTCTACTTCCTTTGTATCGACAAGTGTGAAAGATTGGTACTGGAGGGTGGATTCGTACTCCCATTTTTCGTTGACAGCACGCTGTGTGTTTAAAAATACCTTGTTGATGTAGTCTTCGACGTTCCCATCTTCACAGACGGCAGTGGGATCAAACTCGTGGGTCACACTCAAAAACTGTTTGTAGTACTGGGAATATTGGTATAACGGTATTTCTGTCACCCTCTTGTATAGCAGGAGCAATACAAGGGACTTGGGGTCTATCAGTGTTTCGTATTCTATAACTTTGTCCCATAACGCATGAGACATGTAGTGGAGACCGTTCAATGCAAGAGCTCTCTTGTATAATTGGCGCATTTCGTCTGTCGAAACTGTTCCTTGCGACTTCAAGGCGGTTAGATAGTCTACCCACAAGTCAACTGAGTGTGGGTGTGCGGTCACGGCCCGTTGCAATACCTTAATTGACTCATCGGTTCCATTTGCTTTGAAGTGTAGGATCAGAAGCGAACGCCAGTAATTCTCCAAGTAGGGATACTCCTTCAATAAATTGTCATATGTGGAGATGAGTTGGTCTGCGGCGCCCTCGACACCCTCGTCAACCTGTGCCTGCTTACGCTGGATCAAGTCATCAAAGTAACTGATGTTCGACTCCATCCATGCAGTTGAAATAATCATTGAGAGGCGCGACAAATTTCAGGATTTTATGCTCATCATGACAGTACGGTTGCAATCTACATACCAGATTCCAGCACGGAGAGTACTTCTGGTGGTAGAAGGAGCTCAGCACATTCAATCTACGCTACCCAGTGTTCCTATCTACTCCAATCTTGATGTGTCGCTGTACGTCGAAGGCAACACCAACAAGTTGATCGAAAAGGCACAGACTGCCCACCAAAACCATGAAGACGACAACACAGACTCCTCCGACGTCGAAACCGCAAAGAGAATGGTGGACATTAAGGACATCCAACCAAAGTCCTTGAAGGAACAAGCATGTACGATTACAATTCAGAACTTCCCGAACGTAAAGCTCAGTGCCATCGAGAAGATACTCAGCTTGATGGTAGGTGTCATTGATGGCGGACATTCAAATGCTTTTGAATGGTCTTTAGTGAACTACGAGTTTATCGAAAGCAAGACTATTTTTATACGATTTTTGTCAACTGCAATGGCCTCCAAATTCCTGGCATACAAACCTGTTGTTCTGGATGTATTCAGCGACGACAAAGTCAGTGTGATCCTCAGTACCTCCCACATCGAGCCTAATTCTGAGTTAGACAAGTCCAAGGTAGCGTCCTTGAAGTCACAGGTTGAGAAGATTTCTCAAAACAAGAATAACCACGAAAAGGTGGCGAGGACAGGTACTGAGGATTTGGATCAGGTCTTACAATACTACAGCAATTACAAAGTAGATAGCAACGAGTTGGTGGAAGTGCCCAGCCACATGAAAGATGGGATCATACGGGACATTATAAAGTTCCGCTCAAGAGTATTGCTTTTGGAGAGAGATAACCGTAAGAAGGAGATCGAAAGAGAGAGAATTCAAACCAAAGAGAGATTAAAGCGCATATTCGATGGGTTCCAAACCAGCGACGAACAATCCATGGAAACTGACAGCCAAGATGAGGTCATAGTAGACGAAAACCCGGATTTAACGGACGCCCAGTACACCAAGTATTTGGAGGACGTTGAAAACCAAGCACAACAGAAAAAGTTTAAAGGTGCATTGGAGAAAGTCCTGATATTGGAGAAAGAGAGGAGGACATTGGAGGAGAACCTAGAGTACCAGAAAAACTATGAAGAGATACTCATGGATAACAAGCTCAAGTATATTGAAGATTTAAAGAACTACAGAAGCAAGGAGAGTGTCCATGCAGACCTTTCCCTGCAGTATTTCAATAACCACCCACAGTACTTGAAGAGTCGAGCACACAGAAGAGCCCTTGAAGAAGCACAGGACCAAGAGATCTTGGCTCTGATGGAAGTTGATAAGGAAGAAGAAGTGGTGCAGGAACAACCAAGTTCCAGTGATCCTGTTACTGAGCAAGCTCCAGCCACAGTTCAAGTCAACTCTCTGGTGGAAGTCTCTGGCCTCTCCGACGACCTTAAGAAGGCTATTGAACAAAAGGTGGTTGAGCTTATTGAAGAGTACTTGGGTATCAAAGACGACTTCTTGTTTAAGGTCATTATGGATAACCTCAACAAGAACAATTTAAGTGAAAAGGAGGAGCTCATTCTGGAGTTACTCGAGGTGCTCGACGATGATGCTGAGAACTTGGTAAATGATTTATATCAGTACATTCTGGGCCTTTAAGGTTGTTACCTTTTCTTATTTAAGAAAATTACATGCCTGTGGCGATCGCAAGCAGTTGATTTCGACAATAGTCTGATGCAGCAAATGAAAGACAACAATGAGAGTGATAATTGAGGTATTGCTAACGAAAAGGCATATGGAAGTATTGAGAGTGATTTTTAAGGTATTCTAACGAAAAGGCTCTTATTCAGTGACAAGCTACCCATCTCTAGTATAAACTACTAAGCTTATCGTCAACTAGCATTCGGTAACGCTCAATTAGTTGCATCATATCTGTTCACATCTGCGTTGGTCAATTTAGGTGATACTTCTGCTCCATTGTCCTTTTGGTGGAATCTTAATATAGAGTCTCTTGGTGCTGTTCTTGACACTCCTCAAGTGTCATGGTCTCCAAGTTGCTTGAAAAGTTCATACATCTTTCTTACAAGCACTTGCCAGAAACACAACTGGAGGAAACCCATGACAAGAACAATCATTTTGAGGGCATTATCTCTACTCATATAAACATAGATGAAAAAGCCTAACCATATGAGAAACGAAATCATGAGGTAGTCATTGGCATCTTCCACGGCATCTTTCAATCCATAGACTATATCCTTGTGTATTCTCGTTGTGGGTTTTCGCGCAGTCGACACCAGTATGATTTCCCCTGGTCCGAATCATCACTGAAGAGCGATTCTTTGGTTTCCTCTTTCTTAATACCCGTATAGGAATCACCTCGGTGTGGGTTTAAACTCATTTGGTGCTATTCGTAGTGTGAGAGGGAAGTAGGGGTTTTTGACACCACGGAAATGGAACTCTCGGCAGGATTATGAGCCTGTGTGGATTCCTCACGCCGCTCTCAGGACCCTTCCAAGTACATCAAGTTCTACGACACAAATACATACGTGAGATACTGAACTGCTAGTAACCACCTGTAGGGTCTGTAATCCTCCTATACCGTCATTTAGCAATTATTGAGGTGTTGTCCTAGCTGTCAACTGCGCGCATTCTTGAGTTATGTGCCAGCCTGTTTTGTGGCACGCAGCATAAGGGTTGCGTATATGCTGCGGCACAAGTCATTCGGTCTACACGATAAGAGGTAGTGTAGTTTACACTGTGTACACCACAACCATGACACATTTGCCAAGCTTTTCCTACTTAGTGGGCCCTCACTACGCCCAGGTCTGTGTCGCTTTCGTGTTGCAGTTTGACACATGCAGAAGATTGACTCAAGAAATGGTTAGTCCTTGGTACTTGTCTCCGATTCAACAGAATTTTGGCGTAGTAGAATTCAAAAAAGCTTCATGTGTGGAGTACTCTGGAATCAAAGTTTGACGCAATAGTATTGCGTCAATCCCTCACGGAGCCAATTGATAATACATGCACGAGAATGTGTCAAAATTTGCAACACAATCCTGCTCCACCACTTCCTTGATATTGCTACTGTACATCATAATTCCCTGCTCATTGTAATAGTTAAATTCACCTATATAATATTTACTTTAATCTCTAGCATAATAGTTCAATGAGTTCAGCTCTTTGATTCAGTCTGGGCCAACTCCCAGTGCTCTCCTCGCATGGAGCGTCAAGAATCCTAGCGGCATATGTTAGACTTATTCAATAGCTACTTGTATAGTCATTCTATGTACCAAGTGTCATTTCAAAAGCTTGTAAGCATTCTATGCTTTACATGCTATTTCAAAATCTTGTAGACATGCTCCTTCTACGTTCCATTTGCCACCACCAAAATGTTCCATGTGTGACTTCTGTTTGGAAGCGAAATAGATATTGACCAAAAGAGTGCCAGACGTTAACATTGCACTAATAACGCATAGGTACGCTAATCCCTGGCCTCCATGCAGAATAAAGCAAAACGAGGCCCCCAACCAACAACAAAAGAAAATGATTAGGGAAGAGTTAGCAAATATCTGCACTTCTTTTTCATTCCAAGCCTTCATTTCATCACGTTCGCTATACCCAGGCTCTGAAGGTGCAACCTTGCTATATGATGCGTTGTTAGTTTGCCCGTCTGGAGGAAGAGATATTGATAAGAAAAGAATATTAATTTTCGTTATTCTTGGTTCTGCCTTGCCTTTTATATTTGCCGCACACTGGTTAGGCATGCCCCCTGCACAGCCCTTGCTAGTTTCAGGCATTTTATTAAGGCCATGTCAATGGTGCCACTGTAAACGCTTTAGTAGAAGGGGTTCTTTCTCTCTCTGCTGACCACAAGTATGTTTCTGCCTGCAATATTGCATTGTGGACCCTCTGAACATGCTTCAAATCTCTCGAGCACCTTCAAAGCTTCACCTACTTTTAAGAAAACTCAGAATAAACGCAGCTGTGTAAATTTTCCATGGAAAGTCTCCAAAGTCTATGCTTCGCATGCCATTTCATAAGCTTCTACCGTGGACCCCTTATTCCCCTTCATCGTGGAATGAATAAAAAATACCAAGCCAGCATTCAGTAGAGTGGCACACATAATACAAAGGTATGCCAAAGGGATGTTTCCATGACCATTGAAGTAAAATGAACCACCCAACCAAGATATAAATGATGCAAGGAGTAGCACGCACTTCATAAACGTAGGACAACAGTCTTCATTTGCCTGGGTGCGAAACCCGTTACCACCTTCACTAGCACCTGACTCTCGAATCGTATCTTCATCAAACGTATCTTGACCAATATCTTGTTCGACCCTGCTGTAAGTTCACCTGTTGTTAGCTTTTTTGTATATTTTCATCAATAAGAAGCAGAATAGATTTCATATTTCTCACATACTCTTTTTGCGTACTCTACACCGCGAGGCCAATCAACATCCCGCCCGAATGTTACACTCTATGCACACCGTCTGAGGTATAGCTATTTAGAAAGCGGAACTGAGAATTACAGCATAGAATAAGTTACAAACTGAACGCTATCAAAAGTTCTAATGTTGCAAAGATTGAATGGGTTATGATTGGTTATGATATATATACTTGTTTTTCCGAAGCGCTTAGTATGAGTCCTTGCTGATGGCACCTCTAGCACCCGATGTTTCAATTTTCATCTAACTTCTGTCCAATTTCTTTGGCTTTCAAATAGATGGTTACTACGACGGCTGACTTAAATAGAAATACCATTTATGTAAGAAGGGTATCTGGTTCATAACGATTAGTGGTAAGTTTTGCAAGTGCAAGTAGCACTCCCAAGGAGGAGCAGCAGAATATTACTGTACATATTAGATCTTCTTGGTTACAGTTGAGATTACGGCAAATGGCTCTTTCAGATCCATTTGATATGAGGTGCTTTGTTGGCTTCTTCAACGAGTTCCTTGAACTTCTTTTGATTTCCAAAGTCACGGAAGTAGAAAATAATTGTACCAGCTGGCATGCAAACAGTTGCAGCCAAGAAATGAACTAGTTTAGTCCAATCCCTCTATGAGAATTGTTCTTAATAATGGCTAACACACACAGCTACAAAATCGCTAGCAACGCACAAGCCCCTTTCAAAAGACTTTTTGTGGACTACGAGTCGGAGTTCTTGTACACTTTTCCAGGAACTATTCTACCTCCTTACGTATTAAAGTGTCCTACATTGACTTTTCCTCTCAAGGCCTCCATTGTCATGTAATTTAAAGTTCTTTTCTCTGATAACTCTTTTCAAAGTTCATTTCTCTGCTGGCTTGTAGAACTGAAGACGGTTTCAAAAGAGCTCACCTGCGATTCCGTGTTATCCGATAAGTCATTAACCAGGCATCTTTCTGTAGGTTCAACTGTAGCTGTTAGTAGAATCACAAAATCTGGTGTGAATCGTGTCTTTATTTGGTCTTTTTGACATTAGGATCTCTAAAGCTGGATCCCGGATTGTGGAGAATGTTGAAAACTCATACAAAGTTACCTTGGAGATATAGATTATTACACCTATGTATAGAGAAATACCATCACTAGCTATTTTAACTCGTAGAATTCAGATTTTGCTTTGTTTTGCTTGCCTCTGTACATGTAAATGGCGGTTGCAACCATCCCACAATTCAGAAGAATGGCTGCAACAACACTTACAAAAGCAAAATCAGTGTTTCCACTATCAACAAAGTAAAATGTAGCTCCCAACCAGCCAATGAACGAAATGGTCAGAACCAAGAGAGACATAATTCCCAAAAAGTATCTATCGTCGTCTTGTTGCTTCTCGACTGTTTCATCACTCCCTTTTCCACTTAAATCTACCGTGGTCTCATCATCACCGCTGTCTTGGGCAAAATCCAGAACTTTGCTAAACTCAACTTCGTCGCCAGGCTTCTCAGATAAAAACATTATTGTCGTCCAGAGGAGTGCTGACTTACTATCTCCTGTGTTTTCTGTCACTTTTATACTGTGCAAAAACTCCGGGATATGATGTGAGCCTGGGACCGACTCTAAGCCTAAACGGTGCAATTTCAGTTACAACCTAATTATAGCACTCACTATTGCAAAACTACGTCAAAGAGTGACTCACTTGATCCCTTTCTGCCACCGGAACTATAAGCGAATATACTTGAGATTTAACTCTGCAACTTATTCAAGAATATGTTGGCTGGTGGAACTTTTCAAGAAAAGGCAATTCCAGCTTATATTGAAAAAAGCTAGCATTGATAGAGATGCTTGTGAGCACAATGTTTCGATTATCGCAAAGGAACTTCCAAGTCAATAATCGAAAAATAGAGAACTGTCTAAGTTGTGCTCCAACCTCCTCAGTACGCTAAACGTAAATTTGTCCTATATGGTTAGTTCGTTGTGCCCCCTTGCGTAGTGCTGGAAGCTAGTTTTGTTGGAAATAATGTTCTTTTTGGGTCTACTGGAGTATATACTTTAGTTTCTCTGGATATTCCATTGCATTAACTACACCGCTAAAAAATCAACCATTAATTGTCGCTTCTGATGGGTGGGCCAAGAGCACACTCTAGTTCTCCTGAATTAAGGTTAAGTGCAAATAATAAGCTTCGAAAGATGCTTTCAACAGGGCACTTACTGTCTGCTTCTTCAATATGAGCGCTGTAACCTTGGAAATTAAAGTTTGGGTGAATTATCATAAAGCTGAAACACAATTGAACTTTACTTAGATTCTCTTCGTCCGCAAGTCTATCAATATTGTATAATGTTTTCGGTGTAGAACGCAGAGTAGTCAAGTGTGTAGTATCATTTCAGAAGCGAACAGGATCAAGTTGGGGAGTCGACCTCTTTGGAATGAAAAAGAAGAAATGCACTCATAATAATCTCTTGTCAGCTAAATCTAATGAAATACCTGCGCAAAATTGCGAAGAGTCCCACTCGATATTCTCAATGGTTGCAAAATTTTGCTTCCAAATAAAACGCAACCAATCCCTCACTACTATGAAATTAAAATAAATCATGTATTAATAAACAATATAGAAATAAAAGTACATCTTTTCAAACTTCAAAAGTCAATGAAAGGCCAGAAGTGTCGCAACAATTATCAACCTGATTGCGAAGGGGGGCTTGTCTATATAAAAGTGCCGATTCGTGTTTCATGAACATCAATTCTTGCAATTAATGTGCTCGTTGCAAAACATGAAGCTTCGCATGGTTGTTGTCTTAATGTCCGCATTTGTTTAGTCCAGCTTTTAAGAGGAGACGGCAAGAGTACGTAAAACAAAAAAACAAGCAAAGCATGAGTTTATTGAACAAAAATCAATCTTGTATATCAATGTGCCCAGCCCAAGGAGTTAGACGCTTGCATAGGGTCAGATATCATGACACCTCTTGAGTTGATATTGGTTGCCTGTACAACTTGAGGACTTTGTTCTGCAGGAGTAGATGCATCATCCACATTGTTGATTCTGTTAAAGATTGCAGATAAACCGCTGGTGGTTTGGATTGTGGAGTTGGTGTCCATACCAACGCTGGACTCAGAGTCCAGAGGTGGTAATTCGATGGCATTGCCCTTGTTGAATCTCTTGAAGAGAATGACCATAAGCGACATGTAAACACCACAACCAGCAGCGGCACCGATAGCGATACCAGCAATTCTACCCTTGTCTTGAACGGAACCGGAACTTGGGTTTGCCGAGTTGTCGATGGAACCGTTGTTGTTACCAGAGCCATTGGAAGATCCCAGTGATGAGGAACCACTAGATCCGTCCAAGCCTGTAAGTGGAATTCTGCTGTCAATGTATGATGCCAATTCACTTTCAGTAGGATCTGGGTTTCTGTACAAGAGGGAGTTAGGACTTTGGATCAACAGAGCAAGAGCATTGACCGAGTCAGTTGGGAAGTAAACTTCAGCGACGGTGATGGTGTATGGAACACCAGCTGCGGTGAATGGAATCAATCTCTTGACGCTGACTTGACTGTATTGTTCTGGGTTGGTGGTGAATGGGAAAGTCAAAACACCAGGCAAGTAGTGAACAATTTGCGAAGACAGCAAAGAGTGTTGAACAACGAATGGGTAGTTCAATTCAGACTTGAATCCAATGTACACAACTTGGTAGTTGGAACCTGGTGGTGGTGCGGTGGTGGCTGGAGTAATAGCCTTTGGCAAACCAGAGGTTTCAGTGGAAGTTGCTGTGGCAGTGTTAAGGGCATCGGATTCCGAAGCAGATGCTGTGGTTTGAACAATCAATTGTGATGGCAACCAGTTGGAAGAAGATGAACCCTCAGTTGCGGATGCAGAGGTAGCAGCTGGTGGGGATGTGGTACCTGCAGTAGTGGCTCCGGTAGTAGCACCAGTAGAGGTAACTCCAGTGGCAACTGCACTAGTAGTGGCACCGGTTTCGACAGCACTAGTAGTAGCACCGGTTTCGGCACCACTAGTAGTGGCACCAGTAGTAGCACCAGTGACTTCAGAAGAAGCTCCAGTGGCAGCAGAGGTAGCCTCGGTGGCAGCAGAAGTGGCTTCAGTAGCACCAGAAGAAACTGCAGTGGCTGCAGAGGTGGCTTCACTAGCACCAGAAGTAGCTTCAGTAGCACCAGAAGTGGCCTCGGTTGCTGCAGAAGTAGCTGCGGATTCAGCGCCAGATGTAGTGGCTGCAACAGCGGAAGAAGCACCAGATGCAGTTTCAGTACCTTCGCTAGTGGCTGGGGTAGTGGCTGGAGTGGTGGCACCTTCGGATGCTGGAGTTGAGGTAGCAGCTGGTTCTGAGGATACTGGACCAGATGGAGTAACTGGAGTGGTGGTTGGAGCACCAGAGTCAGTGGTAACTGGAGAAGTTGGACCAGTGGATGGTGGAACAACAGAAGATTCTGGGCCAGATGGAGTGACTGGGGTGGTGGTTGGAACACCAGAGTCAGTGGTAACTGGAGAAGTTGGACCAGTGGATGGTGGAACAACAGAAGATTCTGGGCCAGATGGAGTGACTGGGGTGGTGGTTGGAACACCAGAGTCAGTGGTAACTGGAGAAGTTGGAACAGTGGTTGGTGTTTCAACAGAAGATGGAGCTACTGGAGTGGTAGTTTGACCTTCAGAGTCAGTAGTAGGAACCACAGATGGAGTAGATGTCTCAGATTGAGGTGGCAACGATGACACTGTTGGGGTCACAATTGGTGTACTAGTTGGAACATCAGTTGTAGTTGGAGAAGTTGCTGGTGGTTCAATTACACTTGAAGTTGGAGCAACTGGAGAGGTGTCTGGTGCACTGGAAGTAGGAACAACTGGGGTTGTTGCTGGTGCACTAGAGGTTGGTTCTTCTGGAGTAGTGGTTTCTGGTAAAGAGGAAACGGTTGGTGTAACTAAAGAAGAAGTTGGTTGCACTGGAATCGAGGTGGAGGTTGGAGTAACCAATGGAGTAGTGTCAGTTGGGGAGGTGGTTGGAGCAACTGGAGTAGATGCAGGTGGGTTAGAGGTCTCTTGACTGGAGACCACTGGGATAGCTGAGGTGGTTGGTTCCACTGGAGTGGTGGCTGGAGTGGTAGCTGGAGTAGTAGCTGGAGTAGTAGCTGGAGTGGTTGCTGGGGCAGAAGAGACTGGAGTGTCTGAAGGTTCAACTGGAGCCGAAGGAGTAATTTCGGCAGATGAAGGTTGAACAACAGGAGTCTCTTGAGTAGTTGGAGCAGCCGAGGTTGCTGGAGCTTCAGAGGTTGCAGGAGCTTCAGAAGTAGCTGGAGCAACTGGGGTGGTTGGAGCTTCAGAAGAAGCAGGAGCTACTGGGGTAGTTGGAGCAGCCGTGTCAACTGGACTGGTTTCCTCTGTGGAAGGTGGGGTTGGTATTTCGGTGGTAGCTGGTTCTGTTGTAGCTGGAGGAGAGTTGGTGGTAACTGGAGGGTTACCAGAGGTAGGAGATTGGACATCGTCAGTCGAGTCAACCGGGCTAGAACTAGGTTCAGCGTTTGAGGCGGCTGGAGTCTGGTTTTGGGTATTACCCTGAGAAGTAGCTACAGAACCAGGTTGGGTATCAATAGTAGTGTCTGAGGGAGAAACCACAGGAGTATTTCCACCTGTAGATGTGCCTTCATCAGAGGCGGGAGTATTATCGTTGGTAGTGCCTTGAGCAGAGGATGCTGGGGCAGGAGAAGCTGGAGTTTGGGCTTCAGTGTTCTTTTGAGGAGTGGTTTGGGTGTTGTCGGTGGAACCTTCATCCGCGGCACTTGAAACTGGAGCGGTGGCAGCCTCTGAGGTAGGACCAAAAATGGACGATAAAAGGGTATTCAAAGTATCTGAGTTTGAGCCTTGGTTGTTACTCGTTGTCGAGTCCCTCTTTGTAGTGGTGGCATCAGAATCGTCTGATGTGACTGTGTCTTTTTTCTGGGAAGTGGTGGAACCAAGTGCCAAAGTAGCGGAGTCTTGGCCGTGTTCACTGCCAGTTAAAGTTGTGTCATCTGCACTAGATGGGGCGACAATACTGTTTTCCGTCGGCTGTTGTGTCAAGTCACTGAGCAACAGATTTACTGGAGCAAGTAAGTTACTTTGTTGGCTGTTTGAGGATGAAGCAGCTGCTTGAACATACGTTAAAACGTATAATGCTGCAACTAAATTAAGCTTCATACTTTTTTTAAAAAAGAAAGACTGTAGTTGGATGTAAGATCTATAATTATAATCTGAACGAAAGGATCGTTTTTAAAGGTCGATGTGGTTGGATTTGATTTAAATTACCAATGCTTTGTATGCAGAAAACTTTTCTCTTTTCAGAAAGGACGACAAAAGAGGGATCTCTTACTTCAGATCTGTTTATCCTAACTTTTATATCCCCTAAGATCAAAGAAAAATTTTCCCTTTATTTCAAGTTTGATATTAATTAAAAAAAATCTAGGCAGTTGTATCGACGACAAGGATACCTATGTTGATTCTTCTGACGATAGCTTGCTGGAGGAAGCACAACGTATCGCTATATATTTGTAGATTTGACGATCAAACAACAAAACTTTGTGAGCACTGGATTTTCACTTTTATATATACAAACGTCAGAAAATCTTTGTGGGACATGACGCCCCAAAAATACAATAACCTCATGTGGTATAGAAGAAATTCCCTGAATAGACGAAGGGCGGCGATTGGTGCATGCACGACCCTCCTAATGCAGATAATTTTCTATTGTATTTGTTTTTGTGCTTCAATTATGAGAGCTGTGCAGGAGGTGTGAACAATGGAGATCACAAATCGGACTCAATTTGGCCGTTAGTGAGGGTAAAGGGATCAGGTGTGTATGCTCGGAGAGGCTTGACCACAGGTGATGATCATACACCATTTTTTCCAACATTTCCCTTCCGCTGTGCCAAGTTACGAGGGTGGACACGGCAGGTAGCTGGACACCAAACATGAAACGTTTGACTTTCATTTCTTGTGTGTACATTGGAATCTCTCGTTTATTCGATGATTAGGACGCGTTAATTTGTGTTATTGTTTACATTTGATGTATCTTCTCACCAAAATTTGAAGAAAGCTTAATTCGCATTCCATCGTCAAACCTTACTTGCGAGCCATACTTATGGTGGTGCCCGTGTGTTCTCCATTGAACCCATGCACGATAACCTTATGTGTCGGGACAGGGCGTTATCAAGTGTCATCGTTAAAGCAAAAGAAAAAAATAGGCAACTCTACAAATTGGCGTACGTGTCAACGAGCTGTCTTTTTTTTTCTTACCCTGTAGACTCCCTTCGTGGAAAACGTAAAGTGGGCACATCATATTGCATTCTCCTCTGGACAAAGGTGCGCTAGTTGCTAGGTAGTGGTCTCGTGGAATTTTGACGTATGGTACGTTTTCGATCATGAAATTCATCCGTTCACTCGCTGCCTCTTTCGCGTCCGCCCCATTGGTGAGCAATATTACTGGATAAAGTATTCATGGGCGATTTAGTGCTTAGCCATCCTCACAGATATCCCGAACCGATTTTTGTGCGTATTTGCATTTTTCGCGTTCCTGAGTTCCTGCAGCGTCCCATTTTTTATTCGTAGTTGAATTTTTAAGTAAGCCTGCATGAAGATTTCTTACATCATCAAACCCCAAATAAGCTTTCGAAGATCAAGTGGGACCGCGAAAGAAAGGGTAATTTTCAATTGGTTAAATGACTTACATGGTGTGAAACATTCCTTTGCTTTTCAGCACTACCATGCACGATCCTTGTAAAGAATCTCCGTTTTACCTGTGTTGGATTACATCCAAATTAAAATAGCCGTCAGAAAGACGTTTAGATTATAATTGTTATTGTTCTCAGGAGAGGCTTGAGTGCCCGCTCGGGGGATAACAATTCTTTTTTACCCCCGAATTCAAGTCTATTGTTATTTTCGATAGGCTACATGCAAATCGTGAATTCGCTACTCGATTTGTATATCTCCCACAGTCTACAGCTGCTTCTTTTGACGCATCTCCAGTCATCGACTGCTTGATTGAGTACTTTTGGTGCGCCGTCCATGCACAAGGAACTTCCCTTCAATAGGAAAAGTGGATTCGATGTCATTACAACCCATCCCTTAAATTAATCTCCGCAAAGTCCTTCGCTAGAGATACTATCAATTATGATTACTACAATTCCCTAAATAGGTTACAGCCCCTTGATTAGTCTCACCCAATCCCTGATTTGGGTTGCATTACCTGGTTGGTAAATTGCTAGCTTAATTAGTCCCCAGGCGTAATCTATTGCTGCACGGGTCTTCAAAGCGTTGTCCTCGTAATTGCAAAAACGAGGAGTGGTTACGCACACCAGTGCAAACCACACGTTCCGGATCACGTGTGTTTCATGGGGTCCGTGTCATTCACCGCTCGTTTTCTCTTTCGCACCTCCAGCCTAGCGGCACCAATTCAATGTCTCGACTCCGCAAGCTAGACAAACAAATCATAGATCAGCACTTACAATACGACTACCCGGTGGACATTGACGACCAGGAGGACATAATAGCCTCATTGAAGCTAAAAAACCTCGAGCAGGACAACTTAAATAAAACAATCTTGACCGCTCTATTCTGGGTGGAAATTCCCTTGATCCTATATCTCAATCATTTGGTTCATTCCAAGCAACGCATAAACTTGGCATTGATCATTTCGTCCACCATCTTGTCCTTGCTCAAACTAAAGGAAACTGATTTTGTCGAGATCCGTGAGCTCCTGCCATATTTGAAGTATTTGAACTATGTGAATTCCGTAGTGTGTTTGCCTTTGGTTACTCTGTTTCTCATCTCCGAAAACCGGTGGTTGAAAACGTACTATTTACTCCCTTTGCTTAACCTCGGCTTAGTAGTTCTATTTAAGCATTGGTTGCTAAACACTTCCAAGGGCCTCAATGATCTAGGCAACTTGAAGTACAAGTACAAGTCTGCTTAGCATGTGCCTTTCAGCAAACCGTGTGGCAAACTGGGGGGTCCTACACAAAAGATACATGGCTTATTGTTACAAGAGTACGTTGCTATTTGAGTATTTTACTTCATTGCATTGCCACAACAAGACATCCTGGCTAGACAATCGGTACTGCATATCGGCTGTATGCCAATAGCTGTTCATTGCTATTAGCCCACCAAAACTTTGTGGCCACGACACAATCCGCCACACACCCGTGAATGTAACCACGTCATTCAGTATGACTCTGGTGACCAAGCTCAAGAGTATTGGTGCTATTCCATCTGCAATTCTGGACCTACGTAGGCATTGGCTTGAGAATGCTTGTCGGATCACCAAAACTCTTGTGAATTTTCAACCGTGGGCACTGCATAGTAGATGCCGAGACTAGACCATCGGCATCCTTATCTCCCCACACCACCAATAGGCTCAAGCTCTCGTTACTTCAATGTTAGGGACACTGACTACGCCTAGAGCGTGCATTCACATGGACTTGAAATTTTTCACTCCCCTGAACGTGCCTACAAAAAACTGTAAAATAGTGGTCCCATGACAGCAATCAACCACAAACGGTGCTCCGAAGAGCCCGATCATGCTTTGTACTGCTTTGCCCTTCACTTGTACGATTGCCCTACCTCAAACGAAAAGAAAGGGTCCATGGAGATTCAGCCAAACATCTCCTCACCACACCACTTCTAGACCCCTTGTCACTCCTAGCACCTTATCCCTGACGGTATAAAGTTTGGTGCCTTAATCTAAAACCCAATCCCGATGGGAATCCGGATTCCCGATGCATTCTTCTACTTTTTCACTTTTTAGACTTTCTTAAATTGTATATACAGTCAAGTTATAGAGTAATTTAATGTACCTGGCAAAAGGAATTGTTGCCGTTCTTGGCTATCTAGTTTTGTACAATAGCAAACCCCTTGAAAAACTTCTAAGTTTAGGTAATGTCTGGTGGCTGGAAAACCTGTCAAATGTGATATTCAACTGCTTGATGTTCGATTGCTCATCGTTCTTAATTTCTGGTCTAGACCCTCCACCAAAATTTCCTTTTTGAGTAGGCTTATGTAACCTCACCACCGATGTGCTGCTGTGGAACAAGTGGAGCCCTAAGACGTTGAGGAACCTAGGCCCAAATCACTAGTGAAGTAGACTGAGGTAAACCTGTGTATCAAAGGTGTTTTTATTCGTCTTAGGTTTGTAAGCTTATGCAATTAAACGAATTTTTGCAAAATTTTGGCTAAATGTTTACAAAGTTGATCGAGTTGCTACGGTGAAGTTAAGCGAGCGTGGCCAGAGAAACACACGGTTCAAAGGTAAGAAGAGGTTGGAAGGAAAAAGAGGGATACTAGACGAGATACCAAGCTCAACAGCAACTAGCTGTACTTACAGTCAATCTGCCTAAGCATGAAAGTACACACATGGTAATTTGCAATGTGGATTCACAAGCATCTGTGGCAGTTCCAAGTATAATTTCATGCGTTCCACAATGCAAAGAAATGAAACTACAACGGTTCTTTAGAGATGAATGTGAAACGAGATGGGAATACGGGCAACCGCCTGATTCTAAAGATGAGCTACGGCGATGAGCGGAATCTTTGCCCTTCTGTGAGGGATAGAGTCTTGAGAATGTGTACGTTTTGAATCGTACACTCTCTAACAGAATGGGACAGGAAGTCACTGCGAATAAATTAGAAACGCTTTGGAGCACAATAAGAGAAAACCGAAGAGAAAACTGCCACCGTCACGTTTCTTGAGAGGGGTACGCAGAATTAGAGCTGCAAGAATTCCATAGAAACGAAGGGCGATGGGCACTTGCAAATGGACGCCATCAAAGTGAAAAGAGCACAAAGGAGATTTCGGCGCGCACTTGTTGCGTGAGGCAGGGCGTTGGAGATCTACAAACGTTCCTACGTTTACAAGCAAATGATCTGAGAATGTAAGAAAAGCAAACTTGACTAAGATCAGCTCACCGCCGGACCGGTTTATGATCAAGGCACTCAAGAGTGCGTTCAAGGTGGTAGTCAACACGATGAAATCGAATCGCTTACATAGAACGGCGTGTTGCGGCCTTTCCACACATTTACCCCGAAGACGCACCGAATATGCAACTGCTGCGGTCTGCGCACGACCCCGACCAGTGTGCCTCATATCAGGATGCGCCACGGTTGCAAACCAATCTCGCGAATAAACATGGACAGAACATGGGCCAGGGAAATTGTTTATGTATTACCGTTTACAGAGCAAATGTTGAGAGCATGTTCACATATATACGAGATTAGTTCAAGGTTTACAGTTATGGGTAGGAGAAGCAAGGTGGGACAGGAATGTTCTAGCCTCTACTTGCTCTCACGGGGTCACCGCTGCTATGTTCTGGACAATACCACATTTTTTTTTAGCAACACTGCTCGAGCGTTGCAATATCTGTCAAGTGGACATATCGCTCTCACTAACCGTTCGAAGTATTAGCTTCTAGGCCTTCGGTATATATCGGACCCTTCCATGCGATTTTACCCACGAGGCCAGAAAGCGCGCCACTACCAACGTGCAAGCTAAAGATTTTTTTTTGCTCAGCGAGTGCCATTCCAACAAACGTGGATCCCAACGTGCCAATAGGAGGTAATAGCGTGGGAAAAGTAGATTGAAATGACAAAGAAATCGCAAAAGTATCAAATTCAAAAACCCCATTAGACGATGAGGGATTTGTAGAAGGTAGGAGTGAGCACATTTTCGAGTGGATCCCACCAATTGTAGACCTTCTTCGGTGAGGCCTTTTTCGGTCTGAGTGGATGAAACATTCCTGAATGCAGAGACTTTGAAAAGAAAGGAAGGCAGGAGGGGTCTATGACACAAAAATGTAGAATCTCATTTTCTGTAGATTTCTATAGAAACTCAAAATTTCTTTTTTGGAGGGGGGCCACGCAAAATTTTAAACGCTTGCAAAATTCATATATAAATTTGCCAGTAGCCGCTAAAAGATCACATTTCAGATCATACTATAAGTTCATCAGAAAGATCAATTCTAAGTAAAAGGAAATTCACACCTCCCCTTAGAATACAAAGAAGTTCACTCCTTTCACTTAGACGAAATTTTACCATAATGTCAGACTTGGCTTTTAACAACTACTGTCTCTTGTGTGATCAGTTGTGTGTACTGAGTTCGATTTACTGCTCTGAGGAATGCAAGAGATTGGATGAAGAAAAGCCTCTTGTTTATGAAGATCACGAAGAGGGCATTGTTTCTCCACTAATTGGTCCTTTGGTTGAATCTCAGAATGCTGAGTACAAGCTGGAGAAGATCGGGGATTTCGATCTCAACTACTCTGTCTACGGGTACTCTGATTCCGAATCCGATAACTGCGAGGTGATTACTTCGACTTCACACAATTACAGGAAATGGTTGTTGGCATGTTTATAGGCTGGTCCTTTTGGGTTTATGTATTTTTATAGAGTTGCATTAATGAGGAAATGAATAACTTGAGTGTAGCCTGTTGTGAGAGGGTGGATAAAGTTGTTGGTTGCGTTGGGTTGGTGAGGCTCCACATGCTCAAAGTTAATGTGTGCTGCCTGTAGCCCTAGTTCTTTTTTTTACTCCCCCCTGTTCTTTTTCTCCAAACCATGGCGACCATTTCCCGATTCGCACCTACCCCAGATTGGCAACAAACAATCTATTGCCGCAATGTCCGTTCACTAGTTAAGGTTTTGAGGGCAGAGTGACCTCCCCTAATGTGCACCTCGCAATAGTTGGGTAACCCTCCTTTACTCCACTCCTGCTTTGGTACATTTAGTGCTCCGCATTTGTTGGCTATCGGCCCAAAACGGCCTAATACATGGCGACACCGGCCTCGTCGTCCCCCTAATTACAGTTGGTGTCCCCCTCAGTAATTACAATCGCTTTCGGGGGCCCCTCTCTTATAGTTGTCGAGGGGCCACTAAGCGATCGCACGCACTTATCGCGATACTTTTTACTAGTCGTCACCCTCTTCCCCTTGTTGGTGTATTTTGTTTTGACGAGATTAGCAACACATGGGCAATCTCTTGCTTGGGCCTTAGATATGAGGGATTTGCTATTCCATATTTATTTGAAAATCCCTCATTGTAAGAAAGCTTTCCTAAACAACAATACAAACCTAATCTACTGAGGTAATATTGTGGTTACTCTATTCTTAGTCTATCTGACGTTGTACGACTGTGTCATATGATTGTTTGTGTTTCAAACTTGCTAATCTTTAGTGAAGGGTTTGGACGCACATTTTTTGCATTATTTTTTTATGAGAGGGGTGGTCGCTTCTCGTTGGCTAGTATACGAACAATCAAAGCGAGATGTGAACCACACTGGCTGCGAATTTTCTTTCCCTTTTAATTACGGAGTCGTAGACGGGGGGTATGGATACAAGCAGCGTATCAACGTTCTTTGGACGAAATCTGCTTACTTGCTCTTCGATTCGTCGGGCATGTGTGGCTGATTGCTCCGCTCACATGGTTCTGGTAGCAATACATCCCCCACAAGAGAACAATAGGCGGAAATTTAGTGAGCACTAAAAGCTACTATGAGTTTGTTGGCGGACGGCAATCTAGCGGGGCAACCCATGACCGAGCGGACAAAAATACTCTTTTACTAACAGGAAAGTGGGCCTCAGTCAGATGTGCTTTGCGATATCAGGAAGGTATGGATGCTCGCCACCCATAGCCCAACCACAGTCGCCCACCAAGAGCTTGCTGGCCGGGAGTTCGCAGTGAGGATCCACCTCAGTGGTTTGAGCCACGCCTGGCTAAGAAATGCACACCCATTGACCCAATAGCAAAGGTGCAAGTGCCAGCGCAAACAACATCTGCTCTGGTGGCAATGTCCACATTTCCCTGGAGAGCGCCGCAACCTCACTCATCTCGTCTATCCTCCCCCACATTTCAATTTTTTCATTATCATGCGATTTGTGCTTAAGAGAGTGCTGTGAACAATACCGGATATGCAGAGAGCGGGTGCAAAAGTAGGTTGCTAAAGCTGTGTAGGAAATGGCCATACGAAGAGACTACCCACAGAGCATCAGCAGGTGCCATCAAACACAGCTACCACCAATTTCAAATACTGCAATCGTAAAAGCTTCATAGATAAAATTGTGGCCTAGGCCTCTCACTACGGCTCACTAAGGGAACACGCCGAGAGGACTCGCCGCAAAGTCACTAGGTAGGCGTTCACGCCGGAAAATCTCAGACACACGTGAAACCAACACCCAACACCGAAGTCCGCAATCAACTTTTCCTTTAAACACTTAATGAAGCATAGACAAACGTACACACAGAACTACAAACACAGTGACTGCCGGTAAGGTCTTGTTTCCGTAGAGGACGCGGAGGATCCCACGAAACTCTCACCTCACTATGCTCCACCGCCAGACGCACCAGAAACTTTTCACCATTTTTGAACTTCACACTACGAAAAAATTATCTCTACAAAGATGCTTGGTCCTTTCAGATCCACCATGGCCTTAAGTGGTGGTTACTTAAGAAAGTTTGCTCCTAGATTATCCCAACCTCAAAAGTACAGATTAAGACAAAGAATGGGAGTTGTGGATTCAAATGTTGATGTGTTATACAAGTCCATCATTGAAATAAAGAGCAAAGAAGCTGGACAACCAACTGGCTTTAAGAAGCTCGATAGATTAGCATTAGACATGCAAAGAGAACCTGAAATGGCTACCAGAGACAAGTACACTACCTTTACCAGACACGCAAAGGATTACAGAAAGGATGTGCATAGAGTTCCAAAGTGGACAAAGATTTCTTTTAGAGAAAACCCACAATACTTTTAATTTACATGTATATAGCAATTCGATATGGAAGGAAACAGCACAAGTAGCATGCTAATCTTTGGAGGTGTGGATTAGTAATGTAGGATTGCTGATAGAGGAGGAAGACTAAACTAAAGCTTTCAGAAAGATATGATTCTCATGTTTGCAAGAAGCAGAAAGTAGTCACCTCCCCATATTTGCAGAGATTTTATACTAACTTACCCAATTTTGCATAGCAGATTAACTGAGCAAACAACAAGCCAAACTGTTCAAATACCAGAGCAGCTTCAATTTAATTCTTGGTTGACTTAAATTCTGAATAATACCAAAGGAGCGCATAAGAACTCGTTTCTGGTAGTCACTCTCAATGTAAATTCTACATAAATCCATAACTTCATTACCCTAACCTTTAATATAATACACTTGGAACATAATATATACCGGAGTATCTAGCTACTCCCTCTTAATCAGTCTAATCTCTCCCAAATATAGTTGGAGATAAAGTAGTCACTGTACTTTGGATCTACTTTCAAGACACTAGTAAGGTCTTTATTGCGTATCACAATCAGGTCCTCTTTATCGTCAAAGTTCTCTATGCGGACACCCAAGTTTCTGTACAAGTTGATTCTTAAAACGTTTGCGTCTTGGTCAAACAAGTCTGACTCTGTAGGATCTCGAGGGTCGTTCAATAACTTGTCTATTCTCTCCCTTCTCTTTAATTGTTCTTCTATTAAGTTGCTTTTGTTCAACTTCAAGTTATTGATCGCACTTTCCAAGTCATTAATACCCTTGGCGATTGCTACCTTTAGGTTGTCCAACTCAATGGACTTCTTGTTGATGTACTTAAAGATGTTGGTTTCCTTGGATGGACCGGTACCCGATCCTGAATATATACCTTTCAACTTGGTCAAGTTGTCAAGAAGCTCCGTGTTATATTCGTTCACGCTCACCATGACAGTGATATCCTTTTGAAGCTGGTCAATTGTGTCTTGAAGGTCTTGGTTGGAGTTTTGCAACTGCGTTATTCTGGTCTCGTGCATGTGCTGAATGTCTTTCAAAGTGTCTTTAATTCTCTCCAAGGTGACTACATCGGGCTCGATTTCGATATTCTCGATAGCGTCCGATATTATCTGCTCTGGCGTCTTGTTCTTGGGAGGTTCCATGGCCACAAGTGTAATGTCGTTTGTTTATGTTTTTGAAAATTGTTTGGAGAGCGCGTGCGCAGAGCGCTCAAGCGACAAAAATCAGTTGATTCACATTTGCCCGACATTTTTTCAAATAAAGAATTCAACACTTAGATGAGTTACGGAGGCAAGAAGAAGACGTTTGAAGAGGTCGAGCTTCCATCGGATCCAAACATACCTGTGTGGGTCATTACTCCAAAGGAAGAAAAGCTTATTTTCGAAAGATGGAGAAAAAAGACGTTTGCTAAATGTGACGAGTTGATCAAGGCTTACATCAACTGCTCCAACAGCTACAAGAGTCCGCTCGACGCTACTCTTCACTGCAGAGAGGCAAACGAAAAGTCCATGAACTGTGTTGCCCAGTACCAGAAGCAAAAGTACCTCGATGTCGAGAGAGAAATTCTTATTAATGAAAAGTTAGAAAAGAGACAGAAGTTGAAGGAATTACAAGAACAGCAAAAGCAAAAGTGAATTCTGCCCGGGTATTAATATTAAGGGATTTGTAAATAGTACATGATAGCATATTAGACTTTATTGTAGAATGAACTGGTGTGTTCTCTGAAAAGTATGGTCAGAACAGGAATGGGCGAACGGTAATGGAACTGTGCTGTAAGTACTATAGTGCATGCACTAGCAACACCACTAGCACCTCCTGATATACCCCTAGCAATACTAGACGGACACATGGCACTTCCCGAGGGCCATCCTAATCAAAAGTCATGATTTTTCCTGGTGGTGGATGCCTACAAATGTAGTCACACTTCCCATCCACACTCGGCATAAGTTTAAAAAAGACCCGAATACAGCCGTATGCTGCTGTTTCTTTTCAGAGCCCCTGCAACAACAAACTTTAAACGGTCATACTCTTTCGTGGGGACAACAGGGCAATTTTCATGCCAACGTCATCACTTCCGGATTGTTCTGTGGAGCGCTGTTTTGATGTACGCCACTCACAATCAACAAACACTCCTTTTTCCGCTTAGGCCACGCCCTCTGTAAGAGATCACTTCTATCGGTGGCAAGCCCTAGGAACCTTCTGCTTTGCTCAGCATATTTGCTCTATCTTCGGCGCCCTCGTCCTCTCTGAAGTTGTCGCTCTCGAACACGGCATGGCTAGCCATAAACATTCCAGCATGGAGCTTGCCCAACTTCTCTATAGCCTGGTACTGGGTACAGGTGGTGGAGATCAACTCGTTCATGTCAGTCAAGTTTGCATGGAGCTGAGCCACCTGGGAGTTCAAGTGACTCAATTGTCGTTGCCTGGCACTCGTCCCGTGGGTATTCATGATGTGTGTTGCAACAAAACAAATAAATGCGGAACTAAAGTTCCTAAAGCGCTAATTAAATTTTTCTCAGTTCAAATCATTGACAGACAGATAGCCAGAAGACGATCCTGCGGAAACCAAAGCACTAGAACAGCATTTAAGCAAAGAACTTCTAGTTTCCAGAGGATTATTTTGTATATTGGCATCCGCCAGAGGATTATATTCACATATTTATCTAGACGCTCCCTGCCGTGGGATGGAAATCTAGATTGTTTCTAAAAGCCGGGAACCTACCCTAATATAATGAGCAAACCAAAGGAAGCAGCGCCCCTTGGGAACACGATTTCCCAATCGTCGTCGACACAGGCGGTGAGCTACCCGGTCAACAAGCAGGCCAAACCGGTCAAGGCCCAGCCCATGCAGATCCAACCCAAGACGAAGTACCCGAAGATTCAGCCGGCTATCGCACCAAAGCCGGTTGCTGTGCTTCCGAAGCCAGTGTTTCTGCCAGTAGTGAGTTCCAGCAACGGGAATTCAATTCAGCTACAGACCTCATATCTGGATTCACTTTCGTTCAAGCCCTCCTTCAATGTCAACACCTCCAAGAGATGGGTCCTTCCGCCCAGACCTCGTCCGGGGAGGAAACCTGCAGAGGAGTCCAAGCCCAAGAAGCAAGGGCTGTCTCCGCCAAACCAGCAGGCCCAACCTAGTGCCCAGCAACCCACTCATAGCCACACGGCACCTCCACAGTATCACCCAAAGCAGGGCCAACCTGCTAAACAGCATCATCCCACGTCGGCGTCGACTGCCCAACAGCAGTCGCACATGCCGCTCCACATTCAACCTCAACACCAGCACAACCAACTCGAAAAGTTACCACCACAGGTCAAACTCGAACGGTCACCATCGAACGAGGTTCGGGCAATGGCCAGCCTGGTAGGCGCCGCATCCAGTCTGCCTCCCGCAGTTACCGCAGCCACCCTCAAGAAAGAACACAAACCTCGCCAGTCTCCAAAGAAAAGAATCAAGTTAGAAAAATCAAAAGAGGACGACAACCTCCTTGCAATTGAGTCGTCGTCATTGGCCATGAGCGATATTCCAATCAAGGAAGAGGCTTCCTCGGCATTGACTGGCCCTGTAGCTGAAGTTAAGAGCCTTAAACTTTCGTATTTGTCGAAGCTCAAGGAACAAGAATTGATTAGAAACTATATTGATGTGATCACCAGCCAGATCAAGGAATTGAGCTTTGTTCAGAGCGGTGTCATCACCTTCGATGCATTGAAAAATACAAACAACGTCACCAAAAAGAAGGTTGTTGGCTTGCGTCTTGCAGGCAACGAACAATTAGAGTCTATCAACTCAGCCAGTGACTTGAATCGGTTTTTAGGTTACTGGGGAAAGTCCAGCTCCCTCATCAATAGTGCACGCAAACGTGACGAGGACGAAGACGATAACATCAACAGTCAAATCAAGCATTACGTCGATATCAGGAAAAGATTCGAGGATAAGAAGCAAGAAACAAAACCAAGGGTTCTGAAATTGGGCCTTCGCAAGGACGAAACAGACATCAAGCCCAGTCTGATCTTGTCGGCCAATGGTGCAGCACCTCCTTCGAGTATTAAGTCCTCCAATCCTTTTGCATTACCTGAAGACTTGAACTTACCATCCGATGAGATTCAAACGATGGATGTAGTAGGCGATGACCTTTTAGATGATAGTGCACTTTTGAATGTCGACGAGAGCCTTGACGTTGAGCAAGAAATCTTGGGAGGAGTCCGCTTGTATGGCGAAAACGACCCGACAGAAGAGGTAGTAGAGAAGAGATCTTTGAAAGATACTATAAAAGACAAAAAGTTGAACTGTGGGTTTTGCCTGAACGGTACTCCTTGCTTATGTCTCGACGCAGACTTGGACTTTATGAGATGATTGATGATACTTTATTTATTTGGCTGCTGGAAGCCTGTACATATTTACGAGAATGAATTCTAAACGATTGCCATTTGTAGGAGTACCACTCTTTCTGGTGGGTGGTTTTGGTATTTTCTTGACATTCCCGGATTATCGGAAATGCGCTCGCCCGTCAACAAGTAAAGCCGTGGGTATCGTATCGCTCAACGCCGAGCATGAAAAGATTCCGATAGAGCCCGAAGTAGTCTGGTTGCAGCAGCAATAGGAAAAGTAGAGTCTTGAAGATACTGAATATAATGCCCCAAGAGTCCGCCTACTTCTAGATACACACAATGCATCAGACAAGGACTTCTTGCTGCGAATAATACAATTACCGATGTTTGCACCCGAGATAAAGCCGGACTGGGTAGCTACGACTACTCCATGTACACTGGGAGTACGTACACTACAGCAGCAGCATCAGAAATGACCACGATGTCAGAAACTGTACAGTGAGCTTCAATTAGATTGCAGGCCATAGATTGTATTATCTTTCTGAACATCTCTCTGAACTCTACACATGACTTACAAAATTCATCATATTATCTACTATAACCCTTAGAAGAAAGTGAGGTAGGAAGCCAAGACAGCAGTACCGGCAATAACAACGTAACCAGTTCTGTAGACACCCTTGATGGTCAATTCTCTACCAGTGTCCCAAAGCAAGTGTCTGACACCGTTGAGGGAGTGGAACACAAATGGAACAGACATGAGGGCCTTAGCAACAACCTTGAGGGCGACAGGAAGGGCGGCAAATGCAGAAACCAAGGAGGCAGTGGTGAAATCAACACCAAGAATGGAGGTGGCAGCGTAACCACAGGTCAAAGCGTAGAAACCACCAGCCATAGCAACACCGAAAATTCTGTGGAAGGAAGATAAGATCCAGGTTAATTGTGGTTGGTAAATGGCCAAGTGAGGAGATGAAGGTCTATTCTTACGTTGGGCAACCAAAATGGCTTGTTCTTCGTCGTGAGTGGTCAGGATGTGGGAAACGGCTCTGACGGCAGTGATTGGTCTAATGGCCAATCTGGCTGGCATAGCCAAACGAGTAGCTGCTATGGTCATTGTTAGTATACATGAGTCTTGCTGGGCCGTGGACATTGGCAACATACGTCTAATCAAACCTAATCCAGAACGAACAAACATGTCTGATCAATAAATATGTGGAGTACGTTGTTTTTGATATTCAAAAATTTTCCCTTTGGTTTGGGTGGGCGTTACGTAATCGCCGGGGCCCATTCTAACCAATCAGTGCGAATTTAATCGTAACGCACTTCACGTGATTTAAACTGCCCTGGGTGCTACCATCTTCCTTTCCGTCCACCGCCTGTCGCTGGCAGTTCTTGGGTTGAGCTTGATTCTTCCCAAGTGCAAAGCATAGATCTTGTAATGGGACCAAAACGGACTAATATTATTATATGGTCTCTACAACAATAAGTGGGCTGGAAAATCGCCGTCGCAACACAAGATAGCCACACAATAGAACAAAGCCCTTGGCATGGGGCTATGCAGCTCAATTACGGGGTTTTAGATGGAAAACAGTAGACTAAAGTGGATTAAGTCCCCACCAATGCTTTCACGTGTACTTAGGGGAGGCTCGGGGGTCGAGGGGGTTGGGTTGCAAAAACGCACGTAGCAGCACGGCATCTCTGTAGTTCTACACCACCACCCAAGAACAACTCAAATTCCTCAAAAGGCAATATCCAGGAAGTTACCAGGGCACACATCGACGTTGCCTAACTTGCCTACTAAATAGGGATTATTGGGAGCTACGCATGTGTTACATTTCGATAGGTTATCTGTAATTTGCACCCAAATAAAAAATTAGGTCATCCATCAAACGCAAGCACCAATGAGAAAGCATACAAATGCAAGCTGCGAGTGATATAGGCAATGTCAGAAGAATGACCACCACGATAATGACATGGTTGATTGCAAAACTAGCAAGAACGCAGCTGTTGTAGCACAACCGTTCCTCAAATGTGATTGTGACAGCACGAAATGCTGATAACGTGACACATAGATAACGAAAGATCAAGCAAAATATAGGGAGGGCAGAACGTACAAGCATACGAAAGGCGGAGGCTACGGCAGGAAAGGGACCACGTGAGCCGAAAACAGCCCGCTTTAATACTCTTCTTTGGTTGTTGCAGTCGCCCGTTGTCTGTCTCCCTCCCCGGGTAACCCCATACTCTCGTAACGGCAAGAAAGCATAATTTACCACTTTTGTGCGACTTTAGCGGGCATCCCATACGACCTGCCGGTTGGACTCCCATCCTGCCTGTTTCATGTGGCTGGCCAAGGGAATGGTATGCTTCTCAGCTATGCATATGCTGGCGTATGTCATCGACCTCTCGGCTGCAAACACAAACACCATTTATCTTCGTCTCTGTAGCCTTTGAAGTCTTTGAGGTATTTACTAATTGGATCACAAACAATGCATAACAAAATTAGACACACTGTCACGTCGTAATCGACCAACCAGAAATCAGATGACTGCCACCACTGGGCTCTACCCTACACCACGACCGCAGCCACGTTGAAACCTAATCAAAAAGAGAGGTATTGTGTGGGAGCAGCCCGACGACCGTTCGACGCCGTGGCTTGAAGGAGTTTCTTAAGCACGCGACTAAAATTGCAGGTAACGGTGTCTCGCTGGATGACTGTACTGCGACATGGGAAACCGAGCGCCCCCAAAATTTAGTAATCTTTTAATACACTTTGATAAGCCAGTTAGCGACTACGAAAGTACAATATGACAGAAATACAACTGGTCCAGGTAGCATCTGTGGTCCAGGAGCCATCGCAAGCATTAACAAGTGAGCATAGTGACCTAGAAAAGATAGGAGAGTCACAGAACAGCGGCAGTATAAGCAGTGCAGGCGTATCTAACTCAGATGGCGACAGGAGCAAGACAACAACAAGCGACCTGCAACCGCAAGAAACACACCATAACATAGCGAGCAGTGAGGCAGGGGCAAGCAATATCCCAAAGGCAGAAGAAAATAGTTCACAGCAGCAAGAGAGTGGCCGGGAGGAAGATCAAGGAGACGAGCATGCCGTAATTAGCACTCCGCCCACGAGAAACCCAACCAAGTTCTCTATAGACTCGCCGGAAATCGAAAAGGCATACAGCGAGATGTCGGACGACAAGTCTGTGAATGCATATAGTGAAGCGTCGGACGATAGGTACGAGAAGGAAGAGTTTCCCACGTCTACGCTGGACGAAGCAAACAGCCTGAAGATAGACGCATCGTTTGACTTGCAATTTAAGAAGAAGGACCCGAAGCGGTCTCGTACACAGTCGTTCCAGCTGGTTCTCCTGGCGGCTTCGCTTAAGCTGTTGGGCCAGCAATCGCAATTTGAGACGTACGATAGAATGTCTGGTGCAGCCGGCAGCGCTGCTCCAAACAGCAATGCTCCAAACAGCTCAGCAACCAACAACGGACCCAACTCAAAGAACTTCCAGTCCTTCATCCAGGCCCCCGTATTATCCAGCATTTCCAATTTCAAGAATGATGACATTGAAATTGGCCAACAGTTACCTTTTGAAGATAACCGCTCAACCTCTTCCCCCAAGGCCGAAGCAGATAGCGAGTCGTCCCGCACTACAAACAGCGTCCTAGATGATTACGACGAAGACACCATACTCCAGCAGCAAAGGTTGACACTTAACGCACTCAAGAAGCTCAGTCTTCTGCCCATGATAATATCCAACGAAGATGACACTAAACCGGTAAGTCGGAAATCTCTGACTTCCAAGTTATCCAAGCCGGGAAAGGAGCCCTACCAACCTGCGGAAGTGGACTTGCTGAGCTTTGCAAGCTTGACAAGACAGCCCAAAGTTGAGAGAGAGGCCGTGTCTGCAGCTTCAGTGAACTCAAAGTCGCCTGCAACCGGTCTCACTGCGGCCAGTCCATCACCCGTCAGTACAGCCTCAAACTTGAGTGTCGGTGCATTACAATCGGCGACAGCTCCAGCTCCTGCACGTAATGCCAGTGTCAACTCTCTCTCCCATTCATATCTTAACTTGAACGATTTGAAAGACCAAAAGAGATCTTTACCTAGACTTCCAGAAGGTGAGTTAGTGAGCAGCGAGGCTATCCAACCCCAACCTTTGAGGCAATCGGTACAGAAACAGCAGCACGTTCAACAGGCACACCAGCAGGCTCAACATATTCAGCAACAAGCACAACAAGCGCAACAACAAGCACAACAAGCACAACAAGCGCAACAACAAGCACAACAACAAGCACAACAACAAGCACAGGCACAACAACAAGCACAGCAACAAGAACAAACACAACAGCAGGTAGAAGCAAAACCACAACCACAAGGTCCACAAGCTTCTCCACACACTCATATAATACAACCATCTGAACATGCAGCACCAACTAATCAACAAGCACCACCAATATCTAGTCAGTCAGCACCCACTAGTCAGACTGCACCACCAACTAACCATGTACCACCACCAACAACCCATGCAGCACCAACTGAAAATTCGCAGTCTGAACTAAACGCTCAAAGGTACCACAACGAATTGAGAAATCAACAATTGCATCTCCAATATCAAAATCTTCAAGGAGGTAGACCACCACCAGTTCAGTACGGATCGCAGAATGTAATCAACAGAAGACAGCAAGGACCCATTATGCAGCACAGTCTTCCCCTTCCCCACCAGCCTCAGCAGCACTCAGCGCAGCCGCAACCCCATTTCCAACAGCAGCACTACAATGTGCACAACTTGCACTCACCTAACCCAATGAACCCATACCAAAGCAAAGCAAAGGGACAGAGCAACAAGCATTTGCAGCAGATCAAGGGTCTCCGTTCCCCTATGTACATTCCAGCTGTGTTGAGAAAAACGTCAACCACCAGCGGCGGAACCAACTCTGAAAGTGTATCGCCCGGAGACTCTAGAGCATCGTCTCCCAAGGGCCACATTGAAAACAACTTGCACTCGCTTCAGAACCCGACCGACTACACCACGTCGACGTCACGTGCGCTGATCAACTCGATCGACTCCACCATGTCGACCGAGCTGGAGCGGTCCATCACGCTGCCGTTCAAGCCACAGAAGATGTCGCTCGAGGAGCTGATGCTCCGTGCACCTCCCACCAGGAAGCACTGGGTCAAGGATGAGAACGCATTCAAGTGTGGGTTCCCTACCTGTCCCAAGGTGTTCAACTTTTTCGAGCGCAGACACCATTGTAGAAAGTGCGGAGGCATCTTTTGCAAGGAGCACACAAGCCACTACTTGTACATCAACCACTTGGCACAATTCACCACTGGTGGTAGAGGAACATTGTCCAAGGTCTGTGATTTGTGCATTGCCGATTACCACAAGTTTATCAATGAAGAATTTGGCACCAAGAACCAGTCGGCCATCCACTACGGTTCTCCTTCAGACTCTTCCTCCTCCACTCCTGCACGTATTCTGACTCCTAAGCAGCCAATGCGTCCCGACCTCCAGCAGGAAGAACGTGGTGACCAATTAGCTGGCTCTGTTCCTGCCAACTGGAGTTGGTCCTCCTTCTAGCGTTGCCTGAATGCGTCTAGCATAACATGTATGTACCCCATAAAGTTTCCTGCTAGTGTCCAGTCTGCACAGCGGTGTTCCATACGATAAGTACCTCATATGTACCTAATATTTATTTATGATATGATAGTGTAGAGTATTGTAAGAGGTGCTAAGATTGTCGCTAGCGCAATTGGTTAGTGTAGAGTGTATCGTAAGAGGTGCTCCGCTAGCGCAGGCGGTTTCTGCGCTTGCGACATCTTTACTTGTGCTGAATGCTCACTAAGGTTACGCAACCCGCTGTCGCGATTCCCAATTCCCTCGCAAGCCCACCGTCAAATATCATGGACATCTGCGACATCGTCGCTAACTGTCAAGACTCTTGCGCGCGACATCGTCGCTGATTTCTGTCAAAATCCGTTGATTGCCTGTGACATCTTCTATTTAACTAAAGTGTCTCCCAGACCCTCTAACATATGCCAATAAGACATCCAGCTAGCAGACCCATTCATGTAGAACCTCTGTATGTACTGAAATTGACCAGAATAGTAACACCATCGTCAATATACTGCCAAATGCCCCAGACACACTGTCGCATAAGCGCGTTGATTTTTTTAACCACCGTGTTTAAATTTTCCAGATTTAAAAAAAACCACCAACAACAACGGACCGATTTCCATCACCATTGTACTGCAACTGCATTAATTATGACAGCCAAAAGTACAAGTAAGGGGTCTGGTGCTGGTACCAGACCTGCCAATGGAAAAGTTTCCGAGCTCAGCGTTCTTGGGATCCACGTTGAAACCATCAAGACACTTTTGAGAGTTGTCATTTTCATTTCCATTGCCGGGGCAGCGATTTCGTCCCGTTTGTTTTCTGTCATTCGTTTCGAGAGTATCATCCACGAGTTTGACCCGTGGTTCAACTTCAGAGCCACCAAGTACTTGGTGGAGAACTCGTACTACGACTTTTTGAATTGGTTTGACGACCGTACCTGGTACCCATTGGGTAGAGTCACTGGGGGGACCTTGTACCCAGGATTGATGGTGACCTCCGGAGCAGTGTGGCACTTTTTGCGCAATGTGTTGAGTTTGCCTGTTGACATCCGTAATGTGTGTGTTCTCTTTGCGCCAGCCTTCTCTGGCCTCACTGCCATTGCGACTTACATGTTGACCAAGGAAATGAAGGACTCCAACGCCGGGTTGCTTGCGGCCATCTTTATGGGCATAGCGCCAGGGTACATTTCCAGATCTGTTGCTGGTTCGTACGATAACGAAGCCATTGCCATCACCTTGCTCATGGCCACCTTCTACTTCTGGATCAAGGCCATGAAGATTGGATCCGTTTTCTACGGGACCTTGACTGCACTTTTCTACTTCTACATGGTGTCTGCATGGGGTGGGTATGTGTTTATCACCAACTTGATCCCATTGCACATCTTTGTGTTGATTTTGATGGGCAGATACAACCACCGCTTGTACACCGCATACACCACCTGGTATGCGTTGGGGACCTTGGCTTCGATGCAAATCCCATTTGTGGGCTTCTTGCCCATCAGATCCAACGACCATATGGCTGCATTGGGGGTCTTTGGCCTCATACAATTGTGTGCCTTTGGTGACTACGTCAAGTCCAAGGTGCCTCTGAAGCAGTTCAAGTCGTTCTTGGCCATTTCCTTGGTTTTGATCACCGTCTTGGGTATCTCTGCCTTGTTTGGATTGACTGCTCTTGGCTGGATTGCTCCCTGGACTGGCCGTTTCTACTCTTTGTGGGACACCAACTACGCCAAGATCCACATCCCTATCATTGCTTCTGTCTCCGAGCATCAGCCTACTGCCTGGCCAGCCTTCTTTTTTGACACTAACATGTTGATTTGGTTGTTCCCAGCCGGAGTTTACATGTGCTTCCAAGAATTGCGCGACGAGCACGTCTTTGTCATCATCTACAGTGTCTTGTGTTCGTACTTTGCCGGTGTTATGGTCAGATTGATGTTGACCTTAACTCCAATCATCTGTGTGGCAGGTGCCATTGCTCTTTCCAAGTTGTTTGACGTCTACTTGGACGTTGTCGACATCTTCACTACGGCGGAAACCGACGCACAGGCACCTAAGGACGAGGCCAAGGACTCCAAGGACTCCAAGGACACCAAGAAGGTCAAGGGCAAGCACGTGCCATGGCTCCAGATTGCGTCCAAGTTGATTGTGTTGCTCACGTTTGGCTTCTACTTGTTCTACTTTGTGTTGCACTGTACCTGGGTGACGTCGAACGCATACTCGTCGCCCTCGGTTGTGTTGGCGCTGAAGAACCCCGACGGATCGCAGCACATCATCGACGACTACAGAGAGGCCTACTACTGGTTGAGAATGAACACCCCAGAGGACGCCAAGGTCATGGCCTGGTGGGACTACGGCTACCAGATTGGTGGAATGGCCGACAGAACCACCTTGGTCGACAACAACACATGGAACAACACCCACATTGCCATTGTCGGTAAGGCCATGTGCCTGAACGAAGAGGTTGCTCACAAGATCTTGAAGCAACACGACGTGGACTATGTCCTTGTCATCTTTGGTGGGTTGTTGGGCTACTCTGGTGACGACATCAACAAGTTCTTGTGGATGGTGAGAATCTCCGAAGGGATCTGGCCCGAAGAAGTCCACGAACGTGACTACTTCACCGGAAGAGGTGAGTACAAGGTCGACCAGGACGCTTCGAAGACCATGAAGGACTCTTTGATGTACAAGATGTCCTACTACAGATTCACCGAGTTGTTTGGTGGAAGAGATGGTGTCGACAGAGTCAGAAACCAACATATCCCAGCTTCCTCCCCAATCGAGTTGAACGTCATCGAAGAAGCCTTCACCTCCCAGAACTGGATGGTGAGAATCTACAAGGTCAAGGACTTGGACAATGTTGGTAGAGACTTGACCCAATCCTCCAAGTTTGAAAAGGCTTCTGCTAGCAAGAGACAGAGAACCTTCAAGAGACCTGCCTTGGATATCAGAGAATAGGGTAGTATAGATTATTGAAATACATGTGTTATTTATGTTTTTTGTAGGCATTTAAGAGAATGACTTGTTTGTGGAAGTAGAGATTATCTGATTTCATATTTAATTCATTGCTATCTTTCTTATTGTGTGTTGCACATTGTTTCAATTGCTGCAAATCTCCATTATTTTGATATCTTGCCAACTTTTACTCTTAATTCTATTAGATCCCCATTAATGCATTCAGTTTGTCTCTATTTGCTCTTTATTTGTGTTCTGTTTAGTTTCTATTTGTTCTACATTTGTCTGTCCATGCAACTCTCCATTACATTCAATTTGCCTGATAATGTACTGTCTCAATTTTATTCCATTTGTGCTCCATTTGTAGTCCAAAATATTCCTTTTCCTCTCTAAATGTTTGTTTGTCCTCTGCAGATTGTTGCTTTTCCTCTCTAAGATTACCCCATATGTTGCCTTTGTTCATATTTTTCTTCGTTGGTTAATGTTCCTGTTCCATTCGCTTCATACGTTTCGCCTTGCTCTGATTCGCACTGCACAAAAGAAATTGTATATCATTACAAAATACAAACCAAGCACAACCCTACCGTAATGTTACCATTTCGACAGTTACGATATACCAGATACCTTCATCGGCACCCAATTTGTGCAATTCCGGTGGTACGACCCGAATATGCTATGCTGTCACAGCTCCTTAGACTCCAGGACCCCGGGCAAAGCAGTGGCGGCGTAGACAAACAAGAAGAAGCCAAAAACGACCCTAGGGCAGCGAACCTAGGGTCAATGATAGAGCAGATCAAGCAGATTGTGCCCGAAATCTTAGTAAATGCAGTGCCCAAGCCGTTGGTATCGTCAGATATTACACTTCGGGTCTGCCCAACACATTTCAAGCAGTTCAACCTACCCACCACCTTCCACGGACAGGTGTCGTACTACACCACTTTCAAAGCAATTCAGTTACTATTGACGTCTTTGGTCTTGAGTGAACGTGTCAAGCTCCACATCCAGTCGATCAGAGTGGTCGAGGGCGATCTTCAGTCTGTGTGGAAAGGAACAGCCATAAGAGTCAACTGGACCACATGTCCGCCCGGATGTCTCCACTTGTTAGAAGACAACAAGAGCCACTCAACGTCCGCTGCTCGCTTCGGTTCTCACAGCTTGGTCAACATCGACAAGTTAGCGCTGTTGAGACGTGTTTGGAGAGGTGAAGGTGAAATTGATTTGGAGCGTGTCATGTCTGGAATCTTTATCTTTGAGCTCAGTCAAGAGAACGATAAAATTATAGTCCACACCATCGAGGATATCGACGTTGTGGAAAAGAGAGAGACGCAGATGGATGCGTTGAGAGTGTGTTAGACGCAGATGGTCGGTTGAAGGTGTGTTAAGACCCATTTAAGAGATGTTGGGCTTCTGCGGTTCAAAGTGGGCCGGCCCACTATGCAGCTCGTACAATCGTGCTGCAGTGTAAATAGAATATTGTCATCTGTATAAAGGATAATGTATTAAGATTATCGAAATAGTGTTGACTTTAGGCATGAATTTTTAGGTCGTGATTCATTAATTGGTTGATCTGAGAGCTTAGATTAGGGAGTTTTCAGTCTTTATTCAAGCGATTTACCCCGAATATGCGAGAGAAGGAATATCATAAGCTTAAAGAAATTAGGACTATCGTACGATGTATGGTATTCCTCGCTAGTTAGGACAGACATGTCGAATGGTTTAAAGAATTTGGACCTCCAATGTAAACCTTTCTTCTTAGATAGCTTGAGTTTTGGTTTAATCAGATAACAGTGGAGCTCACCTAATCAAAGCTCGCCCAAATGATGTCCTTAATCAGTCATGAGTTTGGATAGTTCGTTTAAAAGAAAGTCAACTCTTTCCGGTTCGCTCAATTTCTTGCCATATTCCTTTTGGATCCATTTCCATAGCTTTTCGTTGGTCTTGATGCCAGCACCTCCTTCAAAAGGAGAGATGCTTTGTACTGCACGCACCAAGTTGACGTTGAATGCCATCTGGCTCTTGTTGTTTTGTTGCATAATCTTTAATGTGCGGAATTGAAGTAGTACTAACACCACCAAAAGCACCACAACGATGATGCTGAACACGTTCCTACCAAGTGAGCCCCTGAATGTTTCAGCTGTTGATGATTCTGTCTTCTTTGGTTGTGGGGCAAGTGGAGTTACTGGTTTCTTGGCAGTCTTAGGAGGCAACGTGGATTCTTCGGTCAGCTTGGTCGTCACTGGTCCGTCAACAACATACGTGCATGCCTCTATTTCTTCCTTCAATAAGATAAGCAAGTCCTCTGTGGCCTGTTTCTGTCCAGACAACGACTGTTTTTCAATCACTGCCTTAATCCACGACTTGCCCGACCACTTAATGTAGTACGAAATGTCCAACTTGGTGCAGTTGTTCTCATCCCAAGTAAACACATATCTTGTTTTCACTACAAAAACATTACCCAGCGGCACGTCTGGGGTTGCTGTGGACGTAACCACCATCACATAGTCGGAAAAGTTCTGGTGCACAATGACCTCTGCCAACTCGCACCTCGTTGACTTGGGCCCAATCAGGTACCCCAACGCTCTTCTGTACGTCAATTCACGCTCCATCAGCGTCGGATCGTCCTCCAGAGGATGGAACTCTTGGTACTGAGACACTTCAGACCCTCCCTGCGACTCAAGGAACCTTTTGTGGAACAGGGTGTTTGAGTCGCCAAACAAAACGTCAAACACCACACCCAACGGAGCCTCGATTACCTCGCTACACAACTCCACCTCGTTCGGTTGCCTGTGTATGGTTGGGGACGTAGGTGGGTGTGTGTCTGGGCCTAGGTTCTTGTACTCCGAGTCAGGTTTGAACTTGACCACCTTTGTGGTGTTGTCTAAATCGAGGTGGGATGGGTGATCTGAGTCGTGGGCTGCTGCGTCCTCGTCGTCGCCGTCCAACGATAGTATATATTTCTGAATCTTCGGTGACTCTTGCGCATCGTCAACCTCCGGTCGGTTCGAGTTTAGCTTCCACACGGTCTGCATAAAGTCAAAAGTGGCGTCACGGGCAAGCAATGAAGCAAACGTATACTTTTGGTCTTTCGTTTCAATCTGGATCCCATTGGGGAAAAGACCAGCAGTCAGCTTCTTTTCAAACCCAATAATGTCGTCCACATGGATGGTAACATTGGTAACCCATCCTAGAAGACTCAGGTTGAAACATATGTAGTGTTCACTAATGTATATTCTGCCTTGCAACAAGATCTCTCTGCTAAAAGCACATGCAAAGTCGTCCAATAGTCTATCCGTCAAGTCAATAGGACGGAAGATTTGATGGAAGTCGGTGTTTCTTTTCATAATAGCGTACCTGTATTGAGTTCCCTTGAAGAGCTCATCGGTGTACAAGTTCGCATCGTACTTGGGAGATGGGGGTGTAGGAGGCACTATACTACCGCCTTCGCTGACAGACCTCTTTGACTTACGGTACGAAATGATGGTGGGAGACTCGACGGTTGAGGCCGGCCGCTCCTTGCCTTTTGTGGATGGCGTTTTGGGTTTGATAGAGCCGGTGTCGCTGGCTTCCTCGTTCGCGTCGTTATACATGCGGATCGTATTGATCAAGGTAGGTCGACTGTGTTCTTCTTTGCTGGTTTCCGCAGACATCACAGACGCTGCGTCTTCCATCGTGGCTTGTGCAATTGCAGGCGTTGACTTGACTGCAAAGGGAGATTGAAGGGAATTGGACGAGTGAGAAGATGTCCTGCTAAGCTGCCTCAAAAGCGGAGTGGTGGCAACTTTGAAGTTGGTCGACGAGGACGTTGAAATTTGAGAGAAAGAGTCGTCGTCGATGTTGGAACTCTTCTTTCGTCTGGCCAAATTCGATGTGTTGAGACCATTGACTGGTATTGGGGCCGGTGTCCCATTTGGTGCCGGGTTGGCGGCTATTGAGGTTCCATTATGGGCGGCTGCGTTATTCTCGCCCGTTCCTTCGGGTTTCGATATGGGAAGCGAGTCTGTCGATGGTGGGAACGAATACGACCAGGCATCCTCCTCCTCCTCGTCTTCTATTATGTATTGGGGCTTCAGCATGGGTGTATGAATGTGATGCTAAAGCGTTTCTGATTTGCGAAACGAAGTCAGTCGGCACTGCGCACCGATTTTTTTTGGTGCTGGGCAGTGACTCCCTAGTGATCCCATGACTACCGCTGTGCATCGCCACCACGAACTCTAACTACTAACTACTAAGAGCGGAGTCAAGTGCTCAAATCACTTTCCTTTCAAGTGAGCTAGTGTAGCGTGTCAATGTACCTACTCGTTTGGTTGCTTCCGTAGCATGTATCTCTGTGTTCCTGTCGTTTCTAGGTTGCGGCGGAACGATCGCTCGTTTACCTGCTGCGAGCTGGTTGCAAATTTTGCCCACACAACCAACCAAGATGCTGGCAGAGCATCCAGATCCTTGACCTTTGAGGCACATGTCAATCGTTCAACCTACATATGATAGAAGCTAGGTAATTGTTAAGAAACCAGGATGGGGCTGTGGAAAAATGCTTTACAAGCTTGCTTGACTTTCTTGTTTTATACGATGGTCTGCTCGTTTAGCTCACTGAATCGATTCTGCAAGAACAACACAACTGACGATATTCAGCCATACGTTAGACTAAATCGTTATTTGTGACTGCCAACCACAGCTCTGCAAGTACATCATTTTCAAAATCTCTTAATCGTGGTTCTTTTGGTCGCATACATAGTGTACTATGAGTGGAGAGTGAGACTATATAAACATGCCGATGTTCCAAATTATATCCTAGCAAAATATTTCAATATGCACAGTACCTATGAATAATATTACACAGTAGAAATCTGCAAATTTGGAGGAAATGTGATCTGAACAAGATGCCGGTTTTCCGGGAGGATTGATGGATTTCGGAGTAACAGAGGAATTGACCGAATGTGGAGCTGCTAAAACGATGAAACTGTAAGTGGCCCCAAGCCACTGCATACGCTATAGCAAAATATAACATACAAGCGCACAGCTTATACTCATCAAGAGACGTGGTTCGTTTTCTAGCTGCAAATGGGTACGACAGGGTCTTTGGCGAGTTTAGTAGAAAAAAAGGCAACCCAAGAACTGCTGGTAGTAGTCCAACCACAACTGTAGATGCTGTGACCTCTCCTAGGGATCCTAGCCAGTCAATCCATACCTTTGGGTGAACTCTTTGCAGCCGTAGCGGCGGCCACCAGCGCTGTCACACACTTACGCCTCAATGGTGTGCCACAAAATACGAATTGTAAATCGGTTACCCCTAACACCGAGAATTGCATAATGGTTCCAATGGGCCCCAAGACAAACACACTTCAGCGCCTTGACGTGTAATTGACCTGTTCCTAGTTTCTATTGGCTGTATCTGTACACTATCACCTAGTGCCCACAACCACAACTCCTTTCTCCTGCACCCAGCTATATAACTATGGTTCTAGATGATGGAATGTACGACACATATCTGAGATACCCGCAGCCTATAGACAACCTTCCGCATCATCCGTTGGCTTGCCTGATGAATCATGCTACAACAGCTACAACTCAACTATACGGGCTCTTGTGTTGTATGGTTAGGACCACCCCTTTCTAGGTTGTCAAAAAACCTTAAGCTTGTAGATGATTTGCACCCACTAAGTGCGATCCGACAAGCGCATAACCGAGCCTCCGACTCCAGGGTGACCCAAAACATTAATCAATCAATTTTTCAGGCAGCCACAACCCCTTGGGCTGTTTCCCTGGCCTCCACACTTATTTGTCATTGTCCCAGCTGTGTAGAAAACTTTGGTAACGCTCAATAAGGTCCATGTAATTTTTAGTAATTTTTGTTTGGAGCCCGTGGTGCGTCTCGTTTTGGCTCTATCGCAGCAGCAAGTTTCATGTGGCGCACTTCGCTATGGGAAAGGTCGATTTGAAGAGACCTCTGTTCTACTAGTGAGAACAGTGTTGACTCAGATAGCAAGAGCTAGGAAACTAAATCTAGATGAGTTAATTCTAATACCAGTTACACTCACAAATTGTATAATTTGCACCCTGTGGGGCCTGAACTACCTATTGTTGGAGTAAAGACTGAGACTTTTTGTTTAGTAAAAATCTTGTAATTCTTATAAAGTTAATACTGCGGAGATGGTATAGTGGAAAGTAATGCTCCACAATAAAAAAAGTATATAAGGGGAACAAAGAAGCCATTGAAATTGTATTTTCCTATCATCAATTAAAACAAACATTTAAAGATGGCCCCAAGAGTTGCAATTATTATCTATTCCTTATACGGACACATTGCCACCTTAGCTGAATCGGCTAAGGCTGGTGTCGAAGCTGCAGGAGGTGCAGCCAAGATTTACCAAGTCCCTGAAACTTTGAGCGAAGAAGTGTTGAAGAAGCTTGGAAGCCCACCAAAATTGAGCTACCCAATTGCTTCCACCGACACCTTGACTGAGTACGATGGTTTCTTGTTCGGTTTGCCAACCAGATTCGGTAACGTTCCAGCCCAATTCAAGGCTTTCTGGGATAGTACTGGTGGTTTATGGGCAAAGGGTTCTCTCCACGGTAAGGCTGCTGGTTTCTTCGTTTCCACCGGTACCCCAGGTGGTGGTCAAGAAGTCACCATCTTGAACTCTCTTTCCTCAATTGTTCACCACGGTATTATCTACGTTCCATTGGGTTACGGTCCAAACTTTGGAAGATTGGCCAACTTTGATGAAATCCACGGTGGTTCCCCATGGGGTGCTGGTACTTTCGCTGGAGGTGATGGTTCTAGAAAGCCATCTGACCTTGAAAAGGAAACCGCAAAGTCCCAAGGTGAGCTCTTCTACAAGACCATTTCTAAGTTCTAAATAGTTTGATACTATAATATTACCAACATGAGAGTATTTTGCACTGATGTAGCACAACGGATGTAGCGGAATTGAAATCCCTATCACTGCTTCCAAAGACTATAAATTTTTCAGGGAGATCGTATATGAAGATAAGCGTTCTGAAAGGGGGGCTGGACATACCAATTCCTTGTGTTTTCGTAAAAGTCTAAAAGCATAATTTGACGTTCCTTTGCTGCCCCTTTTTCATTGAGACTTGAATACCATCAAGCTTATCTGCAGTAAGCGAATGTTGCCAATCGTAGCGGCAGGCGCATTCTGCTTCTTGGCGCATATTGTTTTGAAAAATGCTCAAGATTAGCTCTTTGTAAATGTTACTAATGCACTTATCGGTAGTAAACTATCGTCGGTCAGCAAGTTTACGGTGCATTGGATCTATATTTGGTGTTGGAATTGTATCATTGAAGCTTATGGAGTAGTTCCGCTCTGCCGCATGCTACCGCTGTGCTTGTTATTGTGTAATCGCAAACCTGCATCTCTTTCGAGACGCAAAACGCAAAACAGCAAAAGTTCCGCCAACGTGGTTGCGTGGGACCCCAGTAGAGTGTGGTCCCAGATGGGAGTTGCATTGGCTGCAAAATTACGGGTTTAGTACGAACTCAGTCCGTTTCGGCCGAGTCTTATGTGCGTACAACGATATTTCGGTTCCTAGACTGGTTATGGTGCTCTTATCACCAACAACAGGACTTTTCATCTGGGGAAAAGTACTTCTTGGACGTATACCCCCAAAAAAATGCTGAAGAGTGGAAACATCCCATATCTCTTCATTTCTGCATTATGTGGAGGCGAGTCCTCAATTGTACTCTCTCAGGCACTCCAAACTTGCAACCGTTCAGATCAGATATAAGCGTTACCGTTTTCTGGTGCACACCCCAAATTTCGGATCGTGTGTGCGGACCGAGTTTTGGCGTGTCATCCATAAGGAAAACAACAGCAGGTAGAGCACTTGGGAATCCAAAGTCTGAGCTTGAAACGCCGCAAAGCAAAGGCCCATATTTCATCTATCATTATAAATATAACTTCTCCGAACCTTTACGCTCAAGTTTCGTGCTCTTACGCTTTGGTCACCCTAGTTTGATATACTCACGACCGCAATTGGAATATCTCCGCTACCTTCAAGACAATACCATTCAAGTGAATATAAAAGCACAGTAAGTTGCAAGAATTCACTGTCAAGCACATCTCTAGTTAGTAGTGCCCTCAATTGAAGAGATGGTCAAGTCAGAAGAAAAGAATTCAGAGCCTGGCGATGCTCCAGCCGAATACACGCAGATCAACAGGCACGGCCCCACACCCAGTCCTGAAGAAATCTCATGGTTACGGGAAATCTTGTTGTTTGGGTTGATTTGCAGTGCCCAGATCACTACACAGGCGTCGTTGGCTCAAACTATGGTAACCTCCAACGTTATTGCCAAACAATTCAATGTGCTTGATAAACCTGGGGAAATTTCGTGGTTCTCCGCATCCTACTCTTTGACAGTGGGAACTTTCATCTTGATCTCAGGAAGACTAGGCGATATGTTTGGGTATAAGAAGTTTTACATAATTGGGAACTTGTGGGCAGCATTGTTCATGTTAATCTGTGGATTTTTGGCTTTCTCCAAGTCTGCCATAGCGTTTGACGTAATGAGAGCTCTCCAAGGGATAGGTCCTGCGTTAATTATCCCCAATACTCAAGCAATCATAGGGTGCTATTATCCCCCACACTCAAAGAAGCAAATTTTGGCGTTTTCTCTCTTTGGTGCAGTTGCAGCCTCTGGTTGGTTGATTGGCGCGTTTGTCGACAGCGGATTCTCAAAAATCTGGTGGCCCTGGGGCTACTGGTTTGGCAGCATTTGCTTGGTCGCTGTAGCCGTTGCAGCGTACTTCATTGTACCGCTGGGAATTGGTGAAAAAGCGGACATTTCTTTTGACTACTGGGGCTCTTTGACCGGAGTGGCTGGTCTTGTGTTGTTTAACTTTGCGTGGAATCAGGGTCCCAACGTGGGCTGGAACGAACCGTATGTCTACGTTATGATGATATTAGGGATTATCTTTCTCATAGCGTTCTACTTTGTCGAGCAGAAAGTCAAGGATCCCTTGGTCCCCTCCAGTGTCTTGAGAGGTGACACTGGATTTGTTCTTGGATGCGTTGCTGCAGGATGGTCGTGTTTTGGAATATGGTTATACTACACTATTCGTTGGGGAATGGTTGTTGAAGGCGACTCGCCAGTCATGAGCGCAGTCAAGTTTTTACCGTGTGCTGTTGTTGGGTTCTGTGCGGCCATGACTTCCGCCGTTTTGTTGAAGAGGTTTCCTCTGAGTTTTGTAATGATCTTGGCGTTGCTAGCCTTCTTTACCGGGATCGTCATAATGGGAACTCGCCCAGTCAACCAAATCTACTGGGCCCAGAAGTTTGTTTCCATGCTCATCCAACCGATTGGCATGGACTTGTCGTTCCCTGCCGCTTGCATCTTGTTGTCGCAAGCTTTGCCAATTCACCAGCAAGGGACTGCAGGCTCGCTTGTAGCAACTTTTGTAAACTATTCCATCTCCATAGGTTTGGGATTTGCTGGAACAGTCGAATACTACACTACCAAGAACAGAATGCCCGGTATAGACACCACTGTTTTCGGTTTTAGAAACGCTTTCAGAATGGGTATGGGTCTTGCCGGATTGGGCATACTTCTTGCAGCCACTTTTGCAATCGTCCAACTTTTACGAAGAAAGGATGTTGCAAACCTGGGTGCAACTTCTGAACACACAGACTCCGTCCCCGAGTCGAGAAAATTAGGCTCATGAGCTTATGGCTCACATATGTTAATAGGAGTCTAGCTCATTCACATACAGCATTCGCACATCTTCTTGCGTTCAACAGCTGGTACCTCTGGGGTGAACTACAGCAGCCCCATCACTTACAGTTTTATAAATGCTAGGTATTTAATGGTCAAAATCTGTGTAGATAAAACCAGGTCGACCCACAACAAAGGCTATGGCCACCTATGCTAAAACCTAAGTAATAGCATAGAGTAACTTGTCAGACAGCCACTTGTACCCACCCAAGTCTAAGTCTTCCGAAGAAGCATAAAGAAATGGGTCAAGATCATCGCTCCTTTCGGCAAAGCAGTTCCAAAGAAAAGCTTTAGAAATGAAAGGCAAATATAATGTAGATGACCGGACTGCTAAGAATCACGGACAAGCTAAACTAATTCTCACTTTGAGGGTACAAGGGTATCTCACTCATCAACCAAGTTGGATTCAGTGGCTCTTTAGTAGAGTCAAAGAGAGACGTGACCTATAGAAATGATCCTATGAAGTACGTCGACAGAGAAAGAAAAAGTTGTGGCAGGAGAGGGCCTCAATTTATACCGATGCCCTATCCGGGTAACAGATTTTCTGTCACGTGAACGTTGCCCCTAGGGCTGCCACTGGTGTGCCTAGAGGTCTTTAGAGTGTATTCAGCAGAGAGTACGGACAGCAGCCATTATTATTAGAATAGGAGTTAAAAGCGATAAGAACACCATTGCAGAGAACCAGTTATAAGAATGCTGCATTATCCAGTAGCATTTCTTCAGCAGTTCGCCAACTGATTCGCATGCCTCGAAACTCTGCAATTTCGCCACTTTAAATACAGCGTTCGCTAAGCTCTACGTTTACCAGTTCAAGTGCCTCATTTGGAAGTCTAGGTTCCAATTTCATTAAAACACTTTATCTGGTAATTCTCATATTGTCATTCATGGTAATTTCCAACTTCAAGTCTCCCAAAATACCCAAATATGTATAACATTTTGTTCAATTTCATTAGAAAAGACCAAATCAGGACATGAACTCATTGGCAGCACTAAACAGTTCCCAATTCAAGTATTCCTAACAAAAGATCATATTCCAAACTGAGACTTACCAACAAACGGTTTTGGGTCGTCTGTCAGTTAGTTTCTAGAACTGGTTATGTATGTAAGTGCCTAAAATGGAAATTCCTAACTAGGAAACATTTTTGCTTCTATTGAGCCCGAAACGGCAATAAGTCCAACACTCTACTACAAGTGGCTGCAACACAAGACAACCAGTGTTGACGTTGGAGATCGTCTCTTGTTTCAAAATGAAATTCCTAAGAGAATGGATTATTCATTAAGGATGACACTCTGAATGGTGAAGGCACAAGGAGTCGCCTTGCTTCAGGATGTGACGAGAAAGGGTAGACGACAAAGTGGGAATCCCGAATCTTTCAATCATGCCGAGAAGTCCCATCTACATTAGAGCAACATTAGAGCATAAGCACAATAAAACTGAAGCAACAAGTAGTTTGATTGGAAAATGGTGATGGTTCATTTGTCTACAAAAGACCTTAAATCTTCTTTTTGATTGCAATTGAATGCTATCACAATGACAGAAAAATATAATTTCAGATCAGTTTACTGAATCAGGTATTGAAATCAACTCAGGAAAGAGCTATGCTGCCCTATTGAGTTGTTACACACGATAATATCCTAATACGGGACGATCTAGAAATTGACTACTTGAGGGTTGCAAAACTCTCATAACCTAATTTGGCAAACTTCAAGACCGTCCCATCTCCAAATGTAGATGTCATAAAGTTGAACTTCCCTAAACGGCTGAAAGAATGTTGGGCGACTCCCAGTTAGGTTAAGTACTAATGGAAAATTGCAAATTCAGGTAAGACGTAGTACTCTCCACCTTTGGTAATTCCCATTTGGGAAAAGCGTATCTTTTCCAATAGAAGACGTTAAAGTCTTTCTCTTTCCTAATCAGACACTTCTTAAAATGAGGGAGACGACTGTTTCCTGTCCAGGGCGAATAGGTCTACCTCACATTACTTGATAGGAAAACTAAGAGTTACCCAAAACGGAATCAACACTACCCTGAGGTGAAGTGGAATCTTCCAAACAAAATCAGGCACCAAATTCAATAACTAGAGGAAAGAGAAGGGTATGCTTATTTCGTCACATCTTTTTCTGATACATAGGAGGCAGCACATTGACTGACACTTTGAACGCTTGTAGCTCATATTCAGTGATATTTTGCACCAATATATGTGCTGCCTTACACCTTGATTGCTAACAGTGCCACTCTGACGAAATATCAATGCATAACTATCCAACAAATCTTTGCTTCTAACGCTACCTACCTGAAAAGATCAACACCATCTCCAGACCAACAACATTTACAGTTGGTTTTCTGATTTCTAGATCTAGATCAGAGTTTCCAAATTAGGAAGTTGCGACCAAAAGAGGATTCAACCATTTTGCTAAATCAAGTCAAGATGCTCTGCTGATCACTAAAAACAGTAAACTGAAGATCCTACCTAAATCAGTTGACATTAAATCGTTCGACAATAAGGTTTCCATTTCAAGTCAAAGAAGCTATGTCAAAAACACCATAATAAGTAATGTACCCAATGTGGGAACAAAAATCTACAGGGCATATCCTTAGGAAGTAATCTCGAAGCTGCAAAGAATGTCTAGTTTAAGTTATGATTTATAACTTAGAAAGTTTCGATTCGAAATCAAATCTAATTCAGGTAAATCGAATATGTCAAGGGCGATGGAACAGGCAAGAGAAGAAATTCCCGATCTAGAATTTTCTGAGATTAAGTCCAGCATTGGTAAGATATACCAATTCAAGGAAGAGATCTTAGTACCTGATTAAGGAAATGTTCCAGTTTCAGGTCGAAGATGCCAACTGGGACAGTAGTGACGACTTTATCAAGGATTTAACAGATTCCAGTCATACTGAATATCGAGGTAATATTCAATCAACCTACATGGAAAAGATGACGTAAAATATAAATGATAACTACCGGAGATCATGTCCGACAGAGTCTATTTGTACCAAAGCCTCCATTGAAATCTGAAAAATAAAGACGGTTACAGTTGAAGATGCTGCAGACCGTGATTGTGGAGGCTGAGAAAGTTAAATTGTACTTTTTATTCTTTATAAACCACCCGCCACTCATTCATGTAATTGGCTCTGTGGCCGAGCGGTTAAGGCGGTAGACTCAAGTTCTACTATCGTAAAGATGCACGCGTTCGAATCGCGTCGGAGTCATTACTTTTTTTTGTGAAGTGACACTTTTCCCTTTATTTTTTGAAGCCAAGAATGCTGATGTAAATACAGAAGGAAGAAAATGCAGAGGATAAGCACAGCCAAAACAAACAAGGCTTTATGAAAGCATGCAGCTGCAGCTTCCAAGCAACAGCCACCTGCTAGCGCACAGGAAAATGGTGCGATTGGTACGCGTCTGCTTCCCAAGCATCCTTCTGTTGCACTATTTACCTTTTTGGTTATGACCCTTCGCGCGCGCCCTAAAACCAAGGAACGGAAAACGCCAGATTTGTAAATACTTTCAAACCTCTTACGTTTCCTTTCAAGACCCATTTAGTTGGCGCCTAGCTTTGTTTATTACCAAGTTCTACAAAGGACAATTGGAGAGTCAAGATCAATTGCTTTCAGCCATGGACAGGATCTTCTATCTTTCGGGAATAAAAGATCCCATCAGCAAACTACCGGTATTTATATTTGATACACTGTTTCTACCCTCAACAGAGGTGATCAACTACGACGAATTCATCCCCACATTAATGAAATGTTTACCTCGATCAGCCTACGTACTTGTGATGTTCAGTTGTGGGTTGAATAAGATCAGTTGGATCTGGGGGATCAAGTTCCTAAAGAAGTTTTTAGCCAATGACGATAACTTGGCCAACTTGTGGAAGATCATAACGGTGCACGACAGTTGGTTTATTAAATCCATAACGCAGGGGATGACCAACTTCATATCCACAAAGAAGAACTTGGAAAACTTGAATAACTTCTTTGACCACTTTACCACACCATCCAACATATCTGCCATCCTCAACCCAGAAAACAAAAACAGCATAGTGATCCACTGCAAGACCATAAGCGAATTAAGCTCATATTTTGACATCACACAATTAAAACTTTCATTGAACATATACAAGCATAATTATCTATTGGAACCCGAATTGAAATTGTCCAAGCGGTTCACGCCATTGATCAATCCGTACATCAAGATAGACCCCACCACTGATCCGCTATTATACCACCACTTTTACCAGATATTTTACATTATTGATTCATACTGTGATAGAATAGAACTAATGTTCCACAAGCCGGGCAACAAGTTGAACACTGACATCTTATACAACTGCATAAACCGAAACCAGCTTATATGGATCAACGACTGGAATTTGTACTGTATCACCACGGTTTTCAAGAGAATACTAATGGAACTCCCTAATCCTTTAATTTCTTGCAATTTGATAGAGCTTCCCATCCGCGACGACTTGGAATACACCCTCAGTACCTTCACCATGATAGTCAACCTGAATGAGCTGATACACTCCAGTAATGCCAAAATCTTGGTGCAATTATGCCAAGTTTGTCATAAGATATTGTTAAAACTGGATAGCACAAGACACACCTCCATTCTGCTCTCCAAGTGCCTCAGCCACTGCTTGAGCCATGAACTGTATTCGTCGCAGAACAAGGACAATATACTAATTATTAATCGCTTTTTAAAGAATGTTTTGGACAACTGGTCCTCCATCAGCACGAACTTCAAGTACGAGTCTATTGAGGACCTGGTCCAGGCACGCGAGACCACAGAGGTATTGTACGACTTGAACTGCGAACTCGGAGAAGACGAAGACGAAGAGCCCAATGTGAGTGCAAACACAAACTACATCATCAAGAGCAATATCAACTTGACCAAATTGGGTTCCCCCGACTTGACGGCCCGCGCAACATTTGTGCCTCAGACCCCAGATACCTTGTCTCTGGTCAAGTCTGAGTTGAGACACAAGGCGTCGTCAAACTCGATGTTTTCAGGCATTTCAACCAATTCTGTAGTGACCTTTGCGCTGACCATATCCAACTCTTCAGGACCGGGCAACCCAAAGTCAAAGAAACTCAGCGATGTATCCAACTACACCAAGACCACTGCTGACAAAACCAAAGCTCCGAAGAACCCGGCGCATTCTCGGTCCAAGCTGCTACCTCCACAAATGGCTCTAAACCTAGAGATTCCTCCTCCTATCATTAAGAAGCCGGTGATTAGAGGCAGAAAGGTTGGAGAGTTGACAAAATTATTCGAAGAACGAAGCCAGGGAATTGAATTGCTTCGTAACATGTGATAAAACTTACTGCATCTTTATAACGAAAATCATGAATATCATTTTATTAAGGCTAGGGTTATATGTTATATACTTTATTACAAAGTTTTGCATTATACATATGTGTAAGAGTTGGTTTTGGAGCAAATGCCCAGAGAATGACCTTTAGGCATGGCGTACACATTGCTATTGAAGTACATTTTGCTAGTAACGCAGCCATTAGCATGATTACTCGCCTACCAACCTACTGTCAATGTTTTCCATGGTTAACTCATCGTGGTGAGACTGCAAATCGTCATGGCGCTTTGGATGTCTGGTTGCATTGGCGACAGCAGCAATAGCAGCAGCAGCGGTTCCATCAGTATCCTGGAGACCATCTTGCAACTGGTATGATTGGTATTGGTCCTCGAGATTTGAGTGATGCTGGTGTTGAATATTACTGTTGGAGTCAGCAGCAGCAGCAGCAGCAGCAGCGGCAGCCTCGGCAGCAGCAGCGGCCTCGTTGAACTGTCTTTGGAATTCCTCCTGGTTGGCATGGCCCATCTCGTACTGGAGGTCGTGGTCGTCTCCGTTGGAGAGGAATGCGGCTGCTACGGCGTCCTCCTCGTTGTTGGACCTCGACCCGTCTTGGAGGTGGTCCAGGTCACGTGCACCGGCCATCTTGCGTCCTCGTGCCACCCGAGGCATGTTGTACCTCTGAGTCTGTTTCTTTATCTTTCTCTTGTAACCACGGATTTCGTTATAAATATCTTCTCTTTTGATGAGGACGTCTGGGAACTGGTCCTTGATTTTGGACTCGATGTGCAGCGGCTTTGTTCCGACCTTGTACAAATCCAATATGAGCAAATTCAATTGATCCAGTCTTTTCCTAAGCATTGGATGGTTCAGAAGCGGGTCGAGCTGTGGGTGGTTGTGTTCATTACAGGTAGTTCTCAAGGTCCAGACGTTGGTTGCCTTTTTGTACGATGCGGTCATTGCAAAGGGACACTTGAGTTTCTTAGTCTTGGTATTTGCGTCTAAGAGGTAGTCACTGTCAAGATCCAACTTATCTTCTTCCTTTTCATTGTCCTTTTTAGACTTCTTGTGTCTGTATCTTCCACCCAACTCACATGTGTAGTAGATGGCCTTTTTGTTAGAGTGGGCAATGACCACCCCAAACCCGTTGTCGCGAGCAAACTCTTGGATAAACTCGTTCAAATCGTCCCTAGAGTGGAAAACTTGTTCCGGATACGGCCTCGTAATCAAGTTTCCGTCTGCAGTGATGGTGTTTTCGGTCACCGGATATATCTTGGACTTGGAGTCTATGATTGGTTCCGGGATCTGGATGTTGTATTCTTCATCATCCACGTCGTTGTACAAGTCGTACTTGGCAGCCTGGTGCTGCTGGTGCTGCTGGAGCAAATGGTGCTGCTGGGATTGCAACTGGTGGAGCTGTTGGTGATGCAATTGTTGTGGTTGGAGCTGCTGCAAATGGTGCAATGGCTGCTGCTGCTGATCTTGAAGTTGATCTTGTCTCTTCTTGGGCTTGATGACAGCAGCATTGGCAATGTCCTCCAACTTGACCCTAGAGTCCAATCCAGATTTGTCGTCGGTTTTCACACTCAATAATTGCTCGTCGATATTATTGGAATAGTCGTGTTCATCGTTAGCAGCATTGACGGCAGCGTTGACCGCTGCTACAGCAGCAGCAGCTGCGGCAGCAGCCTCATCATCGTCGCTGTGTCCCAATTCTTGTTCAAGGTGTTGGGCATCATGGTGATGGTGGTGGTGCTGGCTTTCTTGATGCTCATTGTGCTCCGAAAGACCATCGTGACGCCGACTTAGATCCTTAGACATATCAAAAAGTTCGTGTACCGTTACAAATCAGTTGGGGGTAGTGTGTTGATTAACAAGTAGTGTCTAGTAAAATTTTTTTTTGATGGGATGCATATAGACGGCCACGTGACCGCGGGTGCGTGCTTGGGCTTGGCAGGTGTAGGGACCTTTCCCTTCCGTAGGCTATCCGGGCCCACACCCTGTTGCGGGTGGGACGGGGATCACGAGACGCTAAACAGGGTCAGCCGTATGGTGGGCGAGTGCTGGGTGTGTAGGTGTAGATTGCATGTGGCGTGTACCGCCGTGCAACCAGCACCGTCAGGTTGCAGTTCTGATTTGCAGCTATCGAGGAGAGCATACTCTTAAAATGTCTATTCTAAAAACGTCCTTTCTTAATATCTCTATTCTTACACTAAATCATATATATAATTAGACCAAGCAAGTGTACCAGCTTGCGCAATACGGATGACCCCATGTCATACACCAACAATGCATTTAATTTTTGTAAAAAAGTTTCACGGAAGGGGTGTTGGGCATCTATTGTATGCCGAAACGCCAACATTTTAGTCTTGAGTCAAGTAGTTTTTGGCCCACTTGGGTAAGATAAACGCAGCACGGTGAATTTCGCTGCTGTAGTACCTAAACAAGTCCGACTCGAGTTGGCTCGACAACTTTCTTGTGGGGACGGTCAAGTCCAAGGTTGGGTTTGCGCTAGCTACGATCAAACCCAATTGGCCACTAGTGTACGAGGGCATGTAGCACTGGCAGTATTTCACGTTTGTAAAGACCTTGCGGCAGTCCTTCAAAAGGGTCTTTAAATACTCGATATTTAACCAGATGTTCTCACTACTTTGCATGGTGACGATACCATTGACGGGCTCCAAGGCGTTCAACAACAAGTTGAAATAGTTTTCCTTGAAAAACTCGAGGGCCGGGCCCTCTGGATCCAGCGAGTCTGTGATGATGATGTCGAACTTGTCAGTTGTTTCACGCAAGAACTTGAAGCCGTCCTCAATGACCAAGTTGACCTTGGGGTGGTTGTGGAACTTGGCCATTTGCGGCAAGTACTTGATAGCCAACTCGATGACCTGCCTGTCGATCTCGATCATGGTGATGGACTCGATAATGCCGAAATCGGTGTCCACATGCTTGACAAGCTCACGGACCACACCGCAGTCACCGCCCCCAATCACCAAGACATTCTTCGGGGATGGGTGGGACATAACAGGAAGGTGGGTGATCAACTCTTGGTATGCGAATTCGTCCTTCTCGGTACACTGAACTATTCCGTTCAAAACCAAGACATTCCCAAACGAAGTACTCTCAAATACAAGAATGTCTTGAAACTCAGAGGTAGTGTGATGCAAGATTTGCTTGATTTGCAACCCAAAAGACTGGCCGGGGAACAGCTCCTGAGAAATCTCGTGAAACCAGTAGGCCCCGCCTATCCGGTGCACCAGATCGTGCTGGAAAGTGGAAAGATCGTACATGACAGAACACAGACCTGGTTAAGTTTACCCGCTTTTTGCAAAAACTCATCGCCAAAAGGCGTCTCACGTGAGAAGACAAAATGGTGCTCCTTGTGGAAATATACGATTGTGCACGAACTAAAAGGGGCTTACATAAGCTAAGCACCATACTAAGGGTTATGGTGAGCTGGGAATTTTGTGTATGGGTGACATAGCATTGGAACGGAAAGCAGTGGTACACTAGAAATTTTTACAAATAGATTGGTTTCAGAGGAACGTATGAGAGTAGAGAGAGAGAGCCATGTTTGTTTTTCCTGCTTTTAACTCCAGTTACAAGACGAGAAAGCGTACGTTTAAGTGTTGCAGGCGATGCAGATCCAAACGGAGGAGGTGCAATATCCTGCTGTTGGACTACGAGACCAAAGGATGCGACTTGTGTCAAGAGTCTGGGTATGTGTGTGACTTAATTAAGAAGAAGGATGACCAGAAGGGTGTCGAAGAGGCTGCTGAGGACGAAGAACTCTACCACAAGCTTCCCACGGCGAGCCATGCGGTGGACGACTTGACGCCTCCTTCGACAACAGCGAGCACTTCACGGGCAACCGAGTCCACCAGCAGTCCGCCCATCCTGTCCGTCTACCATGTGGATATGAACCAGGTGAATGCGTTCTACCTCAAGGAGAAGTTTGGCTTCAACATCACCTGGCTGCGACCTCTGGTCCGCTTCCTCAGGTTGATCTCGCAGCTCGATATAGCATCATCCATCGACTTGGTCAAGTCAGTGGACGACGAGAAGAACGAAGAACGGCCCCTGTTCCCAGAAGAGGTCAAACTTGAGGATTACGGCGAGGTCATCAGAAACTACCATTTGCGCAATATTCACCAGTACAACTACCTTCTCAACATCGATGCCTTCACCATCTCTTCGCCCTATTTGGGCATATCCTTCTCAAACGAGGACTTGCATGAGTTGTATAAGATATACTTTTACAAGATAAACCTGATTTTCCCCATAGTTGAAGAGGACAAGTTCTGGGAGGAGGAAGAGCTGTATCCGTCGTTGATCAAGTATGCGATGGTGTGCATCGCCATCAAAGACGACCTAGCAGAGCCAATTCTCGCCAAGTTCAACGCTGGACCCGACATCTGGATAACCTACCAGGACAGTATTCAGTTGAAAATCCGGCAATTGTTGCAGGTGTTGCCGGAATTGGGAGATGAGGTGAAAATGACGAGATTGAGATGCCACCTACTCCTAACGTTGCACTTTAGCTTTGACAGGTTTGGAAACGAGCAGAATGCACACGACTTGACAGACGCATACAGCTACATGTCGTCGCTTATCATACATTTGAAGTTGGGCAGAGGAAATGAGCACTTGAAGGACCTTTTGTGGATCACGTATGTTTTCGACAAGTACAATGCGATGATGAATTCCAAGGGAGTGATGCTAAAGATGGAGGACTACACGCTGATTGGGCAGCCTATCAACCCGAACTTGGCCCAGATGGTGATTTTGGGACACGAGGCCGAGCAGATGCTCCAGGCGCTTTTCCGACAGAATTTTCGAGAGTTCCACTCGCCGCCTGCGCTCATCGACACAGACATCGAAACACAGCTCTGCTCCAACACGCAGATGCTACAGCAGCTCTTTGCACAGCCGCGGACCCGCGAGGACTACACCAAGCAGTGTGTGTTTGCGATGACGCGGTTCATGAAGGCGATGGTGGGGCAGGTGTTGCGGTGCGTGCCCAACAATGTGCTCAACGACCGGACCAAGGTGGATACACACGGCTTGATGTGTCTGAGCAATGCGCTTACGATGTTTGATGTGATGCATGGGTTGCCGCACTTCCCCATAGTAGCGATTTGTTTGAACGCAATGTCGATGGTGCCGTTCCGGTACAAGATGCGGATTGCAAAATACGACGTCGACAACCCGAACGGCAAGCTCTACAGCAGCGCCGTGCGCCAGTCGGTAGACCAGCAGTCGCTCGGGTACTTGGTGCATATCAAGAAGTTTTCACGACGCTGGTGGTTTGTAAAAGAGAATGTCGGGTTGTTGGACCGTATTGTTGGCGGGCTCAACAACGGGCAGTACATTATCCCACCGTCTACGACCACGGCCAAGGCAGAGCCGAACGACGCCAAACCGGTCCGTGTGCCGGTCTTGAAGGGCGACATCAGCTTGCCGCCGTGTCTCAGCATCAGCAGCCCCAATTTTGTGCGGTCCATATTGAAGTACTTCAATGGGGACGAGCCTTCGTCTGCGAACAACCAACAAAGACAAGGTGCAGCGCCCGCAAACGAGCCCCCAAACCCGGACCAGGACTCGGCATCCGCGGCAGTACCCACGGCCCCTCACTTCGCTTTGCACCAAGCCTCGTCAAACTCAAGTTATCCCGATATTTCAACAATGCTCACGGACAATGCCAACTTGCTAGCCATGTTCGAGTCTGAGGTCTCAAACTTGAGATTCTTGCTTGACTGAACTCGCACTTATTGCCCAATCAGGAAGTCAAAGAAAATGTGGCCTGCTTTTGTGTTCTCAGCAACTCGCCGTAAAAACCAAAAAAAAAAAATCAGTCCCCCCTTTCAAAATGATGTAATATTCAATAGAGGGGACTGTGGATCTCTGGATCTGGACCCGAACAAGGTCCCACTAGTGTATTTTATAGTTATCATGTATCTTTTCTCATCCGCTACGAATTAAACTACTCAGTTTCAGTCTGTAGAATTAGCTCTCACGGCTCTCGCACTCTCTACCTCGTTCCGCACTCTTTTCCCTCCTTGGGAAGGAGACCGGCACCCTTTGTCTCCCCAGATAAGATTGCGCATTCAAATATGGGCAGTACAAAACATTCAGTGATAAGATACACTTGTACCCCAAAAAAATCCCCTTAGTAAGGGTACACTTTCTTTTTAATATTTTTTGCCGTTTATTTTTTTTTTCCGTGCCATTTCATTGACAATGTAACCTACACTCTAGACAGAACAGAAGGAGGATATGGACTCGTAATGAACAGAAAGCATATCCTTAGGACTTTTTCATACACACCCTCATTTTTCTATTGTTAAGCTACTCGTTTATATACATATGTTTATTTGTGTGAACAATACAATCATTTAGGTTGCCTTGTTTTGATAAGTTCAAAAGAAAAGCGGTTGGCGCACAAAGCTAATTTTTTTAAGGGCAGGAGAAAAAAGTGACGGCGGGAAAAAATTTTCGTAGCCAATAACAATTTAAAATTATAACACATAGTGAAATTAAATATATAGTGGGACGACCCGAATAGCAGAAACACAGCACAAGGAGATACAAGATGAAGAGCCTTACTAAACCAAAAGGTACTTGGTTGATGATCTTTGAAAATTTTGTTGTATTGTCGATTGTGATTAAGATTCTCAAGCTTGGATTTGTTTACTGTACGTGGATACTTAGGGGAATTCAGGAAGGAGACAACAAGAAGGAGCAGAAGACCAAGACTGACGAAGTCAAGCAGCAAGCACTTGAGACAACACAACCACAGCCACCTGCACAAGTACAGGTGGAAGAAGTGAAGACTGCTGCCGCCAGTCTTTTCCCTAGTATTACTAATATAGATATCACGGAGGAAGAGTACACCGACTATGATTCAGACGAAGTGGACTACACATCTATTGCGCAACCGTGTTCGACCGGCTTGACCACGCGGTTGTTGCCGTTCAAGAACGACGACGGCGAGATTGAATGGGCCTTCACTGACGACGCCTCGTCAGACAACCTAGACGTTTTCACCACCCAAGCCGGTGCCCACGCCCACACAACCACCTCCACCAACAGCGCCGGCAACCAAATCTTGCAGCACTTGCTGCCAACCACCTCCAACTCGTCCAACAACGAGTCCATCATGTCTAGAAAGTTCAAGAGCGAGGACGAGGACGAGGACGAGGTCCCCTCTCCGTTATCCTCCCACGACTCTCCGCTCACCGAGGAGGAAAAGAAGGCCATGGAGGACGGGAAAGTCCACCAGTGCCCCCACTGTGACGCCACCTTCAAGATCAGAGGGTACTTGACCCGTCACTTGAAGAAGCATGCCATCAAAAAGGCGTACTCGTGCCCATTCCACGAATTCAGTGTCTACATTGACGAAAACAATGTCAAGCACAGATGCCACCCTAGTGGAGGTTTCTCCCGTAGAGACACTTACAAGACTCACTTGAAGCTGAGACACTTCAAGTACCCAAAGGGCACCAAAACGAAGGATAGAATCAACACTTCGGGCCACTGTCTGATGTGCGGAGAGTCTTTCCCAAACGCAGAAATATGGTGTGAATTGCATGTAGAGGGTGGTGAATGTAAGTATTTGCCTAACGGCTTCAAGGGTAAGTCCAGAATCAAGAACAGATTGAAGAAGCAATTAACAAAGGAACAACAAAAGGAATTGGAAGACAGCGGAGTTTTGTTCCTGAAGAGATTCTCCATGGCTGCTGCTGTTGCTGCTGCGCAGTCCACTACTGCATCAGCAAACATATCCAACGTTCCTATCTTGACGAGCTCCCTCACATCCTCCCTTCAACAAGAACAGCTGCAACCTCACAACCTCAACCTCAACCAAAACCACCTCCACCAACAACCACAACCACAGCAGCAACAACCACAATTCCAACACTCGCAGCAACTGTCACAGGATTGCGAAACTCCTTACTCAAATACCCCGGTTGGGCTGACTGTGTCGAATCTGACTCCCACCGTTCAATATGATTATCAAGCTAACAATTATCAAAATTTCCATCAAGGTTCTCCTTCGTCTATTCCATTACAACAAACGTCATCGAGTGCTGTTATGAGATCTACTCCAATAGCTATCCCCCAAGATACTGTGCTTGACGGATCACTTGACGGCTCGTTTGGCAACCACCCTTCTGCCTCCAACTTTACGGCACCATCATACTCTAACCAAATCTTCAATAGAGCAGGCTCTTACCTGAAGGAAGATTATGACGATGATTTTTGTTTGGATATTGATCAATTGAACAATGCTACTTTTAACAACTTTAACGAGATTATAAATTATATGAAATACGAGTCACAACCCTTCTTCCCAACCCCATTCAATGGACAATCTCAAGACCAACAACCCCAACCTGAACACTTCCAGCAAGACTTTCAGAGCTTCCAGCAAGTGGACAACTCACAGTTCACTAACCAACATGCCATCTACAACTAGATGATTTGTATTCAATTCCTTTTTAGAACTTTGTGTTTTTATCCGAGTAGAAGTCTTCTACTCCCTGATGTTCTATATGTTATTTATATATCTTGGGTTTTTTATAGGATATTATGTTTATAGTGAACGATTACTGAAGAGAGTGTAGGCTACGATTACAGCGAAAGTGGTTGGTATACGTTGATTTCTGTTGATGGATAAGTTGGTGTACGCTGGTGTAAGTTGGTTCACGTTGTAGGTTTTGGCTTAGGTTTGGAGTACTTTAGCATTTGTCATTTGTGTCAGACTACAGCATGCACGAAACGATTATCGTAAGCGTTAATGACCGGTTTGCCCGGTTGGGTCTACAGGGCTCACTTCAATTACATACCAATGCATTCTATTTATAACCTGCTACATTACCGAACCATCAGGCCGGATCGTGCATCACACTGATCCTGATACCAGGATGCGAATCTGCGTTGATGCTGCAGCCTTCTATTTGTAATCTATCACATTCTCATGCTAAATGGGGGGTGGACAGGGCATCTCGCCAGTTTGAAACAAGTACCGGTAGCTTGACATATATTTTTTGGTCGTTGGCCATAGTCAAAATCAAGTTGATGTAGTATGAGCGACTCATGTGGCAGGTTTGGAAACTCGGAAGGATGGCAATTCTGTCATACAATGGAGACTTTCGGTCCACCTTACAACCTGCTGCAACAGCAAGGCTCAAGTCTAGTTCTAGATTTAGGGTCTTCTGCAAGTGATCCGCAGAAGAACTTTTATCCCATGTGAAGGAAGTGGCATTTTGCTTCCCGTTAATAACCAAATCCGGAACATTCCAGCTGGTAACACTGGACTTGAGCTGCGCAAGAGCCTTGATGTCTTGAGCGAGTTTCAAAGGAAATGGCCACTCGAGGTGCCTCTTAGACAACCGCTTGTGTACGTAGGAAGCACGGCTCCACAACTTGGCCATTGGCTTGGCCACTGTGTTGAAGACGTTGTCGATGTCTTGTGACAAGTCGGAATTCGATTTCACGGTGTTGGCTTTGTTAAATAATAAGTCGTGATGGAACACCGCCGGAATCGCGTACGGCTCCGACGTAACATCCAACATCACAAATTCTGCTGCAAGGTGTCGTATTCCGACTTGCTTATTGCCGTTTGCCACCTGTATGTTGAGCTCCACAGGAATATTCAACTTCCACGAGTTGAGCTTTGATCTGTCCCAGCTATCTCCACGAAGCGACTCATGCGGAACATAGTCCACAATATAGGCTTGTCGAGGGGTTCTCACTTGAAGGGTGTTTATCATAACCGGGCCCTTCATGATGCTCTTCTTGAAGAGTGGGAAAATGAACTCATAGATGAAATCCAGCTTCTCAAAGACTCTAGAAGGCATTGGCTTATAAGGAAACTTTTCGATAGAATCGACTTCGTTCGAGGTGACGGTACTGACGGGTGTGGTGTTTGGCGCCAATTCATTGAGCAACTGCTCTCCTTCTTCAAGTACCTCCGCCGCCCGCTTTTGAATCAGACGAATGGATGTTTCGCAAGACGACAAGTCTGTGACCGTGTCAGCAGTATAAGGGGTGATCTGGACACGGTGCAGAGCCTCTTTGAGCACTACCAACTCGTCCTTGTCATACGCGATGCTCTTATCGTAGTGGGAGCGGTTTCCAAGGAAGCGACAACAGATCTTGTACTGTATGCTTATAGGGCTGTTTGCAATTAGAGAGCTTGTCTCGTGACCAATTGGTCTTGACTGTTCCCCCACGCTGGGGGGCAAAGCTGCGTGCTCGACAAACCCGTCGTCGCAGGACGAGTCCAACAAGTTGTGTGGTATTTTGAAGCTGAAGCTGCGGTGCCTCATGCTGCCGTCCGGAAGAAGCTGGCCGGATTTGGAGTAGCAGAAGTTGTCGTCATCGACCGGCCCGCTTTCCTGTAAGAAGCCGTTCGCAGGCTGCGAGCTCTTGGTTGCTTCCATGATCTCCTCTATGTTTGTGGGATACCACATGGCAGAGAAGTCTAGCATCTGGAGAATGGTCTTTTTGAAGGGTTTGGATCGACTTGGACCGGCCAATGATACCTCACATTCCAAAGAGATGTGGAACATGTCAAACGGGATCGGCTCGCTCCCTTTGTACAAGACCGTTACCTTGCCATTCACAACGTCCCCTTGTGCGTACTCCTTCTTGTAGATATCAACCGGTGTCTTTGGGAGGTAGTTCTTGCCAGCCTCCTTGAAGAAGTGGACCTCAATATCGATATCTTGAGGGATGCCAATGCCCAAGTCCTTGACACGCTTTAGCTTGTGGATCTGATCGAGCACATTTTCGTTGGAGCTGCTTGCAAGCACCGACACCGGTTGCAGGTGATTCGAGGTGACCGGTGTGGGGAGAATGCCCTCTCCGCTAAATGCAGAGTGCGTCGGCAGGAGCATCGACGGTTCTCCAGGCGAGAGAGTTCCGGTGCTTTCTTCCGGGGGACCCTGCACCGTTTGCCCCTCTCGGACCCCGTTATTGGTCGACTTCATGTGGATGTAGTACGACGGCAAAACGGTCCATGCTGCGTCCTCTGCCACTTGACTGTCGACATCTGGTTCGAGTTTAATGGTGATTTGCGGTACTTCGACTTGCTTCTTGCCTGTCGATCCTGCTTCTTCTTGTGGGTTTTCACCAGGGTCTGCTTTGCAGTTGCTCGCGTTGGCTTTTGCTAGAAAGTGTTCCGTCATTCCGTTCGATCCCACTATAACAATCACAGCTTAGAAACGCCACCAATGAGAGAGAAGTTGAGAAAAGTGTCGTTGGCGCTTCCGAGTAATCAAGTTTGAACACACTTCTTTGGCGTTTTTGGCTTATTTATTAAGGTTTCATTGTAACCGAGTTATTTAGGCGCGCGAACCTCTACAGATTTTCATCAATCTCAGATAACGATAAAAGCACTAGTAGCCTTCACATAATATCCATAAGTACCAGCATCTGATCGCTGCTGAGGACTATCTATTAAAGGTTGGATAGAGCTAAGTAACTTCTTGTGATCTTGTGCTATTTGGGAACTCTTATTCCTATTGGCGCACTCCCCCATACACTTGCGAGTTCAAGGAACTCTTTGACTAGCCAAAGATAGAATCTATGGCACTCTTTGGTTTTTTCGACTTCTTTGACTTCTTGGTCTTCTTGGAACTTGCTTCGAATATATCTTCTATGTCGTTTTTGGTCTTTTTCGGTTTGTCCTTGTCCAGGGTCAAATCCTTGGACTTGCTCTTTTTCTTTGTGGACCCTGCGAAGATGTCATCGATGCTAAGTGATTTGGAGCTATTATGGAGCTTCTTTTTTGGGTTTTCCGGCCACGATGGTGTGGTGGTTGGAGCTACGGGCTCGGAGGTATGATTTTCGGGCAAATTTTCGTGTCCGTGGGTCAGGTTTTGGTCGAGCGGCATGCCAAAGTCATCAAGTGGCACGCCCAAATCATCTGCCAGGTCCACACCCACATCATCCTGTAGAAAGTGGCCTGGTTCTGGGGTCAATTCGCCTATCAGACCCTCAAAAATCTTGATATCACCCACATTTTGCTTTCCTCTGCTCGTTTTGATGTACTGGCGGACTCCGTCTATCATGACTAAAAGCGAGTAGATGGAGCTGACACTTCCCACCAACGCAAAGCCCAAGTTGATGTACTGACCCAATGCAATAATCCCATGGAACTCATAAAAACACCGCTTAAAGATTTGGCCTACTACCAAGTACTTGATGACCTCTAGGATCTGCTGCTGCTTGTGGTGTGTGGGCGAGTCGTATGCTAACTTTAAGATCTTTCTGAGCTTGCGGTGCAATATGGCTAGGTATCGGAACCACCTCTGCTGTCGGTGCTGGTTCTTACTTCTGTGATATATCAAGTGGAGAATGTCATACTCTACCTGTAGAGTCTGTATTTGCGAGTCTGTGAGCAAAGGCATCTGGAGCTGGAACAGAGAGCGGTGTGCGCATCGCGATATTTTTTTTTTGACAATCTTTCACAAGAGACCACACTTGATCGACCAATATACCATGGCAAGCCAGTTGATTTCCGACTCTAGGGCGTTATTGCAAACCTCGCAGGCCGAGAAAGCATTGGAGGTCTTGACCCCTGAGTTTGAAAACCAGAAAGACAACGTGGAATTCCTCCAAATCTTTGGGGAGACGTTGTTAGAAAACAATAACGTTGAGAGCGCCTACGAGGTGTTAGTGAGGGCCTGTGAGTTGGACCCTGAAGCAGAAAAGGGAAGTGAGAAGTTCTTCTACTTGGGCCAGATCGTCGGGGGCCAGGACGGATTGAATTCCTTGGATATTGGGTTAAACAGGTTGACTGCACAGGTGAACCTTCTCGATGAGGACAAAGGGCAGCAAGACGCCGTGCTTGTGGAGTTGTCCAAGGTTTACACCACCAGCGAGGAATTGAACAAGTACTTGATCAAGAAGTTGAACCAGGGGATCTTTGCCAAGATTGAGATCTGGATGACGGACTTGTGCATGGAGCCCGAGGCCGAAGCTAAGTGCGACGAGCTCATCGACTACTCGCTTGCGCTCGACCCCGAAAACCCAGAAGCATTGTCGTTATTGGCATCCATCCGTATCTCAGAGCAGAGGAACGACGACGCCAAGACCGCCTTGGAGAAATCCTGGGAGTTGTTCCAGCAGAAGAAGACCACCTTGGAGGAGCACGCTACCGCCAAGCACTCCGGCGAGGACGCATTTGACGTGGGCTTGGAGTATGTGGAGTTGATCCAACCGTTGCTTACATTGGCCAAGTTTGCCATAGAGTTGGAACTCTACGATATGGCTGTATCTGTGGCCTCTAACATCCAAGACATTAATGAAGACATTTTGGATGCCTACTATTACGAGGCCTTGTCGTACTTGTTCAAGGGTAAAAAGGTTGTGGGCAGCGGTAGTGCTGATGATTATAGAGATACTGACAACGCAGTGTTGGTGAAGTCCACCGATGACGAAATCAAGGGCTGGTTATCGGAAGCAAAGTCTTCTCTTACACAGGCATACAGAATTATCAATAGTGACGGTGTGGATGCCGACCCCGATTTGGTTGACCAAATCAAGGTTTTGATTAAAGAGGTTGGTGGTCCAAACATGAGCGAGTTGATGCCAAAGAGAGTGAGGGACGATGAGTTTGACTGGGAAGACGAAATAGAGGATTAAGCCGGAGAGTAGGTTGGTGGTGAGCTGAATGTTAACTATTGCGGTATGGGTTTTCTACAAAATCATAGCGAAATGGGAGGTGAAATAGGATTGAGTTGCTATGGTTCATTCCTGTAGTCAAGGCAATCATTGATTATCTTGGTAATAAGACAATAATTGATTTCCTTGTTAATAAGATAATCATCGATTTTTCTTTGGCAATCATTGATTTCACCTTCTAGCCAAAGTTCGGACCCCCTTACAAAACTGGTTCGTGGACATTCATTCATATCTATATACAATTAACCAAAAGGCATGTCGTTAATTTTAGTAGGTCATAGAAGTACCAGCACAGCTAAAACGTTGAAGCTTTTGAGTGTTGGAGACCTGTAAGTCATTAATTTTAAAAGGGTGTAGATTACCAACTAAGTTGATGAGTTGACCATGTTTGCTGCTAGGATTTAGATATACCACTTTCATATGCGTAGAATACCCAGCTACCCCACAAGTTTAGGGTTAAGTTTGGTGAAGATTACTAGCACACATTACTGTTAAGTGCAGCTATGAGTTGACGATTTTGAAGTGACGACGTAAACTCCGACATCAACACGGTTAACTATACTTGCCTAACCCAACAAGTTGATGACATTGGGAACATCGTTGAAAAAGTCATTGTTAAAAAGATCAACCTGAAGGTTCTCAAAGTATTGGTCAAACTGGCCAATGCTTACTTCGCTCAAGGCATCATCGTGGACCAGTTCTGAGGCGCTACTTGTAGATTTTGTGGTGGATATGTGGGGCATCTGGTTGTAGGAGTCATAATTTGGGGTCAATGGATTCGGATCCTCGTTCTGAAGCATGTTGCGGATGGACGGAGCGGTGGGGGTAGTGGCCAAGGACGGTGTGGGCTGCGGTACGGCAATGACAGGCGTATCTTCGTCGTCGTCCAGCTTGACGGGCAGGTCGGTGGTGCTGGGGACGGCCGATAACTGAATGTGGGGACGCTTGTTGGGCTTGAGTGCCTTCTTGTGTTTTCGCTTGGACCGAGCCTTCATGTGCAACCGGTCCATAAAGTCTCTTGATAGTCTATAAATCTCATCGACAATCCACCAAGTGTCCTTGAATCTCTTCAAAGCGTCCATATAGTTTTCGATTCCCGGCCCGTTTGCGTCGTCGTCGGCAGGAACGTTGCCGCGCTTGATGAGCGACTTGGCCTTTCTCTTCAATGCTACAGCCATGGCCAACGAGATGCACCATGGGATGATGGGGATGTTCAACAAGTGCTGGTCCAGCATGCGGTCAAAGTACCACAAGATGTTGCGCGCTGCCTTGCTCGCGATTCCCTCCGGGACGCTGCTGGGGATGCTGGGGTCGTCGTACTTGAGCTTGAGACCACACACAATGATGACGTTTGTCACGACCCGCGACAAGAAGTGGGTGGTGTTGCTGACATAGTCGGGCCCGCCGTACATTTCGGAACTCTGCTGCTCTCTGGCGCACGTCTCAAACTCGATGCGCTGCACCTCGTCGCTGTTGAACAAGTGCATGCGCTCGTCAGCCTTGCGCCTGTTGATGTCGTTGTCGGGCACAAAGGTGGCCAAGGACATGTTTTCAATGGCACTGCCCAACTGGATCAACTTTAAAAAGTTTGGGTTGTCGTACGGCAATTCAACGTTGAAGTCGTCCTGCTTGATAAACATGCAGCGCTGGTTGACAATCGAGTTGAAGCGGTCAAACACGTAGCAGCACCACCACAAGTTGGTGGTGTACTTGAGACGGTCGAGGTCCTCTGGCTTGGGCGGGGTGAGTGGTTTCGTGTGGATCCCAATGGATATGGCCAAGTTGATTGAGTCTGTCAAGTCGTGCGAGCTCTTCTCGTTGCCCAAACGGTCAAAGTTGAAGTGCAACGACAAGATCAACAAAACAACTAGCCTGCTGAACTTGTCCTCGTCGCCCAACTGCGGCAAGATCAAGATAATCTGTCTGATTTTGTACTCCAAGTCGGTCATAAAGTTGACCAAGGCCTGGTCAAAGTCGGGCACGTCGCCGAAAACCCGCTCGAATATCGGTCTCGCCAACCCGTCCCGCAGCACCAGCAAGATCATCAGGTAGAGGAGGATGTTCTGACAAATGTCGGCGTTGAAATCCGACCAAAAGTGCTGCTCGTGCACCAACGGGAAAACCAGGTTGATCTTGTAAAAGAAAATTTCCGCAAGCTTGCGCAAGTCGTCTCTGGAAAACTGCAACTTGATGCTGGATAGCGTGAATGCGTTGATTTCTAGCAAGTAGCGGTAGATTGTGAGGCTCCTCAAGTGGAACTGCTTGAATGCGCCCAGCTTGCCAAAGTGCTTGATCTTGTAGTTGTCCTCCTGGTCGTTTTTGATGTAGACCCCGGACCCGTGCCAGATGCTGGTATCTTTAGATGCGTTGGTGATGATGGCCTTGGGATGCCCGCTGAACAAAAACTGGTACTTCAGGATGGGGTCCTTGCCAAAAATGTTGAAGTTGAACACCTCCTTCAAGTGACGGGGGGTGATTTGCGTTACGTCCTGGATCAAGAACTCTCTTTCGTAGATGCGTTCCAAGTCGGATTTGGGCTTTTCCATGGTCCGCGGCGACTCGCTGGGGTAGTACGGGTACTGGGAGATTTTGGGTATCTGCTGGGACATTACTGGGTGCATGACTAATGGTGTGTTGGTGACGGACGGGAGGGGGTGGTACTGCTGGAACCCAGGGAGCAGGGACTGCGTGTGTTGCGGCTGCTGGCCGGGCTGGCGGTGGTGCGGATGCTGTTGTTGCTGTTGTTGCGGGTGTTGGTGCAACTGTGGTGGTGACTGCTGTAGGTGGTGCTGTTGGTGTTGCTGGAGGGCTTGACTGGGGAGCTGCTGCTGGCGCTGGTGCTGTTGGTGCTGTTGGTGCTGCTGGTGGGCAGGACGCTGCTGGCTCGGTAGCTGCTGCGCTGGGGGATGCAGCCCGGCTCCGTGGCCAGTATACCCGGGCGGAATATAGGGAATCTGCGGCGGCACCTTGGGACTCACCGCACGCTCTCTCGGAGGCGACGAAGACGTCGACGAAACCAGTCCTGTTCGAGGCTTCGACTCGCCTTCCTCCTCCTTGACAGGTTTCTTTATCAAACTACATTCCCACTTATGTTTGCGGCAAGTCAAACAGCCCATCTTTTCGTAGTCCTTCAGTGTAATCTCACATTTCACACGCTTATGTCGGCAGTTCTGACAGCAGTGAAACGTCCTCTTTCTCGTCTTATAATTCGAATCAAACGCTGGAAAGACAAACATCCCTATCTATACGGTGCTATGTGTATATCAGCAGGGGTTTCTTCCCATTCCTTGCAATAAAAAAGTGCTGCCTGTTTTCTTTTTTTTAGTAGTGTATTTTATTTAGGAAAGATTTTTGTTGATTCTGGGGGAGTGGGGAAGAGATTCGATAATCACACAAAATACTTTTTAATTACATGTCCCAGAGAGTGACTAGGGCTGTGGTGTGGGATCTACATGCCAAGGAGAGGGACGGGTGGTGTGTAGAAGGTCTGTAGGAGGCTGGTGTGTGCGGTCCAGGGGGAGCAGGCGCGGCTCGGACAAGAGGAATGCTGAGAATTACACTGATTCGGGGGCAGTTCCCCTGCTGCGTCTTTCGTCTGTGGATTCTTACGACCGTGGGGGAGGATTAATCTGGAAAGCGGAAGATGAAATGGGGAAAGTTTAAATGCAGCGAGGATTGCGGCGGGCAAGCAGAAGCGTGCGGGTAGGAGCTGGTTGCTGCGAGTGTGACCGTTGGCTCTATGGCCGTACGCCATGCGCCCTAACGCTAGTTTGATAGAAACGCTTACTCCGACTCCATCGGCTAACTCCTGCAACTCAACTACTACTGGATTCAGTAGTGCTTCCAGGCTGGATCTCGTAAATGCCCGTGCAGCCTCTTGGGCACGTGATCCATTACACGTGCAACTACACTGGGCCCCACGCCAGACCCAGAAGGCGCCACTGCTGCCCTAATTGATACTGGTGTCTGCGAGTGCCCCAGCAACCTTTTCGCCAGTCTCCATCCGGTCACAGCCTATAGGCAATCATTTGCACTCAACCAAGGGCAGACCCAGCCATGCGTCTTGGGTTCAAAAGCGAATAGCGCAGGCCAAGATTGTGTGCGGTATGATCCGATAAGATTGTATTAGGAAGGTTTTATTTTGTCAGTTTGATTCATTTTGTGGGTCGTTGATTCTATCATTTGGTTGAAACAGATTCTATGTGTTTAAACGATACTATGTCATAGTTTGCATGCCTTAGATTCACAAATTCCATTCAATTCCATAATTCTATTCCATACCTCAATGCCATGCTTCAATTTTATAGTTCAGTCCCTTAGCTCAATACCATAGCTCAATTTCATAACTCAATTCCATATCGTAATCGCACTGTTGCAACTACCTATTGTGGTTGCGAAACCACCCAAATTGTTGTCAATTCACATGTCACATTTAGTTCTTGTGATAATCGGACAATCTTCACCTCAAGCAGACTCATGGATTTGCTCCGTAAGTATCCGTCACGCAATGTCAGAGTTCTTCAAATCTAATGAAAGCCTAAGTCTGTGAGTGCACCCAAGAGCACCGCAAGAGCCCCACAACGGCTCCGGGCATTGCATAGATGACAAGGACTGCTAGTCCTAAACGACGAAAGCACTTCATTTAAACAAGCCATCTCACGTTTCCTGGAAAATTAAGGTTATTAATATACCCCTTGCTGTTTAAAGTTTATAATTCCTTTATCCTTACTACGGAAAATCAAAATGTCAGTTTTCACCTGCCTCATGGCAATGGTTTGCAGCCACTCGTGAACAAACTCCCTTATGTCATTTACTCCTCTTCTTTTCTGCAAAAGACAGGCAAGATAAGAGTTAAATATGTAAGTAGTAGTCACATCTTATACAAATCGGATGACCGAGGTTATGATATGTCCGTGAACTACGTCCCCACCATGTAGTGTTGCACCTATCATTAACATTTGAAACCCTAAGCTGGAGATCGGACATGCATGCACTATAACTCATCCGGGGGGAGGATCTACATTGGGGTCCTTCGAGCTCTACATCAGTATAAGTATCTATATTTCTGCTTGCATTCTGAAACATCAACCACATACACTATTGGGTCTTGGACTTTAAAGCAGGTTTAGAAGGACTCACTGATCACCATTCCTATTTCAAGATTCTCCAACCAACAACAAAATAATGTACATTGAAGTAATACTGAAAAGGCTGGATTCGCTGGGTCCAAGTACAGGTGCAATATGTGGCATCGTCATTACCATATTCGTTTTAGGAGCCATTTCCAGCTGCGTGGCATGGTGCAAGATAGCATATAACCGGGAACGGCATGAAAGTGGCACGTCTACCATCCAAATTGGGCTGCGTTATCTTACACTGGATGGAAACCAGGAACATAAGTCAACAACCGTCACCGTGGATGCCAGAGAGTTACAGAACTCTGGCAACAATGGAGATTTACAACCTGAAGCAGCCCAACCTCCCATTCGACTTAGCACTATCGAGGAAGATGCATATGATTCTGATGTTCGAAGCATTCCAGGTCCGCTTGCCACCATGAATCAAGGTGATTTTGATATCTCTCGACCCCCTCCTCCCGCTTATACTAGATAGCTCCATTTTCATACCATTAACAAATCGGCCAACTGTAGGTCTATTTCATTTCAGAACCAGACTTCGAAGCACAAATGATAGAGAAATGGGTTGACAGCTAAATATGAATTATTTGATCCGTTTTGCAACATAATTGTGGTAATTTGCTGAACAAATCAGAACATGACGAAAAGCATTTACTTCGGAGGAAATATATGTGTATTCTCGGGACCCTTTTGAGAGGAATATTGATTATGACGTAGCTCTGATATGATCGCTGCCTTAATTCTCATAATTGAAACTGAAGGTTCAAATCCCTAGCTAAGTAAAATGCTTTGAGACTGAAGGAATTCATTTATCAAAATAACATCACCAGTTCACAGGGTTTGCAAGACCCGAGAGAGCTGGATACAATTGCGAGATCAATACTGAACTGGTTCATAACACTGTTCTAGAACCCAAGCAACAAATCTGGTATATTTGCAGAGTTATGGAACATTTCAAGTCTGTTTGAGTTCTCTTGGCATAGTCTAAAGTTCATATACGAGCTTTGCGCAAAATATGAATACAAACCACGACAACAGTCACGACTGCACTACTAAATACGTACTCAACGCTCATCTTCAAGATAGATATATTTAGGCATTATTTACGCAGGTATGCTGCTAACTTTAGTGATCTTTAAAATAGCATTCAGTAGAAACGATCCAAGATTTACGAACTTCGAGTTCCCGAAGATCTGGTAATAAATTCTTCGTGCAGCATGATTTTGCAGCAAGATGAGACTAACTGCAGCTTCAAAGCTAAGACCTCAGACTAACTCAAGGTATGAGATATCCAACGTGCAATACTACTATCTAGTCACGGGTCGTAGAGGCAAACCAAAAAGCGTATCCTTCGGACGTTTTCCTGGAGTGTCTGATAATTGCACATGTACAAGAAAACCCTCGAATCACGCGCGATGTGCACATAACATCTCAAATTAACTTTATCTTGTTTCAACAGCTCCACCAATGACTACCAACCATAGGCCCACGTTGGAGAGCAAGAGGGGTAAGCAGGCGCCCATAAAGGACAGTATCGTCCATGCAAGATCACTAGCACTGCATTCCAAATTGAAATATCGTAATGACACTACGATAGATGAAGATACGGGAAAGGCCGCTGTTGCGGAGCTCAAGAGGGAGTTACTTGAGCCTGACCAACCTGAGATGAAAAGACAACGAGTAGCCACAGAAGCACTGGACGACAACAAAAAACTTGATGTGGTATCAGCAGGTGTTGCTAGTAGCGACGAGAGCAGCGACAGTGAGTCTGAGTCTGAGCTTCTTGCAGAATTGAACAAACTTAAGCAACAGGATAACACCAAGACCAATTCAGAGTCGTCCGACGATGAGGATTCAGATACAGAAGACCTACTTGCTGAATTGCAGAAGATACGAAAAGAAAATAAAGAAGCAACTTCCAGCAAAGCCAATGTGGAGCCAGAGGCGGAACGCCAACAGAAGAAAAGCTGGAGGGCAAACAAACTATTCAATAATAAACCCGCAGATACTGGCAAGAAACCCACTTCTTTCACTAACGACTCATTAAAGTCAGACTTCCACAAAGACTTTATTTCCCACTACATAAGGTAGTGCAATACTACCGTCATGTGATTTGCTCATATCAGTTAACTTGCTTCAGTTCTCCCCCTCATATATTAAAGCTGTTTACGGTTGAATACGGAGTAACTCTCCCTATTAATGCATTCATAGAATGAAACTTTGTTTCTCTTACTTAAATAACTAATAATACACAATAATCAAATATTTTTGTTAGCAATCCACTTAGAATTGGCCTTCTTGTTGAATTCTAGCATCCAAATGGTCTATTTCTTCTTTCAAACTAGCTTCTTCAACAGTCTTGACTAACTCCTTGGTGCACTTGGCAATATCAAACGAGATACCAGCCAATCTTTGCTTGAAGTTTTTGTCCGCAAAGTCTTGGTCGCTCTTGTCTGAGTTTGGTCTGCACAAGATGTTCATACGGTGGTCGCAGTCTTCCAACGACCTGACAACCCAGCTACCGTGCTCCTTCAATTGGGCGTTTCTGGTTTGGTTCATAGACGTGTTGGTTGCGTCAGTCATTTGCAGAATCACCTCGGTGATAGCCTTGGACTTGTCACGCAAATCCCCACGAGTCGCATCTGGCTTCTTAATGGCGGAAAGCAACGATTGAATGGTGGAAATGACTTGAACAGTTTGATGTTCCAAATAAAGCAAAACTTGAGTCAATGTGTTATCTGGATCATCGATATCAAACAAGTCAATGTTGAATGTAGCTGCTGCCATCGATTTTCTGTACTCTTGTCTTTGTCTTGCTTGGCTTTCCTCGTCGTCACTTTCAGACTCGTATTCGGAGTCCTCTTCAGAATCACCTTCTTCAGAAGATTCTTCATCGGAATCTTGGTGATGTGCTGGTGGAAGAATGCTGACGGTCTTGGCTCTCTTCTGTTCAAAGGCAAGTGTCTTGCCTTGCTCTGGAATTGCTCCCTTGTGTGCTTCGGCTGGCTTATCGGACTTGTAGCTCAATGGAGACACTGGTTGTGACTTGAAAGAAGTCTTTGTTTCAGCTCTTTCCAAGTTTCTGAGTGGTGATTGCTCAATGTCAGAATCATCGCTTGCATCCGGTGTGCCACCAAATGCTCCTGGGATACTTGGCTTTTGGATAGCCTTGTCGTTCAAATCGATTGTAGTGTCTGATGCAGTTGAAGACAGTGGCTTGCGCAAGTCCCCGTTGGCTCCGTTCTCGTCCCCTGCGGTGGTAGTCAACTTGTCTCTAATAGATTGGAAGAATCCCTTATCGTTTTTAGCTGGCCCTAACTCATCTTGAGAAGTTTCTTCATCCTTTGAAGGTGTAGTTTCGGCGGTCGAAGTCAATACCTTTTCGGTGCTGACGTCGTCTTCTGAGTTGTTTGTATCTACGCTGAAATTTGGTCTAGCGTTTCCTTCGTCGACTGCTCTGGTGGACCTTGGATCAGTATCAGAAGTCAACCTATCTCTTATGCTTTGGAACAAGCCCTTCCCTTTTGCTACAGGCACATCGTCGGGGCTGGCAAGTGTATCGTCATCGTCATCCTCTTGCTTCTCTGAGTTCATGGAAGGAATCGAATTTGCAGTAGACTCGCTAGATATGTCGGCTGCAGAGACCTTACGAGCAGACTCAACAGCAGTGGCTCCGACTCCAACAACGGCAGCTCCGGCAGCCAAAGCGGTTGCAGACCCGGAAGCACCACGAACACCACCGTTAATGGTGTGCTGGTTCTCAAATGGGGAAGCAAGTCTTTGATCGCCTCTCTTTGGGAGTTGATTGTCACCTACCTTTGGCTTGTTCTCCTTGCCAGTTTCAAATTGTCTAACCTTGTCTAAGATGTTGGCTCTTCCTGGGGATGTGCGGTTTGTTGAACCATTTGAAGATAAGCTCTCAGAGGAGTTGTTGAGTTTGTTTGCGTAAGTCAAGCCTCCATTAGTCTTTCCTTTTGGAGAAGAAGTGCCTGCAAAGTCATGCTCTGCATTGCCTTCAAACTTGGAAGCCAAAGCATTTATGTTCTTACTTCTTGGAGAGTCTCTTCTAGGTGAAGGTGATTCTGGGGCATTTTGGTTACCAGAAGTGACCTTGGAGTCACCGACTTTTTGAATATTAAGCTTGGTTAAAGATTCGCTTCTGTCTGGGATGCTCGCATTCAAGTTTTGGTTGGAGGAGCTCTTCAAAACGCCTTTTGGTTCACTTGGAGCTTGAGTTGCAGCTGGTTCTGAAGATTGGACAGATACGTCTTCTGAGTTAGAATGAGCAGATGACTTTGATTGCAGCCTGGCGAGACCAAAGGGTGAGAACTTTCTAAGAAAACTCAGTGCAGAGGAAGCAACGGTTGCAGAAGGAGCTTCGTCAGAGGCATCGTTTAATCCTCTTGCTTGATTTGCAGCAGTGGTGTTTCCGTTGGTTGCAGATACAGCGTCCACAGAAGCAGTGGTGATAATTGGAACCGCGGTTGGAAATCCGTTTACAGCACTTCTTGCTGAACCGTTAACTTCTGTATTTTCTTGTGCAGCTGCATTGTCACGTGCCTTGTTAGCCATTCTTAAAGGTCTTACGTCGAAGCCATCCTTAGCGCTATTTCCCTTACGATTGGGACTGTTCCTGGTAGCAGCTTCTATGCTGGAAGAGTTAACTGTTCTTGAGTTTTCGGAATCCTCGTTCAATTTTGAGGCAGAAACCAAGTCGCATAAGGTGAAGCAGATCTCACCAATCGACCTCTCTACTACAATCTTAGGCAAAAGATTGGAGTAAACAGCATAGTATCTAGTTGCTGTTAATGCATAGCTGACGGCTTCTCTAAGACAAATAGAGTGCTCATTACTGTTAAAGTGTTGGTTGTCACCCTGAGTTGCGATTTCATTAGCCAAAACAGAGATCTTGGAAATCTTCTCAAATAAGATATCACTCTCAAAGGATGGGCTGGATAAATAAGTGATGAATGTTTCAACAAGGGCTTGCAAGTCGGAAACTAATTTTATGGAGATTAAGCCGTGTGGTGCGACAAAGGACTTCAATTGTGCAGAGGTTAAAAGCGCTTTTGAAAGATCGGACGAAATGGATTTGGAACGTGCATCTTCGTACTTCAGTTGCCATTTGGTGACATCGTTCTTCAATTCGACATAGGAGTTACCACGAGCTCTTGATCTTTGCGAAGTGTGGTCCAAGTTCGTTAGCTTATCGAAAAACGATTCCATCTCCTTTTGCAAGTTGTCCTTTCTTGGTGCACCACCAGAGCTAACCAGATCGACCGATTTGGCGGCACCACCCAAAGCAAGAGGAGCGACTGGATTGGAGGCAGCGGAGTTTTGAAGGTTTTGGATCTCCATCTGCAAAGATGTGTTCTCGTTTCTTAATGCGTCTAGTTCCTGGGGCCTTGGCAAGTCCTTGTTGGTTTGGGCCAAGGACTCCACTTCTTTTCCAAGTTTCTTGTTCTGAGAGACGGTCAAATCGTAGTCGTCTGAAAGTTGAAGATACTTTTGTTCCAACAGCTTTCTTGCGTTTTCGGATTGGGAGAGTTGCTCACGGAGCTCGCTTATTATCGATTGGCTTTCAGGCTCTGCAGCTGCATTATTACTTGGATGAGGTGCAGCAGCCAGGGACTGGTTATGAATACTGAGAGGGGCCTCTTTGTCATGTGAAACGGCGCTCGCTGGAGCTTCGTCTTCTTCGTCAGCGTCTTCTTCGTCACTTGACCAGGTCAAGTTTGCCTTTGTTGGAATGACTGTGGTGGATTGAATACCAATGGTTTGGTTTTGGACGTCGGAGTTCATGGAGGTGTTCTGATGCGAGGGAGACTCGTTCAAGTTGTCCTCCTCCTCCTCCTCCTGGATCTTATCGGCAGTAGCCAAGTTTGATGTTGGGGTGGTCTCAGATAATGATTGTTGGGTGGCCTCGCCACTAGTTCTTGAGATTGAGCGGCCGTGACCGTTGCCTACCTGGCTTCCGACCTGGTTGCCAGTCTTGCTTGCGCTCCTGCTGTGGGAGGACTTGCTTTGCTTGCTGTGAACGCTGGCAGTATCCGAAGCGCTTTCATCCTCAGGTCTGCCGACATGTAACCCTCTTCTCTCAATTTCGTATGAAATATCACTCACCAAGTCCTTGAATCTACTTTGCGGTAAAGACGACAACTTTTGTCTGGCTTGATTTCTCTTGGGGTGAAACGACGACTTGGGAAGCAAGTAGTCTGGCTCGCCCCTCGACTCGTCGATCCGTCTCTTCAACTCATCGTGAACGTCAGTACTCAATTCCCGAAATTGAGCGCTGCTCAACTTCAATAATTTCTCCCTGGCCCTAACCGCTCGTGAGGAATTCGATTTGCTTCTGGCGTTCAGATCATCCGATATGTCAAGAAACTGCTTTAAAACTGTATAATGATGAACTAAGCTAGACTCACTCATCGTATAACTAGATCTTACCCACTACTATACCTTGTAATGAAGGAGAAACTAAGTCCTGTTGTAGAAAATGCTGGTCAAAAACAGTTGTTTTAAAAAAATCAAAAGCGCCAAACTTTTTTTTTTGGTAATTTCAACTCCAATTTTTTTTGCAGTTTAATTTTTCCTCTCCCTTTGGATTGTGAGAGGTCCTTTTGGCTGAGTAGACAACGCCGGAATTTGCGAACAACGAGGTGTGGAGACGATGCAGTAGGAGAATAATACGATCCTCGCGTTGTAGAGTAGGTGGAGGCGTACTGGAGTGGTTTTACAAGTACTTCGGAGGGCCTGGTTTCTACGAGAATGGCACGTTGTCCTCCGTCCCGCCACTTTTGTGCTCTGATCTAAGGGCTATCAAATCAAGACTCCAAATGAGACGCGTCAAATAGTTTATAATTTTTTCATGTCCAGATTAGCCGCTGCGTAAAGTAGGGAGGATTCTCATACAAAAGTCAGGAATGCACGCGCATCAGGCATTGTGTTACCAGTGTGCTTTGTATCCGTTGTAATTGTGCTGGCTAATGGGGGAAGATACTGTGCTTGTGGATAAAGGGGGCGAACAATAGACGCGAAATTTGGTACCTATATGTTGTCACAACAAACAACGTTGGATGAATAGGAAGAAGAGTGGGAGGTGGCAGGTCCAGAGAAATTGCAAGGTATGTCAAGATGTGGTTGAGCAGGAGGCTGGTAGGACGCTCGGGGTTGGGAGTGGTCTGTACCTCACTAAACCATAAACAGTAATGTATAAACAATTACAGCGCAACGTGTCGCCCTTAAATCTCTAAAATTACCGGTACATGATTACGTCAAGTACATGCAATCAACGATAATGGGAAGTGGGTCTTACTCTCGCCAAGTGTGGGAAGAATAAAGGATTCTGCAATTGCAGAGCAATTGGGCCTCATGGGCGCGTTTCTTCGTGTACACAAGCGAACCTCACGCCAGTTTTGCAAGGTGGAATTTCACTATCGTTGGAGGAGCCAGCGTCAATTTTGAGCACCAAAATGTGCTCATGTGATCGAGATTTTCCGTGTGTCGAGTGCACGCAAAGGCATTTGCTACTTCATATTCCCACTCACGTAGCAGGGTACGGAGCGAGGGTGTAGCGGTGGTAGTTGAGCCACGTGGAGCTTCCTGCGTGCCTCCTATATGTGATGACTGTGTCTGTGGAAGGCTAACAAGAAACACAGCTATTTGATTTTGAGATCCTTTGCCTGTTTTTGATCTGCTTGATTCGTGCGACAAAACCATCCACAGTAGAAGTACATTCCTTACCAAAATGTACAGTTGACACGTTTGTGAGCATGACATTAGATGGCGGGCCCAGTTTCTGTGTTATTGAGAACTTCACAGGTTGCTTTGGATTTTTGATTTTGCTCTCCGATATGTTGCACTTCATTTTGCATCCCTGTTCCGGAACCAGAAATGAGAGCACACCAAAGGTTTCTTGGTACAACAAATTCTAGAGGCTTTTAGTAGATTACTTGAGATGGTATGAGATATACTCGTACAAATACTCTGAGAAGTACTCTGAGAAGTGGTCTGAATATGGCTCTTCTGCGACAAAACACACTGGGACGATGAGAACTAGTCTATTAGCCCCACACCCCTACAATCAATTACTCTCCGTCCATTAACTATGCTTGCTATTTACATGATCTACTATTTCCTCTCAACAACTACTGCGGTGATTTCTTCTAAAGTTGGCTTGTCTCCAGAAAGAAACTTTTCCTGTATGAATTCTTCGGCAACCTTCTTACCATGCAGTAAAGTGACGGCACCCACCAAGGCATAGAGCATCTGTGCACTGACCTTTAATTCGCCGCTACTTTCAAAGTCCACACCGTGATTGTACGAGTTCCAAAACATAACGGTGTTTAACTTGTTTGCCTTAGCAAATAATCCCATGGATGTACGTCCGTTCAAAGCTCTAGACAAAGGAGTACCCAAAACATCTAAATTCTTGCCGTTTATGGCGTTTTCGGTGGAGGTTGGCATTTCAATCACGTACTTGCTGAGGTATAAGTTGACGAGTTTGGATCCCATGGCGGATAACTTTTCATTGTATGGTTTGATACCGTTCCCAAAAGACTTGTGTGTCAAGACTTGCAACGATAATTCGTCTGAAATGGAGTATTTGGAACCCAAAAATTGGTTGATGTGCTCCAAGTTTTCTGGTGCTGTGCCGTACTTCAACCCGGTTCTGGTTTGGAAAACCTCCTCTGGGTCCTTCTTGAGACCAGCCACTCTTGGTCCCTTATGCAAATACACGCTTCTGCTAGATATGCGCATGGCGCTGTGGTTCCAGACCTTTGGCTGGCCAGCTAATTGTCGTATACTCATGGCTGGGTGAACCTATCCTTTACTTTTTCGTTGATGAAACCAAAAATTTTTCATGGGTCTCACAAAAAAACGGGCCCCCATAAGCACTTACGTAAGCGTCTCTCGCGAGTGCGTATACAAGCACCAAAAATCTTGCGATGGCCATCGTTAACCAAGCATGGATATCTTTAGGATTTTGAGTAGGGGAGCAGCCCTTAAGAAGACCAAGGACATCACCACCAACTACTCCACTCCTAAGAAGGAGGAAAAGAAGGAAGATGCCTTGGAAAGTCAGATTGACAAGGAGTTGGATTTTTTCCACGTTAGAAAGCACAAGAAGACCGAGAAGGCAGACACAGCACCAGCAAAGCAGGACAAAAACAGCCAAGATGACGAAGAGGAAGAAGCCGAAGCCGACCTTCCTTTCGAAATTCAAAATGAGCAAGATGCTCTTAGATTGCGCGAAGCAAACAGAGCCAAGATCACCGGGGAAGACATTCCTTTGCCCATTGGATCATTCCAAGACTTGGTGGGCAGATTCAAGATGGACAAGAAGTTATTGCAAAACTTGATTGACAACGAATTCATTGAGCCCACTGCCATTCAGTGTGAGTCGATTCCAATCACATTGAGCCACCGTGATTTGATAGCATGTGCCCCCACTGGTTCTGGTAAAACACTTGCCTTTGTGATTCCTTTGGTGCAGACCATCATCGCCAAACAAGTGCAGAAGAACCACGGGATTCGTGGGTTGATCATCTCGCCCACAAATGAGTTGGCCAACCAGATTTTCTCAGAGCTCGAGACCTTGACTAGAGGTAAAAAGCTCAACTGTGCCATCTTGTCCAAGCAATTGGCAGGGAAGTTGAATAACAAGGTAGTTTTGTCGACCAAGTTTGATATTTTGGTCTCGACCCCATTGAGATTGATAGAGTTGGTTAAGAATGAAGTGGTTGATTTGACCAAGGTCGAGGAATTGGTGATCGATGAGGCAGATAAGTTGTTTGAGCAGAATTTCGTGGAGCAAACCGACGCCATTTTACTGCATTGCGTGTATCCAAAGCTTCGCAAGTCGATGTTTTCTGCCACCATCCCATCTGGGGTGGAAGAAATGGCGCACTCCATCATGAGAGACCCCATCAGAGTGATTGTGGGTCACAAGGAAGCAGCATCCAACTCCATCCAGCAAAAGTTGGTGTACACCGGTAACGAAGAAGGAAAGTTGATAGCCATAAGACAAATGATCCAGCAGTCGGAGTTCAAGCCGCCTATCATCATTTTCTTGCAGTCCATCACCAGAGCCAAGGCGTTGTTCCATGAATTGTTATACGACAGACTCAACGTGGATGTTATCCACGCCGAAAGAACACCCAAGCAAAGAGACGAGGTGATCAAGAGATTCAAAAACGGTGACATTTGGGTGTTGATCACCACCGATGTTCTTGCTAGAGGTGTGGACTTTAAGGGTGTCAACTTAGTCATCAACTATGATGTTCCGCAAAGCGCTCAAGCGTATGTCCACAGAATTGGTAGAACTGGTAGAGGTGGTAGAGAGGGTAGAGCTGTGACATTCTTCACCAAGGACGACACTCAAGCAGTCAAGCCGATCATCAATGTCATGAAACAATCTGGTTGCAGTGACGGCTTCAGTGATTGGATGAATGACATGGGCAAGTTATCCAAGGACGAAAAGAAGAAGATTAAGAAGAATGAAATCAAGAGAAAGCAGATCAGCACTGTTCCTAAGGTTGTTAAGGAAAAGAGAAAGAGAAGACAGGATATGATAGAGGCTTCGAAAAAGAGAAAAGCAGAGGGTAGGGTGAGACAGGAAAGGACTTGAGAGGAGTAGCATAGGATTCCGCGCGCAAAGATATTGCGACCTCCGGACTTGTGCGAAGTACAAATAATGCATTTTACGTTTTAGTGGTGTAGGTATTGAAGGAAGTAGTGGTAGTAGTAGTGGTAGTGGCACTGAACTTAGAAACGCTAAAGGTGGTAGTGGCACTGAATTCAGAAACGCTAATGGTAGAGACCGTTGAAATTGTCGGTTTGCATTCAAGGAACATCAGTGGACCCTACTGTGGCACGCACAATGACTTCAACTATACATATAACATTCAACTTTATAACCCAAACCTACTACTATATTTCTATTCAGTTGCTTAGTCTCAGCTACGTTTTATGATACTCTCATATTTTTCGTCTTATATTATGATACAGGCATGCTAACTAATCAACATGTCGCTTCGGACGTGGCACTAGTCCTGCTTCTGCTCCATGCTCCCCAATAAATATCTAATGGTGTTCGTGGTGGCCAAAGGATGGGTAACCAATGATCTTTCTTCTACCAATGATTTCACCAACAGAGAAGAAAGCCAACAATTGAGTACCGTAAACAGCAGCCTTGATACCACATTCCTTGGTTGGCTTAAATGCAGCAGCCTTTTGGAGGAAAGCTTGTTGTTGTTGGGAAGACTTGAGGAAGTTGACAGCGTTTTGGTAAACTTGTTGGAATTGTTGTGTAGATGGAGGAGCCAAACCTTCCTTCTTGTAGACAATCTTACCAAGTTCAGCAGTGACCTTACCCCAGTAAATAGCACCGTTGGTTAATTGAGTGGTCTTGGTGGTCAAGGAAGAAATGAAACCAGTGGCCTTGGAAACAATAGCTGACATCTTTATCGTACTGTAATGAAGTGTTTTAATTTTTCATAGGCGAGAAATTTTTTTTGAACAGCCAATGAGAGCCACGACAGTTGACTGCCTAATCGGGAAGGTGGTTGCAATTCAGCGGGACACTGTTGGGCCCTTGGTGGTTCTCAGAAGAGGGTGTTGGAAGGTTACTTTAGGGTTGCCTACAAACTGGAGAATTTTCGTTGAAGGATTTCTTTAGTCTAAGTCAGAAACCCACTTAACTGTGGCCCACCACCCAAATGGGTTTTGCAGCTCCCATAGCGAGTCACTATTCTCAGGCTTCAGTACTGCCTGACTTGTAGATATGATTTTAAGGGACTTCATTGTACGTTGACACTCAAATCACTGCTGCCCAAGCACATTATTCAGACTTTGCTATTTCAGTCCTCGCGAGGATACTAGTACCCACTGCAACTAGTGCTCACTATACAAACCACTCCAGACCTCTAACCGAAAGCTACTTACAAAGCTACATACAAACCGCTCCGAAACCCAATCCCGACTACGCAACTACACATAAACCGCACCAAAACCCAACCCCTACTACAAAAACACTTCCAAACCGCAGTTTATCGTATTAAGCATTCAGACCTCTGAATTCGTAAATCACTAATTTCATATAAATCAATACACAACTAAAGCAGGACACCAAATCTATCTGGGAAGAGGACTGGTGCAATCAAAGTCCAGCCATACAAGATGTAGCAGACCCAGGAAGAAACAATCTTGACCCAACTTGAAAAGTAAGTTCTACCGACAGGCATAAAGTCGCCCATGTCGTCTTGCTTGACATTCATGGTAAGCAAGGTTGCAACATATTGGGTTGCAAGGAAGAAAATGATGTGGAATAATGCGTAGTTGTACTTTACTTTTTCTTTTTCCTCTTCGACTCCACCGGCCTCTTCGTCGTCGTACAAGTCGACTTGGTTCAAGGCACTCTCGGGTAAGGAGCCCTCGTCGACCGCCTGCTTGATGGCTTGGTAGCGCATTTCTCTTCTGGCAGCAGGTTGCTCGGAAACAGGGGTGTCTACTCTGTCTGCAATCTCGCCAGCGAGAGAGGTGTTTGCAGCCGCTCTGGTGGTGGTATATGCAATGGCCACAAAGGTGAAGAAGGCTCCAAGCACCACCAGCGCCGTTCTGGTTCCCTTGGACCGGATCAACGGGTTGCAATACTTGTCATCTGGTTCGGAAGCAACTGCACTCATCACTAAGTAGGTGCAGTACACCACCACCATCAGCGCCTGCGCCAAACCCGCGTGCGGGTTGTACTCTTGTACGGTTTGGTTGATCGACAAGAAGGTGATGACAACACAGAACACCAAGTTGAGCGAAATGGCAAGCTTGTTCATGCCACAGCCCTTTCCTGCAAAAAACCAGTACATAAGGACCGTAAGCACAATAGTAACAAAGTACATCGACAAAGTACCGCCAATAAGCAACTTCTTCCAGAAACCAGCCTCGCCGTCCTCACCGGTCAACTCCTCTATCTCGATTCTCTCCAAGCACTTCTCAGCCCAGTCATGAGCAAACTCAACCAACAAAACCAAACCAATCCCCAAAAAGATGGTGGAAAAGATAATTGAGATCTTGTTCCCGTAAAAGATGAAGAAACTATCAGGTATAAGCAAAAAGTTAGCAAAGATAAGAGCAATCCACACACCGATCTTCATTCTCCAGCACCCGTTCTGGATTACCGCACGAGGATTACGGGTGGACTTGACGTTGAACAAGAGCCCAGCCAACATCAAATGCAACACTGCGAGGGCAAAATTGATTCTATGGACCAGCGTGAAACTGACACACTCCTTGCCATCAGGCCCACACTTGTTATTTATAAAGCCAAACGACGCCTTTTCCAATCGCTTGACGATGAATGGTGACATTACGATCCACGACAACAATGAGTTGACAAGAAGCATGATGGCGTAGGAGATTCTGGTCAAAATTGACGAGGTGAACGTTCCTCCAAGCGTGGAGCAAAACGCAGAACACGCTGCTGCACCCAAACAGCTGGTGAGCGACAGTAGCGGAATTAATGGTAGGGATATGGCTGCGCCCATGGTGGTGAATTCGTAGCTGGTAAATAAAGGTGACCGTTGTACTTTTTTTTTTGCCCTTGCAATTTTGCGGATTTCCATATTCCACGCAAAGCCATGTTCAGGAAGAGAGACGAAGTCATACAGCCCCGGGCAGGCATTGCACGTCCTGGAGGGGCCGGTATCCAGCGTGGTGCACCTGTTGCTGTTCCGGGGAGGATTGGATCTCCTAGTGGGAGTGGAGTTGGCGCGGGTGCCAGGCCCTTGGGCAAGCCATCGCTCTCATCTCAACAGCACGAAGTCAAGACGGTTGCTGTCCGCCCATCACTTGTCACATCTCAACCAACAGTGTCCACAGGTGTTCCGGACTTGGACAAGGTCTTGTTGCACCAGGGCTTGCCCACAGGCACGCTGTTGTTGGTGGAGGAGTCGGGCACAACCGACTTTGCGTCTGTCGTCTTGCGCTCCTTCACCTCCCAAGGTATCTTTCACAGCAGGTTGGACAACAATACTCACTGTATAGTGGTTGGAGTCAGTCCGCAGTGGTCCAACGATTTGCCTGGCTTGTACAAAGGGACATCCAAAGATCAGAAAAAGGCAAAAGTTTTGGAGAACGAGTCCAAAGTGAGCGTCTCGAACTTGGCCAACTCCAACAACATGAAGATTGCGTGGAGGTACGGCTTGCATAAGGGGTCTCCTGAACCGTCCGCAGAAAACCAGCTGTCCCAGCAGTACGAAAACTATAACCACCAGTTTGATATCACTCAAAAGTTGGTTCCTGGGCCCAGTGCCTCGGAGATCACATACGTCCAGCTCTCCGCCAACTCGCTGCAAATCATCCAGCAGATAACCTCAGTTGTCGAAAAGCAAGTTGCTTCCAACAAACTAGTGAGAATCGTCATTCCTGGGCTCCTCAACCCATCCGTATACCCACCAGCGTGCTCGTCGCACACCTGGGTGGTGCCTTTTGCGCACTCTCTCCGGGCCTTATTGCACAAATATCCAAACAACCTTGTGTTGATATCCTCGGTGGCAGTCGACTTGTATCCTCGGGAGGGTAGCTTGATAGGTATCTTTGAGCATATCTTCGAATCGGTGGTGCATTTGCAGCCATTCAACCAAGAGATGTCGCAGTTGTTGGAAAAGTCCTACAAAAATGAACCTTCCAAGATCCAGCATGGGTTGGTGAATATCATCAAGTTGCCCGTGTTGTCTGAAAAGGGCTACATGAACGTAAGAATGGGCGAATATGCTTTCAAGAATGGTAGGAAGAAGTTTGAGATTGAGGAATGGGGAATTCCTGTGGACGATGGTGAGAAGGAAGAGCAAACCAAAGTAGATGTCACATTTTAGGACTTTTTGAGTGCTAGTGACTATCTCTGGACTTTGATAATGATTGAATATATAGATATAGATAATGATAAATGGCTTTGGCCACGGTTTGATATGGAGTAGGTTATGAAAGTGAGTTTGTGATGTTGTTAAAGAATAATGATAAGTGCTTTTTTTGAATAAGCGAATGCCCCTTAATGAGGTGGGTTTTCTTTGGGAAGAGAAGTTTGTAGAGGGACTTTTGAGCTGTGAGTACATTATGATATCTGCCTTGAGCTAATGTCTCAACGGCCTATATAGGGTTTCAAAAACAATGGTTGTGAATATGTTTATAGAATAATCATAAAGTGCATACGGTAGGATGGTGACGGTCGAATTACCAGCCTACCATCCTGTAGCAAGTATACAGTTTATTATTGTCAGAACTGTGACATAGAAACACAGTTGCCCTCCTCATAGCAGATATCAATCCACGCGCAAAATTCAACTGCACACACCATGACCGTCAAGTTCATATCATTGATTTCACGGGATGACAAACCATTATACATCCAAGCATTTGACATACCGGAGGACACAGGAGCAGCGTCTGCAGACTTATTTTTGAAATACAACTTCCTCTCACACATGGCGTTAGATATCTTTTCGTCGCCAGCACTGTTGAGCTTACGAGAGCAACAACAGAAGTACGATGAAAACAACACAGGGGTCCTTTTATTGTTCATTCAAGACGGAACGTCTGTGTACGGGTTAGAAACAAGCAACGGGTTGAAGATTGTGGCAGGTTTGAGTGCAGAAACGGGCATTGGCGAGACCGCCGTGTCCAAGGTGTACGTCAAGGACTTGTTGGGATTGATTCATAAAAGCTACTTGCACACAATCTTCAATCCATTTGCATCACAGGACGAAGAGAAGGCTCTACAGGACAGTTCGTTCGATGGTAATATTAAGAAAATTGTACAAGAATGGTCATCAAAGTATATAAAGTGAGCATGCATGGTAAGATGATACAAGAATGCTCAACATGAGTGCCCCTGAACTATCAGGAGCTGAGAGAGCGGGCTGACGAGACATCCCAAAGACTAACCTTGACTTGTTGAGGCAATTTAATTGTTTAGTTGAGGTACTTTTGGATAGTTGGGTTTTTTAGCAGTAGCCAATTAAAGATTCAAATGATAGGAATGTACCGCAGATAGGAATGTAGTGGATGCCGTAACATGGGGACCTGCGTGGGCCCGTCAATGATTTTGTCCTGCCATAAATGACGTGCTTGATCGTCGCCAGTCGTCTACTTCAAAATAACATGGGCACCACGGAGTTCCAAGTACTCTTGGTCAACACCTGGTTGCATGTTCTTTATCACGTCCTGGTAAACTTCAACGTTATGAAATCTTAATCCGTTTGCAGGGTTCTTGTACTTTCCTTCAAGGCCAGTGATGTCACAGTAGTGCTTCTGGGGCTTCAAAGTGGGAGGCGCCACCATGGAGTGCCAAGTTGGAGTGTCGAACTTGATGTTGTCTTTGGCCTGCAAGTACTTCAACTCGTCAGTGAGAAGTTGTCTTGTTGGTTTGAATCTCTTGGTGGGAGGAACCCTATTAGGATTCTTGAATGTATGGTTTCTACTGGAAACTTCTGAAAGACGGAGCAACTCAAGCGATCTGTTATCAGCCATGGCGGAAGTTGAATTTTTAAATTGCTTCGCGAGATCCCAATATTTGAACAGGAGGTGATGCGAGCAAGGGGTTGAGCATTGTGCTCAGACAAGTTGCTACAAAGGTAAAACAGTAGAGTTGTTGCAACCCTGGCTCAATATGATCCTGGGGTAGCTCTGTTTACGAGCAACTTACAATGCCTCATTGTTTCTTCCTTACAGAGTTCTCATGTTTCTTCCTTTATAGTGTGTTTCTTCCTATTCTGGTGCGCCAGTCACATGGAAAACGTACATGGGAGATACCGGGGTTCCATGATGAAATTCAGCCCTCCACTGGCACCATCCATTGTTGGGGCTCGTTGCGTTCCGTACACTCCAGTTCCTCTACCATGTTGCTGCACCGCCGGTAAACTTTAATCGCGAACTGAGACGTTTGAAAGTCAGTGACAAAAAGGGAGCACTGACAGGATACCACCCGGTTGTACACCTACACCTGTCATGCTAATGGCGCGCAGCACAGTTAACGCTTGACAGCCAAAGTCATGTAAAAGGCCCGTTTGCTGCAACTTTATATCTCTCGTTCCGCTTCCGCAACGCTATTGAGCCCCCCTCACTCTCTTTTCATCCGAACCCAGATCTCATAATCCTAGTTGTCCCGAGGTCCACACGTGATTGCTCCGGTCTTATCAGAGGGATGGGCATTACCAGGCACCGTTGAAGCCATGCTGGAAATGTTGGGAATATGACGTTTCCACATGACGGCGTACGGAAATGCTGCTTCGGAATATCTCCCGACATGCGGCATATACTGGTTTGCCTCGAATCAGCCGTAGAATCCCACGATACGCCTTTGAGTAACATGCTAATTATAAATGGAACGTCATTGCTATAGCCAGTGCAACATATTACTCACTTTAAATACCCACGGCCCGACTTTACTCACATTTATATATATGCGCTGTGGCTACCCCATTTATGATCCAAACCCGGGGAACAGAGAAAAAAAAAAACCAACAACCTAGAACCGAGCTTCGACCATGGTACCCAAGAGAGCTATCCACTATGGGCGGACGTTATCTAGAGCGGTTGCACTGACTTTGACAGCTACAGCGTCTAGCCATGGCGGCAGCAGTGCTCTGCAGACATTAGCATCGGAAATACCCACGAAATCTACGCCTGTGAGTAAAGTAACTACTCCACTTCAAGAGTACGACCGAAGGGTTGCGCTGGGAAGACTACGTGATGACCCATACCAGCGAAAGATACTTGGGAGTCTCACGGGGATGCACTCGGACTTGGCCACGTACGAACCTCCGGAGGTGGAGCGGCCCAGCGTCGAGCTGCTCCTCCCCAAGTCTGGGTTCGCAAAAGTGCTATCATTTTGGAAGCACTCGCAAGTAGTGGAGGAGCCCGCACTCAACCCTATCCGAGGGATATACTTGTACGGGGACGTTGGATGTGGCAAGACCATGTTAATGGACTTGTTCTACTCTGTTATTCCGGAGCATTTGCCTAAAAAGAGGCTTCATTTCCACCAGTTCATGCAGAACATCCACAAGCGGTCGCACCAGTTGAAGCAGGAAGTTGCGTCCAAGGGCCACCACGACGTGGATGTTATCCCCATTCTCGCGAGTGAGATCGCACAGCTGTCGACCATTCTCTGCTTTGACGAGTTCCAGGTGACAGACGTGGCGGACGCCATGCTTTTGCGCCGTTTGTTGATGTACTTGCTCTCCAAAGAATACGGTGTAATACTTTTCGCAACCTCCAACAGAGCGCCGGACGACTTGTATTTGAACGGGATCCAGCGTGTGAGCTTCATTCCTTGCATCCAGCAGATCAAGCGCCAGACAAAAGTTATCTACTTGAACAGTCCCACCGACTACAGAAAGGTGCCCAAACCCATCAGCTCGGTGTACTACTTCCCCAAGCCCGGTGTCAAGTGGCTGTCGAAGAAGAACCAGCTGAACTGTGTGGCCCACGCAGACGCATGGTTCAACTACTTTGCCACCCTGGACACCAAACAGGCACCAGAGGTGGAAACAAACCACACCTTGAAGGTCTGGGGCCGTGAGTTGCACGTGCCCAAGAGTGTGTCGCTGCAGGTTGCGCAGTTCACGTTCAACGAGATTTGCGGCAAGCCTTTGGCTGCGGGCGACTACTTGCAATTGGCCAGTTCCTTCAAGGCGTTCGTCATCACAGACATCCCGTACTTGAGTACCAACTCCAGAAACGAGGTCAGAAGGTTCATCACCTTCTTGGACGCTGTGTACGACAGTCACGGCAAGTTGGCGGTAACCGCCGCGGCTCCGTTCAAAGATTTGTTTGTGGAGCCAGAGGACTTGCAGAGCGGCAACTACCAATTGTATAAGAAACAACAAGAAAAAGGGGTAGAAGAGACCTTTGAAGACGACGAGTTGGTGGTCAAACACGGTTTTGACAAGAGCATAGCCAAGAAGGCTGCCATGTTTTCCAACGACGAAGAGAAGTTTGCATTTGCCAGAGCCTTGTCGAGATTGTCGCAAATGAGCACCACAGACTGGATAGAGGGGGTGTAACGAGGGAGTGGAGAAAGGGTGGTGATTGCAGGGTGTATGGGTGGATACAGCGATAACTGTGCTGGGTGGGACGTGTCAGTCTGGTCACTGACAGTGCGATCACGATCCCCAGCAGCTCGCTAATTCCACTGTCGCGCCAAGGACAATGAACGCTAACTCCAGCGTTGTCGCGCCACTGTGGGACGTTAAACACATGCTGCCACCTCCAGCATTGCCTGTCACCATTAGGGATTCAACCCATACTGCCACCTCCAGCGGTTGTCCACTGCTAGGGATTCCGAAATCACTTGACGAACTTGTCGCGTTTACTACACTCGCGCACACTCGCAATCCATGCTGGTTCAACCTCCCTAAATAACACGTAACTGTCGTTGATTTCAAAACCTTAATCCAGTTGACATTCTCATGCCAGTCGGTGATTGCACCAGACGCTGCGGTTATGGATGAAATTAGTCGAGGCGGAAACACATTGTCCTGTTGACGGGGAATGCGGCGTTGTTATTGATAAACAATTCCAAAGACTCGTCAAACAATAGGCTCAGTGTGTGCCTGTGTGCTTCCGTTTTTCCGCCCACATTGACGGTCGCGTACCCATTCGTGGCGAGTGCCCTGGTGAGCTGTTTCTTAGTGATACGTCGTGCATCTCCAAATCTCACGTTACTCATAGTATTTATTAAACGATAGATTATGTTTATTTATTTCTTTTTTGTACCTTCCTAATTCAGGGGACCCATTGTAATTCCGGAGCCCCCGTCTACCTGTCCACGCCACAGCAACAAGGAGCACATGTCGCTAAGACTGGTCAACTCGAACCCCCTAAGCTTTCCGTACTCAGCTACCCAGCCAGCAATCTCTTATCACGTCCAGATCTGTCTCCCTGTCAACTTAGTCTCTTTTATGGACGCTGCATACGAGCGCGAGTCCCCACAAGGGCTCCTAAAATGGAAACAGCTATGCTCGTTCTGGCCTTTCCTTTGCCCAATATTATCGAAAGGAGAGGAAAATTTCTGCAGGGAATGCACCGTCCAAATCGCACTTCTGCGCGTATCGCTGTTAGGCAGCAACTGAAAGGGAGCAATTATAACTAATCAAGGGGCACCAGGCTTTCCCCCTTTCGGCCCTCCAAACTTTACTTTGAAACCTAGATATCTGGCCTTGCTATCTACCCCCCGTGCTCCCGCCGCTCGCCTCTTAAATGACCCGTATCATCTAGATCGTAATCTCAACCTCACCTGTCACCATGCATTCTCTTGCCTGAAACATCTCATGAAAATACAAAAAAAAAAAGTATTGCTCAGAATAAAAATAAAATAAAAGAAAAGTGAGGTAGGAAAAAAAAAATAACAGATACCGGTAACTTCACATTAAAGAAAAAAAAAACACATTGAAAACCCCTTGTGAATCCCGTTCGTTGTAAATAATTCGCCCACCACCGCAAGGACCATGTATTCACTGGACAACTACTACGACGTGTCGATCAGTCAGCCCAGTGTGAGGCGAACCATGCTGTCACAACAACTCAGAGGGCTGCTGTCGACCTTGAATCACCTGACAGTCTCGCTCCATTCTGTAGGATCAGTGTCATCCTTGAACACCTCCAGCACAGCATTGCCCATCAAGGGCCCCCGCAAGGTTGGCTCGCTTTCGCTGTTGCCCAAGGTGTCTGAAAAGAGGCCGGGAGACTACTATGTGCAAAAATTGATGAAGTTACAGCAACAGCAGACGATGCCTGCGCCCGTCTTGAAATCAAACAGACCCGTATCCGGCGATTCCATATTATCCCTACAAAGCACGATTTCTGAAGACAGCTCGCTGGTGCTATCCTCCAACGCGCACGACCTGAGGCTAAGCTCCTTGACCACAAGTTCCCTGCCCATCAGACTGCCCTCAATTCACAACCTCAGCTTTGACGACTACGATTTCGACGAGGAAGAGGAGGAAGGCTTGGAAGACGACGATGTACCAAACTTATCGGCCTCCACCATCACCTTGAAGTCTGGAACATTGAGACTGGTGTCGTCGCCTGTTCTTTCATCGCCTAGCAAGCAAGGAAACTCGTTCAAGAGCAGCAGCACCACGCAGCTCCAAAAGCGCCCTTCCTTCTTCTCCCTTGCACGTACCAAGTCCAAGTACTTGACATCCAAAGAGTCCAGAGACAGAATGATCAAACGCAAGCAAAACTACGACGATATGGACAACGACGACGACGTTCTTCTAGACGATATGGACATGTTCAACGTGCCTGTTATCAAGAACTCGGGCTTGTACATCAACACGGGTGGTTTCCAGAACGACATGATGAGCACTCTCTCGCTCAAACTCCCCTCAAACTCAAAGTACAACGAAGAGCCTGAAAACCCGGCAGACGACTTTGTCAAGCAGGTGGACGACTCCCAGTTCACACAGAACATGTCGCACTTCTACAGCCAGCGCTCCTCCTCCGTAAGCAAGATGATAAAACAATCCCGTGACCAGAAGTTGTACAACTTGCCGACCTACGTCAAGTCCCAGGGCCTGAACGAAGACATGTCGTTGATCTCCATGGAAAAATTGAACATGATAGACCAGACAAGACCCATCAACTTGCCTCCCAAGCCAGAGCTCGACAAGTCCAAGCACAACAAGGAGTTCCAGAGGGTCTTGACCAGCTACGAAACCACCACCAAGAACATGATCGACAACCGCATGAAGTCCACCCAGTACCACCAAGTAAACCAGCAGAACTGGGTCAAGTTCATTGACAGCTGCATCGCCGACGACTCCAAGTCCTTCAACAAAAAGTTGTCCTACGACAAGAACATGATACGAAGGTTGGGCTGGGACTCAAACATCCCTCCCTCCCACAGATTTGAGTTCCTTCTGAAGATCTTGACCTGTAATTCTGCCTCTCTGGTGGAAGACTTCAATGCTGGCTACGACCAGGTCAACGACAAGTACTCCAAGTTGTCTGAGTCGGTCAAGGCCACCAAAGATGCGGAATTCAACAAGAGCATAGACTTGACGTTGCAGCGTCCGTTGTTCGAGTCCATTCTTGAGGAGTTGTCCACCTTGCAGTGGTTTTCCTCCATCAAGTTCCACAAGAACTACAGATCGTTGTTGTATTTGAAGTCCTTGTCTGAGCTGGGCTTGCGCAGTCATGACGAAAAGTTTTTGATTCCAATCTGCTTGTTGCTCTTTGGATCGCAATCCTTGAAGGAGATCTTCATTTTCGTTGAGTTGTTGAACCAGCAAATCTTCTCCACCGAGGTGTTTGCCGAGTTGAATGGCCAATTGCTCAACTGGGCTACCGTCAAGCTGTCGTACTCGATCTCAAGCTACTTGTACAAATTCCTCCTGACCTCGAATGACACTTCGGAGTTTGAGAACTTGAACTCAAATGTCATCTTTGACTTGCTTTTGCAGATGAACGACCGCCTACCATTGAGCTTATCTGCACCCTCCACTCCGATCATGACGCAGGCTCCTTTCAACTTTCTGTCTGCGAGTCTTGCATCCAACCCACACAACTTGCAGCTGTCCGACCTTTCCAGCAACTCGGCCTCCGACTTGTCGTACATTCTGAGCAACACTTCCGCAGAGGAAGCCGCTTTGCCAGAAGCAAACTCCTCGGCTCTCCAGATCATTGCCAAGTTGTTGCAAATGTTGGTCATCTACTCGCAATCTCCAAAACTGAACAAAAAGAACTACTTGAAGGTATTGCAAACCTTTTTGTTGGTGATTTTTGAATACTACCACTTGAACTGGAACGATACCGATGATCTTGTTGCAAACAACAGATCCATTCGTATCAACAACCAAGCAGACCAGTTGGCCAACCTCGACGGTTTTGTCAACAAGTGGAAGACTACATTCAAAAAGTTTTAACGAAAGTTTTAAGTACTTTCAACTTTGAAAGCTTTAAGTGGATACTTTCAAGAAGTTTTACGTGAAGTGATTATTGAAAGTATTAAGTAACTACATTCGAAGTTTTAAGTGACTACATCTGAAAGATTTAGTTGATGACTCTGTCAAAAAGTTTTAAGTTTGATTCATAAGTTAAGATTGATAACTACTATCAAGAGTTTCCTACCACATGCTTTAGTCACAGACTTGTAAAGTCTTCGTCACATTTACGTTGAGAAGCTCGGTGCCGGTGCAGCTTCCAACCTCCGATTCGCGGCACCTGATTACGTTTGCTGCAGCCGAGCGTTGGCTGCAAATTTCACCCAGCACGCGAAACTCACTCACAAGAACAGCTTAGCCTGTTCACCATATCCTGTGTGCTACCTTTGCACATTATTCTCGGTGTCCGTTACAGCACCATGTATATTAGCTATTTACCAGGGGTTTTTTAGATATAGAATAATACTAACAAATAACATGCATGTAAGTTCCCAGGTCGATATTCCTCACATATCCAAGTCAATCTGATCTGGGTTTGAATCTTCAAGGGGAATCTCCTTGGCAACCGCAACGGGTTTTGTTGACTTGACAAAGTCGATGCTGGTTGTGTTCTTAGAGGAATCTTGGCCAGCGGTGATTTGTCTTTTTATTCTGAGCATGTCTTTGAAGGTTTCCTCTGAGCCGTATTCCACCTCAAACTCTTCCCACTTTGTCCACAAGTCTCTGTTTGCAAAAGTCAGCTTTGCTACGTGCTCAAACAACTGTCTGGCACGGTCGAGCTGGCTCAACGATGCCTCAAACGCAATAAACTGGAACACCACCTCGTTCATCTGCGGCAAAGTGAGATCCTTGTCGTTCAAAATGAACGTGAATGTGTCCCTTTGAAGTGACTCGTCTTTGGTCGAGATAACCTGCTGGAGTAGCATCTTGTAGACCTTGTACTTTTCCTGTGCGTCCGTCATGTTTGCAACCGACTTCTTCAAGATACTGATGGACTTCATAAAGGAGCCCTTGGAAAACTCAAACGACGAGTACAAGGTGATGACAGGCGCCTGGAGGTCTGGTGGGCATGTCTTTAAGCACTCCTCAAACAAATCTCTGACCCGTTCGTCGTCGACCTTGTGCTGCAACACTTTGGCCAAGTATACGTTCCATATTTCGAAGCGGATGTTGAAGTCCTTAAAGAGCTGCAAACCGGTCTCGTACACCTTGAACGACTGCTCCACTCTGTGCATGCGCTCGAGAAACTCGGCATAGTTCAAAAAAGTGGACGCATTAGCGAGTTTCTTGGCTATCATCTGGTCATAGGCGCTGGTGAGATTGTCGATTTGCAGTGCGTGCGAAGGGCCGTCGATAAAAGATTCGAGCAAGTCCAAGTAAAAGGACCACAATTCGGGCGAGCTTTGGAGCTTTTCGTGCTGGAGACCTGTTTTTATGATGTCCGTTGCGGTTGAGTCAGCCGTGTCGTCTGGAAGCAGAAGGGCGAATTCCGCCCACTTGATGTACATTTCGGCCAATTGTGCGTCCAGTGCGAACTGCGAGGTGACGGACTTGGAGTAGATCACCAGCGCCGTTTTGAGGTCGTTGCGCGAAGAATACTCGTCTGCGTACTGTACCCAGAGGTCGACCAAGGTGTGGTTGTCTGAGTGGGCCTTTAGCGGGTTGATTTGGTTGATGGCCATGGCGTAGGTGGGCAATTTCTGCAGCAAGGGCAAACCGTCAAGACGGTCAAACCAGTAGTCCAAGTTGTTTGAGTCCTTTCTGAGCTGGACGTCGTTCAAGAGGGTGGGCCGTGCAGCCAACAAGCTCTCGAAATGCATCATTTGGATGTCAAGTTCCTTGTCGGAGGATATCTCCAACATCTGTTGCTCCTCATAGTCAGTGTAAGCGTCGTACAACGAGACAAAGTCCAGGGTAGTGACGGCCTGGGCAATGCTGGACGCAAAAACAGCCCTGGCATGGTCGGTTTGGTTGTGTTTGGACAAGTGGTCGACCAATTGGAGGGTAAAGAAGGTGATTTGGTCGGGCCACCTGGCGATGGCCTGCATGCACACCTGCTCCACCTTTTCGGGGTACGAGGACTGTGCCAACAAAACAACGTATTCCTTCCAGACATGCAAAGCAGGCGACTGTGCGGCTGCCGTGGCGTACAACTCGAGCTTGTGCTTGTCGTCGAACTTGTCTATTATGTCTATGGGGTCGATCTCATCGTCGTACTGCAAGTAGCGCATGTAGATGTTTGAGCGAGTGGGCCCGCCAACGGCATCGGCAAAGCGCAAATATAGCGACCAGACCATGCGGTGACTGGCGAGGGGCAACATAAAGAGGGCCCTGTTGAAAATCTTGCGAACCATGGTGACATTGCAGTACTGGGGCTCCAAGAAGTTGAGGTATTTGCTCCAGAGGAGCTCGTGCTCGCCCAACAAGGACAAGGCCCTGTTGAAGACGGAGTTGACCTTGAAGTACTGGTGTTTTGCGTTGTAGAAACTGACGCCCTCTAACAGGGCGGTGAGTAGGTCCACATACGCAAGCCATAGCAGGTCTGCCTTGGGCAAGTGCCTAACGGCCCGCTCCAAGATGAAAACTTTTTGGTAGAGCGAGCCGTCGCGCTTGGACGAGTAGTAGGCCTCCCAGACCGCTAGGGTATAGGGGTTTCGCAAGATATCCTCCTCGAACAGCATGTCAGCGTCCAGGATGTAGGTGTGTATGTCGAAAAGCGTGCCATGTGTGGTTGTTTGGCGCAGCTGCTCCCCGTGGCTCATTCTTCAAGTTTCATTTCCTTATCACGGAGTCGCAATTTGTCGATACTTTTTTCCCAAATCTAATTCAACAACATGTCAGGTGCTGGTAACAGGGAGCAGGTTTTCCCAACTCGTATGACCTTGGGTGTCATGAAAGGTAAGCTCAAGGGCGCCCAGCAGGGGCACTCACTTTTGAAGAGAAAATCGGAGGCATTGACCAAGAGATTCCGGGACATTACGCAGAGAATCGACGAAGCAAAGAGAAAGATGGGTCGTGTTATGCAGACGGCCGCTTTCTCCTTGGCCGAGGTCCAGTACGCTACGGGTGACAACATCGGGTACCAGGTGCAGGAGTCTGTCAAGAACGCCCGGTTCCAGGTCAAAGCCAAGCAGGAGAACGTTTCTGGAGTGTTTTTGCCTACGTTCGAGAGCCATGTGAACGAGGACATCAACGACTTCAAGATGACGGGTTTGGGCCGTGGAGGCCAGCAAATCCAAAAGGCCAAGTTGGTCTACACCAAGGCGGTTGAGACTTTGGTTGAATTGGCCTCGTTGCAGACGGCCTTCATCATCTTGGACGAGGTTATCAAGGTGACCAACAGAAGAGTCAACGCCATTGAGCACGTTATCATCCCAAGAACAGAAAACACCATTTCTTACATCAATTCTGAGTTGGATGAGTTGGACAGAGAGGAGTTCTACAGATTGAAGAAGGTTCAGGAGAAGAAGCAGGAGGCTGCGGCCGCTGCCGAGTTGGAGGAGAAGGAAAAGAGAGACAAGGAGGCGGCTGCCAGTGCCAGCGAATCATCGGCACAGGATCCCACCAGTGAGACCCCGGCAGAGACAGCAGACTCCTCCACCGCTCCAAAGGAAGATGACATTCAAAAGCAAGTTGAGCAGTTGGACATTCTGGCCAAGGGCGAGGAGTCCACCGACGTTCTCAACGAAAATGAAGACGATGTTATTTTTTAATTTAATTCTATAAGAGCATATGTTATGGCTGTATGTTGGCGCTGTATTTCCAATTGATTGGGACTGTCTGGTAAGGCAATTGGTCAGGGCAAGTTGACTACGGTCATTGCGACAGTGGTAGAGCAATTAGATTGCGACAGTGGTAAGTAGAACAATTAGATATCAGCCATAGTTGTAGGTGTGAGGGTAGGTGTTTAGTGGAGTCTGGGGGCCTTTTTGGGGCCTTTTTGGGGCCTTATGTGAGGTATACAGAGGAGATGTTTGTCGTTTTTGATTCAAAGAGAGACAGTACTCTGTCGAGTATCCCCAAATTGACCCAGAACATTGGCAAAACGATACCAAAGGAACTAACCAGCAGGTTGTACATTAGAAGAGTGTTCAATCTGAATAGATTTTCGATGTATGTTCTGTTTTTAAGTATCCTCTGTATTTGGGGATGTATTTCAATCATATACCAATCATCCTCTTGAATCACTAAATAACAATTATATTTACATGGATGACTGCTTTCCATAGAAACAGAACAATGAAGTTGTTGGGGTGAAGGTCGACACTATTGTAGAAACGATAGTGGGGAAGTTGGATGGTAGCACCAACCACTGGCATTCATCAACGCATTCAGATCACATTGTACGCACTTTCAGTTTGTGTGGAGGATAAGGGGAAGCATCTGTGGAGGTCAGCGCGGAGGATTGTCAGGTGGAGGATTGCCGGGTGGAGGATTGCCAGGTGGAGGATTGCCAGGTGGACTGCCAGGTGGATTGTCAGGTGGACGATTGCCAGGAGGATTGCACTCTCCCAGTCGGAGGTCGAGAGAACCGGAACACCGAGGTTCGCCCTACTCCACTCACTCTCAACGCCTAATCACTCTCGACATACTCTCATAAATTATCCTACACTCTAGTCTCTAATAAATATGACATAACAGTATATATTGGCTCCAGTACTCTAAAGATTAAACTGTTTACCAAGCAAGTGTTACCAAGCATAGTGGTTTACGAAGCATAGTGTGCCTCAGACTTTCTAGATAGTGATGGTGACACAAAGCCGTATTTGAGGGTCGGGCCCAGGTCGGGCCCTCGTCCAGCCCAGTCTACACCAAGGTGTAGCCCCCGTCGACAATGATGTCGCTCCCGGTGGTGTATGTAGAAGCGTTGGAGGCCAAGTACAAGTAAGCACCGACCAACTCCTGGGTGATTCCTTCTCTGCCCAATGGGATCAACTGCCACCATCTCTCCTTAACCTCCTTATCAGCAAATTCCGAGATGTCTGTGGCAATGTAACCCGGGGAGATGCTGTTGACCCTTGCAAATCCGGCCCACTCGACCGCCAAGGACTTGCTCAAGTGGATCACGGCAGCCTTGACGGCGTTGTATGGAGCTTGGAACTGTGGAATGTTGACGATATGGCCGGACATGGACCCGGTGATGATCAAGGAACCCTTGCCGTTCTTCTTGAAGATCTTGCCCACTGCTTTGGCGCAGTAGTAGACGCCGTTCAAGTCCAACTCGACAATCTTGTGGTAGCTGTCATGGCCCTTGACGTCGACGCAGGGCCCGTCCTCCCATGCGACCCCGGCATTGGCCACAAACACATCGATGGTGCCAAAGTCGTGTGCCTGCTGGTTGATCACCATTTCCACGTCCTCGGCATCGCTCACGTTGCACTTGTACGCCTTGACACGGACACCGTATTTGGCCGCAAGCGCTTCGGCCTTGTCGTCGACCGGAGTGCTGTTGTACCAGATTGCAACATCAGCTCCGGCCTGCGCGTACGCCTCGGCAACAGAAAACCCAATACCGGTCGACGACCCTGTCACTGAGGCTACCTTGCCCTTGAGCGAAAACAAGTCGAGCACATGCGTTGGCAAGCTCGGTGCGGCTGCTGGCAAGTCTCCGACGCTAGTGTTAATTACAGATTTGACCATCTTGTCTAAAGTTTGGTGTTGTTGGTGTAGTTGGTGTAAAAAAATAGCAGCAGAAACGGTTGCTTAAATATTCCGAAATCAAATCAACCTGCTTCCAGATCGTAAATGCAAGTCCGAAATGTAGCGTAGCTACCACTTTCGAGGTTACCTGCTCGGTTTGCTGTCACGTGCGCGCACCCTCCCGTTTGTATGACGTAAAGGTGCCGGAGCACTGTCCTTGTGGCACAGCAAGGCCTCTCCATTGGGCCCAGCGACCTTGAGCGAGCGACTCCACCTGTCTCGAGCGTAGCATCGGGAGTGACTCGACCGCAACTGATGACTGGGGTTGGTCGATTGACACGAGTGTGGGGGGAATGGACCCCCTATTCACAGCGTTCCGTCCAAAGCGGTGTTCCTGCTCGCTCCCCCACAAGTATCTCCCATCCGTTTTGTGAGATATCTTCATAGCACTTGGCGTCGGGTCCAGACATACGGCACGGGGGTGGTGCGTCGCAACTATTCGGGTAAACCAATGCGGGCCAACTAATACGGGCCAACTAATACGGGTCGTATACCGGTTCCAACTAATACTCACTCGCAGTACCCCGGTAGTCTACAGCTAGCCTCGCTAGCACCAACTAACAATAAATATTTAATGACGGGGTGTCCTATAAACGTTTAATAGACACGCTTGGCTGGGGGAACCGACTTACATTCATTTTCGTCCAAGGTGGTGGAAATGACGTTTCTGTAGTCCAAGGTGACTGGTTCACCAAACTTGCCTTGGTAGGACAAGGTGTGCTTCATCCAGTTGACGTCGTCTCTTTCCGGGAAGTCGTCTCTTGCGTGGGCACCTCTGGACTCGGTACGTGCAGCGGCCGAGGTTGCGGTTTGGGTGGCACAGGTGAGCAAGTTTTGCAATTCCAAAGTTTCGACCAAGTCGGAGTTCCAGATCATCAGTCTGTCGGTGGTCTTGACGTGCTCAAAGGTCTTGTCGACCTCGGCAATGTGCTCAACACACTTGTCCAAAGTGTCTTGGGTTCTGAAGACGGCACAGCCCTTTTGCATGGTGGCTTGCATGTCGTCTCTGATCTGGGCTGTGGACTTTGTACCCAGGGCGGTTCTCAACTTGTCCAAGTTCTGGACCGAGTCCAAACCAATGTCCTTGGAGACCGGTTTGAGTGGGGTTCCGGGGGTCAACGAGTCTCTGATGGTGTGCGACACGGCTCTACCGAAAACAACCAAGTCCAAAAGCGAGTTTGCACCCAATCTGTTAGCACCGTGGACAGAGGCAGAGGCAACTTCACCACACGCCAACAAACCTGGCACAACAACGTCCTCGCCGTTCTTACCCCTGGTCAAGACCTCACCCTTCCAGTTAGTTGGGACACCACCCATGTTGTAGTGGACGGTTGGCAAGATCGGAATTGGTTCCTTGGTGACGTCGACACCGGCGAAAATGTGGGCGGTTTCAGAAATACCGGGCAATCTTTCCTTCAAGACGGCGGCTGGGATGTGCGACAATTGCAAGAACATGTGGTCCTTCTTTGGCCCAACACCTCTGCCCTCGTTGATTTCCATGGTGATCGCACGCGAGACAACGTCTCTCGAGGCCAAGTCCTTGGCCGATGGCGCGTATCTTTCCATGAAACGCTCACCTTCCGAGTTGACCAAGAACCCACCTTCACCTCTGGCACCCTCGGTGATCAAACAACCGGAACCGTAGATACCGGAGGGGTGGAATTGGACAAACTCCAAATCCTGCAATGGCAATCCGGCACGCGAGGCCATGGCGTACCCGTCACCGGTACAGGTGTGCGCAGAGGTACACGAAAAGTAGGCACGTCCGTAACCACCAGTGGCCAACACGGTCTTGTGGGCACGGAATCTGTGCAAAGTACCGTCTTCTTGGTTGTACGCAATGAGACCAACACACTCGCCATTCTCCATCAACAAGTCCAAGGCAAAGAACTCAATGAAAAAGTGCGTGTCGTGCCTCAACGATTGACCGTAAAGCGAGTGCAAAAGCGCATGCCCGGTTCTGTCGGCAACAGCACAGGTTCTGTAAGCCTGGCCTCCCTTACCGTACTCCTTGGACTGGCCACCAAAGGCTCTCTGGTAGATTCTGCCTTCCTCGTTTCTGGAGAAAGGAACACCGTAGTTTTCCAACTCGTAGATGGAAGCCGGGGCCTCCTTGGTCATGTAGTGGATGGCGTCTTGGTCACCCAACCAGTCGGAACCTTTCACGGTGTCGTACATGTGCCAATGCCAGTCGTCCTTGTGCATGTTACCCAACGCGGCGTTAATACCACCTTGGGCAGCAACAGTGTGCGATCTGGTCGGAAACAACTTGGAGATACAGGCAGTCTTGAATCCGGCCTCAGCCAACCCAAATGCGGCTCTCAAACCAGCCCCACCCGCACCAACAACAAGCGCATCATATTCGTGGTCAATAATATGGTACTTTTGAGACATGTACTTGGCGGCATTGAAATCTGTTCCCTTGATGTTGGTTCCAATGGTTTGCTTGCTAACACTGCTTTGAGAAAAGTTTCTAAGTTGGGAAGTACCTTGGCTCACGGCCTTGGCTACCTTGTTACGAAGAGAAAGCATCTTGTAACCTAAAGAATAACTTGTTGATATTAAATTCGTTTTTTTTTCTGGAGAGGGTAGTGCTAAATTTTCTCTCCAAAAAGAGTTACAAAACAACCGGTCGGGGGAGTCTGTTTCATGGGGAAAAATGTAGCCAATTGGGTGCCTGCTGTTTGCACCAATTGATCTGCAGCACACTTCGCGGTGCCGGTCTACTGCACGCTCTACAGGAATTGCTTGTGTGTTTGGACCGTCCTGGTCGGATTTCGCTCTAGTTTGATGAAAATTATTAATTGGCGCGATCTTAGTGGTTGAACAGCCCCTCTCGAAAAAATCCACCTTCCGGCAATTTCCCGGGCACAAGGGAGCTACACATACTTGCTGGATCCTCCAGGCACTTGTGGCTCCTGGGCAAGAAGAGCATCTGTAGAGTGGCGCTCCTAATAGCGTCCATGTTACACCCCAAACCTAAACGACTTTGACATCTCGTAAATCTAGATGATGAGGCTACGCCGTGGGTGAAATCAGCTCTTTTATGGTGTTACGGGGTATATTTTGAGGAACAACAAAGGCAGAAAATACTGGACAAGATAATAACGGCGAGGAACGAGTTGTGCGGCAGTCGGAATATGTGGGAACTGCGTGGGAACTGAGTGGTAATCTCGGACATCTTTGGCTGGCGCCATGGCCCTCGCAGCAAAGCGCGATCTGCGATCCTCGGTTCCTCTTGGTTGCACCAAATGATCCACGACTGCCGGGGCAACCGGATCTAACAAGTGCGCTATTGCTGTGTATCCTGTGTATGCTGCAAGCTGCAAACGCAGCAAAGCTCTCAAAGGGTACGGGTGCTTACCATGAGGACTTAGTAATATGAGTGTGCAACTGTGTGAGTGTATAGCAGTATGAGAGTATAGCAGTATGAGTGCATAGTATTCACAGAGCAAAGCAAGTACGCACGCCAGCACTGCTGTTGAGCCGCTGACTCAATAACTCAATAACATCCGTTTTGTAGGTGCCTGATATGTTCACGCCGCACGCTCTCAATAAGGATTCTCATATACCCATACTGGCGTATGCCATACGCCGACAGTAACTTCCTATTTCGATCAAAACGCCTTTGTCGAACCATTACGGCATCATACTTTTGGACAATTGCTGGATATGAACTGATACTGCAGCTTTTCTATTTGTGGGGCAATTTCTTTTGCAGCCATTGACAAGAGTGGTCCTTTATGCTTGTAGTTGACACTTGTAGATGTTGCTTCTACCTGACTCTTCCACTTGACACTTCTACTTGACACTTCTACTTGACACTTCTAGTTGACGTTTCTGAGCTTTTAGTTGACCTTTCTACGCTTGGCACTTGTACCTCTAAGCACTGGTATCATTTCTCGCCCACTTCTGCTCTCCAGATAGCGTTAGGCTCGCTTTCTCCGTGCAACCACCTGCTTATCGAAACTCTACATCAACACGATTTCTATTATCCATGCATTTCTATCCTAACCATCTATAAATCAAACAGAACAGTAACCACCATCAACTCTAATATCAGTACCGGTGGTGTAAGTAGCGGCATCAGAAGCCAAGTACAAAAAGGCACCGCACAATTCTCTTGGGTGACCTTGTCTGCCCTTTGGAGTCAAAGAGTACCACTTGTTCTTCATGTCCTCTGGGACAAAGTCAGACAACTCGGTGGCAATGTAACCTGGGGAAACAGTGTTGACTCTGGCAAAAGCAGCCCATTCAACAGCCAAAGACTTACCCAAGTGCAAAACTCCAGCCTTGGCCACATTGTAAGCAGCTTGCAACTGAGGAACATTCACAATGTGGGCAGACATCGAGGCGGTCATCACCAAGGAACCCTTACCTTGTTCCCTGAAAATCTTACCAATGTTCTTGGCACAGTAGTAGACACCGTTCAAATCAACATTCATGACATTGTGCCAGTCGTCGTCACCTTCAACGTCAATCATGGGCCCAGAAGTCCACGCAATACCGGCATTAGCAACAAAAATGTCAATCACTTCAAATTCAGCACGGATGTTGCTGATCACCTCCTTCACCTGTTCAGCCTTTCTGACATCACAGTTGTGGTAGACAATCTTGGCCTTTGGGAACGACTCTCTCAACTTGTTGACAGCTTCGTCGTTTGGAGCATAGTCCACAATAGCCAACCTTTGGCATCCTGCTTGCAAGTAGGCTTCACAGATAACGTACCCAATACCTCTAGCGCCACCAGTGACAACAGCAGATTTGTGGGCAAGTGAAAACAAGTTCATGATGTTGGAATCCAACGTTGGGAAAGGAGCTGGCAAGGCTCCGATGTCAGTGTTACAGATGGATTCTGGAGCAGTGGAGTTTTCGACAGTCATTGTAATAAAGTAGTATATGGATGGAGGACTGAAAATGTTGGAAAATTTCAATAGTATTTATAGTTATCGTCTGTATCGCCTCAGAGTCATCCCTATCCCCACAAAATGCTGAATCACACAATAACGTGCACATAGATTTGCGCGCCGCCAAAAGAAACGGGTTGAATTTTTCCGCCTTCCTCTCATCTCAAAATGGCGGACACAAAATGTTCAAGATTTGCACACTGGCCCTGGAGTTCCTTGGTTTTCTTCCTCAAAAAAAAGGTCTTGTATTCGCCCGGAATACTGTTTTTCTCCGGCACTTCTGTGATAAGTATCTAAAACTGATGTTCTCCCGCGACAACAAGAGGGATCCCTCCCAAGCAAAAAGTTGTTCCGACACCGGTGTTTGTGCCTCCCCTTGCACCCAGCATGCCCTTAGTTTGTGTGGGGACGTGTTGCTAACCCCCATACTTTGCCTGGAAGCGCCCGGCCTTTGCTGCTGAGTTTTTCCGGGCCCTTGGTTCATTGTGGTTGTCAAAATTATTCACCTTTTGCAACCAATTCGCCAATAAACGGACCTTGGCGTCCTTCCAGTGGGTGTGAACGGGTAAACGTGACCACAGAGTGGTGCACCGCTTAGTCGTGCTCTACGCTGGTACTACCATGGCGTTGATCGTTGCCGCTCCGCTCTTCTTACATCGCACCGCTCGTCCCATTCTTCCCGAGCTTTATTACGAAGATTTCTTCAGCTTGTGCTTATACCGATTTTTTTTTGGTAATTTCAGCACCACCCGGGTGCGCCCTTTTGCTTTCCCGGTCTGATACTCTGCTCTGCATTCCTCCTACCTTCCCCCTCTTGTCGGAGAGATGTAACAGTCTTCAGCATGTGCTTGGAAATGAGGTCATGTCGATTTCTTGACACTGTGGGGCACTCGAATTACCCGATTGTTTCAATGGCCTGACTTCCCAAATGTACTGCTTCACCGCTCCCCTTCCTCTGTTTGTGAGTAAGGGTATCCTCAGTGGCAACGATAAGATCGTTACAACGATGACAACGATAAGATACCTCGTAAATCAGTCCTTTTCTAGATCATGCAAAAAGTTAATCACGATGTATACCTTGCTGCTTGCTCTTTGGCGCTTTTTGCACTCCTAGTGGAATCTTTCAACAAGTGTGTTGTGCTGAGTCGGACTGGGAGTTGTCTTGCGGTAGCCTTAGTATATGCTTCTCCATTGAAATGTGCATGGTGTATCAATGCAACCTCACACGTTCAGTTGCAACCGCGACGTGACTGCCTGTCAAACATAAGCGATTGCATACCGGCTCTATAAGAGTGTCCGTATTTGCAACATAAGTAAGAATGGGCGTGTGGTCTAGTGGTATGATTCTCGCTTTGGGTGCGAGAGGCCCTGGGTTCAATTCCCAGTATGCCCCAATTTCTTCTTTTTTTGCCCGCTCCACACGTACTGATCCTGCATTACAAAAGTTTGGTTTTTTGGAGGAAATTAAACTGACGACCTGTCTTTAGTACACACAGTCTAATCCATTCCGGCACCAATAAAATGGAAGAAGATTTAACTGCATCACACTGGGATGATGTGCTTTCACCCGGCACTGGTGCGTCCATGTTTGCAGACATGAACCTGTCTGTGATTGCGCCACCCACGGATGAATTTAATAGCTTGGATCCATTCAAAGACAGAAAGGAGGACAGCGAGCCGGAGCAGCACGACGACGAGCATGAGGACGACGAAGACAACGACGAAAGCGACAAAAACGATCAGCCAATTGCCCGGAGCCTGGATTTTACGCATCCTGCCTCAAATAATCAAGCTGGCTTTGAAGCGGAACAGAGAAATGACTTGAGAAAGGAGGAACTCAAGGAGCACAAGCTGCAATTGCTTTCGGAATTGACCAACGAAGCCGACGCGGACATCACCTCGGGTTCCATAGTGTCTCCTAAGAAGACAAACCCCAGCGATTCCTTATTCAGTGTCCACGACTCTCCCATCAAATTGCCCGTGGAAAGCACAGAGAGCCCTCTGTCGCCATTGCCCAAGAGCAGGGAAAACGGCAGACGAGTCTTGAGCGTAAGGAACGCGCTGTCATACCGCTCCAACCCCAGACCAAGAAAGCATGCAGCCAAAAACGTGTTGAAGCACTTGGACTCGGAGCTGCTGAAGAGCGACGACCCTCTCTCGACGGCAAACCCAGACAGTGAAAATTCCGACGCCAAAGCAGGCAAATCCGAAAACAGGGCCGAGGCCTTGGTCCAAGAGGCAAACGCCCCTCTCTACGAAATTAAGTCCAAAAGTCAGGAAGAAGCCTTGGAAGAGTTGAAAAAACCGAGTGCGGAGGCTGCTCCTCGTCCTTCGTCCGACTCCTCCACACAACAAGTAAAGTGGGACATATCTGTGAGCGACCCAGTCAAGGTTGGTGATATCACAAACGCTCATATCACCTACAGCATTAGAACAAAAGCAAACGGCACTGACCGCTTCCCGGAAGACGTTGTTGTTACCAGGCGTTATAGAGATTTCAGATGGTTGTACCATCAACTACAAGCAAACCATCCAGGGCGCATTATACCGCCCCCTCCTTCCAAGCAGCTCTACATTGGCCGTTTCAACGAAAACTTTATCGAGAACAGAAGGTTGCTGTTGGAGAAAATGTTGACCAAGATCGCACACGCAAGCATTTTGAATACCGACGCAGACTTTATTCTGTTTTTGAACGACCCTGAGTTGGTCTGCGATGCAAAAGAAGTTTCGGGTGATATGGCAAACTCCACGGAGACAGAGGCCGACAGCGTAGCCTCTGTCGCAGCCACCGCCGAAGCCCAGTCCTCTGGCGGGTTCATGTCGTTGTTCTCCATGTCCAACAAGCTGACAGAGCCAGACGCCTACTTTTCACAAAAGAAACAATACATTGATGATCTTGAGAACAACTTGCGACAATTCTATAAGTCGTTGGAGTTGATTGGAACCCAGAGACTCGAGCTCGTTGGTGTTTTGGACGAAATATCGCTAACTCTTGAAGAGTTGGGATCCTTAGAAATCCTGAAGGTCACCAGCGATTTGCTCTTGGCCTTCAGCGAAATACAGTTACAACTCAAGGAAAATTTGGACCGCATCAACTTGCAAGATCAGCTCACGTTGGGCTTCACCATTGAGGAGTATTTGAGAATCATAGGCTCGATAAATTATGTGTTTGAAACACGTACCAAGGTGTACCAACAGTTTCAGAACTTTGAATCTGAGCTTTCCAAGAAGGAGTTACAGCATGAGAAGTTGAGCAGAAAGTATGGTAGTGCTCCAAACGACAAGGTCAGCGGCCTCCAGTTTGAAATTGGAAGGTTGAAAAGTAAAGTGAGCAGTTTCAAAGCTCTGTTCAACACCATTTCTGACGTCATCAAGGAAGAAATCGCAAACTTCGAGTTTGAAAAGATTGATGACTTCAGAAATAGTGTCGAGATCTTCATTGAAAGCTCGATAGAAGCGCAAAAGGAAGTAATCGAACTATACGAAACCTTTTACGAGCGTCAAAATTTGGGTTCCGTGTAAGTTTGAATCTCCAACAGGGTAAAGGTGATCACTATTGAGATTTCGTATAAGTTTGAGCAGCTTACCGGAGACGGCAATAGTGGCTTCTACAGAAGTGTCCTCTATTGAGCTTTGAATAAGTTTGATCAACTGACCCAGTTGGAGCAAAAGTTCTATCGAGCTTTACAAGACTTTTACGAGTGCCAAATTTGGGCTCCGTATAAGTTTGAGCGAGAGTCTGCATTGGAGGTGGCAAAAGTGGGCCTCTGTTGCAAGAAAACTTATGAGAAAGGGATCTTGCATTCTGCTAGACCTCCTTGACAAGATTGTGCGTGATTCAGGGGAGTTCTGCTGCACGTTTACAATTGTTTAGAATAACGAAAACTGTAATTATGATACTCCTGTAGAAGTATACCCGCCCTGTTCCCTGATAGTGTGACTCGTAACAAAGTTGGCGCACCGAAAGGGTGGCAACACGAAGAAATAAAATGGTCATACACCGCTCTTAATAGATTAGTATCTCAGGGGTACGATGTCGTGTTAGGCATTGACTATGCAAACCTCATTCGTCGTGCACTTTTAGGTGGTGTTTAGGTTACACCGGTGACTCTATGTACGATTCGCTGTTTTTACAGCATTTTTACCAAAACCCTGAACAATTCAAGTATGTTAGAGAAAGAAGAACAATACGAAAGATAATCATTCAATACCACAAGCACCAATACATAACAATACAGCTACTGTCAATGGCTTTTCTGAATGATATTTCACTTTCTTGTTTTTACCAAACAGACGAGTTGCGTCGACTCATTCATGTGAAACATAATCACAACATTCTTGCGATGAAAAACTTTTAAAACTGAATATAAAAACATAAATGAGCAAACTATTACAGAGACTTGGTTTAGAGACTTCTAGAGAGCTTTAAAGTGGTGCCTGGTTGAAGAAGAAGTAGTTTGGATTTGTTGGCGGCTAGATTGTACACCGCGGTAAGCCTCGGCATTTTTGAGACCCTTTGCTGCAATCTTCCAGAAACCGTTTTTTTTTTCCTTGCCCTTTCCACCCAATGCTAAGCAACCAAGTCCTTGATGAAATCGTTATTCTAACTCATGGAATTGGTGAAAGCATAATAGAATCTGAATGGATGAACAAGATGATGTGGAATTTTATTTCGTCAGGACAGCTCCTGCTAATATATGCGACGAAGAGATACTCATGCTTACAATATCGCAACCACTCCAAGAGAAACGGGAACGGCGTGCCACCTGAAATTCCAGAGAAGAGCAAGAACTACAGACATGTGAGTATGAGGCATTGCTTGTAGATCTAGCCTTCAGCATGGAATTCGACTACATTGCACGGGCACGGATTTTACGCGCTTCACAGATTTCCAACCCACAAAAGTCACTTGCATGGTAGACAGGGACCAAACTAGACAGGGAATTCGGAAGAAGGAAAGACTCGGAATTCTAGCATAATGTCTGCTAAATTTAAGGGACAAACACGGAAATTAACATTTGGGCGTTGGTGTGGAAATGTGGCGATGAGAGAAAGCAGACATTGCTTGTAATGAAATTTCTGCAGCGAGTGTGGTTCACACTAGCGCTTGCCCCTCGAACAGAGGAATCTAAGGGGATCTCCTGCGGTGCAGTCATCTTGTTTGTGGCTGCAAAAGGAGTTGTGGTACATTTTGACAGCATCCTCGAAAACTCGGTGAGTTGAGCTTACAACCAGCGTATCGCCGAGATGCCACGTTCTGTTCGGAGGCAAGCATACCAGTCGAAGGTCTTTTGTCGGCGGTACGGATTTTCTACGCCCTAAAGCTAGAAAAGTTTGCATCACCAATGACGTACTATTCTACAAACCGATCCGGTGAAAATCAGAGCCGATAAGTCCAGCGAACATTTCGAGACCACAATAGCTTTTTATCCACCCCCTCCTTGAAAGGTCAATACTGCAATCTGCAACTCAGGCCGTCAAATTCAGTATGTTTTCCCGAGTGAGATAAGGTATGCCTGGGTAAAATGTTTGATCTCGCTTCACAAACAATGGGACCCGAGAATGTAAATTAGCACACTCCCAATTTCAAAGTATTGGTTTGCAAAAGCTTTTTGAAGATGCTTCCCCAAGTTTCGAGTTTCAAGTGTCCATCCCATGTTGCTCACCCACTCTCATTTAAAGTTCTCAACCTTATCTTGCAAACGAGATACGGTCCGCCCTGAAATTCAGTGTCTTCTATTTTTGTTCTGGTTCCCTTTACGACATATACTCGTTGCTCAGAATTATAGTCAGCAGACGTTTAAAGTTATTATGTCGCAAAGGGCCCCGACATGCAGCGGATGCGTTTTTCGCACAAGTGTGCGGAGCACCTATGATTATTTTTCATCAGAGCACAAAATCTTTTTTTGCTCCATAGTGACTAATTTTTTTTTTACTTATATGAATCATATCCAGGGATGTTAAGATTTTCAATATGAATGCAAAAGTAAATCCAATGGAACTTTCAATCTTGTCAATACCTCGAGATAAGTATTGGTTATTTACCAGTGCTGTGTTGCAACTTTTACACAACGAATCATCTAAGTTGGAAGATGAAGATGAAGAAGAAGAAGACGACGAACAAGACTTTGAAGAGCTGGAAACAGAAGAGACCTCAGAGAGTGAGGAGCACTATGAGAGCGACAGCAGTACCAGCAACGGTACCAGCAACGGTACGTCCACATCCACATCAGCATTGCAAAAGAGAATGTCTACCGGGAGCACGTCACTGAGGATATTGTCAGTGGATAACTCCAGTAAGATTGGGGTCAGCGAGGAGGTGGAATCATCTGAGCTGGAAGAGTTTGAAGAAGAGAGCGAAGAAGACGAACAATACTTTTTCCACATTGCATTTACTCCTACCGAGTGTACTGTGATCTGTTCTACCAAGATTATGGATGAACTTTTCATGGAACCAATAGAAGCATGTCGACAACTAGGCCACTACGATGTCAAGCTCCTTGAAGAAACATTCATCAGCCTTCAAGTGGACTCTGACGGGGGGTTTGATAACTCAATGAAGATCTTGGAGTTGACACGACCATTATCACAAAACAATATTCCGATCTTCTTCTTGCTGACCCACTTTTTGGATATTGTGTTAGTTCCCACCAGGTACAAGGAAAAAGTCGAAAAGCTCCAAAATGAACCGTACGAACCTGAAGACTTGGCCACACCTACCTTTAACCTATTCCAGAAGGTGGGGATCAGCCCCAAACTCAACAAGGACATAAAATTGCTACTTACAGGGGCTAGACTGGGGCAAATCCAGTCGTCTATTTTGAAAGCGACCAAAATCTTAATGTGCGTGAAAACCATCCCCAACTACTTTGCCGTCACAAGAACCGCCATCAACGAAGTGTCTCTCATACTTCCGAAACTGGCCAAGGAGCGTAGCCAGATGGGTTTTGGCGCCTCCCACATCATAGGCTCTACTCAGGACACAATTGTTCCTATTACGATAGATTTCACTAGATTGCCATTAGACTGTACAGGTATAGTTGCTGGCGTCGCCAGTAAGCTATTTAATGGGATAAAACAACTACGTGACTCCAATGATAGCCTCTATGAAATGAACTATTTATCCATGGCCACCTCAGGAGTCATCATGATACCTCGTGAAAACGTTCTGCTAATCAACAAAATATTGAACAGACCGATAAAGCCGTTGGTTTCTCCACTACCAAAAGCTGTGGAGCACTCTCCTCTCTTGTAATTAGGATCCAAAGACTCCCTTTGGATTTACTTTTATAGTATCTATACTTAATTTATCACGAATGAATTCAATCATGATACCAGCAAGTAGAATTCCAATCACCACCTGGAACAAGGTTTTGAAGAAGCAAGGCATTGATGAAAAAAAAAGGCGCTTCAGAAAAAAAAAAGGTTTTGACGACATAGTTTCATAGTATCGACGACTCCCCCCGCTGCGACATAATCCAGGATTCAGAACAATGCTCAAGTGAAGAAGATGTCCCCTGCAACGGATATGTCGTACAGTCAACCGAAACCTCCGGCTTATTATTATTGTGGTGTCTAGACTGTTGATTTTGGGGCCACTATTTCAATGCATGCTGTACATATATGCCCAGCGCCTCCACTAAAGAGTATACCGAAACAGCGCGAGTTCCTCACTCACTCTGCGGCTATCCCCAGACCCTATTGTTCACATTCTTGACTTGACTAGTAGATCGCATTGTTGGCATATCCAAGTGAGACCGGAAATGGGCTGATCCTTCGACAGGGAGGACATATGTAAATTGAGATGGAGCCAGACTGCTGGGTTAAGAGCGTGGCCAGCGAAAAGGGGTTTCTCCCACGAGGGGCTCAATAAAATTGGTTGACATAATAAAGTTTAGTCCCGATTGAGTAATGGTCTTTCCAGAAACAAGGGTGTTGGAGTAGTGGAGAAAAGTAAACAACAGGTTTTGGACAGCGACATTGGGTAAACAGCTATCCTCATAACGATACCCCTCTGATGGTTGTAACGTATTACAGCTCAACCATTTCGTAAAATAGTCCACTTCAGACCATGTCGCACGCTCCTAGCTCATAACGAACAGATGATATCGACAGGTCCACCGACAACTCCATCGTGCAAGAGGGCGGTTGTGGTACTAGTTGATGTGGTGCAAGATGAGGCGTCGTGTCGGTACATGTCCCGGAGCAAGATAAGGTGTGGCGAACACCTGCTGTAAAATCGAGCTGCACCAGACCGGGATTGCCACCAAACCTCTCCGCTTCGAGCACTCCCAATAACCAGTGCTGTGTCTCCGAGAGCACAGACCACGGAGAGCTTAGGGATGCACCAGACTACGGTACCGCTGTGGAGACGGGTCAGAATTTGAGTTTGGGAATGCATCATATTGTGACATGCCAAGATGTGAGACATCAACTTTAACTCTCAGGCAATCGCCTTCTCGAAAATGTTGTATCATCATCTTATTGGGGAAAAGGGTTTATACATGCTATGTTAATTTTTTTAGATATATGTGCCAAGGTGAGCGTCCATTAGTTCTTCTTACCCTTCTTCTTGGTCTTGTTGGTGCTCCATCCGTCTTCGTCGACAGTAGGAACCTTATCGGCAGAAGTCACAATGGCAGAACTCCACTCAACATCTTCGCTTCTACCAATAGACTTTTCTACTTGCTGCTTTCTCTTTAAGAATTCTTGTGCAAATCTTCTACCGTCCATGGTGGTGGAAGAACTGTAGATCGTTTCGGATATCAACAGGGAAGAATCAGAGCTATTGGTTGGTAAACTCACAAACATCTCCAACAAGTCGTCTTTGGAGACTGTAGGATACAAGTTTGTCATCTGGGATCTGGCCCACACCAAGAAATCCTCTCTTACCGACACGTAGTTAGTGCCTGAGGTGGTGATGTTGCTGGCAGACACCGAGCGTAAAGTCTGGGGGTTAACTGCCTTGGCACCTCCCCAGGCACCGGTGGCCAGGGTAACAGGGACCGGTTTTTTAGGAGCTGGGGCCTTCTTGGCAACAGTGGTCCAGGCACCCTCATCAGGCGACGCGTTGAAGATGGCACTGGCAAAGGTCGTTTGCTTGTAGGCAGAACCACCTCCGGCACTGGAGACTGGCACATTGCCTGCACCCGCGCTTGAAAGTGCAGCAGCTTTTGCAGCCTTGGCCTTTGCAGCAGCGAGCTCAGCTTCTTCCTTTTGGATTTCGGCCAAGGTCTTACTGACAACAGGGGTGCCGACAGACCCCCAGGTCTTTGGCAACGACACAGCAGGGTTGGCTGCGGCGGCGCTGGCCCTCTGTTCCAATTCGAGCTGGCCCAATTTTTGTTGCGCTTGTAACTTCCTTTGCTTTTCAACACGTTCGGCCTCCAATGCTTGAATTTCTTTTAACGACAACGTCTTGGACACAGGCGCTCCGGTCGCCACGTTGGCCCACGGTGCCAATTCCTGTTGCTTTGGAACAGAAGGCTTCAACACTTCAACGGTTGGCTCTTGTTCAATTTGGGTGGGCACTTCCTCGGTCTTTGCCACTTTTTGTTCTGATGCTGCAGGTTCCGGAGCATGGGCAGCCTCGACGGGCTTTTCGACCGTTTCTGCGTTGGCAGCAGCGGTCTCGGCGTTGGAATGGCCCCGGGACAGCGTGCCTGCTGCTGGTTCGGCTGTGGCGCTCGTTTGCTGGCCGGGTTGCAATGGCTGCAAATTGGCAGCATACGGTTGCAGAGGTGCAGATTGCTGCGCTTTGGCCTCTGGCTTCTTGGAAACCACCGGAGCTTCGTCCTCGTTCAAGAATCCCTTGACAATAGGCGCTGGAATGTCCTCCAACACCTTGTCGTCTTGCACCTTGTCCTCAGCAGCGCTGTTAAGCGGAACTCCACCGAGCGCGGTGGTCAGGGCTACAAACGGAGAGCTGACCCGAGAGCTCGATTGCATGCCCGTCAACCATGGCGAGATAGGCGTGGGCTGGCTGAGCTGTGCGCCCAAGGCAGGGTTGACTGCGACCGGGGTGCCTGGGCCGCTCGAAAGACCGACACCCGCGTCGAGCCCCCAGCCACTGTTGGACCTCAGCAACAGCGGTTGCGTTTGCAAGTGCGGCAAGTGCTGAGCGTATCCTGGGGCCGAGAACAGTTGTGGTTGTTGTGGCTGCTGCAGCTGTTGTGCAACCGGTTGCTGCGGTTGCTGCGGTTGAGGTTGTTGCAGCTGCGGCTGTTGCAGCAGCTGCGGTTGTTGAGGGTGGAAGTTTGAATTGAAGTTTTGTCCAATCAAACCGTTTCCACCATATGCAAAAGGTTGGTGGTTCTGGAACTGTTGCGAGTTGGGGTACTGCTGCTGCAAGAGCGAGTACTGGAGCGACAGCGTATTGGCAAACAGTTGAGATTGCGGTTGGTGCTGGAACGGAAATGCTGTCGACGAGGTCGAGTCCAACGGGTTCCCCAACACATTGGCCTGTGGGGTCAATGGAGACTGCGTGGAGAATGGGTCAGGGAAGTCGTTACTGAACAAGTTGGACGAGTTGAGCCTCAAAGCAGTGGCCGACCCCAACCCATTGTTGTAAAATGACCCTGCTGTCTGGAGTGGTGGTGGCTGGGACGGTTGTTGGGCTGGCTGCTGCGCTTGTTGTTGCTGTTGCTGGGAATTTTGCGGCTGCTGGTGAGTGGGTTGGTTCAAGTCTGGCAAGGGAATCTTAAACGGAACAGCATACGTACCAACAGACTCGCAAAAGTCCTTGAGGGTCTTGTACACCGAGTCTTCCTTTCTCCTAATACGCAACTTCAAGTCCAAAAATCCGCCTACAAACCACTCCTGCATCATGTTCCCGTCAAACGGACCTTGCTCAATTCCCATTGGATCAATGTAGAACCACTCGATCTGGGCAGGAGACACCAACAATGGTTGCTGGCTAAGGTCAAAGTTGGCCTGTAGCCCTGGAGGAGTGTGTCCGTGGCTGACTCCATTGAAGGAACCAATGCCTGCAGCAGCACTGCCCGCAGATATATCGTTGAGTCCACTCCTACTACTTGGATCGGTGTTGGTGGTGCTGTTGGATGTGTCAAGCAGTAATTTTCCCAAAGAGCTGTCAATGCTGGATAATAGATTGGCAGCGGTCTCGGAAGCAGAGGCCGCACCTCCATCGTTGGAATCTAGATTGCCGTAGTGCTTCGAAGAGCTGGCACCAAAACTAGAATTGTCGCGATCTCTGCCGTTCAAATTGCTATTACCATCCACTTGTCTATCAGCAACAGAGCTGCTATTCGTAAGCACTCCTCCACTGCCATTGCTCGCATTCATCTTCTCTTGTAATTCCAAGTGGTAGATCTGTGTGGGATCGGTGGTTTTATAAATCTCAGAAGAATCAATTGGTAACGAACCGTTATTCAAAATAAATTGCTTATTGCCGTTCCAGCTCTCAAATACTTGGTCCATTCCGTATCTCTGTCCACCTTTATTCATGGGAATCGTGAAAAAAGTATCTTCCCCATCTCCAGGGTTCGCCTGGCCAATCGGTGCTCCATTCTGTGACACTCCTTGATGTCCTTGTTTAAATGTGGTTTGACCGTCTTGATTTGCGCCTTGCAAAGTATTGGTCTTACGAGTCCTTTGGTACATATTGTTGTATAGTCACTAGCTTCAGTGGGTTAGTATAACTTTTTTTTCATAGGCTGAAGATGTAAAAATTTTAATGGGGACCGCGAACGAAAACTCTGATTGTGCCATAACTACTGGTGGCTGTACCTTGTGCAAGCACCGGCTGATGACATGGCCGGTTACCAAGTAATCCAGGTACTCTAAGAAGGCTATCTAATAGCGGTTTTAGCCAAAAAATTGAGTGACTATACCTGCTTTTGCTTGTTCTTTTACTATCTACAGTATCAGTAACATAGTTTTTGTAATCGCGATTGAGATTAGACTTGACGTCAAGCACGACGAAGGGGTCACCAAAGGGTTGAATATTGAGAAAAACTCTATTCCAACTACATTGTATATCAACAAATTACACAACAGTTATTCCGTAATTAAATGAATTGTTTCTTCTTAAGGTTGATGGGTGGGGCAACTCGCGATACATGAGAGATCAACCTGGCCTACTATTATTGTAGATGCCAACCAATAAATGGTTCATTCTTTCAACGCCAAACCCTCTACACTTGCGGTGTCCATAAACACAAGCTCAAACACATGCAGTGTCCATAACAAATGCTCAAACACTTGCAAAACTACAGATCTGTCAATCATTATCTTCTATTCAATACTCAAATACCAACCTTCTTTTCCATTTCTGAGTGGAAGTCCGGCACATTTGCACCGTTACTAAAATCATTCTTGTAAATATCTTCCCAGTCAATGGAGGTATCCTTGTTCAACAAGATTTCCTTGTGCATGTTGTCACCTCCACCCAAGATTTGAGGCTTGAAATCGGTGGCATTAATGATTTCCAACTCCATGGTTCTCTTGATTGGTTCTCCAGCCCCAAAAACTCTTCGGTATGTTTCCATTCTGGTGTCAAACTGGGTTTGTTCCCAATTGGCTATTCTTTGTTCTAATGGGTGACGGTTGTTGATCTTGGAGGCCAAGTTGAGCGGACCTTCCTGTGTACGAAGAATATCCTGCAAACCTGGGGCGTGTTCTGCTGCTTCACCATAAGAAGTAGAGCTTATTTTGGATGGCTGTTTGTTTTCTGGAATTAATCTGAGAGACTAAATCGATGTTAGTATTGATTGACATGGTTTGATTGAACTTACTTACCATTGGTGTTGATCAATAACTTTTGCCACTTTGTTTTTTGTTTGGCTGGTGCGAGTGTACCTCCTCCTGCGGTACGCGCGCAAACTCACAGATTCTCAAGCTACAGCGACAAAATTAGTGAGCTCCTCCTTCGCGAGGGTCTGAAGTTTCGCTAATTTTTCGATGTTGCCGCGGATTACGACATCCCTCGGTTCTCGCGAGGTTTGCAGCCTCTACTGAATCAACTTACGCAGGAGAGTCAATAATGCCTTAAATATTACCTGAATTCAAAGCTTTTGCTACCTCAGACCAAGTTAAATGTACCAGGTTATCAATTGAAAATGTGTGGTCTTGCTTTTTTTTTTTTTACATTTATTACTCCTCCGCCAGTTAAGAGTCTTGCAGCCTTCTGCTGCACTACATTGCACATTCTTGATCATATTCTATATTCATTATTAATTTTAAAAACCAAAAGCAACCCAACGGTTGGTATCACAAGTCAAACTCATAAGTAATAGATATTAGTTGTGAAATTTAGCATTAATTTGCACTCGGACCCAAGCGGATATCTTATTCCTTTAAGAACGCAGGGACCCAACTCCAGTTTTCAGGATGCAACACCTTGTTGAAGCACAAAGTACCGAACACCAACAAGACAAATCCAGAGAACTGCAAGAAAGAGAATTGTTCCCAGCCCATAATAAGAGCAAAGGCCCAGACCAAGATAGTTCTGCAAGTATCAACAGTGGATCTAGCAGTAGCGGACATGGCGTTTGTCAAGGAGATTCCAAAGTAGTTGAACAGAGCAATGGAGAACATAATACAAATGGAACTTCCCCAGATCAGTCTGGTAGAAAACAATTGGCTCATAGCTTCGTGCAAGTTGAACGGAGAGTCGACAAACTCACTTGGTGACTGGACAATGCCAAACACGAAGTTTAAGAAAACCAAGGTAACCAAAAGGATAAAGAAGCCATAAAAGCCTTCAGAGTAAACAACTTTAATAGGTAAGATAGATTTGCTGGTCATAAGCTGTTCTTCCACGACAAATTGGAATGCCTGAAGAATCTCACCCAACACAATCAAGGCAATCCCAAGAATAACGCTAGCTGCAGAATCAGCGGACTCGGTCTCAGCACCCTTGGAATTTCTTGAGCCACTAAGACCCACTACTGCAACACCCACTGTGACAAACACCAAGGAGGTCCATTCCAACTTCGTGATTCTTCTCTTCAAGAAGAGAACAGACAAAACGGCAACAAACAAAACAATAGAACCTCTGGTCATTTGGTAAATGGAAACTGGAGTGTAAATTAAACCAAAATGCATCAAAGTAGTGCCGATTAAATCACAGACAGCTGGAACCGCCAACTTTATGTTGTCAAAGATCCCGTACTTTGTGACTTCGTTCTCCTCATCGTCGTCACCATCATTAATAGGCAAGTATTCAGTTCTCTTTTGGTAAAGGGAGGTTCTGTATAACAAACTGAAAACCAAGATGACCCCCAACTCACCGGCAAACATTTGTAACGTTTGTAAGGCTGGTTGGTTGAAGTTTACGTGTTTGGAAACATCATGACTTTTACAGTGACGAACACACTGGTTATCTTGGTACTTGGTAAAAAGCGAGTTGGCAGCACCGGTAATCAAGGTACCTACGGTCAAGACAATCACGTTAGCTCCCATAGTGATGTTGAAATAGAAGAGACTTTTGTTTCATCCGTTCTTTGTATGGCTTAAAAGGGAAAGTTTGTGCAACTCCGCCGTTGGTCACGTGTCGCCCAAAAGCGTAAGTGCCGGCGAGACATTTAGGACCTTGGTGGACGTCGGGTTGAACGGTGCTGCTCCACCTCTGGACCGAGTGCCGTCATTATTAAGACCTTCCTTGTTTATAGGTACAGTTGTATGTTTATGACAAGCTTAATTGGTTTGTCCACAGACAACCGGTGCAATCTTGGGGTGCAAAACGGTCAACTTGCGTTCAACCTATGGGATGGCAATGGTAGATGGTTCTACTTGTAAGGTTCCTCTTTAAGCTACCGAGGCATACTCTTGGCTGCAACAACAAGGGCGAGGAGCGGAAGTAAAATTATATTAGATAACCATAGATGGGCCAGATTCCAAGAATGCCGAACAGGTCGCAAATGGATACATATGAACGAAAGAACAGCTGCTTTCACCTCACTCTATCATAATTATGGGTCAAGGGCAAGTTTGGAAAGAATATACTGTTTCTTGTAAGATTAATATACTTTAGATTTGTTTCTCGTTATAATATTCTACCGTTGATTCTGGGAGACTTTAGGAGCCGAACAGCTTCATCCTCGTAGAGTAAATCAATACACATTATGATGTCTCCTAATCGTTACATAACGTACGAAAAGGAAAACAATGAATTAATATGCTACTTGCAAACGCGTTTTCCACAAAATAAATGTTTCCTTGATACAAAACATTTCCCCAGATTTTGGTATATGCTGCAACACAGAAATCGCCTAAATAGGCAATATCAAATTTGCGCCGCACGAAGGTCATCTCACTGTATCGGTATGAAACTAATAAATGCCTACTTTACGGGAAATGTAAAGAGAAGACTATAGATTTCAGCTAGCTCATCTTTTAGAGAGATAACATAAGGTATATATGCCAAGATTTGGTTTGAGTAGTAATACTTTGCATATCCATTGGGACGAAGATTAATACGGAGTTTTGGAAGGGCCAACTTGTTTTCCACTCTAATACAACGCACAGAAGCTCAAATTCAACCAAACTTGACCATACACTCAGCGAAACTTAAGATAAACAAACCCAATACAGCTTTAAGAGAAATATAGGAGAGAATACTGTGCAATATAAGCCCAAAGGAAGGTGTTTCTAACAAAAGTAGTAGACGCAAGATAGGTATCGCGCTGACTAAGCAGCGCAGGTAAAGTGTGCCAAATATTAGGTAAGCAAGAAAATTTACCCGGATTTCAAAAATTTTCATTGTAGGGCCATCGAGGATTCTGTACATTTTTAAATTTTTGACCTTCTTTTACAACCCAAGGTTTAGGTACCCAAACGTATTTATAAACATTTAATAAGAACATAATGGCTTTCGGTGCTCCAAGAGGTAGAGGCGGTGCTAGAGGTGGTGCCCCAAGAGGTGGATCCAGAGGTGGATTCGGTGGTGGCCGTGGTGGTGCCAGAGGTGGATTCGGTGGTGGCCGTGGTGGTTCCAGAGGTGGCTTTGGTGGTGGCCGTGGTGGTGCTAGAGGTGGTGCCAGAGGTGGCGCTAGAGGTGGCCGTGGTGGTGCCAGAGGTGGCGCCAGAGGCGGTGCCAAGGTTGTCATTGAACCACACAGACACGCCGGTATCTTCATTGCCAGAGGTAAGGAAGATTTATTGGTTACCAGAAACATTGCCCCAGGTGAATCTGTCTACGGTGAAAAGAGAATTTCTATTGAAGAACCAGCCAAGGAAGAAGGTGCTGCTCCAACCAAGATTGAATACCGTGTTTGGAACCCATTCAGATCCAAGTTGGCTGCCGGTGTCATGGGTGGTATCGACGAAGTTGGTATTGCTCCAGGTAAGAAGGTTTTGTACTTGGGTGCTGCTTCCGGTACCTCTGTCTCCCACGTTGCCGATGTTGTCGGTCCAGAAGGTATGGTTTACGCTGTTGAATTCTCTCACAGACCAGGTAGAGAATTGATTGGTATGGCCAAGAAGAGACCTAACGTTATCCCAATCATTGACGATGCTCGTCACCCTCAAAAGTACAGAATGTTGATTGGTATGGTTGACGTTGTCTTTGCCGATGTTGCTCAACCAGATCAAGCTCGTATTATTGCATTGAACTCTCACTTGTTCTTGAAGGACCAAGGTACCGTTGTTATCTCCATCAAGGCCAACTGTATTGACTCCACTGTCGATGCTGAAACTGTTTTCGCAAGAGAAGTCCAAAAGTTGAGAGAAGAAAGAATCAAGCCTTTGGAACAATTGACTTTGGAACCTTATGAAAGAGATCACTGTATCGTTGTTGGTAGATACGTTAGATCTGGTTTGAAGAAGTAAGCATTCGCAAAATAACTGTATAATATTAATAAAAGTGAAGTTAGAGGGTAAATGTAAGTTGAATAACACTAAAGGGGTTTAATGTATGATGAGGTGACTTAGGGAGGATAAACAGGCTAAGAGAATAGGATGCTGAGGTAGCTGTATAGGCGAACTCTTTGACTGGTGAGGAGCTGTGGATATCTATGGCAAAGCTAGACTGGTTATAGCAAATTCCAGTCCACTATTCATGGCAAACATAAAGACAACACGCTAATAGCAAGTTCATAAACACTAACAAACAACCCCTGCAATCCAAGGCATGTTTCCGGCGGACAGTGCTGTGCTCCAAGAAACAATAAATCACGGGACCCAAGTCCTAATCACGTGACTGTATGCACAAAAAAACTCACCCCTCTATGCCGTCCTCGTTTCCATGACCAAAGCGGGTTATACACTAAGAAAGAAGAAACGAGATTGTGGTGGCAACTAACCAGAGAGAAGTTTCGGAGAACACTCATACTTTAAAATCTAGGAATTCTAAATCAGTTTCTCAAAGAAAACAAGAGTTTTTCCCTGCCGAAGCAGTTTTTAAGGCATTACATTACAAAGCAATATGAACAACATACGGCAAGAAGGGGTACGAGAGAGCCACAAGGAGGTTGGAAATGGCATAGGGAGGGAAGACACGACTCGAGAGGACGATTTTGGAGGATCTGATGACTTTTTGGACCTCTCGGCCGAGCTGACACAAGAAACACCAAACATCATACTCCCTGAAATCAGGCCGTCTGAAGAGCCTGTGGTGATAGAGATACCCTCTGAGGATGAGACTGACGTGGTAGCAGTGGCAGAACTAGTGGACTCTGGCGACGAGGTGGAAGCTGTCGCTGGCACCGAGATAGACGATGCTGAGGACGATGTGATAGAGGTTACGCAAATACATAGAGCGGACAACACCGATGATTCAGACGATGTGCAAATAACAGGCGAACGACCGATCGTACGGCCACAGCCACCGACCCACGGGCCCCTCAATCCCCACCACAGCGGCTTTTTCAGAGCACCACGGACACCAGTTCCCTCGGTAAACCAAGACTGGGGCCAGAACATATCCAGCAGAGAGAGACAGAGGCGATTTCTCAGACGAAGAAGGCAAATGCGAGAAATGTACAGCCCGGCGCTGTTGAACCGGTTTGCTGCGCTCTACGGGGCAGTCATGCACAACCCTCACGAGCAGTACAACCGCAACACCTTGCTCTCGCCCAACTTCCACCACCTCCACACGTTGATGCAACAGTACATTCTCGGCGACAACGAGGACTTCTGGAGGCAAATCAGTCTCTTTGTTGAGGACGAGAACGACCCCAACTACTCGCCGGGCCTGGAATACAGCGACGAGAACTCTGGGTACATAGAAAACTCCATCATGCGGCGCATAGAGCTGGAGAATGACATTGCGTTGGACAACCGGTTGGCGAGCGAGAACCTCCACAACAAAAAAGTCTTGGACGAGAAGAAGGCCAATGCAGATAAAGTGGATCCCCAGCACACGACAACCATCTCCCCCGCCAGCCTGTTGGGATGCGAGTTGTGTGGCGTGATCTTGGGCGAGGGGATCCCGCTGGACTTCAAACCTGACGCTCGCTACAACGACAATTACGAGAAGCTCGCGAACCAAAGCGGCGTGCTAGCTCCCTGGTTTTGCCAAATACAGTGCTCTGAAACAGATAAGGACCTCCTGAAGCGAATCTTCTCCGCTAAATGCGGCCATGTTTACTGCGGCAGGTGTGTCAAGAACATCGGCAACAAACCCAGGCGCTCCAGGACCCAGAAGTTGAGTATCACCAACCCCAACATTTATGCTCCGAGCAAGTGTCCAGCTGATAACTGCCAGAAGCGCTTCACGCCAAAGGGGTTCACAGAGTTGTACTATTAGAATAGGTTTAATAGACGCTTACAAGATGAGAAGCGTTGTTGCTAGGGGAGCGCGAGATAAGAAGGCTCGCAGCTCCCCTTTTGTTGGAGGCCGCGAGATTCTCGTGAGCCACATAAGAGCATGCGACATTGCCTTCTGATACCACATGTTCTTAGAGTATGAAGCACGAGGGATCATAGTTCAGTGAATGCCCTCAAGTGTTGAGTTAATGAATGGTCTTTTGGGTAGCGTTGTAGGTTCTGCGAGTAATTTGGTTTTTGTTAGAGTCGGGGAAAAGCAAGTTTGTTGATAAGGAACCCCGGGATCCCCCGCAACAACTTAACTAACTCAGTGTTCTACTAACTTATATTCATTATATCGTATCAACAAAGGTAAATAAAAGATAATCTAAAAAAAACTAAGGAAAGATTGTCAGAATGTGGATAGAAAGAGGCTGGTTGAAGGCCAGACAAAGGGAGGGGTGCGCAAGTAAGGTTTCTTGGGTGTTGCAGTTTTCAGCCATTCTTGCCTTGGACTAGTCAATGGGCATAGAATCCATAGAAAGGAGCGGTTTTCACTTGCCTCTCACAAGCTCAGTAATTAGCTTTTAATAATTTAAACAAGATCCATGAGGACTTTTTTCAATTACAACCTCACATATCCCACAGAACTTTTTAATCAATTCCAGAATCAGATCATGTATTCAAAGCAGATTTGCAGTGATTAATCAATTCTTGCCTCAGACAAGGTCAAAGGCTTGATGTTGTTGGAAAAGACCGAAGATCCAGTCTTGAATCTATTAATCTTCTTCAACTTCTCTCTCACCACCATGACGGGAACCAGGGACTTTGTGACCAAGTAGTTGGACAAGGAACCCAAGAGAACACCCCTAATGGCACTTTGACCCTTGGAGCCAACCACAACCAAGGTGGGCTGCAAGTTGTCAATCAACTCAAGGATTAAATGACGAGGAATAGGATGGTGGATAATCTCAATGACAATGTGTATTTGCAACTTGGTCAACTTAAGCAAATTAAGCACCTGTTGCTTGGCTTTGGTCAACATGTTCAATCTGTAGGACTCTCTGGTGGATTCGTTCATGGTGTTGCCCTTCAAGTGGTGGTTGTTGTCGTTTTCTTCAATGACGTAGATGATGAACAAGATGGACCCATCCACCAAGACCGTCCCCAAACACCATTCCAAGGCGAAAATGGACTCGGGCGAAAAGTCCATACACACCAAGAACATCTTGGGCTTGACCTTTGGGTTTATCAATTGGAAAAAGTTCCCCCTAGTGATGGTCTGGATGACACGAGACTGTGCTTTGTTGGAGTCCACTTTACCTTCCTTGATGGTTTCGTTCAAATGCAGCGCAAACTCAGAATCCAACTTGTCCTCGACTGCAGAGGTGTAGGGAGCCATAAAGTCTTCTTCGCTGTCTGCGGCAGCCTCAGCCACGGTGGGCTTTTCCTCGTCGGCTTCATCCCGCGAATTCTCTTGGTGGATAATCTTCCTTCTATAAGCTTGGTAGTTCTCCAACTTTTGTCTTCTAGACTGTGCATCTTGGTCAGATCTGTTCAAATCAATGTCCTGGCCAATCAATTTTTGTTTGTCGTTAGCCAATTTGGATAAGGCTTCCTCGTCCACAGACTGCCCGGAGCTTTTTGCTGCCGCAAAAGCCCGCTCGCTCGCAGTCAATTCCTCCAATTTCCGGATGGTGGATTTGTCCGCGAGGTTGGAGTTCTCCAAAATGGTCGAAATCTCATTGATTTGGTCGTCGTGACATGCATAGTTGGGTAAGATGTTGGAGGTGTCGTCGTACTGGAACTTCTCGTTTGTATCGTCATCGCTGATGTGCTCTTCTTCACTCACCTCATTGTCCCATAATTCGTCATCGTTGTACTGGTTCTTATCCTTGCCGTCCTTGACCTTGATTAATCTCGACAGTGGGTCCTGGTTGGTGATTGACCACTTCAAATCCTTGTTGAACTCATCGTTCGAAACACTCAGCGAACGAGAGTTGTTGCCCGAACGCAGCGGCGATGACAGGCGCCCACGTGAAATAGACTTGTTGATAATGGCAAGCTTCTCTGCTTCTAATTTAGACTGACGGCTAGCCATGCTTTTAATTCTCCTCTCAGAACAGCTAATTCAATTTTGGTTTTTATAGGGCGGCTCGCGGGGTGGCCTTACAAAAAAACATCCACGAAGCCAATCAGTGGTCATGTGCACTGCAACACGTGTGATTACCAAGGGGCTGGGGAAACAGACGTCTGTGTGCGGCTGGCGCCCCAAAAAAAATGTGGAGACAGCTAATAGAGGAGTTCACTTGCACCCTAGAATGGCAACGAAACTTGCTACGACGTTCGTAGAAGAATGATTTGAGGCTCTCCATGAGCCGAGGTGATTGTTCCATCGCATAAGATCTTATTATTTGGCAGGTCTTATCGTTCTGTATATTATTAGAGATATAATGGTGTCTGCTTCTAGCTTTTTCTTGGAAGCGCCAAGGGAAAGATCAGGTTTCGCTTCAAACTACATAGCCTAGACAGGTCAGGAGTTTCTGGAAAACTTCTTGACAAAAAAAGGAAGACTCGATGTGATGCGTTTATTCAGGTTTGTGTCCGAGTGCTCCGAGTGCTCCGAGTGCTCTGGAGGTAGTCTGGCGATGATCCTTTCGTTGCGGGAGATAATGTAGTGCATATAATACTGAACAGGTTCAACCGCCCTATCTGACGCTATCTCCAGCAACCATAGTGGGTTCAAGGACACTGGAATTGGCATGACGCTATTGACTAGAATGCCAAGTACTGATTCAGCAAAAAACTCTTCGCCTCAGCTACACATATTGTTTATCTTCTTGTACTGTCTATGGCCCGATATAGGTTTTTCTTTTTATCATTTGACTTAGTACACTCTTTTTGTGCCGAAGTAAAGAAGGGGGTGCCGAAGCCGAATGGCTGTCACACGACCACACTTCGACGTGGCGAAGCAACCGGTGGAACTTCGATCACTGCAGTCGTATCCACCCCAAGCTACATGTGCTAAATAGATAATAGTGCGTCTTACGCATTTCATATAACATCAACTTGCAAGCAGTAAAGCTGATTGCTGGGACATTTGTAGATCTCTCTGGAAAGTGAAGTGCTGCAAGGCTATCCGTTGTTGCATATCACAGCATATCACAAGCGTGGAAGCATATCACAGGCGAGCGTTGTCATATTCTCCCCTAATTGTCTTCAAGATATTCCACTAACAAGTTACCGCCAGACCTCAACTCGTTAACACCTCCAATTGCAACGTCGCTTGCATTTATAACCTTCTTAGGCATGGGTTGAAAGATCTCAAAATTGAACTGGTACTTTTTAAAGTAAGCTTCATTGGAAATGACTTGTCCCTCTAACTCATCCAAATCACTTGCATTCTCCTCGTGCAATAACACTTCAACATACAAATACAACTCATTTACCAGAATCTCCTTGCTGAAAGATTCAATGATTCTTCTTCCGTCCGGAAGCTTGATGGCCACACGGGCCGCAGGGGTGCCAGCCGGTGCAACGAGAGATTTTTTGAACTCGCTTCTTATTAAGTCTCGTATCTTTATTAATCTGGTCTGTTCCCTTCTTGCTTCTGTCTGTTTTCTCTCTAATTCTTGCTCCTTTTCGTACTTCTTAACTCTGTCTCTCTCCAACGACTGCTCGTAAGCACTGTCTTGCTGCTGTTTGATCAACCTGGCAAACTCAATTTCCTGCTGGTCGATTCTAAGGGTGATTAATTGCGGATTGTAGTTATCAATCACCTTACTCAAGCTCTTGAGGACTTTCTTTGCGGTAGAAGTCCTTGTGTCTGCGGTTGCAATGAAATGGTGATCCAAGTTGGTCTTGTAGACAACGGACATGGAGTTGAGCACGCTAGGGTTGTTAGAAACATTTCCCACGAGCATGATGTATGGCGTTCTTCTAGTTCTATAAGTACAGCCGACTTCGTAAGCTTCTCTGTCGGTGTCCACGTTGTTAATGTAGATGAGCGTGTCTTTGAACTCACCGGTGCTTTTATGGAACAACTTGTGGAATAAGGGTGTTGATAGCAATTCATGGACAAATTCAGTCGATTCCTCTGAACTGTCCCCAAGCACCACCAAAAACCACACAAATGAGTTCTTGGAGGTCTCGTGAAGGGTATTGAAGTCGTTGTCATGGATGTTTACTTCAAGCTCCATAGGCTGAGCGTGTTTCTCGTGGCCATCCTCAGTGGTATCTTCCTTCAAGCTGTCCTGCAAACTCATCAAGTACTTTGCATCGGGATCATGCTTCGAGTAGTCGAAAGATCGAGGCAATCTGTTGGGGTCGGGTTTGCTTCCGAACAAGAGTCTGAAGATGTAGTGGAGAATGGTTCTTGGAATGAGCAAAAGAATAAAGTACAAGATTGCTAATGGATTCTTCTTTGGTGTATCTTTTGGAGTATCTCTGATTGAGTTGTGAATTCCGACCTCAAAGGTCCACGCCGAGGAGATCTTTGCAGCCTTTGGTAACTTCGGAAGGCTCATGGATTCATAGAATTGGGATTGCAAGTTGACAAGCTGCGGCTGGTGGCGCTGATGTATGCTTGATTCGGTGTCGTAGAATTCGGCCCCGCTGGAAGATGCTACTGCCTCAGCGGCAACGTTAGTTGAGATCAGGTCAAAACCAGAGTCAAAGAAATGTGACACCAGGCTGTTTAAGTCAAAATTATTCATAGTGAGGAGCAGAACTATCTCGTCATCTTTATCTTCAAGTCCTGTAATGCTCCTAAATTGAGCTATGCAATCTAGTTGGCTGTCATTTAGCCCGTCCATACTGGTTGAGTTGTTCTTATGAGAATACTTTTTGGGTTGGCTTAGATAAGCGCACTGTTGAATCTGAACTCAGGCCTCAGCCTCCGCAAACAAAGATGTCAAGACTTGGCTGTACACGATTATTCACAGAAGGTAGCTTAGATAAGCTGCTTTTACTGTTTATGCTTTAAGTTCAATAGTGGCAGTACCCAGTTTGAACTGTCTATGTCCGTACGTTGACGTAGGACTGCATGTAAGTGAAGTGAGCTAATATAGTAGATTTGCATTCATTAGAGGTTTGGCCAAGCTTGATGCTAAATACCTCTAAAAAGGCATTAACACGTGAATTGCTCTTTACAACCACCACTAGATGATGCTTACTGGTGCTAGAACAGTGTTGTAGGGCAGAGCCATGGATAGCTCTCATATGTTGCAAAATGAGATTTTGGCAACTCCAAGTGCTGCAACTGAACGTTACAAAAGAGCTCTTGAGCTCTTACATGTGGCATCCTTCTGAATCATCTCACGAGCAAAACGTATAAATAACGTTCAAAATTCATCCTGCTGTATTCAGTAAGGTAAAACCTTGGCTGATGCTTTCACGTTTTCAGAGTTGCGTTCAACCTAGTTAATATCGACATCAATCGTACAGGGTCCAGATTCCATTTCTTCAAAATATAGGCAAAATTTAACATGAATTGTTGGAGTTTGAGTGGAATCGAGTCCAGACTTCTCTTTGTGCAAGCACAAACCAGTGCTACTGTCCTACATTGGTAATTATCATCCTGCTGTGTGCCTCGACGTTTATCACGAAGCGAGAGATTGAATATTTAACATGCACCTATATAAGACCAAAATCCTGAAAGTTGAGCCTGTGATCGAAATGACTCGCAAGTTAGACCACAAGATACGCTCTTGTGCTGATGAGGACGTGATGTCTACAAACCCTGCACTGTCGACGCAAAGTGGTTGCAGACCATCAGATTCAACATAAATACACAAAAAAAGCACTAGGTTCCAAATCGTGGGAGGACTGATGGACCAAAGTGACTAAAGCTCATCTGAGGTATTACCGCTAATCGTAATGCTACTCCGCCTTACAAAAAAGCTTTGCAACAGGGTTCTATACGAGGCAGCTACCCAACGGGGCTTTATTCCTTTGCAGCACGGTACGTGCAGCCAGCTCAAAGCAAGGTGAACAACCACTGAAAAGATAAGAAAGAGTCACCTCGAAGAGCGATTTCACGTTCTACAGAGAGGTCCATGTGAGTACTAGTGCCATGCGGCCGAGTTGTGAGATTTCTGTCGCGGACAGTTGCCAACGCATGGGTGGTCGCTCTTAACGGGTTGGAACCAGATTGCGTAAAAGTACTACTTCATGACCGCCTCGTATCAGGCACACCCTACAGATGTCACACCTTCACCTTATAGTCCCCAGTTCGTGGAAATAAGGTACAAAATACTTCCGTGTAGCCGACTTGATCTTATCTAACGTATCCTGTGATTGCTCGCAGCCAACGTGCCCTCATACAAAAAAAATCGGGCTGAAAGGAAAAACACCTAGAATGGACAATAAACGGGCGATTATGAGGACGAATTCCCCCAAGAAGTACCGTTTCGCACTCCAGGTCCTCAGGCAACAGCAGCTATAAATAACACGAAATACGTTACTGTTGGTGACACAAAGAACCTAATCTGGAGTAGGGGTTTTGGGACTAGACTTCACAAGCTATTGTGCGAGAAGCCACAAAAGCACGGAGTAGGACCGAGGAGAGTGTTGAGGCCCAGCCATTGCATTCGCGGGCCAACGGTTTTTGCAATGTGCCCCGGAAGAGAGGGGTTATTGTAGCGAGCACGCACCGTGGCAGCACCCACAGCGACCGTCGCAACAATGGATTCGCAGCCAAAACGAAGCTGTCCACGTCTGTGCTCCCCTGACGGAACGCGTGCTTTGCGCGATAGTGGTCGCTTGCCTGCTTGCTAATCTTTGTTTGCTGAGTCACAATTTCACTTCCGGGCAGGCCCAGGTTCTACACATCGCTCCAAACGTGTCACGTGGCGCTTCTTGGTGGTTTCGGATATTTGGCAGTGCTGCTCTGTCCAGAGCAGCACCGTGGCCAGTGCTGTCGGGTGCACCGGTGTACTCAGACCACGAACGTGCCTCCATCTACGTTGGAGGAACCAGCTCGTTTGCCTCGCGTCACGAAATGTTCTTCCGCTCTTTCTTTTGGTGTCCCCCTCCCCCGCCTGTCACCCAATGCACCGTTACATAATTGCCGTCACACACAAAGATTTGATCGGGAACAATTTGGTATTGAACGACTTGATTTTACCGAGGAACAACACGCTGGGAAACAGTCTTCCATGGCGAGCCACCAGGCAACAAAGAACTACAGTACCTAGCATTTCAATCGACAGACGCCCCCACCATTGCTACTTTCTCCTCATACCCATATGTACCCCAACGTCGGCATACAGCCATAAAGCAACCCAAGTTTCTCTTTTGTATCTTCCGTTCTTGCGCAACCGTTTTTTTTTTTTTCCTCTCTTTGTATAAATGAAGTATGAGAGCCAACTGATTTTTTTTTCACAAGAAGATTAACAACCATGTCTAGATTCTTGAAAACTGCCTTAGGTAAGGCAGCTATTGGGACAGGAGCCGTTGTCGGGGGTACTATTGTGTACCTTGACTTCATCCGTCCCCCAGCCCAGCCTACTATTGTCAACTCCTACAAGCCGTTGAAGAAGGATGTTCCTGCACCGCCAAGCAGGAGTGAGTTGATTGACAACATCAAGAAGACCCCTAAGTTTGATGTTCTTATTATTGGAGGAGGAGCCACCGGTACAGGTACTGCTGTGGATGCAGCCACCAGAGGTCTCAATGTGTGTTTGTTGGAGAAGACGGACTTTGCTTCTGGAACTTCCTCCAAGTCCACGAAAATGGCCCACGGTGGTGTGAGGTACTTGGAAAAGGCCATTTTCCAATTGCTGAAGGCGCAATTAGACTTGGTGATTGAAGCCTTGAACGAAAGAGGGAACATGTTGCGTACTGCACCTCACTTGTGTTCTGTGTTGCCCATTATGATTCCCGTCTACAAGTGGTGGCAGGTACCTTACTTTTTCGTTGGTTGCAAAATGTACGACTGGTTTGCAGGACACCAGAACTTGCGTAGCTCGACTGTTTTCCTGCGTGAGATGACCTCAGCCATTGCCCCAATGATGGACGACTCCAACTTGAAGGCCACCTGTGTCTACCACGACGGTACCTTTAACGACGCCAGAATGAATGCCACCTTGGCCTTCACCGCTATCCAGAATGGGGCCACCGTTTTGAACTACTTTAACGTTGAGCAGTTGGTTAAGGACACCACCGGTAAGATTACCGGTGTCAAGGCCAAGGATTTGGAAACCGGTCACGTGTACGACATTGCTGCAACTTCGGTGGTGAACGCCTGTGGTCCGTTTGCAGACAAGATTTTGGAGATGGACGAAGATCCAAAGGGTTTACCACCAACTACTCCACAAGCCCCAAGAATGGTTGTTCCTTCCAGCGGTGTCCACGTTGTTTTGCCAGAGTACTACTGCCCTAGAGACATGGGATTGCTCGATCCCTCCACTTCCGATGGCCGTGTCATGTTCTTTTTGCCATGGCAGGGTAAGGTTTTGGCTGGTACCACCGACACTCCATTGAAGGAGGTTCCAGAAAACCCAGTTCCAACCGAAGAAGAAATCCAGGACATTTTGAAGGAGTTGCAAAAGTACATTGTGTTCCCAGTGCAAAGAGACGATGTTTTGTCGGCCTGGTCTGGTATCAGACCATTGGTTCGTGATCCAAAGAAGTTACCAAAGGGCAAGGATGCCAAGGATGGCGGCACCCAGGGCCTTGTCAGATCGCACTTGGTTTCCACCTCCGACACCGGCTTGATCACCATTGCCGGTGGTAAGTGGACCACATACAGAGAAATGGCTGAGGAAACTGTAGACACTGTGCTCAAGAACTTTGACTTTTCCCACAAGGAGGTCAAGCCATGTCAAACCAACGAGATTTTGTTGATTGGTGGGGACGACTACTCCAAGAACTACCTGGCCAGATTGATCCACGAGTACAGAATCCCATTGAAGTTGGCCAAGCACTTGTCCCACAACTACGGCTCCCGTGCTGCTCTCATCTTGGACTTGTACCAGCAATCCGACTACAACAAGTTGCCAATCACCTTGGCTGCTTCGTCGTCGTTCCAGCCATCTCAGTCCAGCGCCAGCGACTCCAACCAGTTGAGCTACCAATCTTTTGACGAGCCATTCACCATTGCTGAGTTGAAGTACTCCTTGAAGTACGAGTACATCAGAACTCCAGTCGACTTTTTGGCCAGAAGAACTAGATTGGCCTTCCTTAACGCCAGAGAAGCCTTCTCTGCCATCGACGGTGTTGTTGAGATCATGAAGCAAGAATTGAAGTGGGATGAACAAACTACTTCCAGATTGAGAAAGGAAGCTAGAGAATACATTGCTTCTATGGGTATTTCTCCAAAGAAGTTTGATGTTGAAAAGTTTGTTGTGCAATAATTAGATAGATCCAACCCTTGTATTTAGTTTTGGTTGGCGTAATATGTTAGAATAAAAAGTATAGAGTGATATCTGTGTAGCTTTGGCTGATGTACAAGGTGCTAAAGCCACCTGTCTGGGGCTCTTGACTCCCGGGGTCTGTGCGCTGTACTGGGCACAGCAGTGGCACAGGTGAGCAACTATATTTTTACTAATTTTGAAATGCCTATATTTTTAATGAAGTGTCCTGCGCTTCTTAGCCATAAGGTGCGGCCGCATGTGTTGGCTTACATATGCTTATGCTGGGGGTAGTAGCCATGGCCCTATCACCCCTCTGAAGGACCACACAAGCATGTCACATGAAGCGTAATTATAATTCTAGGTGCTGAGCTGCTTTCGCCCCAGCTCTGCACTCTCGTCAACGCTATTGTCTCGCCAGTCTATTGTCTTTTTTGCAGCCAGACGCGACTGCTCGCCGACAACTCCAGACGTAGCAAATACTCCCCCACAGCCGTTCGGGCACTGTTCAAACCTAATTTGACGTGTAAAGTAGCCATATCTAATAAATAGTCTTATGATCTGATCACTGCAGATGCAAATTGACGTTCTTCTATGGGGCAGCAGCGACTGCTGCTGACGTCAGCGGCGAGTGGTTACTCTCACCGCCGGAACTGCACAGGAATCCGGGTACCCACGCAAACTCCCTTCAAACACATCTCTAGTGTAATAACTCATGTCTAGTATAATAATTCTAAGTTTCCTCCTCTACAGTTGCTGCGTTTCAAAGCTACCACGTCCATAATGCCGTTTGAGTTTGCCAAAGTCTAACCACTATCATTCTGTGCATGAAATTCTTACATAAGCGAGCCCTTCAAAAATAGAAATTTACCTGGCCGTTAAAAATTGGCAAGCACACCATGTCACATCAAGATGGCACGCTAAATAGACTGTTTCTGTTTGGCGGGAGTCTTCCTCTGATACCGCCGCCGTCGATCGAAGTCACGAGCGAGAAACTACCAACAACCCCGACTGAAACCAGCATCCCTGTACCGACCCCGACGCCCATGGCGGACTCCAAGTTTGAGCAAACAACACCGATCGAGCTCCACGAATTCTCGGTCCGCAAGCTCGTCAACACCTTGCCTGTGTTAGTGGCGTTCTCGTGTTTGATACTCTCATCGTCTTTGACGTGCAACGAAGACGTCTACTTTGTCGATGTGTCCATTCTGATGCTCCTCGCGCTGATGTTGTTGCTCATTGTGTTATCGGTGGGCAAGTTTGCAGGCACGGCGCCCAGCAAATCAGACCCTTTCCTGACGGCTGTCGTCTTGGTGGCCATCGGAATGGGCTACTTTGCTTCTACTATCCTTGGCGCAAGCAGGGCAACCGTCTTGTTGTTTGGGATATACTTGAACGAGCTCAACTTGTACACCGTGATCACTTTGTTGATGGACCTCTACGTGTCATACAACCAATCATCCAACCATTGGTCCGTTTTCAGGGTCTTTGGTGGCTACTTGATGCTCCTTGCCTGTGCACACGTCATCAAGAGAAATCTCAGGGCAAGAACAGGCTTGAGCCTTCCGGTGGTGGCTGCGGCCGCCATCCTCAGCGTGTTGCTCTTGTTGGTAACAAACTTGCAGGACGTCAACGTCAGCATCATCGGACTCAACATTGCTTCTGCAGTGGTGTTTGTCTTTTCCTTGCACAACAGCCGCAAGGACTTGAAGACCAAGTTTGTTCCTCTGGTGTTGGCCACCATCAGTCTCAGCTTCAGCTACGTTGTGTCTCTGAACTCGTTGACCTACTTCAACTTGATCAACATCTTGCTTCCATTGATCATTCAGCCTGATTTTGCTCTGCTTGAAGAAACAGCCTCCTCAGAGCAGCACGACTCCCGTTCCATCATAAAAGAGTTATTGTCCCACTCAGACACACGAGCCATATTCAACTTTTTGCTTCTTAACAGCACATTTATGTTCATTCAGCTACTTTACTCGTTCAGGTCCAAATCGTTGGGGTTGTTGTCGGACTCTCTTCACATGGCCCTAGACTGCACTTCCTTGGCTCTTGGTTTAGTAGCTGGTATTCTTTCCAAGAACGAAATTAACCCCAACGGCAAATATCCCTTTGGTCTCCGTAACTTTGAGATCTTGGCGGGGTTTACTAATGGGACCTTGTTGATTGGGATCAGTGGTTCCATCATCTTTGAGGCGTTGGGCAGATTGTGGAACCCGATTGTGTTACAGAAAACGAACGAGTTGATCATTGTGTCCATCCTTGGCTTGTTGGTCAATTTGGTTGGGATCTTTGCCTTCAACCACGGCCACGGCGACGGTCACAGTCACGGACACTCGCACTCACACTCGCACTCACACAGTCATAGTCACTCGCACTCGCATTCGCACTCCCATAGCACCCACTCCGAAACTGAAAAAGAGCAGCTGTGCACAGAAAATTCACCGGCAATGAACGACAACATGAGAGGAATCTTCCTTCACATATTGGCAGACACGTTGGGGTCTGTTGGAGTGGTCATTTCCACCATTCTCACCAAAGTTTTCCATTGGGACGGATTCGATCCTATAGCGCTGATTGTGATTGCCGTGCTTATTTTTGCGTCGGCCATCCCCTTGGTCAAGTCCACTGCCTCCACGCTACTCCTCCAGTTGAACCCCAATAGCGAAAAGCGGGTTCGCGCGGTTTTGGACGAGATTACCCACATCAAGGGCGTCAAGTCCTTCACCACACCCAGATTCTGGCCAAGCTCAAACAACTCGGTCAGTGGGTACATACATATCCAGGTCTATCGTGGTGAAAACTTGCTGTTCATCAAGAGACAGTGTGTCACGTTGTTTGAAAATGAAAAGTTTGAGGTAATGATACAGATGGAAAACGATTACGACAACTGCTGGTGTCGCTCGCAGAGTGATATTTCAAGTGTGCACTAGACTGTTCCATCAGCGGAAATGAGAGACTGTGTGAGTCGCTCGATAGCAAACATATATGTTTAACGCTGCCTGATGGTTCATTTAGTACTGCAAATGATCCTCCTTCTTTTGAAGTGTTATTTATAGACTAATCTTGGCTGGTATGCTTCTTTAAAATATATAGAAAATATGAGATAGATACAGTCCCAGTGTAGGAGCTTTTGGGTGCAAGAACTTGAACAAAGAAGACAAAATTGGGTACTCGCATAAGGGCTGGTATCCAGTCGGTGTGGCATGGTGCTAGATTGTCTTTATTTAGGCGACTGTAGGGTGTTAGAGGCCGGCAGCCCGTGCTCTGATTTGTAATTCTGCATTACTCGTTTTTCGGTTCAAGACTTCGCACAAAAATTCATCTTTCTCATCCCATTCTTCAAACATGAGCAGAACAGGAGTGTTAGCGCTAGGGCCTGCGGGAGTAGGGAAGTCGACCTTCTGCACATCGATCATCTCGCACATGCAAAACATAGGCCGTCGTGCTCATATAGTCAACTTGGACCCGGCCGCAGAGCCCAAGGAGTACGAGTTTACCATTGACATTCGTGACTTGATTTCCCTTGAAGATGTCATGGAAGAGATGGATCTCGGGCCTAATGGAGGTCTCATCTACTGCTTCGAGTTCTTATTGAACAATCTAGACTGGCTCGATGAAGAAATAGGTGACTATAACGATGAATACTTGATTTTTGATTGTCCTGGGCAAATCGAGTTGTACACTCATGTCCCAGTCTTACCAACCATCGTCAAACATTTAACACAGCAGTTGAACTTTAACTTATGCGCCACCTACTTGTTAGAGGCACCATTTATTATTGATAACTCCAAATTTTTCAGTGGTGCCTTGAGTGCCATGTCTGCAATGATTCTCCTTGAGTTGCCGCACATTAACATTCTTTCCAAGATCGACTTGATCAAGGACGACTACAGCAAGAAACAGTTGAAACGATTTTTAAACCCTGATCCTTTGTTGTTGAGCAAAGACGACGGCGAAATCAACCCCAGATTCTCCAAGTTGAACAAGTTGATAGCTAACTTGGTGGATGACTTTGGAATGGTCCAGTTCTTGCCGTTGGACTGCAACAAGGAGAGCGATTCGGTAGCGACTATTTTGAGCTACATTGACGATGTGACGCAATGGAGTGAGGCTCAAGAACCCAAGGAGCCTGTTGATGAGTTTGAATACAATGAAGACGACGACTAACCGTCATGGCCTCGCAACATAGTCTTTTTCATGGCCAAACTTATAGAGTGTTGCTTCAGAGGTGGGTTCTACTAGTGTGAAGTACAGAGTAATACCTTATTTGCCACAGAACATCGACGCCACCTGGAGTTACGAAGCCACATCAGAAATGCTGTCGGTATTTACTCAGCAGGGCACTTGAGTGGGACTTGACTTAAATTACTGTCTATAGAATTAACGGATAATAAACATACCGATGGTTAAGCAAGTCTAGCGCGTCTAACCTTTCCGAAGGAAGTACCCCATTAGTTATGTAGTGAGTGTTCAGAGTTCGCCATGGTCAACCATTCTTCAGCTGCCGAAATCCTTCAATTGGTTCTCTCTAAACGCTTTCGTTCTTCACCACGAACTAATAGGAACTGCGCTAGAATACTCAACCACTTTTTGATGGGTTTCCATGAAAGTTCTCGAAACGTGTTGAGTGTAGTGATCTCGCTTCTGTGGTCAAATTGACCACACTTCTGACGTTTGTGTGTGCTTCTATGGTGCATAGTGGCAAAACAAGTAATAGGAGCCCTGCCACCAAACGGCTGATAAAAAAATATAAGAACGCACTACATCTACATGCAGTGGAAAACAATTACAATATTGTAAAATGATATTTGACTTTCCACAAGAGATATATCCCATTATATTTTGCCACTTGAATGGCAACATTACGCCTGAGCTACTAGAGGATCCGTTTTTTGGACAGTATGCAGCAGAAGTCATATACAAAAAAGTACGCTGCTTTACTAATGAAATGGAAGAAAACAGGGGTGTTTCGACCTTTGTGTGGCCCGAAGTTCTCGGCCTGTTTGTGAATCACCTCCCTCATGTGCAGTTCAAACACTTGTTATGCAAGCTTTCGACAGCTGTTGAGCAATTGGACATTTTACACCGGTTTGACAAAGTAGAAATTGACTGCGATTCCTGCGATGAAGTGATGAAGGCAAGTGGAATATTAAAAAAGATTCCAAACTTATACTTCCTACTGGTACCTTACTCGAGAGAAGACAAATGGGTCAGTGGGTTATATGATGAAATATATCAGGTGAAGATTTTGGAACTTCACGTTGAAAAAGTGGATATTCGATTAAGAGAACACAAAAAATTAAGAGAGTTGACGATAATGGGTGAGCCCGGAGTTATTGAACTTCCCGAAACGTTAACGAGATTGACATACGAGGTGTCTGACAATACATATCGAGACTTTACATATCTTACCAACTTGGAGTCGTTCATTAGTTATAAATTGGAAAATGTCAAACTACCGATTCAGATACGTGAGATTCATATCTCGTTCCAGGAAATTGAAGTGTTAGATATTGAGCAATACTCTAGTCTTGAAGTACTTACTATGGAAGATTGTTTTGTATCACTGCCCGAAGTGCTCGATGTTGGTTACCCCAAAAGTTTGAAGAAACTAGAAATAGATGTGAGAATTAAAAGAATTGACGAGAACGACGCAACCAACTGGCATTTACATCTTGATTTACCAGTACTTGAAGGTTTACGGATAATCGTGAACAGCTATACGCGTCATGATTGTCGTTTTCCAAAGGGAACGGCAAACATGTATTTATCAGGGACTTCGACGTTACCGAAGTTGAATTCCCTCGTGATAAGAGATCAGCATACCGATACTAGTATTCCAGTTTGTAATTTGAACTTTGAAAACCTAGTATCATTGGAACTTCTGAATTTGAATCTTACCGAACTAGATCTTACTAAAATGGGACCATTCCCACATCTCAGAACTCTAGATGTATCAAGGAATAAGCTTGTAAAACTAACTGTTCCTATGAAACTTGACAAATTAATTGCGTCTCACAACGCTCTCGAATCGATAGAGATATTGGATGAAGTTGATCACGTTGCTCTATACCTAAACAAACGTTTAAAATTTGCAGATTTTACAGCGTCAAAAGCGAAGTATTTGGACCTTCGTTGGAATCGGTTAAAGAAACTAATACTCCCAGAGGGAGCAAACGTGGTACGTCTTGACGGGAATGCTTTGTCATCGGATCAAGTGTTTCCTGCGTCAGTAAGAACACAGCTTTTCCCCTCTGTACCAGACAAGGTATCTAGGCATGTAAAATACATGGATCTATTGCAGATGAACAAAGTACTGCCGACATACCCAATATTGGATAGTATGACCACACTTTCATTACGCGATTCTGAGATCACACAACTCTCCGATGTGTTTGTCAAGATGAAGAATTTAAAAAGTTTAGATTTAGGCTATAATCGAGTCAGTATTTGTGAGAAGATCCACTTTCCGCCACGATTGAGAACCTTAGACTTATCTTCCAACAAGTTGACTGAAATTGACATACAAAACTGTGTTTTTAATGATGGGTTGACATCATTAAGGCTTAGTAATAACAACATAACTAGATGGGATCCCTCGTGGATCCCGTCGTCAGTGACAGAATTAGAATTGAAAGGAAATAACATTGAAGATTATTCATTCATACCTCATGTGCTCGAGCACCTAGAAGCATGTGGTTTATGTATTTCTGACTTTATATACACTGGGCACGGATATGAGAAATATCAAAAGGAATACCATCTTGACCCTGCAGAAGACCAAGAGGAAGACTTAGATTCCATGCTTACACACGACACATGCTATTATGAGATGGAATACGGAGTTACTATAATCCACACGGCGGACACTCTGTTAATTTTACATAAAGATGTACAGCAGTACTGGGGATCAAGGAGGATCAGGAAGACGTTTTCTCTTAACCAGAAAGTGCATTTGTTGGCTGCAACAGACAATTAAAAGTTCAAAACTTATAGGAATGGCTGCGAACACTGTAACAACCATAATCTGGCTTCTAACTGATTTGTATCTTGTGCAGCGAAGTGGTGTTGTTGAAGTGGGGCCATGCGTTATTCTGCATTTGCCATCGAGTGAGATTTTGATACCTCTGATACATTTATTCTCTTTATGGGAAAAGAGGTAAATAATACGAGAAATAGGAAGAATGGTGACGAGGTAGAAGAGGAGATAGGAGAGGAGGAAGAGGAAGAATATCAATCGATCGCGCTTCAAGTCTCAAGAATGATATTTTGTGACACAAATTTCATTAACAGAATAAGCATACCTAAGTGCTTGATTTAAAGCTCATTAGTATCTCAATAGCTTGTTAACTTAAGGGAAACTATGAATCCGTAATACTGGATTATGTACCGATGAACCCATATTACTAGAGCACCCATGCCTACCTCTGATTATCTCGTTTACAGTTGTTTTCAGGGGGTTCATGCAGGTCACAAAATCAATGGCAACGAACGGCTGAACTACGAATATGAAAAGGATAAATAGGTGCTCCTCTGATAGGATATATGATTCTGGACAGACAGGGAAAGATAATAGATAGATGATACATGAGTTACCAAGAGAAATATATACTATTATATTTGGTAATTTACAGGAGGATGATATCCACCAAAAGCTACTTGAAGACTCACATCTTGAACAATATGCGGCTGATATCCTTTATAGCAGACGAAGAAGACGAAGAAGACGAAGAAGACGAAGAAGACGAAGAAGACGAAGAAGACGAAGAAGACGAAGAAGACGAAGAAGACGAAGAAGAAGAAATTAAAGATGGGACCGCTCTCGTCATCCATACTGCGGAGGTTGCGATTGTCGTACTGCTGTCTGGGAAGGTCAGAGGAACTTTTGATATTTCTCAAAAAACTAAGATACAGTTAATAGGTCTTGTTGCAAGGGTCGTGTATATGTAGTTACCAGATAGTTAGAATTTGTAATGAACTCGCGGGTGGCTGCAAATAATGCAGAATAGATTGATCTTGTACCTTTATTCAATAGAGGATACTGTGAGAATCATAGTTCTAAAAAAGACTTGCACTAGTCTTAAACATAAGATAGACATGTTTACACTGGACACTTTGTTGGACGTTTTAGCTGGACGCCTCTGACAGTTGACGTTCTGCCTACAAAAATTGAATTGAGTCACAAACATTTGTGAAGAGAGTTCAAGTATCATGCGCTAAGAATACATTTACTTTAGCAATTGTTCTGGGGCTACTAATATTCACCGCCTTACTAAACTTAACATAAATCGTTAGTCCACACCAGGAGAAGACCTGTGCCGTCATTGGTTTCTCGTTTACTCGAATTGGCTGGAAAATTTTGTATGATATGCAGTATGTGAACTACGGGGCCCCTAATGGTAGGAATTTTGATTCTGGGCAAACAGGATAATATATTAGATAAATGATATATGAGTTACCAAAAGAAATATATCCTATTATATTTGGTTATTTAGGTTACAATAATATTCACCCAAGATTACTTGAGGACACACATCTTGGACAATATGCCGCTGATATCGTTTATGGCAGGGTAGATTGCCTTTTCAAATACAGCTCTGATGATTTTCGGTCCGTGTACTATACATACAATGTAATGCTACCACTGCTTGTGAACCATTTTTCAGACGTTCAATTCAAGTACTTATCATGCTCACTTTCGACAGCTATCGAGCAATTGGACATTTTACACCGGTTTGACCGAGTTGAAATTGAGTGCGATTACCACGATATAACAATAGCAAAAGCATATTTGGAATGGATTCCAAACTTATACCATCTTCTGATAACTGAACACCCTCGGAACGATAAGAAAATTGATGTGAAATTACAATTAGAAGAGTTGAACCTTGACCTACGCAAAGTGGGTATTCAATTAGGAGAACACAAAAGAGAGTTGATTGAAGGTGCGCCCAGAGTGATTGAGCTTCCCACAACATTAAAAGTATTGACCTACGAAATTTCAAGCAGTGAATATCGAGACTTTTCATATCTAAGTAATTTGGAGTCGTTCAATACTACTACATGGGAGAAAATCAAGCTACCGAAGCAGATACGCGAGATTCACATCTCGTCGTGCGAAATTAAAGTGTTGGATATTGAGCAATACTCTTGTCTTGAGGTATTTAGCATGGAAGAGTGCTTTGTAAGGCTGTCCAAAGTGCTTGACATAGTTTACCCCAACAGTTTGAAGAAACTTGAAATGCATGTTGGAATTAAAGGAATGGACGATGAGAATATAAGCTGGTTGCAACTTGATTTGCCAAATCTTTGTGACTTACAATTACGTCTGAGTAGTTATATGATTGACGTTCCAGATGAAACTATGACTTTGCTGATATCAGAGACTTCTAAATTACCGAAATTGAAGTCACTTTCAATTTCAGGTATTGGTTTAACTTCTAACATCCCACTTAACTATTTGAATTTCAAAAATTTAGTGTCATTAAAACTTCGGAATCGGGGTCTTTTCAAACTAGATTTAACAAATGTGGGACCGTTCTCACATCTCAGAACTCTAGATGTATCCTGGAATAATTTAGAAAAGCTAACGGTTCCTATGAAACTTGACAAATTAAATGCGTCTGACAATGCACTCATAACGATAGAGATATTGGATGAAGTTAGGTACGTCGATCTTGCGATTAACAAATTGAAATTTGCAGATTTTACAGCTTCAAAGGCGAAGCATTTGAACCTTCACTCAAATCTTTTGATGAAGGTAATACTTCCTGAGGGAGTAAAGGACGTAGACCTTCTGGATAATTCCCGTTCACTTGAAGTAGAGCTACCAGCTTCGATTACTGAACTTGAACTCACCACAATTCCTGATCTGTTTTTCAAACTTAAAAACTTGAAAAGTTTGGTTATATCATATTCGAGGTTAACTGAATTACAGCCGAAGCTAACGTTCTTGAACCGCGTAACTAATCTTACGTTGTACAGCACTAATATTACGGTACTCGCTGATGTGTTTATTGCAATGAAGTGCTTGGTCTTTTTGTCCTTAAGCGAATGCCAAATCAAGATTCGGGAGAAGATTCATTTCCCGCCAAGTTTGAGAACCTTAGACTTATCATCTAATACGTTGACTGAAATTGACATACAAAATTGTGTTTTCAATGATGGATTGACAAACTTATATCTCTCTGATAACAAGATAACTAGATGGGATCCCGCATGGATACCGTCTTCGGTCATGGAATTAAATTTGTGGAGTAATGACATTACAGATTTTGGTTTCATACCTTACGTGCACGAGCATCTTGAAGCATGTGGTGTAGTAAACAGTGGCTTCAGATACGGTGGTCATCGTCATCAGATGCATTACAAGAGTTACTGGCTCAATTATTACTGTAAAGACCAAGCAGACGACAAAGACGAACAAGGCGAACAAGCCCAAGAATACAACTTTAAAGAGACATTCGGCATCACCCATACCGCGGAGATTCTGTTTGTGTTACTGTGGTCTGGGAAGGTCAGGAGAACGTTTGCTATACCGCAAGCATAATAGACATAGTTAATAGGTTTTGTTGAAAGGCATATGTAGATTTTAGACTGTCCACGCACATAGCTGCAAACATTTCCGCAGACGAAACTCGGTCGCGCATTCGAGGATACTACGCGATTCATCGTTATTGGGTGCTAGTAGTCGCACACTCGTACTCTGAGTCTATGTAGATTACTTCACTTTGCAGAATAAGAAAATAAAATGGACTTCCATTAGTTTGAATAAACATTGGATGAGTTTCATTGGGCTCAGTTTATATTAACGATCTGCAAAAAAGAATCGTGACACAGACGACCGCGAAGTTCAGGTATCTGGTGCTATGAGCAATGTACTTGAGAACTTGAAGATATTGTATTAATGGTGTCCACCCATCATGTTAAATCAACGAAAATAATAGTTTAACTAGAGCACTAGTATCGCTTGTCGCTTCTCGTTTTTTTATTACTTGTACTCTCTTGCATCACTCCTGGTATTTTTGCTGAATATTTTGTGTGATATGCAGTTTGTGGAATCAGGGGCACCGATAGAACGGCTGATTTACGAATATAAAAAGTATAAATAGGTTTCCCTCTGATTGGAATTATGATTTTAGACAAACAGAATAAGATACTGAAAAGATGATAATAATTTACCAAAAGAAATATATCCGATTATATTTGGTTATTTGAAGGTAGATGACATCAACCAAAAGCTACTTGAGGACGCACATCTTGGACAATATGCGGCTGATATCTTTTATAACAAAGTGCTGTGTTTCACTAACTGGAGCTGGCACTGCAAAGATTCATACTTCGTACGGCCCGAGATATTTCGATTGTATGTTAGTCATCTGTCGCATGTTCAGTTTAAGTGCTTAATATGTTCGCTTTCGACAGCTATTGAGCATTTGGATGTTTTACACCGGTTCAACCGTATTGAGATTGCGTGCGATTGCTATAAAATGACGAAAGCAAAAGCATATTTGGAATGGATTCCGAATTTATACCATCTTCTGACATTGCACGAAGGCGATCGGGATTGTGGAACAACTAATGCGAATCTTCAATTAGAGGTTTTGACCCTCAAGGTAACCGATGTGCATATTCAATTAGGAGAACACAAAAAGTTAAGAGAGTTGACAATATTGGGTGAGCCCAGGGTGATTGAGCTTCCCGAAACTTTGACAGTATTGAGCTACAACGTTTCAGGCAATAAATATCGAGACTTTTCATATCTAACTAAATTTGGAATCGTTCGATTCGTCTGGATTGGAATATATCAAACTACCGAAGCAGATACGCAAGATTCACATCTGGGGGTGCAAATCTAGAAGGTTAGATATTGAACAATACTCTAGTCTTGAGGTATTTACCATACGACCTTCCTTCGTGAGGCTGCCCCAAATGCTCAGTTTCGATTACCCCAAAAGCTTGAAGAAACTCGAAATAGATGTCATCATAATGAAAAGTTTTGACCATGAAGGTATAATTTGGATGCAACTTGATTTGCCAAATCTTTGTGATTTAAAAATAAACATGAGCAGTGATTTTATTGGCTACGCAGATCTACCGGTGACTTTGCGTTTATCAGAGACTTCTAAATTACCGAAATTGAAGTCACTTTCAATATCATGTTCTCATAACTTAGACTCTAACATCCCACTAAACTTTTGTTTTGAAAATCTAGTGTCATTGGACCTTCTGAATTTGGGACTTACCGAACTAGATTTAACAAATACTGGACAATACCCACAACTCAGAACGCTATATGTGTGAAGGAATAATCTCGAAAAGCTAACCATACCTATGAAACTTGACAAATTAAATGCGTCTGGCAATGCACTCAAATCGATTGAGATATTACAAGAAGTTAAGTACGTCGATCTAGCGTTTAACAAATTGAAATTTGCAGATTTTACAGTATCAAAGGCAAAGCATTTGAACCTTCACTCAAATCTTTTGATGAAGGTAATACTTCCTGAGGGAGTAAAGGACGTAGACCTTCTGGATAATTCCCGTTCACTTGAAGTAGAGCTACCAGCTTCGATTACTGAACTTGAACTCACCACAATTCCTGATCTGTTTTTCAAACTTAAAAACTTGAAAAGTTTGGTTATATCATATTCGAGGTTAACTGAATTACAGCCGAAGCTAACGTTCTTGAACCGCGTAACTAATCTTACGTTGGAGAGTACTAACATTACGGTACTCTCTGATGTGTTCAAATCAATGAAGTGCATGACTCATTTGAACCTAAAGTACGCCCGTATCAAGATTCCGGAGAAGATTCACTTCCCGCCAAGTTTAAGAACCTTAGACTTATCATCTAATAAGTTGACATACAAAATTGTGTTTTCAATGATGGATTGACAAACTTATATCTCTCTGATAACAAGATAACTAGATGGGATCCCGCATGGATACCGTCTTCGGTCATGGAATTAAATTTGTGGAGTAATGACATTACAGATTTTGGTTTCATACCTTACGTGCACGAGCATCTTGAAGCATGTGATATAGTGATTAGTGACATCAGATACTGCGGTCATCTTTATGATTTGGTTCAAAAGGAGTACTTGTTTGAATATTACCGCGACGAAACATCCGAAGAGAACGAAGACAAAGACGAACTAGACGAACAAGACGAACAAGACGAACAAGACGAACAAGACGAACAAGACGAACAAGACGAACAAGACGAACAAGACGAACAAGACGAACAAGACGAAAAAGAGGAGTTTGTTAGCGTCATCCATGCAGCGGAGATTGCGATTGTCGAACTGCATGGGGAGTTCATGAGAACATTTAAAAGAACTATCGTGAATATATAGATTTTAGATGAGTTTCATTTTTTATTGGTGCATATGGCTGCAAATATTGCCGCAGTCAAAACGCGGCAAAAATTTAGTAGACCTGGAGTGTCGAACGTTGCATTTTGTTACGTTCTAATATCATATGTATCGATTTACCCTTTATATTTTAATCGTCAAGCTCATCAATTTGCGTTCCTCCGTATTTTTGAGTTTTACTCTTATTATTTCGTATGTTCCAGTTTCTCAGTAGATACATAAAGGGCGGGAACAGCACTAGTTGTCGATTGACTGTGATAGATGAAGTGTTCAGCTAGAAGTTATGAGAAGGAACTTGCACCTTATGTTCTGCAAGAGTGAAGAACTTAGCCATCGTGAATGGATAATACTGACTTGTTTGGGAAACTGCCTGCACCAGTTTCTGGTACTTTCAACGGAGGAGCGATCTGTAACGAAATTGTTTTGCTAAATGTCCTTTTTCTTAAGTTGCTAGTTATTCTGGCATCTCTTGAAAGCGTGGATGCGAATCCCAAGGCAGCTTCAAGTAGCATTAGAAGTGAGCACTTTTGGATAGACCTCATCTGATATAGAAGAAACTGGCAGTCGAATTGTGTGAATATTTTCAATGGTAATGAAATTGGTTGTTGCATAAAAATAAATTGCAGTACAGCATTCTTAAATGTGGGTAGCTGGATTGTGATTTCGATGAACTTCGATGATAGAAATAGTCAAACTTCAACCGCTCCAGGAGAGTTATATGTTAACTCAACAAAAATGACTCTTGTTGAGAGGCTCAGGAACTCGTGGCATCTAGCAACAATGTGAACGCCGTACTATTTATGTGTACTTCAGTGGCAAGCATATTACTATGTCTGTGATCTATGCTAAAGTGTGTGCCACCGGTCATCTAGTTCTTAGGAGGAAGTAATTGAAAGCAGATGTACCTCCATTAACTTCACTACGGGCACTACCACGAGAGTCAGTACTTCATTTGCGTCTACCACGATAACTTTAAGCACTCGCTAAATATTCATTCGCGCCGTAACCATTGCCATTGCAGTTAGGACGCACTTCGGCCTCGCACAGTTTCTCACTCGCAATAAAAATTTCAAAACAACCATCACCACAACCAACATGGTCCAAATCAGCGAAGTAAAAGAATCTCAAGCAGGCAGTAGGACCGCAGCCCACACTCACATTAAGGGCCTTGGTCTTGATGAGCATGGAGTGGCCAAAAAAATAGAAGGAGGGTTTGTTGGACAGTCTGATGCCCGTGAAGCCTGCGGTATCATCGTTGATTTAATCAAATCCAAAAAGATGTCAGGAAAGGCCATTTTGTTGGCGGGAGCACCTGGGACAGGTAAAACTGCCTTGGCGTTGGCGATTTCTCAGGAATTAGGACCAAAAGTGCCTTTCTGCCCGATTGTTGGGTCTGAATTATTTTCGGCAGAAGTCAAGAAGACCGCTGCGTTACTGGAAAACTTTAGAAGAGCAATTGGACTTAGAATCAAGGAAACCAAGGAAGTCTACGAAGGAGAAGTTATTGAATTGACTCCAGAAGAGGCCGAAAACCCATTGGGTGGCTATGGAAAGACCATCAGTCATGTGATTGTTGGGTTGAAGACCGCCAAAGGTACCAAGAACTTAAGATTGGACCCTCTGATTTACGAATCCATCCAAAAGGAAAGAGTTACTGTTGGGGACGTTATCTACATTGAGTCCAACACCGGGGCTGTCAAGAGAGTGGGTAGATCTGATGCCTATGCGACCGAGTTTGACTTGGAAGCTGAAGAATACGTGCCTTTGCCAAAGGGAGAAGTTCACAAAAAGAAGGAAATCGTACAAGACGTCACCTTGCACGACTTGGATGTTGCTAACTCCAGACCCCAGGGTGGTCAAGACGTCTTGTCGATGATGGGGCAGTTGTTAAAACCACGCAAAACTGAAATCACAGACAAGTTGCGCGCAGAAGTGAACAAGGTTGTGTCCAAGTACATTGACCAGGGTGTTGCTGAGTTGATTCCTGGTGTCTTGTTTATCGATGAAGTTCACATGCTTGACGTCGAGTTGTTCACCTACTTGAACAGGGCCCTCGAACTGCCAATCGCTCCGATCGTCGTGCTCGCTTCTAACAGAGGTTTAACCACCGTCAAAGGCTCTGATGACGACACAAAATACCCACATGGTTGTCCTCCAGACTTGGTGGATAGATTGTTGATTGTGAGAACCTTGCCATACTCGAAGGATGAAATTAAGGTGATTGTGTCCAAGAGAGCTGCCTTGGAGAGCTTGGCCTTGACACCTGAAGCTTTAGATAAGTTGGCTGAAAACGGTGCTAACGTCTCCTTGCGTTATGCTTTGCAATTATTGGCTCCTGCAGGCATACTTAGCAAGACTGCTAATAGAAATGAAATCACCCCAGACGACATTGATGAATGTCAATTGTTGTTCCTTGATCTGGGGCGTTCCATTAAGGTGTTGGAAGAGACAAAGGGTTACTTGTAGGGTACCCAGTACCTGTGTGGTGCGTCCTTGTACGCACTTAGAACCCGTGAGATGTGGTCTGCGGTCTACCGTGGTACGAGCTCATCTCCGGTGTCAACAGACCTTAGTCTGAAAAGTGTATGAATAAGATAGTTTGGATGTATAGCGTAACAATGTACCTCGATAAGCATTTGTAATTAGAAATTTCTTCTGGGATGGTCAATGGGTGTTAGTGCTGTATCCTAAGTGCTCATAGATATTGTAAATGGGGCTGCTTTGGAAAATCCTTGCAAATGGAACTTCGAATTGACTGTCTTTGTAAATAGACCTGTCCTATCGAATGGAAAATCTTAGTAGAATGCTGTATTCTGGACAGTTCAATATTTGACTAGTCAAGTAGATCGTTTTTTCAATTTGGTAATAGATAATGTGTTAGAGCATAGAATTTGTGCTTCGGAAGTGCAGCACCTACGCTAGTCTTACCTTGGATTGCTACTGACTTGTCATATATACATCATTTCTACAAAACTTCTAAATCAACGTGACTAGCTGTCATTTTGGCATGACAATCCGGCAGTCTTGTGCCTATTTTCGATATGTTTCCTTCTTGTTAGCATGACATTGGTAGCACAGCACTTCCTCAGTCTCACCACTGACATCTAGCAATTTCCCGTTAACAACCTCAACATTGACATCTGGCGGAAGGAGCCGCCTACATACCCAACTCATTACACTCATCCAAAAACTCTGATGCACTCAACACATTGGTACCACCATAGGTAACATTCTTATTGACGGTGGTACCCCATTCTTGCAAGTTTTGGTACTCAACCAAGCTCCCCCCACCAATGACAAAAACCGAGGCTTCGCTGTACAGCTGCCTCTTTGGAGGTTTGGCACCTCTCAGCTTTGGATCCAAGTACAAGTAGTCATCTGTCAATTGGATAGAGTTGTGGGACGCTTGCTGCGGGTCCATGATGGCCTCCACAACATTTGTGATGGGCAATTGCTTCTTTTCGGGAATAAAGTTTTTGATCTTGGACGCAATGCTGCTCAACCCTTCACTGATCTTACCTTCGGTTAACCCGTACAACTTGGACGACAAACCAGAGAGCAAGGCCAGCGAATCGCCGCTAACAGATGTGGTGCTGGTGCTGGTGTCGTTCAAAGAGCCGATATTTGTGAGTTTGGCAACTTCCTTACACTTCAAAATGTACTTGAAGGAGTTCAAGTTCACCTGAGGATACTTTTCTTGGAATATCTTAACCACCTTGTCAATAAAATCCTTTGGCAAATCAACCAACAAGATGAGAATAAGGAAAGTTCTCAACTTATCTTGTGATGTGTCCCTTGACGTGTCGGTTCCCAAAAGAGTCAAGAACTCTTGCTGCATTTTAGGGTCGTTGGCGCTCTGTTCAATCTCGAAAAACTTGTCTAAGCTCTTGACTTGCAATTCGTTAATTAATTCTGCCAAGATGTCCATATGCATATCCAATGTTGCCTTTCTGGCCGTTAATTCTGGTAATGCGTCGACTGCTTGTTGGATGTGTGCAGTGTCCGACGATTGGTCAATGTCGTTGAGCGAAGTGATTCCGGTCTTGCTGGTCAAGTCTTGTGCATCCTTTTTATACTGATTAAGTTCAATGTCGGCGTTTTCAACCACGTCTGGGAATGGCAATTGACAGTACTTGTTCCAGAAGAAGTCCTTTGGATCGACATCATAGTTCTTTGTAGTTGGGTTTTCGCCGTGCTTGACGAGCTTAATGGTGTTTCTCTTCAACGAAAACACATCTGCCACCATACACTGATATATCCACGAGTGAGAAAACATGGAGGATAAGTCAATACTTCTATCTAATATAATAAGCACTGGTCTCTGGCCGGTAACGGTTATTCTAGCATTGGATTGATACTCTCTCAACTTCAGATCAAGCTGGGTAGCAACAAACTCTGCTGGTCCTCCTTGAGGTGCTCTGATGACTGGAAGGGTGCCCAGTGTGACAATCGACGAAAGTAATCCATCTGCAATGTGACCCACAATTTGATGAATCTCGTCTTCTTTGGTGGTTGGACTGTTGAGTCTAGTGAAGACCCGTGGCATGTCCAACAGAAACAAGTTTGGTTCCGTCACCATAAAGTCGAGATACTGGTCGTACACTTGCTTGATCTTATGCGATGCTCCTGAGATAGACACCTTTTTCGCAAATTCTTCTAACAACTCACGGTTGATGGACAGCGTGAAGTTGACGTAAAATGTGTCGTACTTGTCGTTTTGTAAATCATCAATTATGTGAACAATGTTGTCAATGGTTGGCTCAACAAAGTAGATTACTGGAACGTCCGGTAAAGGTGACCTCTTGGAATCAATCAATGTATGGACGGTGATACCACACCTTAACAAGTCATTGACTCTCAACACCGATGAAAGAACGGAACGCGACTTCTGATCAAGCACGAGCACCTTCCAGATGATCTCGGACTTGGCTGGAGTCGTCAAATCAGCTGTTCCATCTTGATTGAGATGGAGCATACGCTCCAACGTGGAGATTTGTTTATCACGAAGGGACATGTTGTTAAAAAGATTAGTTGGGCTTTTGGCGCGAATTTGTAGCGAGCGTTCGTGGCTCCAGCACAGAGATGTATCAACAAGCGAATGAGTCCTGGTTTGGAGAAAAAATAGGCAATCGCGCTAGCCAGGGAACTGTAAGCCAGTGGGTTGTCAAATCTGATGCTTCTTTAGGGTTATTTTGAATTCAACCTCCTTCCTAGTGTGTATGAGCATCAAACTATGTTGACAGAACAGTCAAACGTCAACTCCACTATCACTAAGTCCTCAGAAACACCAAGAGATCTTCCAATGCTGGTGAATACACCCAGCTGTGACCATTTGAAGGGACTTGGCAGAATGATTACGCGTCTCTGTCTTCATTCTACATATTTAATGCTCATTGAGTTTGAGATCTTCGCTTGGACGAGTTTCCAAATTGAGAATTTGTTCTATGGTTTATCGCTGGAACCAAGGATAAAGACGAGGAGCCTTCAAAATACCAAAATTATATTCTAATTCACATACAAGTAGTTGCTGTGACATTGGGCTGTGGTCAGGCTTTGTAATACGCAATGGTGGATTTAACCTGCCTCAATCTAGGTGCTAGCATGTAGACCTAATTTACTTTTCCATCACCTTGCTCTCATCTAAACTCTTCCCAAATCAGCGGTGGAAAGTGCTCGTACGTTTTTGCCATAAAGGGAAGATCTTCTGAATCAAATAATATGGGTAGACATAGACAACTGGTATAATTGTAAGGAAGTTCCTTGTAAGCGGTTGCTTGCCACAACAACAATTTTTCGCAACCATTTCACTTGGGAGAACTCAGTATTTAAAGAGAGCATTTGCCTTCGACTTAAACCTATGACAATTACCATACATGATACTGAAACGTGTATACATTCCAAGTCTAACAAATTGCTTGATTTGTCGACTGTACGTGGTATTCTTTTTGGGTCGTATATTGGTCGTTTTGTAAAACTGAGATACTAAGGTGGGAGAATTCTCAGATTGTGTGGCGCAAGTGTTATCCTTTTGAGATAGATACCTGCAGTAGTGCTTTGAGGAAGTACTGTGCATGCATTTTTGTCGTTTGCAGATACCTCCGGAAGTCCCTCGAGTTTGCCGTTTGACACAGGAACCATTGACCTCATTTTGCCCGCTTAATATGCAATGCTCAACTAAACGTTTCAAATGCTTGACAATGAAATTGTATCACTTCGGTAAAAGTACAAGAAAATGGCTGAACGGTATGTCCGTCGTCAGCGTCACGCTATTGTTAGGGAACTCTCACCAATTGTGCCGGCAAGCAACAATAATCTCATTCACCTTTGGAGCATCAATTTTCTGCAACCACATCACGGTGGCAGCGGAGCGTCGTCCGTTTGCTCTTGTGGCATACTTCAAGCGCCTCCTACTACAGTAATAGAGCCGCTAGCATAGTGGTTCACACGCGCTGTCAATAGGCGCACCCTGTCCTCGGTGATTAGGGGAGCACAAACACCCTGGCTTGTTCAACGGGGCGCTTTACCAACAGGTTTACGGTGCATTGTATGCGCTGATATCTCGGTACAGCTTTGCGGCGATAAAGCTGCGCTTGAGAACTTTGAAATGCTTTGCTAATCTCCTGGTACAGTTTTGCTGTGTCTTACATGCGCCAGGGGTTGTTTAGTTGGCGAAGTGTGTCAGCCCTGCGTAAAATTGTTCCAAAAAGCATTAACGAGGTAAATTGGAACGGGGATTCGCTTAAGGACGTTTTTGCGGATACTCATCAACGCCAACCTGCATTGTCGCCTCCTCAAGGTACAAACCACCCAATAATCCTTCGGATATTCGGCTAACCACTACTGGCTAATAACCATTTCCTCTGCGTTTATGTGTTATTTTCCTGTCTGCTATTGTATCTTAATCTTCTTGACCGGGGGCTGGGTATGGTAGAGCCGGCCATCGTATGCAGTCTGTTGGCAACTTTTTGGCTTTTTTGTCCGACCAAAATGTCTTGTTCGGCACCACTAGCGACGCTGCCTTGGCGTCAAAACTGATGCTTAGCCATACTCCGCCGCACCAGTTACACTGAAAGGTGTTTATGCGCCCAGCGTCATTAAAGAATTACACATGTGGATCTCTTGAGCATCGACGTCACAGTTGTCAGTCAATTTAACAGCCGCCAAGCGTGGGCAGGAGTATACCAGGTGTCAACCAGAAATTCTCCTTCAACATGATAAATGTTTACGGGCCACACTCGGGCCGGTGTACTTCTTGCATGTTGAGGCTTGAGCAAAGTTTTCTGGCTGCCAAGGGTCACCATTTATCCATGTATATCCGTTTCACTCACTTCAGCATTGTTCAATACCAGCCGTCCCAACCTTAATCCTTCAAAAATATTTCTCCTAACCCACATATCCTTTGACTGGTCGAAATACACTAAAGCAATTCAGCCGGTACCGCTCCATGCTTTGACATATTACTACGTTATCTATAACAATAGCATCCCATGGCTTATCTGCTGAGCCCTCCCCGGAGGCTCAGGATAAAGGTATAGTGCCTGGTTTGTAATTTGTCTCATACACTCGTGGCACTCCCTAATTACATTAACGAAAAGCTTGTCCAAGAGACCATAGAGAAAAAGTTCCTTGCACACGTGACCACACCGTTTCACATCTAAATAATTCTCAAGTCGGACCGAAAGACAACCTAGATCCTACCTCTGAATCTAGTTCACCAACATGATTACAAATCTACCCAACAATTGGGTACCATATTAAGCGCTCCTAACGTAAGATGGTCCACGGATAATCCTTCCCCTATCAAGCACCGGCGTCTCTGGAGACCCTTTTTTTTTGCTATGCAAGCCCCTCCTTCTGCTTTAAAAATTATACACATAACTCTCCCTGCAACGGCTTTCGCCGACTTTGCGCTAGAACTTGGAAATGGCTCGCTTTGCGGACTTCGCTCTCTCAAGGGTTTTACCACATGATCCGGGCTCCGTATATGCTGGTCTCTAATGCAGTTTAAAAACTTACTACCTGATATTATTTATGTTTACTCTCTAGAGCCTTGAGTAGTAGGAATTTTGTGTTCAATGCTCGCAAGGCTTTTTTTTCTACATGTTAGAAAATCGTTTTGAAATGTAGAAAAAGTAGAGATCAGTTAAGGTCCAACTAGGGCCAAATTTCAAGCGATTTTTGCTCAGGCATACAGGAGGGAGCGTTTGCGTATTATTTTTTTTATCAAGAATTCATTATTCTTACTTCAAGTTTAACTTGTAGCTTGAAATGAGTAGAGGATTCAAGTAAATTGAAAGTTAAATTCTATTGTGTCATTCCACCACATTAGAGTTTATTTTTTCCTGGATTCTGTGGTGACTTCACAATGCATGGCTACTTGCTGCTGCTCAATTGCCCCATTGATAAATGCTAGGAGCCGATGCTTGCTCAGGTAGTTGTCCTGGAACATATTCGTGAACTCCCCCGCTCACACCATCAAGTGCATGGAAAAGTGACAGATTGCAAACCTTAGAACCAGGTTTTTCACCTCTGCTTGACGAGTTAAACGTTCACACCTCCGCTTCCGCACCTGGGCTGCCACGAATGTTTTCCACACCTCCCCTTGGTCCCATACGCTGCGCCTCGTCTACGACCCTTCGTAATTCTGAACACATTCTTCCCTCCCAGCCCACAAGAGAAAAAAAATACTGTGGTAGCCGAACCTGCAATGGCTCTTGCCTTTCACGGGTTTATGACTTGTACAAACCCGACTATTATTTTCAGCACTACAAAGTGTTTACCGCACCACATTCGTTAGGGTATTGCATGGTGATATGCAAAGTTTGTGGTTAATTATGCTTTGCGGTTCCCGTTACGGTAACTGTCCAATCCTCGAAAGTACGCAAGTAACGAGAAATCCAAATTTGGAATTGACAATGACATGTGATAATATCGATAAGAGGGAAGGGCTGCTATATGTGGTACAAGCTGAAAATTTGATGGAACTTCTTAGAATTGTGTGCGTTCGGAGAGGGGATTTGTAGTGAGGACAGTGACGTTAAATTTTATTTAACCTGTTTGAAGTGAAATTTATACTTTTGTCTATGCAACTAAGATTGGTGCTTGTAATTGGACTGCGCTCCGCAGCAAAAATCTACTCAACGCTTTCTCTTGTTACCATATATTCATTAATGTATGCAAATCTAATCTAAAAAATCCAATTCAAGTAGAATGTCACGACGACCTGTACTCCACAATACCTCTCAAGACTTTAATCTTCCCATAAATTTCATGGTTAATCGTATTTTCCTCTTCCTTGGCATCTTTTGGTTTATTCTTATGCTCCGTGCCTGGGGCAGGCCAAACACAGTTCAACCGAAGTCTGGAGCATTCAGTGCATTTTGGTCTTGTTTCACAACACCGCTTTTTTCTTTGACGACACGTTAAACATCCCATTCGTGATCTTTTAGCTACCGATTTGTGCTGGTCGTTTGGAGATGAACTTGAACCAGGCAGCGAGTTGTCTCCTGCAGAAAGGCCGCCATTATTTCCAGTTCCTGGCAGGACTTCTGATGCTTTGCGGCTGCTTCTTCCTCCCAGAGTACTACGCTTGCCAATCAGTGATCTTCTTCCTTGTTGAGATTCTGTAGACGATGATGCCGCTGCTTGCGGATATGGTTGGGTTCTATTACTTGAAGAGTTAGAGGTGCCTGTGGACGAGTACTGCCATTCAGGTGCCACACCTCCACTATTGATGCCGCCACTAACATTCACATTGCCAGCGCTGTTTGTGGCTCCCTGCTGTAATTGTTGTTGATGTTGAAGTTGTTGTTGATGTTGAAAGTCCCAATGCTCTTGAGGAAACCCTGAATATTCTGGGCCTGTTACATGATATCCTCCGTATCCAAAACCTGCCGGATGAGGTTGTGTTGCAACAGGCACCCCAACTATGGCTTGTCCATATTGTTGTTGACCATGCGGTACTCCTCCTTGATGCTGTGCCAGAGGTTGCTGCGGTGGTCCTGGCCCTGGTGCAGGTTGTTGATTATGAGGAACTGCACCTCCCGAAGCAACCGCTCCTTGCTGCATTGGGTTGTGTGAGCCACTCATATTGGGAGCAATTGATGCTGGAATGTTATTTGCAGCGTTTTGTTGTGGTTGTCCTTGTTGGGTCTTATAGAAGGATTGCATGTCTGGTTGTTCGTAGCTATTAGGAGGAAACTGTAATTGAGGAAATTGTGTGTATTGACGTTCATCCGTTGGGAACTGGTATGCGCCATATTGTTGTTGAAAATTAGTAAAGTTGGCGCTATTGCCGCCACCTTGTTTCTTTGGTGACCCTTCAACGTCCCCAGGTGTCACTTGATCTGGTAATTGGCCCTGTGTACTATTTTTCTGTCTCTTATTCATCTTATCTATTCGTCATCAATGGATGTCAATTAGATTGTGACTATTTTTTTATACTAGTTCCATCGTCGGTCCGTGTCTTTGAAGGAATCTGGTATAATTAAATATTAAGTTTATCCCCAAAAAAAAAAAGAAGCTCAAATTAAATTTTTATGTAAAATACAACAACGCCAAAAAATAATAACTCTGATCATAAAAAATAATGCTTTTACTTGCTTTAAAAATATTATAATTTTTTTTTTTTTTTTTTTACAAACTCACCAATAAAAAAAGAACGAGCAAAAAAAAAGACAATCAACAAAAAAAAAGTATCACGTACTATTCAGTTCAACTGCTCAAAATTAGGGTGTATTCTTTTACATATGTAAAGACATATTGATGTGCGTAAGAAATAAATGACTACTGGAGCCGAGATGTTCGGGTGGCAATACGTGAATGAAATTGGGGCCCTCCCGCTTAACCGATAATATGTAGATTTCTTTTTTGATGTTTGAGTCTTTTCTGTGCATACGCACGTTTCGGTTGTTGTGTATTTTTTGCGTGTGATACTTGTTCTGGCTGTGTTATACCGGCATATCGGTTGTTAGCGAGCGAGCCGATGTGGTGTACCATTCGAAAGAACTGTAAGTGAATAGCATATAGAAAAAGAAAAGTCGACTATTGAATCTTCTATTCATGAGATGATCCTGTAGAAAAAATAAAATAAAATAGAATATTGACTCCGTTATCATCGACAACACTGTTTGAAATGAAGGCCATTCTCAAACGTTTAGAGTATAACTTGGTAAAAAAGTTTAAAATATGGGGGAGGGGAGGAGCAGGAATCAGATACCACATCTAAAACACAGAGGGTCCATTAAATTGGTAAACATGAATACCCACGGAGACTACTTGAGTAACGTAGAATTTGCGCCGCAGGGCGTTAGCCTTGCCGTATACCGGTGTCAAAGTGGTTCAGCCATGGCCGATTGTGAACCTTGAACATCCCTTTCACCGAGTCTAAAATCTCCTCTTGCGTATTGTGCTTTCCGTTCGTCGGACTTAATATGTTAGATGTGTGTGGGATTCATGGATGTATGGAAGACGTATAAAATGGAGCTACCAGAAGTACGTATCGGAGAAACTACACACTCATGAGATCGGTTAAAAGAAAGTTTGTCTGACGGGCCATACTTTAATTCCATTTTGTGTAAAAGGGAACCTTCAAGGCTTGTATTGTCTACTAGGTTTCATTGGAGTCGATGTACCTGAGAACAAGGACAATCTGAAGTATGAAGTACCTTGGTATTATATAATACGCCATGTGAGCATTTCTGTCGGGATACTCCGCAAGCATCTGCGCATCGTTCTGCAGACAAGCGAACGTTGCCACATCACTGCAAGCTGGGACTCTTCGATATGTATGTGGCGCATGGATTGATGGTGGAGGAATCGTTACCACAAAATTCACTATGTTCTGCAGTATAGACAGTTCCTTACGTTTACGCATCGTAAATACTTTCAAAAAGCGATGGTGATGAGAATGGTCTTGGGGAACTGCAAAAAAAAATTGAGTCAGGTACTAACCGTTACTGTGCGGTAACCGTTGGAAGTTAAATTCGATGCGCAGAGACGATAGATGAGGAAACAAATGAGGGGATGTAACGAAAGTAAAAATATCCGACCACCTGATAAGTTTTATTGACGTACGATCAAAAAGACTGCACTACCACGACCCTACCGGAAGAAACGCTTACGATTCCGGAGTTCAAATTACCCAACAAGATGCACCCCCAACCTGGCGATCTCAAATTTCACTTTCGTTAAGATCAGCCAGCTATAAGCGGAATCCATGCCCATACTACGTTTTCTTATACCAATTATACTTTGTAACTTGCTGGGCTTGATAATTGCCGAATCAAACTCAAAAACATTCCGAGGGAACACAAATTATAGGGAGGAAAGTATATGCGAAACAACAAAATAAAAAAGAAGGCAAAGGCTCAAGCAATTATTGACCCCATTATAAAATATGGACAACGAAGGTGAGGTTTCTTTTGGAGAGGAGAGTGGCGGAGGTCATTTTGTAGATCATGCCAAATAGACAATACCCAGCAAAGCATTGCATCAGTTGCCGGTTAAAAAATAGGTTCCTCTGGTGGAATTTACGATGTCGCACGGGCTTGACTCCGACGTTCCTCTACTGCACAAGGCATGCCGGCTGTCGTCACATACTTGTACAAAAAAAATCTAGAAGCTTAATATTATTTTGGACCTTTGAAATCACAAAGCCTTGCGTTATATTGTTCACTTTGGCTTTTTAGTGACGTGCTCATCTAAACACTTCATCTCGTTGGATTTTTGTGATAGACGGCACTGGCAGAGTACGGGATCTAGAATGTGCTTGTGGTGCGTGTGGAGGATATGACCAAAAGCACAAGGTATTTCGTCTTTCCAAATTTGTTTTATTATTTTCGCGTGTCAAAGCAACTAACATAAGTCGGGTGATTATAGGGTGTGAGGGTTCTGCCTGAAGGAAATTATCCTTGACTCCAGACACCCCATTTCCCAATAACACGCCACTACGCATTTCAGTTTGTTTAATCCGCAGACTTTGTGAGATTGGAAGAATGTTGAATCCATCACTAAAAATGAATTTAACTTAATTATAAGTCTACTTCCCCAGACGCTATCGATTACGTGTAAGCTTATATAATTGTTTTGGTTTTTCAAACACGAGATGCTTGCGTCTGCTTGCATATGCATCACATGCTACTAACAAAGAATATCGACAATGTGCATATGTACCAACGCATGAATTTGCGGAGCAACGTTTTTTTTTTTTTTGTAGGGTTGATAAGAGACATAGTCAATAGAATGTACACCATTTCAGGTTATACACATTTTTCCATATTCTCTGACCCTAAAAGGTAAGCACGTCACGGATATAGGTTTCCAGTTTAACCTTTCTTCCCCCCCCATTTTTTTTCTTTCGTGTTCCGCGGATATCCTGGGACCTTCCTAAAGAGGGGGGAATCGCGGGCAATTTCACGGACCTGTTGACCTTATACCAATCGGACTTAGACTGGCGCTTTGTGTTTTAATTTTTACGAAATGTTGCCCCAACGTAGGGCATGCATTGAAGGAGCTGGCAAGAAGCACACACCTCGACTCCTGTGCTCTCCGTCGTACATGTACGTTTCATCCAACGCGGTGGTTAAAGTTCATATGTTTCCAGAAATGTACCTTTTTGGAAGGGTAGAGGAATAATGGGGTTTAGCATGTCGAGCATCAAACAGTTCCAGCCAATACCCGTGTGTTTTGCGATTAAGAAACCCTACGTAAATAATAAGTAAGAGCCGTTCCTAAACCGTTGAAAGAGGGGGGGAAGAGAATAATCCGGACCCTATTGTGTATGAAGTAATTTGGGAAATGGGTGAGCGCTACTTCGATACCCTCCATGCAAATTCGAAAAAGTAGCAATCTGCATCTGAGCCGAAGTGTATGTGAGGATTATGTCTATCGTCAAGGCTCTTTGTTGAGACGTTGAAAGATTCATGCATTATAAGATGGTTGGCATGGGCTCATGGGCGGGTCTCTTAGTGGGTGTGCCTATATAATGCCGCTTGTCGCCAATTGGTGTTTCGAAACTAACAGTAAAGCTTCCCTTGGTGCGGCAAATTTGCGACAGTAAGGATCCTACCTATCCACATAAACGAGCTAAGGATACCTGGGATAAGGGTTTTGTGAAAGTAGTGCAGCAAGGAAAGCAGCTGTAAGAATTAGCGAGATTCGCAGCAAGTTTTTGCAAGAGAGAATACTTACAATATCCAGTAGGGGAGAAGTATTGGCGAGGCGTACAGTATAGCCGTACAGCACGATAAACGATTACAAAACTTGCGGAGCGTTTCCCGGTACGTATGTTTCTTTTTTGATCTTGATTTGCCACAACTTGACAGAGGCGCTGATTAAACTGATTGCAATGCTTGACGCAAGGCCACGCGATAATCATTATTCGGCGAGGCCTACCATACACGCAGGTGGGACACAGCCAAGCTGGAAAGACTTGTCTGGATGGACTTTCCCTCTCAAGTTCCATGTAGCTGCAAGGTACCATATGACTCCTAGCGCTTCTTTTGACCTTATCGACCCGTGCACATAAACAATACAAAGCGGTAAATTTGCTCGCTGGTTCCAAACATAGGTCACACACAGCAAGGTCCACTCGCCAAGATACCGGTATGTCTCCAGGCTAAACATGCCCATTTGCTTATTCCCAGGGTGATACCTGCCTCTCTATGATAATTGCACGTCTTGCCAGGTCTACTGCGGCCTAAACTTCTTCCCTACCTTATTCTTTAGTTCCCACAAGCGCAGAACAACCTAATACACTACATCTACAGAAGCGGTGAGCTACAATGTGTCAAGGTAAGTCGAGGAGTTCCAGAAACTTGTCACTAGTTGGGTTCTTTTTCGTGTTTTACTCTCCCTGAATTGCTTGCATTGTTGATTGCGAACCAACCTGTGAAACCAAATTCATATCACAAGGATGGTGGTGTTTGATTGTCTTGGCTCTGCCTAGAGGGTGCATTTGGTGGTATGATAAGCCAAACTGGGTAAACTTGATAGACACAGTAACTTTGGGCTGTTTACAGATACCAGCCAAGACAATGCCAGACTACACCGGTACAATTTCAGATATGTGATTTAGCCACGGGAACGTCTTTTGCATGCCTTTTGGACACTAAATATGCTTAGCGTTACTTCCGTAACATGGGGTACGGTGCAAAGTTTGGAAATCGTGCAACTCAACCCGTTATCCTTCACTTTCTGCTTCTGCAGTGGAATGGGTGCAAAATTACAACTAACCACCTGGTTGAAATTGTCACTCCGACAACCGAACAAGTTAGAATAATCGGCAAAACCACAATAGCAAAAACATCTATGCTGACACCCTAGTTTCCATAATCAGACCTCGAAGCACATGCAGTCATTGTTGTCAGTAGTTAATGGAGGTGAACGGAACTTGGTCCGCGTCGCACCATGCTGCTGCAGCAGCGTATGTAACTTGCAATTACATCATTTTCCCACTTCATCGGCATTTCTTCACACATAGCCCATAAAGGCACTAATCTACATTCCTGTCAGATAGTTAAAAAATCTCTATTAATGGTATCTACATTCCTGGCATGCCTGGCATGCCTGGCATACCACCTGGGGCGCCGCCAGGACCACCAGCACCAGCGCCTTCCTTCAAAGAGGAACGACCTGCCTTCAACAACTCATCACACAACAACAAATTAGAAGCAATTCCTGTAGCAGCGGAAATGGCATTTCTGAACACACGGTATGAGTCCCAGATACCTTCGACGGAAGGATCCATTGGTTCACCCGATCTTAAATCAACACCCACAACACGATCTTCAGCAATTTCATCTTGACAGTTGGAAATAGTTTCCAAGGAATCCAAACCGGCATTGGTTGATAAGGTCTTAGGCACAACCAACAAACCTTCGGCAAATGCCTTAACACCAGACTTGTTTCTTCCCTTCAAGATCTTCTTTGAGCTTAACAAGTGGTGGTTGGCACTCAACCAGAAAGCACCAGCACCAGGCAAGACAGCCTGGTCTTTGATGACATTTGCAACCGATCTCAACCCATCTCTAACAGCGTCCTTGGTTTGCTGCAATACGTGGTTGTTCAGACCCTTAATCAAGATAGTAGCAGACTTTGGCTCTTTGTTTTCGGTGACATACGTGAATTTGTCCTCACCAATGGCGTTCTCGTACACTAAACCAGAGTAACCCAAGATATCTGGAGTCAAGTCATCGACCGAGTTTTGGGCTTCACCTCCACAGACCAATTGTAATCTTTCCATGTTTCTTCTCTTAGCTCTTCTCAATGCCAAGATACCATGCTTGGCAAGAACATCAAGGGACATTGGGTCAATACCCTTTTGATTTATAATAACAAAACTCTTGTTAGAGTTGAGCTCACAAACTTCGTTCTTCAAGTCGATGATCTTGCGCAACTTCTCGTCAACGAATTTACGTTCAGAAGCGACCAATTTTTCTCTCTGTTCGGCAGAAGAGTAGAAGAAGCCGGAGTTGACTTCGGTCTTTTCGTATTCTAAGGAGACATTCAAAATGAGGACGTATGCATTCTCCACTCTGCGTGGCATGTCTGGGTGTCTAGCACCGTGGTCTAACACCAACCCTTTGATTAATTCTGTGTCACGGGCATTTCCGTATTGCATGGTCATGATTTCAATCATGTGCAAGTCCAAGTTTCTGTCATCGGCCTTGCGGACATTAAGGACGGCGTCCGTGACGATTGGGGTCAAGACGTCTGCGAGTTCGGCGGTGACCTTGGTCTGGAGAGAGGACTTGGCGATTTGCAATAAGAATTCGCGGTCAAAGGAAGGTGGAGTTTGCTTAAAGACATCCAAATAATTCAAAGTTTCTTCTCTCGCTATTTCAAATCCGTCCACAATGACTCTTGGGTGGACACCTTCGCTGATAAATCTTTCTGCTTGCTTCAATAATTCACCAACCAAAAGAATAACGGTAGTAGTACCATCGCCGGTAATTTCGTCTTGGGCGGTGGCGGCTCTTGCAATCATGACCGCAGTTGGATGTTGGATTTGCATTTCACTAAGCAACACTTTACCGTCCTTGGTCAACTTGAGTGATCCAGAACCATCGACAAGCAACTTCAAGGTCCCCTTTGGTCCCAAGTTGGTGGAAAGCACCAGTTGTAAACCTTGGGCAGCCGCAATGTTAACTTGAAGCGCTTGATCACGTCTGAACGACTCTGCCTTTGGATTAAGCAATTGGATTGAGGAGGACATGCTTTGGTGTACTGGTTTTTTGATTCAACAAATTTTTTCGCGTTACCCGGGATGGGTCACGTGAGTACCTCCCAGTGAGGTTCTGTTCTACGGCTGCAACTTGAGAGGTCTTTCGGCAGCAAATAGACTGAGCGTTCCATTTGACTTGAGAGGTCTTCCGGCAGCAAATGGAACTGACTGTTTCCTTCGCCTAGGTAGCGCATAGAGTTTGGTTCTTTAACGAGAGATATTGTTTTTTCAGCTTTGGGAGTCTAAACTTGTGCTGCAGCCCTTGCCAGTCCGTCGCTCCATAACAGAGAATGAGCTGGTTTGAACCAACCTTCAACCACGAATCTCATGTAGTCGTATCAAGTAGCTCAAAATCGACATTCCAAGTGAAAAAGGAGCGAAAGTGTTTAACGGTCGAAACGCTCTTACGCTGCAGCTTCAACAGCTACTCGCAAAATCTTTGCGCGCAGCAAAATGAATCAAAACGCCATCATGACATTAGAAACCCAGGTCTTCCAGCCCGCGCGAGAGCATCTCCTTCGTTACCAGGAAGAAAGGGAACAAGTGATTCGTCTTTGCCGTGACATCAACTCATATTCCAAGAAGATTATCTTCACATTTCATAGAGTCAACCAGCGGAAAGTTACAGCTCAAAACTACAAACAATTGAATGAGTACCTCACGGTGATCAGCCAGGCATTGCATAAGATCCAGAAGGAATACTGGCCAAGCAAGAGCTTTGCACAGTTCAAGCTGAGCATTTCCAATTCGATCGAAGAGTTTATCGAAGGCACGACTTTTATGTATTTTGTTATGAATACTCGATTACTTGCATATGAGGAGTTTATTCGATTTGTACAACACCTCATTAAGGTTCACGACAGTGACAGCAAGGATACGCCATTGGAATTTAGTCGAATCTTGAACTCATTCTGGAGCGACTCGCTAGAACCATTGGACCTTGACGTTAATTTCATCTTTCTTGGAGACTACTTCATGGGGCTCTTTGACATGAGTGGGGAGGTGATGCGATACTCCATCTCCAACCTCACGGACCCCGAGACCAAAGAGCTCAACCGAGACACATTAGTGTATCTAGAATTTATGGAAGAGTTGTACGGCAAAACATCCGCGGTGTTTAATCGGTATCCCGATTTAAACATCAACCGTGGAATGTTTGACACCGATTTCAATTCTAAACAATGTGCAAGTATCCGCAAAAAGCTAGACGTGTTCAAACTGTCGTTAGATAAAGTACAGAATACAATCTGTGATGTTCTAATCAGGGGGGAAGAATTTGAATCAATGGGGAGCCGCGACGAAGAATAAGAGTTGCGACCGCAACAAAGACTAGAGCGGTACATTGCAATTACGAGTTGCTGCACATGTTCATGTTTTACAAAACCACCGCACAAATATTATCTGCTCAAGCATTCTCCTTTGGTGGGAGCTAATATGCATGGTGGTACTCTTGCGCATAGAGATTACATATCTACCATGTCATGTATATTTGCTTTTCCTCCGAAGGATATAGTTTTTTAACACAATTTAGTGTTTGTTATGGATGCAATCTCAAATTTATGGCTGAGCAGAAGAAGGTGCTGTTGTTGCGGTATTGTAGAACTCGCCCCAAGACAGCCAACGCTTAAAATTAGAAACTTCGCGCTGCCTGTCTTTCTTCTGTACGGCGCATACAGCAGTTGCTACAACACCAAAATAGCAGTGGGAACCTCGGCTCATTTACGGGTTCTACACTCGTTCTTATGGCGGCAGGGGTGGTTACAGATTGTTTATTCACCTTCTGAGTTTGGGGCAGCTAATTTAGCACATCTATGCACATGCGCTTAAATTGACGTCCCCTTACTAAACTTTGCCTATGCTGTGCGTGCTAAACTATGCACAGTATACCCCATTTGTGAATTGCTGGCTATTCGAAAACATGTCACTAACACGACACACACAGGACACAAATGTTGGATTTTTAACAGCAAACATTGCAAACCCATGTGATTGTGGACTTTGCTCTGGTCGTTTTTGTTGGTTGGTCGTTTCTCCAGTGTGTCAGTTCAGCAGCTTTCACTGAGTGCCTATCAAACTGCCCTCGATCCAACTCTAAAAAGTAGTTTTGTCCTAATAGCCTTGATATCTTTGGCCGTAGGCCTATTTGGAGGTGCCTACATGAAGGCAGTTGTTGGCACTGGCTGCAAATTTGCATCTGGACCTCGTGAGAGCCCTATTTTGCAGCTCATGGGCATCTTCTGAGGTGCTTCTGGTGCTGGTACTGTCCTGGTGGGTGCTACAAGCGATATGGACGTGGGGCTAAGGCGATTAATTTACTGGAATATCTTCTGTAGGGTGTTTCCAAATCGCTCCATGGAGGCAGGATGTGGAAATGCTTGAAGCAGGTTTGGGTTCGAGCAGCCACGGCAGAGGAGGAAGACCTGTGGGCTTCAGTGTGTGCTCTTGCCTACTATACCAGTGCCTACAAGGTTAGCCAGCGAGGAGAGTGCCCCCAGGAGGGCTGTAATGTGAGATCATACGATAACCAGAACATGCTGGGGTCAACAGCCGATGGCAGTTATCAACAGCGCCGCCAACTGGTCGGTGTTTTGCAAGCACTGACTGCACTTTTTAGCTGTCCAGCCGAAACACTTGTTGTCTGGCACCCCAAAATCCCTGTTGGTGAGCAGCAGGAGTTATCGCGATTTAAACGGATCGAGTCGAAACATAACAGTCGTCACCTGGGTATGCACTACCACCTTGGTGGCTTCACCTAGTAGCTCCTGAGTACCCAACTGTATCTTTTATTATCTTGAATTTCCATCTAGACGAGTTGACGATAGGGAATTTTTTGTTGTCACTCAAGATTGGAGGTATTGAAGTTGTCGGGATTGTTAAAAAATTTTATCCACCGTCTTCGTCTAGGTGCAACAGAGGTCTCAGGTAGTGGAAGTGTTACGTTGTGTTTCGTATACCCGTGTTAGTGCTGGTAGTAAATACTTTACGCTACTGGAGTGGAGATTGCTTTGTTGTTACGCTGGCGCTAACAATAGAATTCCTCGCTTTGTCAAGAATAATCAACTTTCCCCTTTGGCTCAGCCAGTGGTTAGTGGATTATTTGACTGCTGCGTGAGAAGCTGCTGACAGTCGGTTATCGTGACTACTGTACCGCAACACAATTCTACGGGCATTGCCACTTGTTTCCGTGGACCGTGAATGGATTGTTCATGCCTTTGCACCGTGCATGGGCATTTTAACAATTGCATGCTTACAGCATCTCTTGGTCTGTCTTTGTGAGCACTGCCAGACAATAGAAGAGGGGACATCTGGTGTCGTACTGTCCAGCGACTGGTCTGGTGATGTTGGCAACAGTCTTCTTTGTCACTGCTTTTGGTTGTTCCATTTGGTTGGCGACAATTCTGGGAGCAGCGGTGAGGAAACAGTCCACACTAAACATATGCTATGGTTATTAAAATGGTGGAGCCTCAAACAGTGGTAATTAATATGCTATAGTCTCAGGCGGTGGCGAGGAAGCGGTTCACTTCTGACTCTCGCTTACGTTCGGAAATCAAGACTACGTGATTGGACATCTACAGAACCGCTAAAAAGTTGTACCCTTAGTGCAGTTTGCCCCCTTTACCGCAAAATACTGATACGCTATTTGGAATAGTAACGTATACAACAACGATAAGCGCTCTGCTATAGGGTGCCACCGTGCCCGTTATATCAGGGAAGCTAGGGGATAATGTGCTAGGGGATAATGTGCTAGGGGATAATGTGCTAGGGGAAATTTGTAACCACTGCTCTGGAACTGTGCACTGTGTTTATAGCACATTCACTGTGCACTGGTGCTTATAGTACATTCCACTGGGCCCTGCAATACAGACACTATACCCGTTGCAACTGTTAGAAAACAACAATGTGGTACGCTTTGCCCGGCTTGGTGTTTTCCCAGCAATTCACCACTTGTCGGCTATCTCTATGCTGCGCTACAGAGATGAATCTACAGGTACAACGCTACATGCGCTGAATGTGTTCCCACTAGTGCTACAGGGCACAAGCCCGCAAAAATTGCCAGCGTGGCTCGCCAGCACTGCCGGCTCAACCTCCTTCATTACCATCTATTTCAAACTCTAGCTACTTTACCACCTGGAGAGTTGTCCAATCTGGCAGTCAAGACCTCTACCCCGTCGTCGGTCACAAGCAACATGTGCTCGAATTGGGCGGACTTCTTCCCGTCCTGGGTGACAGCAGTCCAATTGTCGGGCCAGGTTTGGTCCTTGTACGCACCAGCACACAACATTGGCTCGATGGTGAACACCATGCCCGGCTTGGCAATACCAATGGCCTTGTTTTTAGCATAGTGCGGGATGTTGGGCTGACAGTGGAACAACTCTCCAATACCATGCCCGACATAGGTTCTGACAACAGAACACTTGTTTTTCAAGGCGTGGGCTTCAATGATATTCCCCAACTCCCTGAATGCTAATCCTGGCTTGACGGCAGCAATGGCCAAGTCTAGAGCCTCTCTGGTGGTCTCAACCAATCTGACAGTATCCTTGTCGGCCTTGGCCTTGTCGCCGACATAGTAGGTTTCGTTCAAATCAGAGTGGAACCCCTTGTAGTATATAGTAACGTCTAAGTTGATGATGTCACCATCCTTCAAAACATACTTATCAGGAATACCATGACAAATGACCTCGTTGACTGAGGTACACAAGGACTTGGGGAAGTTGTAGTAGTTCAAAGGCGATGGGTAGCATTCTCTCTTCATACATTCCTCATGCAATATAGCATCGATTTCGTCGGTGGTGATCCCAGGCTTGATGTGGCTGGCGGCGTGGTCCAAGATTTCTCTCGACATTCTGCCCACCTTTCTGAGCATCTCGATGTTTTCAGCAGAGTTCTGGGTGATCTTCCCAAATCTATCGTTTCTAATCTCACTGAGTGGCTTTCCGTGGCCGGCGTAGTCGGGCCTTGCTATGTGTTCTGGAACCTTTCTTCTTGGGGTCAACGGATACACTGGTCTTAATTCACCGGTGTATGCGTAATTAGGGAATGGATCGTACTCTGCTTGGTCCCCCAACTTGTGGATCGACTTGTGGATCGACCACGAGGAACGAAAGCACGTTTGGTCACAGAAAATGCTCTCAATGCCCTGCTTCAAACAGAGTGGACATTTGAGCGTCGACGTGGTCTCCTTACCACATGTTGGTGAAGAACAGGATGTCATGGTGAAGAATTTTTATTTGATACTCGAGTGCGAGCGCTGATGTAGATGGCAACCCCATCGCTTTCGCCTTCTTGCTGTGCTTCTGGTGAGGTTAGAAGTTGGCTTTGCCGCTGAGACGTGGCAACTTTGGCTGTGTAGGGGCGTTACATATCTCTACAAGTGCTCATAGAAGGTCATTGGTAGGGGCTCGCAGTGCTGCCACCTTCTCTGCGGCAGAGCTTGCTTCAACTGGTAGCCCCAAAATTAGACAAAACTTGAAGTTCTTGCATTGGTGGGTGTCACTAAGTCACACTGGCTTCTCTCGTACTGTGTTTCGTGTGCTGGGTCTCCGTGTACTCCTGCTGCCGGTCGCAAGTGCTGGAGCGTGCTGGTCACGTGATTCGGCAGTTTGCAGCCGCTTCCACACCTACATCCTGTCTCTAAACTTACAGTGAATTCTCTGTTTATTACCGTGAATTCCGCTGCTACATGTCTGTGCTTTGTACTGGCAAACTTCTTGAGGTATCTCCCTGATTTTAGCTATTTTCGTGCGTTTCTGCTTGGATTTGCATCGTTCTGGGCTAGTCATGTAAGTTCTCTGGACCAAAACTAAGTGGTAACAAGTCAGACAAGTAAGCTTTCTGGAATTTGGTCTCGCTGAACATGTACACGGGAACGTCCGGAGCAAACTCACGGATGAACTGGCGACAGATTCCGCATGGTGTTACCGGTTCCTCTGTGTCTGCAGAAATGGCAATTATTTTAAACTTCTTGTGGCCATCATGAACAGCCTTGCAGATGGTGGATCTCTCTGCACATACGGCAGCACCGTAGCTGGCATTTTCCACGTTAGCTCCAGAGTATTTTGTTCCGTCCAGTGTGATCAAAGTGCATCCTACTCTGAATTTGGAGTACGGTGAGTATGAAAGGTCTCTTGCTGGAATTGGTTAGTACGTATCTTCTCTACTGCAATAGCAGTTGACGCATTACTGCAAGAACAACCGTACCAGCTGATACATTAGTCTTGCAGCACCAGCTGACACATATTGTGTCCAGTTTAATGTCTGTCATGCTTGATCGGAAAGGCTGGTTGTTGCAGGAATTCGTGCTGGACTTCATGTGGCACCGTTGACGTCCCAGGTCGGTAAAATCTATCATAACTAAACTTATGCCACCTTTGCTGCTGGTCCTATCATATCATGTATCTTCCGTCATCTTTCATGTAGTCACTGCTATGTTTGATAAGCACGTCCGAGGTTCCTCTGTGTATCTCGACAAACTAAGAACTGTGCACTCAACGTAGACAACCTTCTCCAACATTTAACCAGAAGCCCGATCCTCACGATATCACTCTTACTTACCTCTCAAAACATCGTTTCGTAACTTCTCGTAATCCTCGTCGCTCAATTCCATATGGTCTTGATAAACCTTGACCATGTTAAGCCGACAAAAACGATTTCCAGATAACGAGGATTATCTAATCATCGTCAAATTGGACTTTGATCGTAGCCAGAGGAACGGTTTAAGGTTAACACAACAAATAACAGTTTGCTGAGTCTAGTAACAGGTTAGAATTACTAAGAAATAGATGATTACGCATACTTGTTTAGTTAGCATCAGGTTCTAGGCATTTTGTATTCCAGTAACTCCACAGCACTGAAAAGAAGGGTTCTTCACCAAAAGCCGTAGGGTTTTACATATAATGTATCTCTTAAAGTCATAGTTTGTCGCTAAACAAAGGTCAATTCAGCATTTACTGCGATTTTCACTCAGTTAGAGCTCGACCTTTGAAATCGACGTGGTTGTCGCTACGATTCGAAAGTCGCACTAAAAATCGTTGACCAAAGTCAAAAAAAATCAGTGGCAACAACATTATAAGATGTCTACCTTGGAAGAATTAGAGCAGGAAGAACTCATAGATCAAGAAATCTTGCAGGCATCTACGTCGGACATCATCAACCGTACGAAGTTGCTTGACAATGAGATTAAAGTGATGAGATCGGAGTCACAACGGTTGACCCACGAAAAGACAGTCATGACTGAAAGAATTAAGGATAACCAAGAAAAGATCAATAACAACAAGCAATTGCCATATTTGGTTGGGAATGTTGTTGAATTGTTAGACCTCGATGTTGAGAAAGAGTCTCAGGAGCAAGGAGCCAACATTGACATACACGCTACCAGAGTTGGAAAGCTGGCAGTGATTAAGACATCCACCAGACAAACTGTATTTTTGCCAATGATTGGGTTGGTTGACCCAACCACGTTAAAGCCAAATGATTTGATTGGTGTTAATAAAGAATCGTATCTTATTTTGGATACATTGCCCAGCGAATACGACTCTCGTGTCAAGGCCATGGAGGTTGACGAAAAGCCAACAGAAGACTACTCCGACATTGGTGGGTTGGACAAGCAGATTGAAGAATTGATAGAAGCTGTTGTTTTGCCTATGAAGCAACTGGAAAAGTTTAAGAAATTAGGAATCAAGCCACCAAAGGGAGCTTTGATGTACGGTCCTCCAGGTACCGGTAAGACCTTGCTTGCTCGTGCGTGTGCTGCGCAGTCGGGTGCCACATTCTTGAAGTTGGCTGCTCCTCAATTAGTGCAGATGTTTATTGGTGATGGTGCCAAGTTGGTCAGAGATGCGTTTGCGTTGGCCAAGGAAAAGGCTCCTACGATCATCTTCATTGATGAGTTGGACGCCATTGGTACCAAGAGATTCGATTCCGATAAAAGCGGTGACAGAGAAGTCCAGAGAACCATGTTGGAGTTATTGAATCAGTTGGATGGGTTCGGTTCCGACGATAGAGTCAAGGTTCTTGCTGCCACCAACAGAGTCGACACTTTAGATCCTGCCTTGTTAAGATCAGGTAGATTAGACAGAAAAATCGAGTTCCCATTACCGTCCGAAGAAGCAAGAGAGCTGGTTCTCAAGATTCACGCTCGTAAGTTGAATTGTGACAACAAGTCTGTCAACTGGAGAGAATTGGCTAGATCTACAGACGAATTCAACGGTGCTCAATTGAAGGCCGTCACGGTGGAAGCAGGTATGATTGCGTTAAGAAACGGAAAATCCATCATCAAGCATGAAGATTTTGTGGAGGCTATTAGTGAAGTTCAAGCTAGGAAGTCCAAGTCTGTCAACTTCTACGCTTAGTTCATTGCATTGGGGTGGTGTACGTTGAGTTGTTATGCGTAATACGATTTAAATGAATAGAATTACTTGTAGTGGACACATTACTCTTCTTGAGCACAGCGGCAGTTACAACTCGCCAGTTGCTCATGGTGAGCGTTCGGGGCCTCTGTTGGGTTTGTTAAACATTCCATGCGGCTTGCATAAAATTGTGGGGAGGCTGTTGCAACCAGTCTGATAGTAGGATATCCTCGGATCGGTTCACATTGAAATCTCCGCTCTTCCATTGAGTAAGTCTCCCAATAAGTTGCGTATCTCTCCTCTGACTCCACAGAATTGCTGGAAAGTAATCTAACCACTGACTGGCAGTACCCAATCATGTACAAAACCTTCCTTTATCCTTTTATTAATATACAAATCTATCCTAGCAAATTACTTTTGAGATCTCTTCAATTCTTCTCTTAATCTTTGGGAGAATTCATCTTGGTTGTCTTCGTCGTCCCAGGCTTCTTCCCACAAGCTGCTTGGATCAACGGCATTGGAGCCTTCACTCCATTGGCCTTCTTCTGGGAAATCTTCAAATTCATCATCTTCCTCTAAGGTCTTGATAATCTTCTTTTCGTCTTCAGCCGTGGTAGCTGGGATTGTGGATTCGGTAGACATGTCGTTGATTCTCGCCACTTTTGAATTTTTGTACGGTGGTTCTTGACAAACCCTCAGTGTGTGGTCACGTGCACATGTCTATCTTGAGGAGGTTGCAGGGCTCCGATTGCCGAGCTTCTAGAGCTCTGGGTGAGTGTTATCTTTCTCTGGCGGTGGGGTGGGGAATCTGGTCATTGGTGGTTGTTTCAGATAAGGAATTACTGAAAAGGTGGTAATTAGCAAATCGCAAGAGGTAAGCACAACTGAACCCTTTACAGGTGCAGCAAACTCCGAAGACCTAAACCGAAGTTCCTCTAGATCGACATGGGGTGTTTATAGCACTCAGTTTAATAGCGCAGAAACAGCTGCCAGAATCATCCTTAAACATCGCATACTTGTGCATGGACCAAGTACTGGTGTTGGTTTGGTCCCATCACAAAATCATCTCACGTAAAGGTACAAAATCAAGAAGCGGGCCAAGGTGTGGGACTGCCAATCAGGCATAGTAGTCTTAGTTCAAGCAGATCCGGAGGTATGAAGATGTGCATAATTCAAAACCTCCCTGCATATGGAGAAGCATGGTATGCCTGTATTTCCAGAGTCCGTAACTTGCTGTGCGGAGTGCTATGCAACAGTACCACGGGTGTCTGGGGACATGTTGCAATATGACTCTTTGCTGGTTCCCCTGACATGTGCTGTGCTCTAAATGACGTGGTTCTGATTCTTAGGGGTAGCTATCAATCTAATTTCCTAGATTTTTGCTCACAAGCCCGTGGCTGGAAGCGTATGTGTACCTGTGGTGATACTGCCGCTCCTGTCAAACCGTTACAGAATAGGAAGAATTTTGGATAGTAAATAATACATAATTAGTGCCAGAGCACTGTCAGGCAAGTGGCATATGGGCTCCGTTGTTCCTCAAGTAAAATATTGTGCCTCAAGGAACATACATGCCCAGATATTCCGTGTAGCGTACGGATGGTGGAGCAGCCGATGACTCTTAATCGCACTTTGTGCGTAATGTACTGGCAAAGACAGCCAGGATACCATAGAGGAAACGCGGCCAGTTGAAGCACATCTACTGCCACTAGAGTAACATCACATGCGCAGAAGCACTACTCACAGCCTGCTTTTTCTATGGCTTCACCAAAAACACCTAGTGGATCGTAGCGCACGATTATGTCGCTCCGCACCAGAGCCTTGATCGCACTTGAAAAATCCACTAACAATTTTTTATCTCATCCCATTCATGAAAGACGTTGTGGTTGACATAGCACCCAAGTGCATTAAGGGCCTTGAGTTCGGTGCGCTTTCAGCCAAGGAGATCGTGGCACAGTCGGAGGTGGAGGTCCAGACCCGTGATCTTTATGATTTGGAGAAAGGACGTGCACCCAAGGTTGGAGGAGCCCTTGACACCAAGATGGGGATCTCGTCCAACTCCAGCGAGTGTGCCACATGTCGAGGCAACTTGGCGTCGTGCCACGGACACTTTGGCCACGTCAAGTTGGCCTTGCCTGTTTTCCATGTTGGTTACTTCAAATCCATCATCCAAGTCTTGCAGTGCATTTGTAAGAACTGTTCAGCCATCCTATTAGACGAGCAAGACAAGCGAGCATTCCTCAGCGACTTGCGTCGCCCCAACATCGACAACTTGCGCCGCATGAAGGTCTTGAAGAAGATTGTGGACCAGTGTAAGAAGCAGAGACGGTGTCTCAAGTGTAACTACATCAACGGTGTTGTGAAGAAGGCTGCGAGCGGTGCTGGGCCCGCCGCCTTGAAGATTGTGCACGATACATTCAGGTGGGTGGGCAAGAAGCCCACTCCCGAGAAGGAACTCTGGGACAGCGAGTTTGATTTGGTGTTCCAGCGCAACCCGGAGTTGGAAAAGTTTGCCAAGAGAGTACACGACGACTTGAACCCACTAAAGACCCTCAACTTGTTCAAGCAGATCATCGCCAGTGACTGTGAGTTGCTAGGCATAGACCCTGCGCGTGGCGGCCGCCCAGAAATGTACATTTGGAGGTACTTACCGGCGCCTCCCGTGTGTATCAGACCGTCCGTGATGATGGACGCGCAGTCTAACGAAGACGACTTGACCGTCAAGTTGACGGAAATCGTGTGGACTTCCTCTTTGATCAAGGCGGGCATTGAAAAGGGTATTAGCATCAACAACTTGATGGAACAGTGGGACTACTTGCAGTTGTCGGTGGCCATGTACATCAACTCCGACTCTGCCAACCCGGCCTTGTTGCCCAACAGCGGCGGGAGCAGCGGAACAAAGTCCTCGAAACCCATCCGAGGTTTCTGCCAGCGTTTAAAAGGTAAGCAGGGGAGATTCAGAGGTAACTTGTCCGGGAAGAGAGTGGACTTTTCAGGAAGAACGGTTATTTCCCCGGACCCCAACTTAAAGATTGATGAGGTGGCGGTTCCTGACCGTGTGGCAAAGGTCTTAACCTATCCCGAGAAATGTACCAGGTACAACCGCAAGAAACTACAACAATTGATCTTGAACGGTCCAGACATGCACCCAGGGGCCAACTACGTTATGAAGCAAAACGAGTTGGCCAAGAGAAACTTGAGATTCGGCGACCGCATCAAACTCGCTAAGAACCTACAAATCGGTGACATTGTCGAGAGGCACATCGAAGACGGAGACGTGGTGTTGTTCAACAGACAGCCATCTCTTCACAGGTTGTCGATTTTGTCACACTACGCCAAGATCAGGCCGTGGAGAACGTTCAGATTGAACGAGTGTGTGTGCACGCCCTACAACGCCGATTTCGACGGGGACGAAATGAACTTACATGTGCCCCAAACCGAGGAGGCGAGGGCCGAGGCCATCAACTTGATGGGCGTCAAGAATAACTTGCTTACCCCTAAATCTGGGGAGCCTATCATTGCCGCCACCCAGGATTTCATCACCGGTAGTTACTTGATCTCCCACAAGGACTCCTTTTTCGACAGGGCCAGCTTGGTGCAGTTGTTGAGCATGATGTCTGACGCCGATGTGCAGTTTGATATCCCTCCTCCCTCCATTGTCAAGCCAGTCGCGTTGTGGACAGGTAAGCAAGTTTTCTCGTTGTTGATCAGGCCAAACAAATCGCTGAAGGTTGTGATCAACGTCGATGCCAAGAACAAGACCTTCATTGCGCCTGAAAAGGGCTTCCCGCCCGAAATGTCTCCAAACGACAGTTTTGTCATTATCAGGGGGTCGCAAATTTTGAGTGGGTTGATGGATAAGTCCACCCTCGGTGACGGGAAGAAACACTCGGTTTTCTACACCATTCTCAGAGACTACGGCCCGGACGAGGCCGCCACCGCCATGAACCGTATGGCCAAGTTGTGTGCCAGATACTTGGGTAACAGGGGGTTCTCCATTGGTATCAACGACGTCACGCCAGGCAGCGAGTTGAGACAAAAGAAGGAGTTGATGGTCGAGCAGGCGTACCTCAAGTGTGACGAGTTGATTGACCAGTACAACCGTGGCAAGTTGGAAACGCAGCCCGGTTGTAACGAGGAACAGACGTTGGAAGCAAAGATCAGTGGGTTGCTTTCCAAGGTCAGAGAAGAAGTCGGGGACGCATGTATCAGGGAGTTGGACTCGCTCAACTCGCCGTTGATTATGGCCACCTGTGGTTCCAAGGGTTCTCCCTTGAACGTCTCCCAGATGGTGGCTGTTGTGGGCCAGCAGATTATCAGCGGTAACCGTGTTCCCGACGGGTTCCAGGATAGATCCTTGCCGCACTTCACCAAGAACTCGAAAACGCCTCAGTCCAAGGGTTTTGTCCGTAATTCCTTCTTCACCGGGTTGACGCCACCGGAATTCTTGTTCCACGCCATTTCCGGTAGAGAAGGGTTGGTCGACACCGCCGTCAAAACCGCGGAAACTGGCTACATGTCCAGAAGATTGATGAAGTCCTTGGAGGACTTGTCTGCCCAGTACGACAACACGGTGCGGAACTCGTCTAATGGTATTGTCCAGTTCACGTACGGTGGAGACGGCTTGGATCCATTTGACATGGAGGGTGACGCACAGCCTGTCAACTTCAAGAGACAGTGGGACCACGCTTTGAACTTGACCTTCAAGTCTGACGAGCCTGGTTTGTTGCCTTTTGAAATCAGAAACTTGACCGACTCTATCTTGGTGCCTAACGAGTCCAGATTGGTCAGATTGGACAACTTGGGCCACCCGTTGGACGAAATGGACCACGACAAGATCGAATACATTGACCAGCATGATGCTGAGAGAGAGTTCTACCAATCCTTGAGAGACTTTATTGGCGACAAGGCCCAGCGTCTTGCGGAAATCAGAAGGTCCAGGGGATTGCCAAGTTACTGGGAAGAACAGGAGGTTGTTGGCGTCGACGACGCAACCGCCCTAATCTCCGTCAACCAGCTCTTGAAGTTGACTTCCAACGCCATCGAAACCTTCTTGCTGCAGTGTTTGTACAAGTACAAGAGGGCCAAGGTGGAGCCTGGTACTGCTGTGGGAGCCATTGGTGCACAATCCATTGGTGAGCCAGGTACCCAGATGACCTTGAAAACGTTCCACTTTGCCGGTGTGGCCAGTATGAATGTCACCTTGGGTGTCCCACGTATCAAGGAAATCATCAACGCCTCCAAGGTGATATCTACCCCTATCATCAACTGTGTTCTCGTCAACAACAAGGATGAAATCGCCGCCCGTGTCGTCAAGGGGAGAGTGGAAAAGACGTTGTTGCAGGACGTTGCGTACTTTATTGAGGATGTCTATAAGAACAACATGGCATACCTTTCCATCAAGGTGGACTTGTCTACCATAGAAAAGTTGCAGTTGGAGTTGGACATTGAAGGCGTGGCCCATGCCATTGTCAAGGCTCCGAAATTGAAGATTTTGCCAGGCGATGTGTCTGTCGCCGGTAAGGACAGAATTAACGTCTTGGTCACCCTCAGAGAGACCAAGAGCGAGATGTTGAAGAGCGCCCCAGACGCCAACTCGCTCTTCTTCCGCGTCCAGCAGTTGAAGAGAGCGTTGCCGTTGGTCGTGGTCAAGGGGTTGCCCAACATCAGTCGTGCGGTCATCAACATCCGTGACGACTCCAGCAAGGAGTTGTTGGTGGAAGGGTATGGGTTGAAGGAAGTCATGAGCACGGACGGTGTTGTTGGAACGAGCACCACCACCAACCACGTCTTGGAGGTGGCCCAGGTCTTGGGTATCGAGGCTGCCAGAAGCTCCATCATTAAGGAAATCGACTACACAATGAGTAACCACGGTATGAGTGTTGATCCTCGTCATATCCAGTTGTTGGGAGACGTCATGACATACAAGGGCGAAGTGTTGGGTATCACCAGATTTGGGTTGAGCAAGATGAGAGACTCGGTCTTGCAGTTGGCATCTTTTGAAAAGACAACTGACCATTTATTCGATGCCGCATTCTTCATGAAGAGCGATAAGATTGAAGGAGTTTCAGAATGTATTATTTTGGGACAAACCATGAGTATTGGTACGGGTGCGTTTAAGTTGGTCAAGAGCTCCAGTTACGATAAAAAGGTGTTGAAGAAGAAAGAGGTATTGTTTGAAGATTTGGCAAACGTTACCGAGCTCGCTAGCGAAACTAGCGACATGAGCATGTAGATCAAGGCCAGGCTTTTCCTTGTTCTCGAGCATGTGGATCCTCACGATGGTGGCTTGATAAAGTCATTTGGATTCACCTTTTCTGTATTTTAGGTATAAAACAAGTTTAAGATAAACTATTAATGAACTCAGTGTAGAAACGAAGGCGAAGCCCATCCAGGTTGGCACTGGCTCTTATTTTCATCTGGCTCCTATCCTAAATCTAGGAATTCTGACAATTTTTATGCTCGTGTCCAAGTTTATTTATTGGAAGCAACAATCAGGTAAAGAATGATCTTTGGGGCGGAATAGGAGCCTGTATGTGTGGAATCATGCTCAATTCGTGTTGTTATGTCCCAGCTGCAAAAAAAAAAATTACAAGATCTTTTGCTGCCATGTATTATTTTATTTTAGGAGCGGCCCCTTTCTCCTATTTGAAACGGCGTAAAGTTCGTGTTGTCCTGCTCTTTCGAACGGCTCTTTTCTGAAAGCATACTCCTTTTCCGTGGGAGGAAGTCCCATGGTACAAGTGCTTGCAACCATCTTCCATTGCAGGGTCCGCGATGGTGTTTCGTAGTACGGTAAAATTGTCACACTTTTGATAGATCTGACCCAGCCACTAGGGCTCACAGCCAACATTCACGTCCCATTTCAGATTGTATCTCGGTTGTTCTGTTTTGAGCGACCGAATCGTTATGAATTCTCAATCAATGTGTGATGGTTCCTGCTGCAGTCAAAGCTTATTATTTAATCCCCCCAGCGAAAACTAGTGAGCTGGGTTACGACGAGAGTGCTGCATCGTAGAGGCTGCCTGAATGACTTATATAGTTCAGCCTTGGGCCCAATCACGAGGTGCTATGGCGCTCGCAAAGTATTTGCGTCTAGCGGTATGGCAGGACGGGTATTTTGTGGCATTGCTGGGGCTGAGTTGTGTAAAAGCCGCAGCCACATTGCAATTGCAACGGCCGTACTCCGCGGGAGGTCCGCTGTTTCCAGTTAGACGCTTATGTAATGGTTGCAAAAAGGAAATTTTTCACGAAACCATGCTTACGTATACGGAGAAACAACCCCAGGATTGTGACCCCGGGATGTCATTCCTTCTTGCTAGCTATCTATTGATGAGCCTCTTTAAAGGGAACCATCCCGGGGGTGAACATAGCCAATTAAAGTTTCAACAAGCGGGACCCGTGAGGTAGCATTTCCTAATTGATAGTCGCGCTTCGGAGTTCCCAACACCCTCTTCCACATATACTCTGTTCATGTGAGACTTCTGGAAGCCTTCATAACCCAAAAAGCCTTTCTCTACTTACCAGTCCCCAAACGTACGGCAAACGAGATTTCTCAAATAATGACCCTTACATAAGAATCAATACTCGTAACGGTGGTTATGAGTCTGCGCACTAACAAACCTTTTCTATAAATTGCGAAAAGTATCAAGGCGAGAGAATATAAATCTATAAAAGAAAGTTCTTTTTCTACCAACTGGATAATTTTTGAAATTTTACTTGTATAACATGTCTCAAGGTATATTTGAAATGTCCCAAGACTTTTCTCAAAAGACAATTGAATATAATTCTATTCTTCCTGAAGAAGACATCACCACAGATGATGAGTTTAGCGACTGGTTAAATAACGATGACGACGAAGACGACGATACCGAGACCTTTGACGGACGCGTCAACCCCTGTATATTTGCTGGCCAAGCAGGGAACCTCACCACATGGACCCATTCGTATCCTGGGTCGGCGTCCAATGGCGATTGGCAGTTTGAGAACGCGTTAGAGTACGCGTTGTTCTCGGAGATGTTGGAAATTGGTCCCGTTGCCGTAAGAATTCTGTATTCTGCTCAGGGTTACTCCGAGTTGTACGTTCTCCAGAACGGAATTCAACCGGAATTCATTCCCAATGCTTTCCATCCTCAGGTCGAGAGGAATTTCCCCGTCTTTCAGGTAAAGATGAATCGTTAGATAACGAAAAATATCACGTAGGAACGAAAAGAAGGAGCTTGGTGCTTTTTATTCAAAGGATAATTAATGGGACGATATATTATAACTAAACTAAATAACAAAGCTTTAGATTATTTGCCTCGTAGACAAACTGTGGAAGCAAACTTGACACTGATAGTCCTGGTCTTCCAAGCGAAAAATTATGTAAATCCCTTCTTCCCCTCTTTAAAGTGAAAAATGAAACTTCTGAAAAAGCCAGTCCAGAGTTGAGGTGTGCACTGGGGTTGGCAATGGAGCGCTTGCTGGAGCTCTGAGAGCTTTAGCCACCTCAATTGCTTCCATCAAGGGGAGACCGAAACGACTGGTGGATTACCACCATTTTTATTGGCTGCGAAATAAACTATGACCCAGTTGCAAACGTGATTAGTCACTCAAAGAAACAATAGTGAGAGTTTGCCAAGTTGGGAAACACAAAATATCATATCGATATCCACAGTTATTTTTTATCTTGATCTTGTTTCAGGTACTGTTGTAGTGGTAGTCCCCCCCCCCCTTCCACGGTCAACTTCAACTTTATTTTGCAGGCTCGTTTGACACCGCAGCATGTATGACGTAGGACACAATCTGCGACGCAAACGAAGTTTCCCCTTCATCTTCTTCCCCCCAGCTGAGCTTCTTTCTCCTAATCCTACAAAAGATGCGTATACGCACCTCGCTAAATTGCACAATCTTTTAAAAGAACTTTATACCCTATTGTATATGCTTGAATAGCGGCCGCACGGCATTTCTGTGCTACCTTTTTTAGGTTGAGCTCACGGGACCTGAATCATACTTTTTTCGCAGTTGATTGTGTGCGAGTTGATCCCAATCTCTAAAATAAAATAAAACACACACAGGGTTTTGGAAAGTATATACAGGGTTCTGGAATTGCCAATTATGAGCGATTCTATCTACTCGTACGTCCACATTGAGGATCACAACCAGGTTCTATATATAGAGAGATGGAAGGACGAGCCTATTCCGTTTGATGACATTGAAACGCAATCGTTGCTAGAAGCGACGACAGATCTTTTCCCGCTGATGCTTCTTGACGACGAAGACGATGGGACCTTGGCGATGTCGCTGGCGACGTTTGGGGCCAAATTGTATAAAAATAGAAGGATGTTACAGGACAGAGCGTGGTCTGATTTGGGCATATTAGAGAAATTTAGTAATGAGGGAAGCTCCTTGAATAGACAAGTGGATTTAACCATATTAAAGTCTATACACAATAAGCATCCTCCCAATACGTTTGAGGAGGACGAGGAGTTGGAGATCGAGAACACTCGAGCAGACCTCGATATCGCCAAGTTCTTGGCCAATGGCTACGTGCACAATGACTTGGACATCTTTTCCCCCGACGTCAACGACTCCATGATGCACCAGGCTGACATCTCCATCAACTCCACAGACATCCCCAACAATACGTTTTTGAACTTGCGTTCAAACTCGGTCAGCGGGCCACAACAGGTTAATCTGCTGGTGATATTCCAAACTCCCAGGGTGGGACGCATGAGGCAGACTAGTACCGATAAGAATTTCCAGACCCCTATAACGAGAATCATAAGATGACCATCGCAGCACTAAAAGCTTAAAAAATCTACAGATTAAAGCAAGCAGCATGTCAGATTATTTGATTTCTGCTGTGCTGGGAGACAAAGGCATACGACTGTTGCTAAAACAGCCTATGACGTCAGCGTATTTGCTCAGAATAACTAGAGGTTAATCACCGTAAACTCCGTCGTAAGCGGGTCCACCCACACGGACAAAAGATGGTTTCGGCGGAGCTAAGATACGCAGGAGCTGGTTCAGCATCGTTCAATGTGCTCTCAATGCCCACTGCGTCTCCGGAGATTAAACAAAAGCAGCGTTCCGCTGGTGCGTTCTTTTGTCAGACCCTGCACTCCCCTCACTCATTGGCTGCAAAGTTGGCCATTGTGCGCGGGTGCGCTGCCGCATTCTCGTCCTGACAGGCGTGGTTTCTCGGCCACCCAATTCCTACCACTGCCATGGTAAGGGATCCGGTCTTTGCGGAGTTTCGACCGCTGGTCCTCGATTACAAATACGCTCTCGGGATGCTGCTCGCAAGAGTACCCTTCCAGATTCCCGTGTCAATCAGCCCCTCCATGGCAGCCCATACTCTACGCCAGAACAGTCTCTCTTGCCGTGCCTCGCGGCATAGCATGTATAGCCATTTAGCATTACTATTATACACTTATAATACAATATATGAAATGAAAGTATCATTCACGAGCGAAGTGCTACGTGAACCTCGCCCTCTCAATCTCCGTCTTCAACTCAATCAATCTGAGTCTCCTTTTTTCCCCACGCTCATACCGTCTCTTGATTCTCACTGCAGCCAAGACAAATTGAGCCAACACCTTTAACGTAAGCGGTCTGCCTCTCTTGAGCTTTTCCAAGTTAATCAGCGTGTAGTCGGGATACACTCCTACCTCCACTAGCTTGTTGATATCGTCCTTGATCTTGGAATTGGAGTTCTTGATGCTGTTGATGGTGAACTCGTACATCAAGCTGAGGTCGTTGCACTTGATGTTGAAGTCGTGGAGCTTGGCCTTGTAGTAGGTGACCTCGTTCTCCAACACAATCTCCTTATTCTTGCTGCCGTGCACCTTTTGTAGGTCCACTACCCTTTGCTGCAAATAAACGTTGTCGCTCTTGAGTTTGTCTGACTCGCTCACACTTAGCCTGTCGAACCTGGACGTCAAATACAGTGGGTTATCTGTCAAGTGGCTCACCTTGTCGGCCAACTTCTTGCAATGGCCCGTGACTTTGAGGAGGTCTGACGTCAATTCCTTGATTTTCCTCTCCAACCCGAGCTTCTCGTCCATGTGCGTGGTCTTGAGTCCCAGTGACACGCTGAGCAACTCGGCGTTTTCCTTTTCTAGCTTCACTATTCTCTCTTGAAGGTTGCGAGTCTCGTTGCTGGAGTCAGACAACTGCTTGGACATCTCCTCGCTTAGTTTGGTGGCTTCTTGGAGTTGCGCATGCAACAAACCCTTTATGGCGTCATCTTCTCCTGCCAGCTCGATTTGTCGCTCAAGCTCCTGTGTCTTGTCTTTCCAGATGCCTACTTGTTTCTCCAATAAGCGTACTTTATCCTTGTAGACCTCAAGCTGCGTTTGGTGTCTTTGCTGGATGTCTCCAGTATAGTAGCTTCTGCTCTGCTCGTCTCTCAACCTCTCAAGCTCCTCAGAATACTCGTCAAGCAACTCCCGGAGCTCCTGATTGGCGTCAAGAACCTTGTACACCTCGCTTTCTAACATGTCGGGGCTGCTGACTTCAAGAGTGGCCTGGACTTGGTTCAAGAAAAACTCGAGGTCTCTCACCTGGGTGGCTAGCTTAGTGTTATCTCGTTCCAACTTGTCGTTGGCCATTTCTAGACGCGACCTCAGTTCCTTGGCCACATCTAGCAAGGTGTTGGAGTTGGACGTGAAATCGTGTGGAGCCCTTGCAAGTTCGCGGTTCAAGCTTCGGATCTCTTGTCTGAGTCCATCAATAAGGTACTCATTCTCGTCCAACTTGCCATTCAAGCTTGTGGTCAACGCCTTGGCCTGTTCTAGTTCTCTCTGTAAGCGTTGTACCTCATTTCTGGTGGCACCTGACTGGTCAATCTTCTTGGATGCACTTTGGCTACGAGCAAGCTCCTCCCGCAACGAGTCAATGGTTCGGTGCAACTCCTGTACCTCGCCAAGTAACCTCTCATTGCGAGACTTATAGGCTTCAAACTGTGGTTCTTGCGATTGAAGCTTGTTGATGATCTCATTTTTGTGGCTGAGGTCTTCCTCCAATAAATCCACTTCTCTTTGAAGCTTTCTGGTCACACGGTCTTGGTTCTCGTTCAATTCCTGGATCTCGAGATTCTTAAGCTCAACTTCATGCTGGAGATCAAAATTCTGTTTGCGGTCTTTTTGTAGCTCATACACTTCTAAAGATTTTGACTCGAGTTCTTTCTTGGTTTGGCGCAACTGCAGTTGAAGCTTGTGGATCTCCTCTTCATGATCTTGACTGAAAAGCTTACTTTGACGTTGGATGTTGTGAATGTCCTTAGATCTGCTCTTTTCATACTCTAATTCCGTCTGCAAATCCCTGATTTCACTTGTTCTGGCGCTTACTTGGCGTTCGAGCTCTCTGATTTCGTCGGTCTTGGTGCGGTCTTGTTTCTGGAACTCTCTGATTTCGTCACTCTTTGACTTATCTTGCATGTTTAGTATGCGTATTTGCTCTTGTGATTGCTTAAGGTCTTCTTGGAGGTGCCTAAGCTTGTCTGATGTTTCTTTCTCCAGTCTCTTGATCAGGTAGATTTGGTCGTCGATGCTATTTACTCTGTCCTGTTCATTTCTGGATACCTCGTCTTGTAACATTTGGATCTCTTGGTCTTTCCTTTCAAGCTGTTCTTTTAAATATTCAAGTTGCTCGTGATGTTTGGAGGTCCCATCGCGCAACATGTGGAACTCGGAGTCCTTCAATTCGACTCTTTCTTTAGCCTGCTCAAGCTGTCTTTCCAATATATCATTCCTTTCGGTTAATTCTATCTCCTTGGATTGTAGTTGACTCACTTGGTCTTTAAACTCGTTCAGTTGGTAGCCAAGCTCTTCGATCTTGTCCTTTTGAAGGCGGTTTTCCAACTCCAACTGCCGTATTAAAAGGTCAGTTTGATTGTTGTTCGACAGTTGGTCTCGTTGCTCTAACTCGTCTCGTAATTCGTCTATCTGGTGCTTGTATAATTCTAGATCATCTGTGTCTGGCTTTGAAGCAAGGAGGTTTTTTAAATCATCGATCTCAAGCTTCAATTCTCTCGATTCTCCTTGCAAGTCGTCGTTTTCAAGCTTCAAGTCTCTTGACTCACGCCTCAAACTCTCCAACTCCTCTTCTTTCTGGTCCAAGGCCTTTTCTAGATCTTCCTGTTTGTACATATTAGCGTCCATTTGCTTGAGGCGCTTGAGTAACTCTTCAAGATCAGCCTTCAAGTTGACGTTTTCAACCATCAAGCGCTTCAGATCTTCAGGAGTATCGCTCAATAGCCTCTGCATAGACGCAATGTTAAGTTTGAGTCGATAATTCTCAGCATCCAATTGCTTGATTCGATCTTCTTGTTCTTTGATAGAGGAGAACCCACTAATAAACTCCTTGGTATGGTTGTTGTTTGTATGATTATTATTAACAGGAGCCGGTCTTTGTTGAGTTTGGTAGTCCTCTATGCTGTACTCGAAAGTTTCATCTAAATTTGAATGGATAAAGTTGGGGTCTTCAGCCAATGGCTTGAATAAGGTTCTGCTCGTAGGGTTGTCCAACGGCTGGTTTTCGTTGCTGTGAGTGCTCGATAGTGACCTGTTACCTATAGGCGTGAATTCGTGTCGCCCATTACTAGTTCCATTCCGCTTCTGCGGTGTGTTGATGAGCTTGTTGCCGAACATAGTGGGTAGGGACGCGCTTAGTTGTTTTTAGCGCGTTCTTGTTTTGGTTTTGATGCTTGAGCACACACGTGAGATGCGTACAAGGATTTGTCACATGATACAATGCAATAGCTACAAGTGTGTCTAACTACACTTTTGGATATATTACGCAATTCAAATCTATGCTCTAACGAATCTCTACTACAGCGTCCTTAAACTCCTCCAAGGCCTTCCAGGCAGCACCGCTCTTAATAGCCTCCTTGGCCAATTTCACACCCTCGACCCAGGTAGAAGCGGTACCGTGAACAACCCCCAAAGCAGCAGCGTTCATCAAAATGTAATCCACTAACGGGTGGTTGTTCAGCTCCTTCACTCTATACTTTTCAGAATCTTGTTTCAAAATGTGTAGCAATGTCTTTGCGTTTTCTTGAGGAGTTCCGGATCTCACTTGGTTCAATTCGTGCTCGGCCAACCCGAAATCCTTTGGAGAGATGGTACCCTTTTCAATACTTCCGGTTCCGTCGATCCACCAGTAGGTGGTTGTTCCCTTTGGAGAGATTTCGTCCAAGCCAATGTCACCAAAAACAACCATGGTGTTCTTGTGGTACTTATTTTCTCTAGCCAAGATGGAAGCGGCCTCTGCGTATGACTCACCCAACTTCTCGCTGTAAACACCCAAGATCCTCGATTGAATTGGTATTGGGTTAATCAAGGGTCCTAAGATGTTGAAAATAGTGGGTAATCCCAATTGGCTTCTAATTGGAGCCACCTTGCCCATACCTGGGTGGAAGGCAGGTGCGAACAAGAAGCAGAAGTTGGACTTCTTCAAGATCTTTGGAGTGGTCTCGTCTGTAACGTTCATCAAATCGATTCCCAAGGCCTTCAACAAGTCACCGGATCCCGAAGTGGACGTGGACGCCTTCCCTCCATGCTTACAAACTGGCAAACCCATACCGGCCGCCACTATAGCAGCGGAGGTAGACACATTGAAAGTGTTCTGTCCGTCACCACCAGTACCCACGATATCAACGTACCCCTCTGGTGACACGAGTTCCGGGTCGACTAAGTTCGAAAATTGTAAGATGGTGTTCACAGCAGCTGCAATGAAGTTGGACTCTTGATCTAAACCTCTCAATCTCAATGCGGTAAGGAATGCGGCGGTCTGAATATCCAGCGGAATGCCCCTAAAAATGCATTTTAAAACAGTAGCCAAATCGTTGGGTGTAAGGTTGGGTGGCTCCATCAAGAGAGACTTGATGTACGGAGTCAACACATTGGAGGAGCTCATGGTTTTACTTTTGAAAATTATGACTAACCGCGTAAAAAGTATTGGTGCTATGTCATGTGATTGGCACTTGCGAGGAGACACATGGAGCCATGCTGGCACTGATGAATGTTCCCACTGGCATTGACTCTTTCATAGGTTTTCTAATGGAGACTCCGGTATAAGTACTTATTACAGCATACTTCTATATTTAATATTACAAAATGTCTATAATATTACAACATGACTCTATTAATGATGTACCACTAGCTGTGCGTAGGGTTCTACTCGGATTTTGCTTCCACTTCAAACATCACTTCTTTATCTGCATCAACGTACCCGTCACATACAGCCCACACACTCAAATTATGCTTTCCTTCAGGTACAGTAAACTCCAAGTTCACTTCTTGTCTCTCATCGGCAATCGAGACCTTCTTGATACCATAAAGCTGTCTCTTTTCAGTGTCACCAACAACAACCCACCATCCTTCGTTCTTTTTGAATGGGTACCTCACGGAGGTGATGGCAATATCGTCAACCTCCTCGTCTCTTTCCAATATCACCTTTATTTCATTGACTTCGTCAGCAAGAATTGGGAGCGAAAGCTCGTACTTGAGGTCGATGTTGGGGTAGTTGTTGACAAATTGTGCGATGCTATTCAATCTTTCATCGTCTTGTTCGCCCAATAACTCGTCTCTTTCTTCATCCTCAAGCGACATGATATCGTAAACAGTCTCAACTTTAAACTTCTTACACCTTCCCAAGATTTCGTCGGTAAAGTACGGAACTTGCTTAAGTGGGGCCTGGGCATTGTTCCACACACCCTGGATGACCATTTGTGAAAGCTCCATGACTTGGACTGCGTTCAAGTGCCCTTCAGAGGAGAGTATATCAACACACGCATAAACCAAGTTCAAAATTCTTTCGAGGATAAAGTTCAAATCGGTTTGCAAGTCTTTGTTCAATGGGATTCTGGAAAAGTGCGCCTGTAAGAGAATAAACGTCTTGGTAGAGGGCGATTCAAAGTCCGGATTCGGTACCTTCAACGGAACTTGATTGTATATCTTTTCTAGGATCTTGTCTTCGCCTATTCTCATTGGGAGTATTTCGTACTCGACCGAAGAACTCAACAATTGCAAGATGCTTCTCAACCGCGACTTGGCATTCAATTTGACCAAGTTCTTCAAGGTATCGAAAGCAACGTTGTAGTGGGAAGCAATAATCAAATTGTTGGTTGGCGATATCTCTTCTTCGTCGCCGTCATCCTCAATCAACTCGAGCTCCTCTAACGACTTTAGGTTTGACTCCACAAATTCACTCAAATACTCTGAGATTCCGATATTGGACACCTCCTTGACTTCGTAGTAGCTGGGGTTGGACACCAAGCGCTTGTAGAAATATGTGTATGTGATCCAGTCAATTATGCTTTGCCTGTTTTTGAAGTTTTTGTTGCTGACCTCATCAACGAAGAACTCAATGGAGTGATTTAGTGCGCTCTCAATGGGTGACCCTTGCTTAATAAATTTTCTGTAAAAAGGAACCTTGGTTTCATCGAGAAGCAAATGAGCCCTTGTGGTGCAACACCCTAACATCTCGTTCAACTCATTAATTGAGTAGTCAATGTTCCTGTGCTCGTTAATGTCGTACTCAGGGTTTCCAACTACGACAATACTCGGTCCCGACACCTGCGTGTAATCCTTGGCGCATACCACTACCTGAAGCTCCCCACTGCCGAAGAGTTTCTCGACATATCTCCGGTCAGTTGGGTCCATTTGTGTAGTGAGGATCCCGACCCCATTGGACACAAACTGTGAAACTACGGGGTCCTTGAATTTCAAGTCGTTCGTATCAACAGCTTCAGCAAACGAAATGGAACTAGCAAACTCCAACACGTCCCGTCTCAGTGGCTGAAACACTATGGTCTTGGTCCTCTCCTTCAAGGCTTTTTCCACCAAATTCTTGGCACTTACGTTTTTGGCTTCAGCCGCATGCGAGTCTGGGGCAAAGCTCTGGATGTAGATATCGTTTAGGTACGGCTCAAAGTTAAAAATGTGCTTCTTGTCCGCGCCTAGCCACTCGCCAAACTCCCTACCGTTGGTCACAGGGTTGGACAACCCGATGAATCTGACGTTTTTCATTGTGGAGATGATTTTCATACGAGTGACCACAGCTTCGTAAGTGTAGGATATGGTGTGGAGATCATCGAAGATGGCCAATTCCACCGCGTGCAACACCTTTCTCTGTCTCCATTTCTTGCAAAGAAGGTGGAACTGGTCAGGAGTTGCCAAGACCAAGTGCGACTCGTTGAGAGTTCGTATATCTCTTGTGACGTCACCCTCCAACTTGCTGACCTCCTGTTCATCAAACTTCTTGGTCCACTTCCTAAGCAACCTGTTAATCTCGTCCTGGTTAGGGTTGATGTAAACTGCTCTGCCTCCTTCGTCTTTCCAGTGCTTTGCCAACGCAATCTCTGCGCACGCAGTCTTCCCGCAGCCCTTGGACATGGAAATAAACGAGGATTCGGTAGTGTTGAACAAGGTGGGGAAACACTGGGTTTGGTACTGGTTGAAATTGGTGAACTCAAACAGTCCGACCGAGTCTGTTTGAATCCCTTGCAAGTTGATCAATTTGACCGGGTTGGAGTTTTTCTTGGGAAGCTTCATGTTGGACAACTGGAGCGCAAAAGAGAATTCTGCTCCAATCAAACGAGTGCTGGAGAAGGTCACGTAGTAGTTAGGAGGCTTGGGAGAGTTCAAGGGAACGTGGAACTCCAAAAAGTGGCCCTTTCTGCAGTTCTTCTTCTCGATGGTGAAAAAGTCGGTGTAGATCAAGTCCTGCTCAATGTCCTCAACAAAGACGTAGAACTGCTCTGAACCTCTGCTGGTGGACCAATTCCAGTTAGGGTCCACCTCGATTTGCACCTTCAAGTAGCTCGAGGTGATGGGCTGGCAGTGGAAACTGAGGTCGAGCTTGGGGAACATCTCGATGTAGTCGAATGCGGCTTGACTGGACCCTTTGATGTTCAACACCTCCGCGAGCTCCGCAGGCTCCATCTGAAAGTACGACTTCCAGGGCAAGTGCGAAGCCTCTGTAGCCCTCATGATGTCCATGGGGACCCCCTCGATCTGTCTCAACGGAGAGCTGGTCAACCACATGCGCTGTTCCGTCATCTTGCACAAGTTCAATATCTTCCTGCACACAGCCCATTTCTTCTTTAAAGCGATTTCAAACAAGGCTCGTAAAAGACGGCCTGCAGACTGTGTGATGTAGACCATATCTGCCATCAATGCGAACCCTTGCAACTGCAATCTCAGAATGTAGGTCTGAAGAAGGGTATTGACCTTGGACGAGGGTTCTGTGGGGTTCGGAATAGGGTAAGGAGCCTGGTCCACCAACTTGATGAGCTCCATCTTCTCCTCCTGTCTGATGGGTATGTACTTGAACTCTTCTGATTCTGCAAACAACTTCAAGATATCTATTTCCGAGAACCACGGCTTGAGCTTGGTGTTGTACATGTGCATGCTGGTGTAAGATATGTAGTAGTGGGAGGCGATTTTTCCCAACTCGGTAGCCTTGATTTCCTCGCTTGTGTACTCGATCAAGTGATGCTTGTCGAGCAACGTCAAAGCGGAGTGGACAATCGACTCCAAGTTGGTGGTTTTGTAGAGTCTGGGCAATTTCAACATTCTGATGTACAAGTAGGAGAATCCAAGCCAGTCCACAGCGTCTTTTCTGGACTTGACGCTGCCCAAGACTATCTCTGCGTTCAACGCATCGACAACCTTGCTCATCATCTGCGACTCTATGGGGAGCTGCTGGTTTAAAACTGCAAGGTAGTACTGCATTTCGTCGTGTGAAGTGATAATAATACCCTCCCCGGATTTGTCGTATCTTGGTCTACCTGCTCTCCCCAACATCTGAAGAATATCCTGCGGAGACAACTGTACCCAACGGCCCTTTTCTGGGTTATATGTTTCTGTGCCTTTGATGACAACAGTGTGAGCCGGCAAGTTGACACCCCAGGCCAAAGTAGCTGTCGATACCAAGACTTTCAAATGGCCTTGTGCAAATAGATCCTCGACAATCAGTCTTTCGACCTTGTTCAACCCAGCATGGTGGATTCCGTACCCCAGGGGCAATATTTCCTTCAAGAATCGGTTTTTCATGTTCTCGGCCTCTTGGTTGAGGATCTCCTGGGTGCCTGCGCTGGTCACCAAGTTGGCTTTTTCCTTGAGCCATTCGGCAGTCTTGAAAGTATCTTTTCTCGAGTGCACAAAAATGATGATTTGGTGGTTTCCTTTGATGGCTTCCTCGACCTTTGCCAAACATGCCTCGTTCATGGCATTCAACTTCTTGATGGCTTTCTTTTCCTTAATACCAATAAACTGTTGTTGGAGTGGACAAGGTCTGTACAGTGCGTCAAAGTAAAACAAGCCGCTAGCACCAACCCGGAGGAGCTTGGCTACATCTTCATAGTTGGGCAATGTTGCCGAGAGTCCCACGAGTCTGGTATCGTCACCGCTTCGTAAAGTTCTCGCGATAATGCTTTCTAAAACTGGTCCTCTTTCGTCGTGTAACAAGTGGATTTCGTCGATAATGATGAGCCTTACGCCCAATTCGTTGGGTTTACGTGTGATAACGTCCCACTTCTCGGGAGTTGTCACCAAGATCTGCGTTTCTCTGATTTGCTGCTTGGATAAGCTGGAATCACCAGTCAATTCGTTCACCACAACCCCGTAAGGTCCCGTTAATCTTCTTTCAAATTCCCTCACTTGTTCCTGGACCAAAGCCTTAAGAGGTGCAATGTAGACAAGCTTGAATTTCGAGAGGTCGACCCTCCCGTCCGGACGGACGTGCTTCCCAATCAACCTGAGGACAGTGAGCATGGCTACGTTGGTCTTACCGGCACCGGTGGGAGCACAAAGCAACAAGTTTTCGTCTGATTCGAAGGCCAGCGGGAACACTTTGGACTGCACGCGATTCAAGGTCTGAGTTTCTTGACTGGGAAACGCCTGTCTGGCGTACTGAGGAAGTGAAGAGATCGGCACCAATGTGTCTTTTGCCGCTGGTGCATCCGGTGCCGGCACAGTGATCACATCGTACAATTTGTGGGTCTCCTGGTACGTTCCCTTTGGTAACTGCACCTTTGTTGTAGTCATCAAGTGCGCACCTTGATCGAACATGTACGCTTCCAAGTCTATAATCAGTGGTTCATTAGTTTTTGCTCTTTTCGTTTGGTTCTGGGTCTCATCTTCAGGATTGTGGTTGCTGTGGTGCTCGTCGACGCTTCTTTTTCTCTTGATTCTGGGGTTTATCTCGGCCAATAACGAGTCGAGTCCGAGTTTCTCCATTTCGCTGTACATCTTGGTGCGAGACTCTTCATCCTTGGCTCTGAGGTTTTGCACCCCAAACACCACTCTCCACCTGTTTTCTATAAGAAGCTGGATCAATTCAAGCTGCTCGAACTCAAACAACTCCATCAACTCGTTCTCCAAGTCGCGGAGGGTGAGCTGTGAGTCGGCGAGCAACCGGAGCGCTTCTTTGCTGACCTGGTCCAGCTTCTCTGGGTCCTCAATGCTCAACTTACGCTGTACGAAGTAGTCGTCTATCTCTTTGAGAGCAATGTAGGACGTCTTCTCGTGTTCTTTCTTGATGACCTGCTCGTTGGAGATATCGTCGTTGGAGGGTTCGGCCGCGGCTCTCTCGGGCTGTTGGTCCTGGTCCTGGTCCTGGTCATCGCCAACAGCTTCAATGTCTTGGAATCCGCCTTCTTCTTGCTCGTCTTCGTCATCTAGAATGACTGCTATGCCATTGCCTTCATCGTTGTCCTGGTCATCTCGGTCGTCTGATTGTTCGGTCTTGACGTAGTCTGTAATCTTGTTGCTGAGGTTGATCAACTCATGAAGCTGCTGCTGGTCTATTGTAGTGCCTAGCAACTCGGATATCTGTTTGTCTTGCTCGGCTACACTTGAACCCAGCTTTAGCACCTCCAAAATGGAGTCTGCTGCCGAGATCACTACCTCGTGCGAAGTGTCTGGGAGAACCAGAGCCACTTGCACCATGATCAAGTCAAAAAAATGCTGGTTTTCTTCGTTTGTTGGAGTATACTCGATGCCCTCGTAGCTCACCAACGGTGCTATGGTACCGTTGGAGGTCATATTGGCTTTTCTTGCGTTTGCTGTTGCTGGTGCCTTTGGGGTATCTGCACGGCTTCTGGAGCCCATTTCCTTCACGGAGATGGTACCCACCAAAGATGTTGGGTTGGAGGACGGTTCTCCATTGCGATCTCGGCTGTCGTTCAACCGACGATCGGCTCGAAGAACCCTATTGGACATCTGCTCGTAGCTGTACTGGTTGGTGTCAGCCATGGTGATGAGATGAATTTATGTGAGAAAACAAAAGTGCGCACAATCATTACAACCAAATTAAGCACCAAACGCTACACTAGAAAGCACAAGAGCACGTATACTATGTTAACAAGATAGAAGTTAACTACTCACCACGCTTATTCTAGTGCAATTTCACTAAGCTTCTTATCCTACTCTGCTTGTCCTTCACATTCTGTGCTTGTACTACTCCGTCTACTGCGCAATCCATGTACTGCTCGTACCACCTACTACTCAATCCATCTACAATGGGTGTGACAACACCCTAGCCTCTATCAACATATTTTATTATCATTACCTAGTAAACCTTGTTCAAGAAGGTCTTGTTCTTGAAGTCCCAAGAGTCGTCGGAGATTCTACCTCTCAAGACTGGGATTTCGGAACCTGGAACATAGACATCTTCAAACAAAATGTCCATCTTAGCTTCAGGAGGAGCATCGGCTTCAGCAGCAGCAACTTGTTCGTCAACGTACTTTCTAGCAGCCTTATCGTAGGACTTGATTTCTTCTTCGGTAGCAATGTCCTTTTCCAACAAGGTGGCCTTCAAACCGGCAATTGGGTCAGACTTGGATCTCATGTGTTGAACTTCTTCTCTGGTTCTGTAGGTGGTACCTGGGTCAGACATGGAGTGACCACCGTATCTGTAGGTTTCGTATTCCAAGACCAATGGACCGTTACCTTGAAGGGCCCAGTCTCTGGCAAACTTGGAGGCTTGGTAGGTGGCCAAGATGTCCATACCGTTCACCTTCAAACCTGGAATGTATTGACCTCTCTTGTAGTACTCGGTCAAGGCGGAGGAACGGGCAGCAGCGGTACCCATACCGTACTTGTTGTTTTCACAGGCAAAGATACATGGCAAGTTCCACAACTTGGCCATGTTGTAGGCTTCGAAAACTTGACCTTGGTTGGAGGCACCGTCACCGTAGAGGGTGAAGCATGCAGCTTGCTCGCCCTTGTACTTGTGGGAGAAGGCCAATCCAGCACCCAATGGGACTTGGGCTCCGACAATTCCGTTACCACCGTAGAAGCCAGGAGCAAACATGTGCATGGAACCACCCTTACCGTAGGAAACACCAGATCTCTTACCCATCAATTCACCCAAGATTTCCTTGACAGAGGCACCTCTCATGAATGCAAAACCGTGACATCTGTAGGAAGTAATGACTGTGTCCTTGTGGGTAATGGCGTTCTCAATACCAACAGCAATGGCTTCTTGACCGACAGACAAGTGGCAGAAACCTCTAATCTTTTTGGCCTTGTAAAGCGCATCAGAGGCCATCTCCATTCTTCTCACAATGATCATGTCCTTGTACATTTGCAACAAGGTTTCCTTCTCGGTTTCAAAGGATAAGGATGGTAACTCCAAGTTGTATCCTTCAAAGGAGCCTTCTGGCAACTCAATGCTAACCAAATCGCTAGCTGCTGATGCCAAACTTCTCTTGGCAACTACGCTGGAACTGGCCAACGAACGAGCAACATTACGGGCACTAATCATTTCTGCTTGTTGTAATGAAAGAAAGAAAAAGAATCAACAAAAAATTTGGCTCCGTGCTTTTTTCGTCCTGGCATCGTATCCAAATTTTGTACTCCGGGTTTTTTCTGTTGAGCAGCCGGGAGTCTGAAATCCGTCGGACCTTAAGTACCGCGCTCGCCCCATCCTTTGCGCTCGCGTGACAAGTCACGTTACTCAGTACTCTCTATAACCGTTGTGTCTGCAAAACTTTAGATATACGTTTACTGTTTTAACAGTAGATATGCTCGCAATAGTAATTAAGTGTGCTCTTCTCACGTGCGGTACTTACCTTGTATTATTACTATATGGTCAAACATGTACTAGTCTTCTCGTGTAGTTTGACGTTCAACTAGTATTAGTATTAGTTCTAGATATGCAAATTGATGGTAGGTTGTTGGTGAAGTACGCTGTAAAGTTTTGCAACTAACAAGGCTCATTTCCTAGGATGTACCGTGTTTGCTTCTCCAATTTTGCTAGTCTAAGGTGGTCTTGTTCCTCTTTCTTCATTCTAAAAAACTGCATTCCTTTCTCATAGGTGGTTGTTGCCGTTTATGGCCCTTTTCAGGAGTGCAATTAGCCTCTGCGTGCCACTTGTATAAATGGTGCTGACACTTATGCAGACCACTCATCTGAAACAGACCTCGGGACCCCGTGTAATATTTAATAGTGGCAGGATTTCAAAAGTAGTGTAGCTACCACTTGGAAGAGGCAACTCCAGATCAATATAATCAGGTCCATTGCTTCACATCACCAGTAAATGGGCTCTCTACCATCTCTTATGACCGTGGTCTATTCCGTTTCCGCTCGCTGTTAGCTGCTTTTCATACCTATGCCGTTTCCACATTTTCCTATATTAGCTGCAGTGGACCCGTAAATGCACTGCCCACAACATTCAGTACGCTCAGGTGGACTCTCAATACGCATCAACCCCATTGTTCTCATTTCCAGCGCCTCCATGGACCTGATTTGTAACCGTTAGCCATCGAATTACTAAGTTGCTCTTGCAACCGATTTCCTATTTGGGAAGACGAGCCGCACCATTTGGAACACATCACGGCCCTTTTTGCAACAATCAAACCCACGGTTCCAAACACATTTATGTACACAAGATTGTTTCAGAATGGCAAACACGGCATTGTAAGTTTGTTCAATAAAGCCACTGCTAAATCAGAACATATTTTTTTATCGAAATCATCGGTTTTGTAGAACAGTCCTTTGGTATATAATGAATTGTATTGTGCAATATTCAGAGCCAAGAATGCTTCACTTGAATAAGTACGATCCGCTCCCAGGGTCAACAACTCAAGATAACAGACTGCTTAAGCGTCCTTCAATAATCAAGATTAGGAAAAGATTCGGCAATGTTTCAGAGCCATTTCATGATGAAGACTTGTTTCCAAGGTCACGCTCGCTTTCTGAAAATTCAACTATATCTACTCCCAGTGAATGCACTAGTGGTCCCCTGTCAACCTTTTCTTTCTCCAGCTTCTTTGGGACCCCTAAAGACAATAATTTCGAGATGACTGACTTGACTCCACCAACCCTAAAAGCACATAGGTCGAGCTCCCCATTCCACAACGTAAAAAAGACTATTTCAGATCACACTTCTCCCCTCAGAAAGAAGTTAGCAGAGTCTCCATTTCGTTCACCCTTCTCAAGGAGTAAACAGACGCATCAACAAGAGGTGATTCCACGTCAATCACCACCGCCAATTTCCAAAAATAAAGGGCCAAAGGTAAAGGCATTTGCATTCTCTCAAACCCAGAGCTCGGCTTCGCGTCCAGCAATCGGCGAGAAATGCTTCCTCTGTGAGGAACTATTGCAAAACAAGCTAGGCGAGGAGAAGATAGTGGTGCTATCCTGTGGTGATTTCCTTCATGGAGAGTGCTTCCAAATCCAGGTGGGATACCAGATTGACTTCTTGATTTCTTCCAAAAAGTTGTCTCAGTATACCACGTTGGACATGTTTAACGAGATGATGGTAGGATGTAAGGGTCCCCAATGTGCGAAGAGTATGATGCCTGGAAAGATCATTCCTCTTGAGTTCCTGATGAAAGAAAAGATTTGGCTAGATGCGCTAGCAAGCTGCAAAGAGAAGTCGGCCAAACCAAAGTCCAGGACTTTGAGTGCACTTCAAAATACTCTTTCTCCTCAGCCTTCTCCCCAATCAACTCCAAGCATTGACTCGCTGGCCATTCTGTCTAGTGAGGTCTTTGTACCGCTCTCAGGACCACCGCTACACGGAAATTCCGCTGCTATGTCAAGCACTCCAGAAACTCCGACTCCAATACCAATCTCAAAATTCCCACCGTTGGTCAGTCCAAACCCAAAGCAGCTTCACTCGCCAATCTTGCTCTCCGAGCCATCTTTCATTTCATCACACTATCCGAGCGATTCTCTCTTATCCACATCTCCAATAAGCTTTTCTACAATTCGCACCGAAGACACTTCAGAGTTTACCGCTGCTGAGGTCCAATCCCTGTTGGTCAAGCTTCTTATGAGTAAAACTAGCAACTTTTCGCATGAACAGCTACTCAAGTTGGGGGCCCTTAGGTTGGCAGATCGCTTGTTAGTAGCCTTTGATGGCAAGCAGTTTGAGAGTCAGTTTGTCTTGCTCTTCCAAAACCACCTCATACTAGCCAACGAGATCAAAATTCAAGTCAAATTTTACAGATTCAGCGCCTTCAAGCTTGCTACACCCAACCCTTCCACGTTGAAAATCACTTCACAAGGAGAAGGAGACAAATTCGAGATGTTCCTTAAATCGAAAGCTGCCGCAGTCATTGAAAAGTGGGTGGTTGCAACAGCGGACTTCAACTTTACCTTCCCGGTTCAAATTATCACCTCCACCATATCTTTGGATGAGCTTTTCCCAGAGGAAGACAGTGCATGCACTGGAAATAGTACGTCTACATTGACCTTGTCTCCAAATCTATCAAACTTGTATTTGAGTGACAGTACAGACTGTGATGTGAACGATGACGAGTTTCTTTTGAGCTCGCCAAAGGACCTCGTCATATCCATGGCAGATGCAGACGCCAGCGAATCGATCGATAGGTACTTCAAAGTCATTTCTACCTGCGAAGCACCTGACGATGACAGTGACATTGATTCCGACCAAGAGGACATCGACAGAATCCTATCGTCACTAAACCGTACGCAGGACTGGGACACCTTAATACAGCGCGTTGATCGCGCAATCAAAGAATAATTGCAGCCAGCAGCTACTGGAACGCTATGGGTTGGTAATGGTGGCGTACCGGTCAATCTCACTGAGTATTCTATAAGTCCATACCTCTCTCTCTTGTCTAGACCGAGCCATAAATACAATGCTTTTCCCCGTGACACCTAATCTCTTTATCATTCTGGCCAAACCAGGGTTCTTTTTAGCGTCGTCCTCTTCCGCTTCTTCGTTCTTCAAAGCTTTTTCTTGCTTTTTGATGTGTCTCTTCTTTCCAAACCAAAGTGTGAAGCACCTCAACTCTTCTTCCTCCGAGCTTTTCCAGCCATCTGGGTAAATACGAGGTAATGCGTGTCTCTCGGGGTGCTCCACGTCAGTTGCCCTGTTTCGATTCAACAAGTCCATACCTGTGATGCTGCCCGAGTATAGGTAGCAGTTGGGAATGGGGATGGTAAAGTAGTGCTCAAAGCAAGGAGTCTTCTTCCACACGCCAGACGCTTTGGATCTTCTGAAAATCGAAAATAGCGTGATGAATCCAGGACTCAACACTACAAAATACTGGTTAAAGTCGCTGTGCTTCTTGCTCTTCTGGTATAGATACCCCGACATCAAGACACACTGCGACATGGCAATAGTATCGATGTTGTGCAATGCTGCGTTGGCGATAGAGTTGAACTTTTCATAGTAGTTGGACTCAGATACAATGTTGGAGTCAATGTACTCGTTGATCCGAAGTAACTTCTTATTCTTTTCTCTGGTAACAAGAAGTGAATCCAAATCCTGTTCCTTTCTTTTGACCCAGTATGCTTTCATTTCGTGAAGTCTGTTAATCCACTCATCTCGAATCATTCTGTTGGGAGCCTGTAGCTTTAACGTAGACCCATCTGCCATTTCAATCTCAAACGTGGAATCTATGATTTCCTCCTCGTTTCCAAGACTGGCCTTTGAATACCAGTATAACCCGAGGAAAATCTGGTTGGCCTTGTAAAGCTCACTCAATGGCACTGGTCGGATGTCTTCTATTAGGCAAATATCTAGCAATCCTTCCGCTTTGATGATCATCTGGCATTTTCTCTCGAGTTCTTCAAGGGCTAGGTTGTCGTAATACTCGAAATCGCCTTCATTAAGCCACTGGATATGGTTATTCTCGTCTAGCTCATACAGACAGTGGCAGTATATAGGCGGAATGGACTTCAGGACATTGGAGGTGTTCTCTCCGTGGATAAATTCATTCTGCGGAGAGGGTGGTACCGCATTATAGTACTTGCAGAAGAACAAAATGTTGCCATGTGTGTAGAAGTACAGCAACTTATGAAATGGACGCATAGCAGACACTTCTTTACCAGATGTGTTGGTTAGTCTGGACAAAAATCCTTCTATTGGAATGGGTTCTTTAGTGCCGTCTTTAGTGCACTTTTCATAATGGCTGACGTCTCTAAGCTCAAGCTTGAATGATTCGTTTAATACCTGATTCTCGATGTAAAACACTTCACTGTTATTCTGGACCCACTCAAGTCTATCATATACTTTAAAGCAGAACCAAAGGTTCTTGTGTGTATCAATCCATTCTTGGAAAACCCCCCTCTCACGTAACTGCTCGAGTGCTTTATCTCTAAGGTATGCCAAAACTGGCGTATGCTCAACCCTGTATCCGTTTGGTAGTACCTCTATATTAACTTGGGTCCTGTGTTTTAAAGCTTTGGATATAACTGGATATGGAACTTCCAACTCTAATCCAACATTAAGGTCGGGAATGGATATGTAGAATTTCGAGTCCAATGGACTACCAATCCCATTCTTAAGAAAATAAAGAAACTTGATGGACCCAACATGACTACTAGACTTAAGAATGTATGCAAGTGTGTGCGTGTCTTTCACTGTGGTAATGCAGATAGATTTGTCCAGTTCGCTGTACAAGTGTGCGTTCACGTCTTCGGTCAACTTGATCCGGAAAGAAGGCCGCTTGCTTGCAATATCGCTATTCAAGTCGTAGAATTGCAAAACAAGTGGTGCACTGATGCTGCTTGACCGCCTTAACACTAGAAGGTACTCAGTCCACCGCTCGCTAATCCTGGTGTCTGCGTTCTCGTTCTCATTAAAGTTTTCGGGATATGCACAGTTAAGAATTTCCTTTCGAAGGACAAGCATTCGATCAGTTCTCAAGATCTCTCCAGCCTTATAGTTTCTTACAATCATGCGGTTGAGTCTCAGTCTGATTTCTTTCTTTGATGCCTTCGTTCTCACCTTTGACGACTTGGCAATCTTCTTGAGCCTTTTTGTAAACCTATGGGCCTCTCTGTCAACTAGTTTGTGATCGTCTGCAATTTCAACTGGCATGGGCATGGTAATGCTGACCTTCGAGCTTCGAGAAGAGTGAGGTCTTGAAGACTCAAACTTCACCAGCTGCAATGCATCAGAGATCATTGAGAAGTTAGACCTCCTCTCAATGATGTCTTCGACGTTTAAAAAGTGAGAGTCAGGAATGGAATGCTCTCCTGAGTTCCATGAAAATTGCGACGGGGGAGAAACAGACCTTGGCCTAGACTTTACCGACTCCATAGAAGAAGCTCTCGATTTGACCGAGTAAAACGACCCTTGATTGGCTTCTGGAAGAGCAGGTCTATCCAACGCTCCTGTAGTGGACTTGGTAGACAGTCTGGTGTCTTGTCTAGTGACCTCTGGAACGGTCGTCAACTCTGTAGGATTCTCCAACAATGTGTGTGGTTCACCTGAGTACTTCAATACTGGAGTTGCCAGATGCTTGTGGTGGCCGTCACCAGAGCCATTAGGAGTTTGTGGGTGCAGATCCTTAGCGTTACTGAGAAAAGTGTTGTGAAGTGGTGCCTTGTGAGGTGCGGTATGCTTCAAGATTGGAGTGGATAAGTGACCATCATTTTCTATGGGTAATGAATAGTGGGATTTACCATTTGGTTGGTTCAAATGAAGTGAAATCAAGTTTGGCTCTTTGCCGTTGACCTCCTCAGAAAGATTAATGGTTTGGGTGGTGGTGCGATGCGATTGCCTACCACCGGTATGCTTCGATATGGAAGGAGATGCTTCCAGTTTATGCTTTAGTATAGAAGGGACTTCTTCCTTGTGACCAGACTCGGAAGTTTCTTCGTTGTTATGATTCAATGCAGGGGTTGGGACTTCGTCGATTTGATGTAGAGTGGGTGCAGTACCTTGCTCGGTATGATTTGGGAATGAGTTAAGGGGATCTTGCTCTCCATAAGCGCTGAACTCCACCTTAGTGCTACTTTGAGCACCCTGGTCTCCAGTATGCTTCAAAATTGATTGGGAAGGAGGTTGTTCACCTTCATCAGGTGGCCCAAGATACGTTGCTATCGGAGTTTTTGCGACCGGTGAATCCACGCCATCGACGTCGTCTAAGTCTGAATTGCTGTGATTGCCTCGGCCAAGTCTGCTGTCAGCAGTGTAGACACTGTGGTCGTCATCCAATTCCGAATCGGCGCCATCGTTATCAGCAGGTTCAAAGGCAGCAATTAAGTTTGCTGTGTTGAAGGAGGGTTTGTTTCTAGATTTCCTATATATATTGAAGGCGCCTTCCTCCACATGTTCGTCGACGGTGCTCAGAATTCCACTACCAATCCGAACACTGCTACTGACTAGCCCTGCTGCCTCTTTGTACTGCTTCTTTATCTTCTTCTTGAAGTAGTGAGATGTTGAGGCCAAGATCCCACGCGCTCTGTCTTCCAACCAAATATCAGGTATGGAGCCAAGTAGGAGCGATTGTGAGCAGCTCTTTATGTATTCAGGGTCGGAGTAAGTCAATCTAAACGCCGTCAACGAGTGTATGGGGATGGTAATAAAATCATTGGGCATATCTTGGGTGCTTAGATTTCTAAAAATGGCATACTGCTACATAAATAAAATATTCGTCATTTTTTTGTTTGTTATTCTCTATATCAATCACTAAACTGTATCTTCTTCAGCAATCCCGATTTCTCCCTCCAAGTTCATGTTGTCTGGAGGGGAGATACTGGAGACATTGTCCAAGAGAAGGTAGACAAAACCAACGAGGAATAATAATATACAAGCAAGGATTCTGAACCAGCTGTTGGCGTCAATAAAAACACTGAGGAAAATGTAGAGCACACCACGTCCAATGAAAGAGCATAAGAAGGCTGCAAAAACTCTGACTTCTGGGGGAACTTGGAACTCTAAGAATCCAATAAGAGCTCCGAATAATATGATACAGACGGCCCTAAAGAACTGTTATGTGTTAGTAGTGCGAGGGGTGCGTTGCATATCTGATAGTAGGAGGACACCTCAACGAAGATGATCACGTTTACCGATAGTTCCCTTCTCAATATCAGAGATACATGCTGCGTGCCTATTACTTACTGATTGACTGAAATGTTAGTAATCGTGCTGTGTTGCAGATCAATTGCTGCTTGTTGTTCGTTCACTTGATACTTACAATCCATTGAATAATTGGGACAAACCAGATAAAACCTAGGTATTAGTATGAATTCATCTATTATCGGCGTAATATACTCACTGTTATACCAGCCACACCCAAGTTGGCGATTTTGAAGGCTCCGTTGAGGTCTTGTCCACTAAGAGAGTCCAAACTAACCATAATCTATTTTTGTAAGTTTTGTAAAGAAATCGCGGAAACTTTTTGAGCGGCCCTAGCGCAGCTGCTCACAGAGATCCGGACCAGTGAGGACAACGCAGAGCGATTCCTGTCCCTAGGGTTGCATGAGCTAGCTACCCACAATACGATAACCGTTATCACATCAAGAGGAAGTTAGTATTCTTTGACCGAACACTCGAATGGAACAGGTAAAGTATACAGAGTGGCAAAAGTCCCATTATCAGCGCCGTTGTCCGCACGCTTGGTGCGCTTGCGCCAGGACGCGCAGTATTTCTGTCGGTAGACGCAATGCCTTTAGCGCTGAGTGCGGCAACTATCGCGTGCTGCAGTGCCTTGGAGGGACGATCTTCCCCAATCACGTCATACATAACACAAATGTACAGTCCAATGAGAAGAATGCTTGCGTGGGGAAAGGTTTACAAAGCTGCGACTTAGTCGGCAACAGCATTCACTGGCATTAATACTTAGTTCACAGGCACTGGTACCTATTGTCTTTTTTCTTAGGCAATACCTTATTGGTTGCGATCCCGATGGTTGCGATCTGGAGTTTGAATATCAGAGTCTTGTGATCTTGTTCAGCCTCTCACAGATCGACCAGTAAAAGTAGCACTTTAGCAAATCTTCGGTAATACGACAATATAGAACATACTCTCACTATATTCTTGACCTTCTTGGCCACTTACAGAAGCACTTATCTCTAGGTAGTTGCTTGGCCTCGTGCATGGCACGCTGGGAGTCATGAATTCGCCTCTGCGGTCGTCATTTTTTCTTGCCTTAGGACCAAGAAATTTTAACCGCAAATTGTGGAGTCTTCAAAAATCAACAACTAATACTACAGACAAACATGGTTTCTACTGGTAGAGGAGGAGCCGGAAATCATCGTGAACCTATCAGTCCAAGCGAGGACAAAAAAGTGTTTTATTCGACCGGAAGAGGAGGAGCTGGCAACATCACATCGCTGAGCTCTCTTCCCTCTCCAAAGTTGGCCCCACAAGGTTCCAACACACCTCACTTGAACTCCCTGAAAATTACCACCGGTAGAGGTGGTTACGGTAATATGGTGGACAACAAGGACCCAGAATTAATTAGAAAGTTGCAGGATGTCGATGGCAAGGAACCGGAGTTGCATACCGTCACTTCCAACTCATTTGCTGTTGGAAGAGGTGGATTTGGAAATGTCATTAGTCAAACAAAGTCTAGAGCAAGTCAAAGATCCTCTGGCCTGGAATCTCATAAAAACAACTTGTATGCTATAACCAGTCATGGAGACAAGGACACAAAGAAGGATAAGAAAAAGGGTATATTTGGAAAGATCAAAGAAGCTTTTAATTAGTAGAGTAGCTATGGAACCCAATAAATACGGATGTTTTAGTACAATAGTTCTTGTTATTGTAGTATATTGTGTGTTTTACCTGTTTATTTGTTCGTAACTGAGAGCACTACAGGATCTTAGACCATAGGTCTATCGACGTTTTGTCCTAAACGTACGTACCACAGCTCTGACTATCTATCACATTCTGATAAGTCACATTCTGATAAGTCACTTTGTGGTAAGTCACTTCATTGCTAGTGTTCGCAGTGATCCATCATGACATTACTAGGCATCGTGGACTACGAAGCATCTTGGATAACGAAGCATCTTGGATAACGAAGCATCGAGGATTACAAAGCACCTTGGATTAGGAAGTATCGAGGATTACATTGTCATCAGTGACTCTATTAATCGTATATTCCTCTAAGCACTAACTAAAAAGTCTCTCAACTTGTCCAAGGCCTTGAATCTGTGGGAAATGGAGTTCTTCAACGACTTATCCATCTCAGCGTAGGTTTCCTTGTATCCAAGAGGTTCAAAGATGGAGTCCCACCCAAAATTGGTTGGACCTCTGCTGTCAACAATGTTTCCTCTGGTCACACCTTGAAACAACTTAACTTCAGCATCTGGGCCCTCGCAGTAGCCAAAAGTGCAGATGGCGTTGGCACCCTTGTTTTCAAACTTGTATAACATATCTACCAATCCAGCCAAACCAATTGACTTCACAAACCACTTGATGTAAGGTCCAGGAAGATTATTCATAGCATCGAACCCCAAACAAGTATCTTCAACCAAAACTGGCCCGCCAATCAAATTGGCTGCGCTCTTGGCTTTATGGATGGTGACCTCTTCAATGCTTCCTTGCACCTCATCGAGATCCAATGACTTGTTAACAATCAAGAACCTGCCTACCTTCGATTCTTCCTTACCTTGAGAAAGAATCGCAGTGACTTCCTTGAGTTTGTTAGCGTTTCCCGTAACAAATGTGATAGTTGACATTGACACTTTTTTTTTTATTCAGCCTATAAATTTAAAATATATACAGATTAACATGAGTCATATTGAGGTGGTTCAACCTCAGCATAAGTAGAAGTAGTATCAAAAACATGGCCAAGTATCGTCCACTTAGATACCTCCACGGCTAGCGAAAGCTTCGTGTACGTCCGCGGTCGTGCCTTCCTTGTGTCTGACTCTCTATTTGTTGCACACCCTCTCGTGTGTGGCTTCGAAAGCACCACTTCTATATCTTACCCAATCTCTTCATTAAAGATCTTTGTTCTCTTCTTCTCTTTCTCAACTTGTGCTTCTTCATCTTCAATCTTCTCTTTCTAAGGACAGAATCAGCGTGTACGGTCTTATCTTCAGTGATCTTTTCAATGAGATCCCCTCTAATGCCAGCCAAAGGATTGATAATTTCATGCGAAATACGACTAATAGGATTAACCATAGCTGGAATAGCACGGGAGGTGGATATGTTACTCATATACCTCACTCCAATGCCTTGAAAGCTTACGATTCCTCTCAACAATGGTCTGAACATGTTTGCTGGTGAGTATGGTTTCCTAAAAAAAAAAATTTTAATTTGAATCCGTGTGCAGGAACTCGAATTCAATATTCATAACTAGGTCCTCCGTCGTGTGAACCTGGAACCCTGTCATCCCAGACACACAGTTTGAAGAAGAAACATCTCCCAACATCTCGCTTGGCCAGTCATAAACGTCGTACTTTAAGCCCTTTGTATTCAAGACTACTGCCTTACCTAGTGGTAGCAAACCGCATGACGGGATACCCGTAAAGAAGATCGATCTGTGGGGGTAAGACACGTAATTCAATCCCTTTTTCAATAAGAAGATAACATCAACCTTGGTTATAAAGGTGAACTGCAAATTGGGGTATTCTTGGTTAAGTTTGTAGAGCTGGCTGATGGAGTGGATGGTCTGATCGAATCTCCCCCCGATCCCACTGAGAACGTATATTCTTAGTTCTTCCTTCACGTTCAATTTGGAGATGATGTCATCCAATCCGTTCACTGTGTCAATGTCTCCTTCCAAGAGATCCTTGGAATGGAAATACAATTGAGCTGTTTTCAATGCTTTGGTAAAGTCCGTACTGAACTGACTCGTTTGCTCGATAATCCTTGATCCCTTGGATTTGTAATAATCTCGAACATCGTCTTTAAGGGAATCCAAATCTCCAACAATAAACTCGGGAATATACTTGGAACGGAGGTTACTATCAGAAAAGTAGCTGTACAATTGGTTGGCTCCCCCGTCTGCACAAACATGCAAATGCGTATTGGACCAGAGTTGTGCTAAGTTAGTGTTGACAAATGGCTGGTTCAACATAATTAGGACGGTATAACCATTTGGTTCATTCAAAAACTCAAATGGGCATATCAAAGTGTGTGGTTCGTTTGGTCTTTCAACTTCAAACTCATCTGGTCTGACTTCTACCCTTGACATATCTAACCTGCAAAACCTAAAGTTAATTTTTTTTTTTGCTACTTAGAAAAACCACAACACGCTTTCCATGTCCAATCCTGGCAGCACACCACCCACAACAGCCAAGTCTGCTAATGGGACCGGGACCGGGACGACCGATCCATCTATTCTCCAATCACTGAACAATGTGGTTCCAAGAGATGTGAGATTATTGCATTTAATCTTTGCTACTCAGGGAATTCAAAATTACCAAGACCATGTTCCGTTACAGTTGATGGACTTTGCACACAGTATGTATACATATGATGCTAGCAATCTCATGATATGATTACTAACATATACTTTTAGGATACACCAAGTCAGTGTTAAGAGATGCACTTACTTACAATGACCACGCTAGAGCAGTGAACTCCAACAACCCAAACTCGCAGGCTACAGTTAATACAGACGACATCCGTTTGGCAATTGCTGCAAGAACTAACTACCAATTCAAGCCAACTCCACCAAAAGAGCTCTTATTGGAATTGGCGGAAGAAAGAAACTCAAAACCTTTACCTCCAGTTATACCCAAATGGGGTTTAAACTTACCTCCTGAAAAGTACTGCTTAACTGCTAGAGATTGGGATGATTTATACGATGAGCCAGATGAAAACGGAAAGGTCAATAAGAAGCACAAGACTTCGAATTAGAAAGATCATTAATGGGTATGTAAGAATAGAAAATTGAAAGGATGTTGTGTAGTAGCGTGGTGAAGTCAGAAAACTAAAATTTCAGATAAATGTTCCACGGTAATCAATGTCAAAGTCAGATGGTCGTATTTACATGTTGCCCCTGGCGAATGTCGCATTCATAAGCTGATTTTTCAGACTGATATGGGCAGTTCACTTTCACTTTTATTCTCTCTCACAGATAGTGTAACGCAGGTTATTAGCGCTGTCTCTCTCCAAAACCCTCTAGAAGACCACTAAGATTCCTTTTCTGGAGTATGCTACAGGCAGTGCTGTGTTGCCTAGTTACTCAGGCAATATATCTAGTCACACCCACTCTTTCCAGGCTCAGCCTGTTTTACTCGCACACCGACCAGTGTCTCAAACACCTTGTGAGCCTAGAAAAATAGGTTCGAATTGCTATTAGCATTATTAACAACCAGGTTAACAGCACTGCTGCGTGTCAATAATAACTAGGTTCATTCTCTCTCGATCTGGCACCTTTCGTTAAGGTGAAACTCGTAAATCGTAACTGAGTCGTGACGTAGTGTGCTTACGCACAACTTACCTAATCACTCGCGAACAAAATTATACCCAGAAAACAACAGCGTTTCGAAAACAGAACACGAGTGCAGTCAATGTTACCACCGACCTTATACTCAATTCCCGAGGCCAAGGAAGAATATCCTGGTAGCTCGCTCATTGAGAGAACAGGAAGATTACATACCTTTAATGAACTAGGTCCTGCCGATTTATGTACGATCAGGAAGCAAGTTGTTGGATCAAAGAAAGGTACTGAGATTGGAACCTTTTTATACTTTACCGGGCTCGATACTTCCAATTCAGCGTCCATTGCAGCTCAGTTGCAAGGATTGGCGACCTTAATGACCTCCAAATCTCAGTATTGGTTTGGAGAAAAGAAGCATTGGAAGGTTCCTGAATTAACGTACTCCACCTACAATGCATTTTCCAAAGTCGATATGAGAGTGACCGTCCATATTCCAGGTAAATTCGAAAGCAGCATTGTCAACAACGATGGGAAATTGATTAATGATAAGATTTCACCAGCGGATTTGGATCAATTGTGGTTGGAGACATTTGTCAGTTCCATTGTCAGATCATTGTTGGATTCAGACGACGAAGACGTCAATAAAGTCGGAGGATTGGTTGAGATCCGTAAGCTCAACCCTTTCAATGGTGAAGTATCCAAGGATTTGTTAGAGTCATTCATCCAAGGCTTTGAAAAGTTGTTCTTTGAAGGAGCCAAGTTGGGTTGTGGTGTTGAGATCCCACAGCCCACCTTAATATCCAACTACTTGGTTGATGGATTTTTGAAGTGTGTTGAACTCACCCAGAGTTATGATCTTGCATTGAAGGTCTTGAGAAACTTGGAAAAGCAGGAGCCCAGCGTTGTGACTTTGATCTCCAAGGTCTTGTTGTTGAAGGATGAAGAGATTCAAGCCGTTCAATTGATGAACGAAGGTATCAAGGTAAATGAGCGTGATGCCGACTTATTATTATTACAAGCAAACTTCTGTTGCGACAAGAAGAGATTTGACTTGGCCTTGGACTTGGCTAAGCAAGCCGTCAAGTCCTCTCCTTCTGATTTCAAGACCTGGGCGCTTTTGGTCACCGTATACACCAAGCTTGGTGACTTTGAGAATGCCTTACTTTGCTTGAATTCATGCCCAATGAACTCGCACAAGGAAAGATTCTCTTTGAAAAGAGTAGTCTCATTGAAGGGAGGCAATGAAGACTTACATTTACCATCTCCATCAGACGTTATATTGGACGAAGTGACCAACTTGCTGAGTCTGGACATTGCGTACGAGCAAAGAAACTTGGATCCTCAATTAACAAACTTGCCAGCAGCAAACTTGAAGTCAACGTTTGCCAAGGCATACGAATTGTTGACGGAGATTGTGAACAAGACTGGGTGGGAGGCATTGTTGAAGTACCGTGCCAAGGTGTTTGTGATGGAAGAAGAGTATAGAAAAGATAGAAATAGAAATGGCAGCACCTTGGATGTCAAGAGCACCAATGAACAAAGTTCAAGCAATAACGGTGGAACTCTTGCTACGGGTGCCGCTAACTCTATAACCCCACAAGCTACTGGGGACGATGCATCCTCAACCATCGGGGTCAAGTCGCCACAAGCCCGTGCCGACCTGGTTGAAACAATCCCAGACCAACATCACAACGAGTTTAAGATGAAGCGTTTATGTGAAAGGTGGTTGGATAATTTATTCATGTTATTATACGAGGACTTGAGAGCCTACACCATGTGGCAGGCCGAGTCGCTTCACTTCCAAGCCCAACAAATGGAATATAAGAAAACCACCTTGGAATGGGAAATCTTGGGTTCTATTGCATACAGATTAAAGCACTTTAAGGAAGGATCTGTTGCGTTCTCCAATGCTTTGGTCGGTAGATTTTCCGCCAAATCCCAAAGAGAATTATTGAAGTACTATCTTCTCGAAAAGAGCAAGATATTATCAAAGAACTCTTCAAATACCCAAACCAATAATTCTTCCTACACCCACAACTACACAAAGATTGTGAACCAATTAAACGAGAAGATATTAGAAAGTGTCATCAAATTGCTTGTTTGGAACCACAGGTGGTACTCAGATTTCTCTCCATACTTGACAACCATCTTGCTGGACTTGGTTGGAAAGGAAGGCTTAATCAAGGTCAAGTCTCTAGTTCAAGCCCTTTACTCCAGCAATGCTACTAATTCAAACGGTGGAACTTCGTCCAGTGAACTTAATGGCAATCATGGCATCAAGGATATGGTGGATGATATTTTTGAGTTCTTGAAGCAATATAATGTGAGCGGGTCTGATAACTGATATAGAGTAGGAAGTAAAATATATAAAAATATGCGAGATGTTGATGCTGTAGTAGTAGCTTGAGCGAGGTGAAAATTAATCTTTGATATAAACAATGTTCTTTGTTGATGTCCTTTGAAATAGTGCTTTGAAATATGTGCTTTGAAATATGTGCTTTGATATACTATGTACAGAATGAAGTTATGGGGCAGCCAAACTACACACGAGGTAGAAGTTTACTGAGCAGGATGCTGTTACCGATCCCGGTGGATTACTTGTCTCCATTTTCGCGAGACTTCTTGAATCCATCCTTGGCAATGTCTCTCAACTCTTGTCTAGATTCTTCCAATCTCTTTTTACGTTCTTGGATCACAGCATCTCTTCTCTCCAACTCCTCAATCCACAATCTTTCTCTGGACTTTGCTTTTTCTCTCAACTCTTCTTCCTTGGACAATCTCTGAGCTTCAGTTTCCTTCTGGTAGAGCAACCCTCCAGTAACCAAAGCAATCAAGGTAATCAGTTGGAAAACAATTCTGTAACGGAAATAGACCTGAGTCTTGATCTTTTCACCCCTTTTCATGGAACGTGATGCGAGAATCACACACACTGCTGTTGCTATAGTACCAAGGGGAACAGCTGGTTGTTCAATGCACTTTTGCTTAATACGTTGAACAACGTTTAATCTGAAAGGTTAGTAATGGACTTTAATGTACGATGCTTAAAGCAAAATGCTTACTCTTCGGTTGGAGACACATCAAAGGAGGATGGAAGTCTGTCTGTCATTGTGGTTTTGAACTTAAAAATGATAATTGAATTGGTGCGTGCGAGCAAATAAGGCAATGGAAAAGCTAACAAAATCGGACCTTCTCAGGTAAGTATTGTCACTACAACATTTACTGAAGACTTTAGGCTGTGATCTTGCCTACGGGCAAAGAATTATTGTCGTGCTAATTGCCATTGAAAATTGGATTATGCAGCAAGCAGAGCCAATTGCTGAGATACCAAACAGATCTGGTGAACATTGGTCAAGATCTCCTCTGCCAGTACTGCTGAAAGGCTTATAGAAATTCTGACATCAGCTGCCTAGAGTTGGCACACCGCAAGTCCTTTTGGTTTTCTAGGCAGTTTCTTAGAATTCACTGTGTATCCTTTCCCAGCCAGATTGACCAGAAGTAGGTTTCGGTGTGACTTGCGAATTGATCTCTTACCCTTTCCGGCCCATAAATAAAAGAAACCTCCAAATAGAGCAAGAACCGGTATGTCTATCTTAAACATCCTGTTTTGCTGGAAGATACTGGGTGAATATCTAAACTTCTGGAAGTGCTGCTTATACGATGATCTACTAATTTAGCATTTTAAGCGCCACCCTTTTTATCTCATACATCTGGTTGATAAGACCCTGATACGCCTCAAGGACTTTGACCTTCCGTGGTCTACGGTTGTGAGAGAAGTGAAAAAACGGCCGTAGGCTCGAGCGGTTTGTCAGAATCTCGCACACTCCGTCTTGGAAGCAAACAACGCTAGTCTCTTGTACAGACAGGACAACACACATCCAAGTTCTTCTCATATGTCTCATTTATTATCTATTATACATCTATTCTTCGGCAAGAATGAATTCCTTAAACTCCTTATAAGCCTTTTCCAAGTCGTCATTGACAATGATTCTGTCATGAGCACCAGTCTTAGCAAACTCCATTTCAGCATTGGCAGCAGAAAGTCTCTTTTCCAAGGATTCTGGGGTTTCAGTTCCTCTGCCGGTCAATCTGTCTCTCAAGGACTCAATAGAAGGTGGGCTGACAAACAAGAATCTGGCGTTCAAGTCAGTCTTCTTCACGGACTTGACACCTTGCATATCAATGTCTAACAAACATTGCTTACCCTCAGCAGCAACATCTTGGACAGACTTGATGGAGGTCCCGTAGTAGTTACCAGAAAATTGGGCCCACTCAACAAACTTGTTTTCGTCAATAGCCTTCTTGAAGTCTTCAACTTCGGTAAAGTGGTAGTCCTTACCATCGACTTCGCCTTCTCTTGGCTTTCTGGTGGTGTTGGAAACAGAAAAACCAAATCTTCCTGGGTATTCAGCAAACAACTTCTTCAATAAGGTGGATTTACCTGTACCTGAAGGGCCTGAAATAACAATAGGTCTAGACATTGGGCTGGGAGGTGTATATGAAAAATCTTTGTTGTGAAATCCATTTATAGGGTACGTGGTTGTGTCACGTGTATGCCAGATGCCGTGAGCTGTGAGCCGTGATGCAGTTGACCGTCTGCGTGTCCGAGCGAAACGAAGGCCACTACCTGGGTCTAGGCAGGAGCAACTGGCAATTTCTGTTGGTGGATGGATTTAAATTGTAGACTTACTCTTACAGCCCGGTGATTGAGACCACACAGACACACGTTATCCGTCATTACGCGTTCTCTTTGCTTTCTCTGTTGTTGTCCCAAAACACACGTGAATGCCGCACCCATAAATTGAAGCGTGCCGAGTCAACCATTAAAAGTTTTTCGGACACAAAGGAGTGGGTCGGATTTCGCAGCCATAGTGGCTGGAAAATCGTTAAAAGTTTACGGTTATGAAGGGGTGGCACGAAAAGAAAGGAGGAGAGAGGAGCGCAGACATTCCGTACATTACAGCCCTCCGAATGCGTGTTTATAAACCAGGGAAAAGTCAGAGATACCCTTAGGGTTGGTCTCTCTTCATACGCCCTGAGCAGGGCAGAAGTCCGACTTTTGATGGAAACTTCGCAGTGGTAGGCTCTCGAAATTCGTCGTGTGAACACTCAAAAAAAAATCAATACCCAACTGAAAACCATCAACCATGTCAAGCACCAACACGTTGAAGGATGCCTTGGGGGTAATGTATACTAATGCATCGCTGGATGATAAAAAGGCAGCAACAAAATACCTTGAGGATTTTCAAAAATCTCAAGATGCATGGGAAGTGGTTCATCAAGTGTTGAGCGAATCATCTGAGATACAGCTCCAGTTATTTGCTGCACAGACCCTCCGTTCTAAAACAACGTATGATTTGAATCAATTACCAGAACTGAATTACACCCAGCTCAAGGACTCCATCATCAAACTCCTACAAAAGTTCACTTCCAAGCAAGATAGATTAATTCGTACCCAATTATGTATAGCATTATCCCAATTGCTGTTGCAGTACTTAGCGTGGGATGGGGCTGTTGAAGAAATCATCTCCAAGCTATCGATAAATCAAGAAACAATTTCTTCCTCATTACTTGATTTTTTGAGAATCTTGCCTGAAGAATTATCCGACGTTAAGAAGTCCCTGTTAACAGATCAAGAGTTTAATCACAGAACCCAACAATTAATCACAGACAATGTTGAAAAGGTTTTGCTCATCCTAAAAGAGCTTTCTGAATCGAATGCCAACCACCTGGTAACCAGCCAAATATTATTTTGTTTGAATAATTGGATCAAGGAGTGTCCTATAGAAAGCATTCTCCAAGTGACTCCTTTGACAGCATTGATTTTCTCAGCCTTCAATAATGATGAGACTTTTGACAAGGCTATTGAGTGCTTGTGCACCATCATAAAAGAAACTAGAGACATCGACAACTACGACTTAATTAATGCATTGTATACTCAGTTGATAGAACTATATCAATTTGTGGCTTCCACGGACCAGCTCCTGGACCCGGAAAAATTTGAAGGGTTGGCAAGATTGTACGTTGATGCTGGTGAAGCATGGCACGTTCTTATTGTTAAGAATCCAAAGCATTTCAAGCCTTTAGTTCAAATCTTGTTGGATATCGTTCGCTATCAGGAAGATTTGGATATAGTAAGATACACTTTTTACTTCTGGGACTTGTTAAAGCAGTTGCTTACCATATCCAAGTTTGCAGAGAGTCGCTCAGAGTTACAAGACACCTTCTGTGAGTTGATCCGGATCATCATCAAGCACTTGGAATACCCCAACCGCGAGGACGAAAATGGAGCCTTGTTTGACGATAAGGAACAGGAAGACAAGTTCAAGGATTTCAGATACGAAATGGGGGACGTTTTGAAGGACTGTTGTGCGGTGGTGGGCGCCACCAAGGCCTTGGGCATTCCTTTCCAGCAGATCCAGCATGTCATTGATAACCCATCCACCTCCAGATGGCAGCAATTGGAAGCTCCTCTCTTTTCCATGAGAACCATGGCAAAGGAAGTGTCCTTGAATGAGAAAACAATACTCCCTAGCATCATGCAATACTTGGTCGAGTTACCCGAACATCCAAAGATTAGATATGCCGCAACATTGGTTTTGGGAAGATACACCGAATGGACTAACAAAAACTCGCAGTTCTTGGAACCACAGATGAATTACATTATCAAGGGCTTTGAAATTGTTAAAAATACCCAAGGTACCAGTAACTTGGACATCATCATGGCCACATCCCGTGCGCTCATGTATTTCTGCAGAGACTGTTCCACCTTGTTAGTCAACTACTTGGAGCAGTTGTACATGCTATATGGAGAGATTCGTTCGCTGCTTGATGCAGAGTCCCACTTTGAGTTGGTTGATGGGTTAGCCCATGTGGTAGCACAGGTTCCTGTCGACAACATGTACAAGACATGCGACATGTTCATTGAGCCTACCATTGCCGTCATTAGGAGTCTGACATTGTCTGAAGAAGACATGGCTAACCAAGTCGAAGTGTTAACCACCTTTTTCAGCGTATTGCGGTGCAATGATTTCGAAAAGCCAGATTACCCTCCCGCCACCTTGTATAAAGAAAAGGTCTGGCCCATCATTGTCGAGCTGTTGAACAAGTTTGGAGGATCGATCCACATTAGTGAACGCTGCTGTAAGTTGCTCAAGTGCGGGATTCAAAGCTTCAGCACCTACTTGAACGAAATCTTGGGACAAATGGCCACTGTGTTGCACGACGGATACAAGGGCTACAACTATGGGTGCTACTTGTGGGTCAGTGGCCATCTTATCAGGGAGTACGGCGATGAATACACCAGTCAGGAGATCAAGGAGTCTGTGTATCAATTTGCCATGACCCAGTGCGACACTTTCTTTGACAAGGTGAATGGGGGCCAAGACCTCAGGCTCATTCCAGATGTCATTGGCGACTACTTCAGGATGTTGGGAGACTTGATGCTTTACTACCCATTGCGTTTCTCTTCCGATTACAACTTGATGAAGAATGTCACTGGCGTCAGCAACTTGACGATGAAGATAGTCAATGAAATCGATCCGTTGACCACGTGCATACACTTCTTGATAGACCTAGTGAGCTGGGGGTTGCCAGTTCCGCCGGTTTCTCTTTTCGATGAGGACCCTGTTCCGATTCAGCATGCCATCAAGAAGTTTTTGGGTCAAGAAGACCACTGGGTGCAATTGATGACCCAGGTGTTGAACGGAGTCATATTCAGGTTCCCTGTGGATATCCAGGTGGATTCGAATGATTTGATGTTGAAGTTATTGGTTGTGTTTGCCGATCAGCCGGAGCCTACGGTTGCACTCTTGAGAGGAATCGTGAGTTCGTTGCCAAATGTTGATCAAAAGGAAATTGAAAAGTTAATCGGGGTGATATCCGTGGCATTGCCCAACAGGGATAACAGAAGAATAAGAAGTAGTTTTAAGGACTTTGTCAATTGGTACTCTAGGAAGAATATCAACCCAAGGTCTGAATTTGTATAGATTAATAGAGATGGGAAGCATATCGAAACAAAATATAACTTGCTTGTAGGAGTACTAGTTCGAGCTGGCTTTGGAGCATTCGCTGCCAAGGAGGATGCTGGCTATTTCAGAGATGCCCATCGCTTCGGATCAATCAAGGAGGCGTGGCTTGGACCCACTTCTTCTTCCAATTGTTCCAGAGTTGGCTTTGCAGCCTGCACTGTGCTCCCCTCCTCCCTCCCCTCTCCTTGACGCTGATGTGATTTCGTACATGCAGAGCAGCTCATAACTGCTGGAACTGTCAATTAGTTGCAGAGGAGTGTATGCAGCATGCAAATAGAAGAATGATCTCGGAGTTGAGTTACATACATGCCCATTTCTCCTCGAATTGTCCTGGTTAGTGAAGTGTAATGCGAGATTTTGGGTTATGGAGTGCGGGGTCTGTCAAAAGCAAGCAGTACGCATGGTTTCGCCCATATCCTTGAATCTCAACGGTGATAGTCATTCATCTACGACTCTGAAGGAGTTGAAATTCATCTGTGTGTGTCTGCACAAGCAATTGCATTCAAGCTGGCTCATTCAACAATGCATACCCCTTTCGGGTAGAAAAGTCCGAGTTGCAAGATTTTTAGCTAAATTTTTTTTGGTCGTTTTAGGTTACTCTCCGTAGCAGGCGAGTACCCTTGGCGGGCCCGCCGCTGAACACCCCCAGAACAAAGCCATTGTATCCTAGATTCTTCAATGCATAGTTGGTTTGTTAGGGTAACCCTGACCATGTTCGCCCATTGATGAAGCTCCCCAATTTGACCAAAGTTAGATCCTGCGCTATAAAGATCTTCGCAGCCTGTTCAACGGGAAAATTAGAAAGAAAATGCTGGTTGTTTTGCCTCCCACAGGAAGAGGAAAGATCGACAACTGATATGCATTGAGATGATGACGTAGAAAGCATCCTCGCCTGTGACTGCAGAGTTGAAATTGAGATTTCTCTAGTGTTCAGCCCTATTCCTGGACACACAAATACTTGATACTCCCACATAGCCTGCTGCAACCCAACTGCGTTTCTGCTGGCATGTGCACATGCCAGCGTAGTGGTTGCCACGAGTCTATTTTTGTAAGGATGAGCTTCTCAGCCGACAAATTCACCCTTCATCGACTAAATTTGCTTGTGAATTCGTCATATTTTACACTTTTTGCTCGTCTGTGTCGTGTGCTCATACATCACCGCCTTTTCTAGATCTTCCGGGTAGACTGCGACTCAACAAGGTTGCTCTAGTAGAGATCTGCGATGTTTCATTTGCTAATGTTCCTACTACAATAGGAAGTTTTTTTTTTCCCTCGTGCCTATCTTCTAGCTCATTCCAAGATGTGATCGTCCCTTTCTCTTATCATGTCTCCACTGTATTATATTCTCGTATCATTTGTCCTACTATCACCGCACGGCGCAACAAATCCGACAAATCCAGGTGCCTTTCAGAGCTTTGTCTTAGTTACACAGTAGTGGTACGCGTTGATTTTGAGCTATCACAAGACCCTAGTATCGACTGTTTTGTTTGCCCCCTTCGAATTTTCGTGTCTCCCGTGTAATTCGTCTTGTGTTTGCAAACCCTCTACTGGAATCGATGGTGTTTCGTGGTTAGCTTCACACAGAAAAAAAGAGGTACTTGCCTAAAACGGCAGCAATTCATCCCACCACGGCACCCGTGCAAATTTTGCGTTAGTTAAAACAAAGCCACGAATGTTTACGTTTTCTTTTTTGTGAGGTTAGGCAAAGTAAACTTTCGTGTTCTGTGACAATTAAACTATTCAAAAACGGAAACAGTAGGCAAGATTAAAATCTTAAGTGGGCATCCACAGTAGCAAAGTTTTTGACGTGGACAAAAAAAAGTGATCAATTGGAACGACCTGACGCTGGCTTATCGACCGACACCTGATGTGTTGGAGGATGACTCAAGCTGCATGGTAAATTTTCCTGATGCTTAATTAGGCAACCATAACAATACTCATAAGACGATATGACGCAAAATCTCTTTCGCATGCTGCCGTTTCTTTTTTTCTTCTCAATTATAGAAAAAAATATCTGTGTTGCAAAAATTACTCGAAGAAAAATTGCGGTTAATTTTTGACCGCCCTCCCCCCCTCTGTAACGTAAGTCAAAAAGTATATAACTGGGTGGAAATCACCCAGGCTTGTTTTTTTTTATCATCACATTTAGATCTCCAACTAATAGTCTTTCGCTGCCAAAAATGCAATTCTCCACTGTCGCTATCTTCGCTGCTGCTTCCGTTGCCGTCAACGCTGCTACCTTGACCGAAACCGATGTTTCCTCCACCTTGGTTACCATCACCTCTTGTGCTGAAACCGTCACTGACTGCCCAGCCAAGACTTACGTTTCTACCTCCTCCCACTCTAACTTCACTGCTCCAGCTAACGTCTCTTCTTTCGAAGGTGCTGCTGGTAAGAACTACGCCGTTGGTTTCGCTGCCATCGCTGCTGGTGCTTTGTTGGCTTTGTAAATTTTCTGAATTTTATTTCATAAAATACACTGGTTGTTAATGATAAATTGCTGATTTTTTTAGTTGAATTCCTAAACGTGGTGGCCACCCATTTAATAACTTAAAAGATTCACCAATTGTTCATATACTGTATAGATAATGGATTAGGTATTGTTCAGAGATACTGTAGACTTTAAAATTTACGCTTGAGTACTGGGATATGGTGTACTATCCGTTTTCGCGCTCAAGTAACGAGAAAACGTCAACAGGCCGTGAAAAAAATTTTTGTTTGTGAATGGGCTTAATTAGGAAGGTCCATTTCTTTTTTAAGTAGGCTTAGATGTAATCCAAGCACCCCTTTTTGGTAAAAGTAAAATCAGGCTGCCTCGTTGACGAAAATGGTCAATATTAGGCTTTTAAAACAATTCCTCATGCATGGCGGCTTTGTCATCTCTATTCATTTCTGAAACACATTTGAAATTCCCAGCTCCAATCATAGTGTCCGCAGCCGCCATCTTGGATACCATGACATTGTTTGTCTTGCTACCATTACAACAACCCCTACTGACTCGCAACTAATTTTTTGAACAATGACGCTGGATATGGCTTTTGCTCTTCAACCTCTGTAAAGAGCCTATCTGCGCCAGATCCTTTTCAAAAAAAATCGGCTGTCAAAAGCTTAGCGTCATGTCAACGAAGAAAAAGTAATAAAAAAAAGTTTGCCGGTGCCAGGAATCGAACCTGGGTCACAACTGCCACAAAGTTGTGTACTGACCACTATACTACACCGGCTATTTGTTATGTCACTCTTGCACATTGAATACTAAATTGTCTACGTTTTTGAAGATAATTTTTCTCTTGTTTATTCACTCCTAGTGTCATCATCAACTATATCTTCATAAACAATCCGTTTCAGCTCTGAAATGCATGATATAAGTTTTTTAAGCTTCTCTGAGACTGTCCATCTATTTTTAACATTTTTGAATAAATTTGGTGAAATGTTTCAAATTGTCTATATCACTGATAGTCTTGTTACATAGCCATACGAACTGATAAATTAAACAATATGCTTCCAATTACACAAGTCTTAGAAATCTATCTGCTCTCATTGGCCTACGTAACAGCACAACACCTAGTTACTGTTCTAAGTAACAAGTAACTTACGGGCACTGTAGAATGGGATTCACATCCTCGACAGTAACAGATGAAAGACACTGTACTCCATAATGTACTACCGAAACAAAAACACTAAAATTCTCAACAAGACACAAGCGTAGAATCAGCTTACCATTTGGTCAGATTGGGAGAGTTACATAATCGTGTCTGTGACATTTAACGTAATTTTAGTCAATCTAACAGGAGCTTGACAGGACCCTGCAGATAAATTTGCAACAATTACAAAAACAGCGAGTTACCAAATAAACTTCAAGAGAAAAATACAAGCGTAAACACGTTAATAGCTTACAAACAGTATTCTGTGTTTGCCAGGCAAAATAAGCTGGTGGAATACTTCACTACATTTAAAAAGAAAAATGTGTATAACAAAACTGATATACCTAAAAAAAACATAGCGCAGCAAGAAAACAAAGGGCTGCCTATGAAAAAGAAAATTCATCTAGAAAAGACCTGGCAAAAAGCTGGCCAAGATGTTCTTGGAGAGGACATCTTCAGGTGCTTCCTCGTCTCTCTTTTCTTGAACCTTTCTTGAAGTGGCCAAGGTAGTTGGTGCATGAGTAATAGATGAGGCAGAACTAGAACCAGTAACTTGAGCACCACGTTCAAGCTGAGTAATAGTCTTGAACAATGCATTTGGGTAAGTTTCATTTTGTGGGTTCAGGGGGAACCATTTGCTGATGTCGTCAAAGGTTGGAAGTTGAGAAGTTGGCAAGCTCTTGAGAAGGGTTTCCATCAACTCGCGAATATCGATAGCTTCGGATTCAATTAACTTTGGAAGCAACTCAATAGTGAATTGGATCATTCCATTTCTAGTCTTTTCATCAGTAACTGCAAACTCGATAATTTGAAGAACCAAGCCAGAGTCCTTCAATGCTTCAAAGATTTCTTCATATGGAATGAGATTGGTTTCAAGAATTTCAACAGAAAGCTTAACAATCAAGCGACGGAGTTTATCATCAGAGAGAATTCTCTTGAAGGTGACGGTAAGAAGCTCAGAGTTCTTAAATCCGTTAAACACTCTTGTCAAGAAGTTCTCAATGAAGTCCAGGTTTTCCTCAATTCCCTTCTTTCCCTTTTCAATCAACTTCTTCTTTAAATCATCAAAGGTGCTGATCATTACTCCTTGAGACAATGCAGAGACAACATCAAACTGGTCATCGTAGTATGGGTGGTTCTTCATTGCTCTTCTTTGTGGCATTTCACCAGAGTAGACGGGTTTTCTCTTTGGGCCCTTACTTGGCTTGTTTGGCTTGTAGTTGCTCTCGTCGTCGCTGTCACTATCACTTCCACAGTCATCATTACTTTGGTTCTTGTTACCCTTGTTCTTGCCAAACTTGCTCTTAAGCTTTTCCTTGAAAGATTTCTTTTGGGTGTTGTCTTCAGAGTCGGAGTAGTTATCAGCGTCGCTGTCGCAGCCATCATCGTCATTGTTGTTCTTATTCTTGTTCTTACCAAATTTGCTCTTAAGCTTGTCCTTGAAAGACTTCTTTTGAGTGTTATCTTCAGAGTCAGAGTCGCAGTCATCGTTGGATGATTGGGACTTTTTGTTGTTCTTGGACCTGGATGGCTTGTTGTAGTCATTGTCAGTTTCAGAGTCACTGTCGCAGTCATCGTTGTCCTTGTTCTTGTTCTTTGAAAACTTCTTCTTAAAGTTAGAGAGCTTGTCCTTAAATGTCTTCTTTTGAGGATTGTCAGAGTCGCTGTCGTTGTCAGAATCACAGTCGTCTTGGTTATTGTTCTGCTGCTTATCACCCTTCCCGAAAAGGGCAGCCTCAACTATTTCTTCTCTCTTGTCCTTACCATTCTTCTTCTTGGAGGGCTTGCTCTTCATGTCATCGTCCGAGTCCGAGTCACAGTCATCGTCAGTGTTCTTTTGCTTTTTTCCTCCGTTATTGCTATCACCCTTGTTCTTGGAAAACTTGTTCTTGATTCCAGAAAACTTGTCCTTGAATGAACCCTTACTGGCTCCATTGTCAACGCTATTGGAATCATCCCCACAGTCGCTGTCCGAATCATTCTTCTTCTTGGTGTCCTTTTTCTTCGAATTCTTCGAGTTCTTCTTGTTAGAGTTCTTCTTGTTAGAGTTCTCCTTGTTAGATCCCTTGTTACCCTTGTTCTTGGAAAACTTCTTCTTGAGCTTATCTTTGAAAGACCCCTTCTTCTTCTGCTTCTTATCATTGGAGTCGTTTCCCGAGCAGTCATCGTCACCAGAGTCGTCAGAATCATCGTCATCAGAGTCGCCGTCAGAGTCTTCATCGGAATCAGAGTCATCGTCAGAGTCCTCAGTTACATCGTCTTCAGAACTCTTACCTTTCTTGCCCTTGGAAGGAGCAGTTGGAGTAGTGGTGGCAGTGACGGTAGCTACGACAGTAGATGTAGTTGTTGTTGTAGCTGGTGGAGCGGAGATAGTTGAAGTTGGAGCCTGTGTAGCCTTCTCCTTAGAATCCTTCGAAGTAGTCTTCTTGGGCTTTTTTCCCTTAGAAGTCTTCTTCTTCTTGGAGTCGTTCTTTGATCCATCATCCTTCTTTACATCTTCAGAGTCGCTTTCGGCATCAGAGTCTACTTCCGAATCGCTGTAGCTCTCAGTTTCCGTTTCACTGTCAGAATCTTCAGTGTCGCTGCTGTCAGATTCCAAGTCTTCCTTGTTCTTAGAGTCCTTGCTCAGATCCTTGTTCAGGTCCTTATTCTTCAAACCCTTCTTAGAGTCCTTGCCCTTAGACACCTTGTCCTTGGACTCTTTTGATTCCTTCTTCTTAGAGTCGCTGGAAGATTCCTTCTTTTCAGAATCCTTGCCGGAGTCTTCGGTCTTGTCCTTAGGAGCTACGTCTTCTTCGTCACTATCTGAATCGTCCTCGTTGTCGTCTTCAGATTCATCCTTACTGCCCTTCTTACCCTTCTTCTTCTTGTCCTTGTTCTTCTTACCCTTGCTGGACTTGTTGGACTTGTTAGACTTCTTACCAAAGCCAGCAGAGGTAGCATTGTCATCATCAGCAGTGAGAGCAGCGCCAGCCTCGCCCAATTCTTCGTCAGTTTTTGCAGCACCCCCGAGAATATTTGTTGCAAATTCAGTCTCGTTTGCGGGAGCTGCAACAGAAAAGTCAGCGTTGGAGGCACCGCTGTAGGAAACGATAGCAGCGGCCAAAGCAATATTGCTGTAGGCTAACAATAACGGATTAACTTTCATTGATACTGATGGTGTTCGAAAACTATACTGGGATTAATGGCTATTAAATATACACTGAGCTTTGATATGCTCTGCTATACCTTACTACAAGGTGCTCTATACACGATGGCATAATCATGGAGAGCCCAAAGGAAGCAACTCGTACCGTCCTTCGAGGGAATTACTACCTCTCTTTGTAATTCTATGCATATACGACTGCAATCTTTGACCTGCAGTTCTGTTTCTTTTGAAAGTGTTAAACTCGAGCGCAGTACCTTCCTTGAGATTGAACGCGTTGTTGATGGCATTTTCAAAGTCAATTTCAGCGAAGCCCAAGCGAGCCCCGATATTGGGAGGTTTCCACCTCTTCAACAACAAGGATGAAAGAATTACGCTGACCGAGCTTAGAGCCATAGCTCCGGCGGCAGCCACGGGCGGCAATATCAAGTTAAAGGGCAAAAAGCACCCCATAGCGAACGGCAACATGAATATATTGTACACTGCTGCCCAGATAAAGTTCAATTTGACTCTCTTGAAGGTTGCGTTTGAGATTTCCAATGCGTTGATGACGCCCGTCAAGTCGCCTCCTCCCAGCTTGTTCCCGATAAGAACAATGTCTGCGGATTCGATGGCGATGTCTGTTCCGGAGCTGATGGCCATTCCGATATCGGCCTTGGCCAATGCTGGCGCATCATTGATACCGTCTCCAACAAAGGCTACGCCAACATTCTTGCCGCCACCTAGTCTGTTCTTCAAATCCACAATGATCTTATCCTTGTTGATGGGCGAAACCTCGCTGAAGATGTTGCATTCGGGAATGTTCAACTCCTTGCCGATTTGGAGAGCTGCGCGACGGGTGTCACCGGTGATGATACCAACATGGTACCCAGCAACATGGTGGAGGTAGTCCACCACCTCTGCCGCATTCGACTTCAACCCGTCCGTCAACTCCAAGTAGCCTTGGTACTCCCCTTCAACTATGATATGAGCCAAGGAGTTGGTAGACTCTCTGAGCTTGGCCAACAATTCGCTCTTCCGGAAAACATCTGGGTACGACTTGGAAATCAACCTTTCGTTGCCCACAACAACATTGTATGACTTACTGCGGAACTTGACGTCTCCCGACACACCCATACCCAAGAGGACTTTGAAGTCAGACATCTCCGTGTTGAAGGTGTCGTTCTCAAACAGCAACCCAAGCTTGTTTTTGGCTGCCCTGGCAATGGCCTTACCAATAGGATGCTCAGAATTGTATTCAACAGACCCGACCAAGTTCCAGAAGGTGTCCATATCCAAGTCGGTTACGGTTGTGTAGTCGACCAACTTCATTTCTCCGGTAGTCAAAGTACCGGTTTTATCAAATAATACAACATTAATGGAATTAGCCTCCTCTAAGATATCAGCACCCTTAATCAAGATCCCGTGCGAAGCCCCAATACCAGTGCCCACCATGACCGCAGTAGGTGCGGCAAGTCCAAGTGCGCATGGACAGGCAACAACAACCACAGAGATCCCTAACTTCAAGCAGACAAAGAATTTTCCGTTGCCCTCCATGCGGAACACCATGGGGAGCTTGTCTTGGTGGAGAAGGTAGCAGAGTAGGGTCCAGACAGCAAACGTGATGATGGAGAGGACAACAACGCCCGGAACAAACCTGGCAGCCACGTAGTCTGCGAATCTTTGCACTGGGGCCTTGTTGACCTGCGATTCCTTGACCAAATTGATGATTTGCAGCAATTGCGAATTTTTGGCGGACCGCAACACCTTGATATGGATGAGACTTGGGCCGTTGATGGACCCGCCAATCACAGAGTCGCCTACCGACTTGAACACTGGGAGTGGTTCCCCCGTAATCAAGGACTCGTCTATCTCTGTTTCACCGTAGATAATCTCACCGTCTGCCGGAACCTTGCCCCCGGGCAAGACGATGGCAACGTCGTCGACCTGGACCAAGTCGATACTGACGTTTCTGGTGGCAAATTCGGCCATCTCGGCACTGTGGCCATGGCTCACAAACTCCTCATACTTTTTCAAATCGGTAATAATGGTGCAGCTGGACGGCGTCAAGGACAAGAGCTTCGATAACGCGGTGGAAGTAGCACCCTTGGCCTTGTTTTCAAGCCACTTGCCGAACGAAACAAAGGAAATAAGCATGCAGACAGTGTCAAAGAGTACGGTGGGTGGCTTTTCCAGCTGTCCGGACCACACACTCAAGAGAATCGACAAGAGCGAGAAAACGTACGACACCAGCGTAGAGATGCACACCAACACATCCATGGTGGCGTTTCTGCCTCTGTTCAGCACAAAGAAGGAGAGCTTCTTCAAGAAGGTCGACCCCAAGATAAAGTATGCGTAGGTTGCTATGATCAACTGCAAGAGCGACACCAAGTAAAAGCCAGCAAAGAGCGAGTGGCGCAACCAAAAGCTCAGGTTTTGGGTGTACGATAACACTGCCATGGGAATCACACATGCTAGAGACTTGAAGAAGTTGGACCTCCAGTATTCTATATCTTTGACACGCGAAAGTAAGGCAAGCTGCGATTGCTGGGCCTGGTCCAACGAGTTGATGATCAGGAAAGTTATGCTATTATTGATCAGATTCAACTCGTCCACCAAGATTCGAATGTTCATAAGTTTAGTGTTGTAGTAGACAATCACCTCGTTGTGTGAGTCTTCATCTTGTGTATCTCTCAGGACCTCCAAGACCCTATCACCTATAGAGCCTTGGAACGAAAGCTGGTAATCCGCCACACCACCTATGCTCTTAAGGACTGCTTCAATGTTGTATTGTAAGTCCTTCAAGTCGATGTCCTCGTTGATTCCGAACACTTTCAAGATCACCTCGTCCTCCTCCAGGTCGGAGTCGTCATCCGCACCCACGAGCTCGGCTTCAAACCCACAGTTCTCAATGGTGGACACTATCTGTGGAGGAGTAACCTTCGAAGTATGGACAACCGACGCTTCTTCTGTGATGAGAGAAACCAGCACTCTAACTACCCCGTCGAGACCCTCCAACGCTTCCGTTATGGATGCGGTGCACGCACCGCACGTCATGCCCTTGATTGCCACCTTCGTGTTTCTCTGGGTACCTGCTGATTTGACCACTTGTGCCTCGAACCCACAGTCCTCAATTGCCTCTATTATGCTGCCAGTCGCTAAGCTTTCTTTGTGTTTGACTAACCCCGTCTCAGTAATGAGCGAAATCAGCACCTTGGAAACTCCCTCTAGCTTCTCCAATGCTTCGGTAATGGATGCTGAGCAAGACCCACACGTCATTCCTTGGATGCTCAACGTGGTCTCTGCCTCTTTGCTTCGTACTTTGATGACACTTGCTTCAAACCCGCAGTCTTCAATAGTCTCTATGATTTGGCTCTCATTAATAATGACTTCGTTATATTCCACTTTGGCTTCTTCTGTGATCAACGATACTGATACGTTCAGAACCCCTTCTAACTTGCTAACGGACTCGGTGATCGAAGCTGTACACGCTCCACACGTCATCCCTTGTACCCGTAGCAAGACTTCACTCATGGTTGTGTATCTTGTAATTTTTTTGCGGTAAACCAGTGACTATATGTACGATCTGCAAGAAATTTATGAGTGGTTCCCGTGACCGGAAAAGGGTAGAAATTAAACATCCAATAGTCCTCGTAACCCGAGGGTACCGATGCTGAAAATCGAGCAACTTTTTCGCTCAAAGGGGTTCGGTGATGCTGTCTACATTGGCTGCTGCTTCCCCTGGGTGTCTACTGTCCATATAGTCTAGGTACGACCAGTTTACTTTCTATATATGCCGGGGAACCGAGTTTCCGACGTGGAGAGGCCACACTTTGTGTCATTTGGTGCCGATGATCGTACTTCTTCATATGCTGCGGAGCCCAGTGGCTGATAAAACGCAGGTATTAATAGAAGCCAAACGAGGCTGAACACAGTATAGGGGACACCACAGCATCTAGGCTGCCCACTGCTAGAAATGGGGCGGTGGGGCTATGTACACGTAGGCCAGCGTACAGCTTGCCAACAGCAAAAACGCTTACGTAAGCGCTAGCTCATCTGCGCCTGCACAGAGCGGCACTGCCATATCCCCACAAGCCGGTGGATCGATCGGTAAACATTGTCCTTTTACCGCTTAGACCTTCGGCACTCATTGTACACCAAGCGCTTAGTCTTTCGCTAAGGCTGCCGTGTCCACCACATGTCTGCCTGGAAAATCTCACGGTTACTCTTGTCTCCGACCTCAGTGAGCACATCACTATCGTTCTCATGTATGTGCTACGGCTGAAACTCACAGGTTATGTTAAACACAGTCACAGATGGTTATATGGTCTTTTCAACCCCAGAAGTCTCCTTCCTTTTCCTCTCGATTTTCTTTTCTGTTCCATGGAACTTGTGGGACAACATCTTGAAGGCTTCCTTGGAATTGAGCTCGCGGCCGCTCTCGTCCCTGTAGCTCAACCGAACCTCAGGGTTATAACTGGAGTTTCCGTAAGATTTGGACTCCACAAGGTTCTTCTCTCTCAACTTTTGGTCTAGCATCCTGTCAAAATACTTTTCCCTGTCGTTCTTGTTGAGCTTATTGTATTGAGGGTCCAGTTGTAAGGTATCACGCAAGAGCCGTTCTTCGATTCCGATCTTGATTTTAAGTAGCTCCGACTTTTTGGCTGCTTCCCGCCTGGCCTTTTCACTCTCCAATTCTCCTTGAGTTCTCTGTCTGACAATGTTCTGCGATTGAAGGAATTTGAGTGTACTGGATAGATTGTTGAATGATGGTGAGTTGGAAGCAGGAGTGTTGTTTACCTCTTTGGTTTTCTCATTAATAGTGATTTCAGCAACCTCTACACTACTTCCATTAGTGATTTCTTTGCTGTGTAAGTTGGTGGTGGGTTGTTCGTCTGCTTCGGCTTGCGCACCAGTAGGAGCCTCAGAAGACAACGAGTTCAAAAACTCGTTGGTGCTATCGTATATGATACCACCCTTCGAAATATCGCCCTCCACATCCAAGCGGTTGTGCATGGCCACCTCACTGGCAATCTCGTCCGGAGTTATGTGTTTCTTTTCCTGCTGCTTCTTTCTGCGCTTCAAATCCAAGAGTCTCTGCAAGTCCTCTTCGTCATCAACTTCAGCAACAGGTGCCAACTCAAACTTTTCGCCAACCCTCTCCTTGACCTTGCTCAACTTCTTCCTCTTCTTTATTTTTATTTTGCCTGGCTTTTCTGGTGCTTCTGGAGTGTCTGCAGTGTCTGGGAGAACGTCTGGGGTAACTTCCTGCGACTGCAGCTCCCTAAGTTTGATGGAATTTCCACTTAGTATAACGTGGTCGTGTTCATCTTCTGATTCGTCGTCGTCCAAGGAGACTACTTTCCTTCCTGTAAGCTTTCTGATATCGACCTTTGCTTTCTCATCCAATTCCTTCTTGAGCTTCTTCTCGCGCACCAACTCCTCACTGTATAACTTGACCTCAACATCATCCTCTTCGCCATCCAACAATCTATTATCTTCTAGTGTGAGTACAGCACCATCGACTATGCCCTCGAGTTCCTTGGTACTATGAGATATTTTGACGCTGGCCAGATTGTGGGTGGTAGTGGTCTTCGCGCTTGCCTCCGATGGCTTCGCTTCTGGTTTGGCAGAGCTGGGTTCACCAACCACTCCACCGCCACATTGCTTTATCTTACCCAGGTCAACTGAGGACTTTGGCTTCTCTCCAATATCAACAGGTATAGGCTTCAAACCTATACTTATTCTTAGCTTGTTTGTTTCTTCAAGAGACAAGGATACCTCTTGCATTTTTTGTAAGGTAGACGATTTTTTTTGTTTACCAATGGACCTCTCCATCAGTCAAGTAGTGGGCACGTCTGCCAAGCTCCCGCAGCATGTCCACATCCAGGACGACATCATAGCGTACAATTTGAGTGGAGGAGTGATTGTCGGCACAATCCACGGCAAAGAGATTACGGATCAGCGGTTCTTCTGTGCATCCTACCAAACCAGTGAAGAACACAAACAAGCTGCTAAAGATGCGTACGGGTACCCTCTAGTTACAGAACCCATTGTAATAGGAGGAGACAAGGAGTCTGAAGACGAGGAGTGCAGCCTCAAGGACAAGGTCAAGAGCATCAATTGTATCATGATCTCGCCAAACAGGCAGTTGTTGTTGGTTGGGGAAGTGGGCTACCAGCCTCGAATCTTGATCTATTCGTTATCACCACAGCTGACCAGAAAGCCTGTTTTTGCCATCTTTGAGCACTACTTTGGCGTCAGGAACCTTAGTTTTAGCCCAGATCTGAAGAGTTTTGCTTCGTTGGGGTTGGTAAACGATGGATATCTCAATGTGTGGAGAGTGAGCACCGCACTGGTGTCCTTGGTCTCGTCCAACAGATGCTCTGCACCCGTATACGACATGATATGGCACAACGCCTCTTTGTATACTGTGGGTCAGAGGTTCATAAAAGTGTGGGATACCACGTCTCTGAAGGTTCTCAAGGGCAAGAATGCCATTTTGGGCAATCTCTTGGACCGCACCTTCACTGCAGTGCAGCCATTGAACGACGATCAGCTCCTAGTCATGACCAACCTGAACCAGTTGGTGCTATTGCACATCTCTCAGTTGAAATTGGTGGAAATAAAGGTCGACGTAGACTTCAACACCTTTACCATTGACTACGACAGCGCTACGGTGTGGCTAGTTGGCGAAGACTTCCACCAACTCAAGATCGACGAGTTTAAGCTACTCAAAAATGCGTTGTCCAACGCATCAACACCAACATCAAGTCCCTCCAAACGTCGTCTCTTGGACCCGATCGACATTCCTCAGCCAAACATCATCCTGAAGGTGGTCAACTTCCACTCCTCCTTGATATACTTGTACAAAGATCAGATCACCATGCGTGACAAGCATACCAGCGACACCAGCATTCTCTCAAGCTCACTAATCAGGAACTTTGCGGGCTTCAAGAAGTCGTATGCCGGTGACTTCCTCACATTTTCCTCCGACGGGTTAGTTCGGAAACTCACACAGAAGGAACCGTATGTAACGTTCAATGCTTCCAATGAAATCTCCAGCACCGAGTTTACCGGTAAAGAGACCATTCTTGGTGACAAGGCTGGTAACTTGTATGTATTGGACCAGAACAACAGCGTGGTGTTCCAAACAAAGGCCCACTCGTCGGGCATCAACGATATCATCTACTTTGAAATACTTGGTCTCCAAGGGGCTGCCAGTATAGCCAGGGACCGGATGATTCAAGTGTTTGTCAAAGACAAAGCCTGGGATCTATTGCAGACCATTCCGCTCCACAACGGCAATTTACTTAATATTGCCTACCACGACTTTAAGCTTTACGTCAGCTCGACCGATAGAACTGTGTCAATTCATAAGCTATTTGTAGAGGGAGGTTGCTTAAGAATCTACCAAGAGAAGATCATTACACACAAATCCACTCCAGTGACCTTTGAAGCGGGCGACGAGCTAGTGGTGTCATACAACGACAAAACGGTCGTGTTCTACGACAAGGACAAGTACGATGTGCAGCGAACCTTGCGTTTGCTGGATAGGGACGGAGAGAGACTACTTATTGAGAATATCATCATCAACGACTCCGAGATTATAACATCATGTTCCGACAAGTCTATTCGGACTTTTCTGTTGAAGACCACCAGTCTCACGTCTGTTGGTTGGGGTCATCTGGGTAGCATCACTACGTTAGCATTGAACTCTCCAACAGAGTTGATCTCCGTGGGTACCGACGGGTGTTTGTTTTACTGGACGTACGGGCAGGACAAGCAGGAAGTTCTGGAACCAATGCAGCAACCTCTTGATTTTGATTCTCTGCCCACAAGAGTAACGAGGAAAATCATCCCAACCATATTCAAGGACACTTTAGAGACTTCCACCCCGACTTCCATGAGAAGCAGATCTCCAGCCAGGAAGAAGACTATCCCTGCACTTGTAGAAGGAACGTTGCTGCCGGTAAAGCACGAGGAACCTGAAGACAAACAAAAGCCGCGTGTTGTGTTGGAAAGTAATGGGGTTCGAGGTGCTGCTGACCGTTCTTTTGGCTCCAGACCAAGCTCCCCAGAAAGACTTTCAAAGGCTACTATGGACAGACTATCTGCCCCACCTCGGAGATCCATTGTCAGGGCTTCTCCAGAACGTCAACTATCACCCGAAAGAGAAGCAGAAGAGGTACCTCCACAAGCACAGTTGACTTTAGAACCATCTGCTGCGATGCAATCCAGTGAAATCTCAACCACTTCAAAAGCAACGACGAATACAGTACCTCCAGAAGAAGGACCAATCACCTCAAAATCTGGTTCTTTTGCAAGACCACCACTTGAAAGCATAAGACCTACTTCAAGGACATCCTCACCATCAAGACCTACCGTTGATACCTCATTGATATCGAACCTGTCATCTCGGCCAGCTTCTCCTACAAGAAGCTCAAGAACCGCAGCACCCACAAGGCTCAGCAGCAAGACCATAGAGAGACTTTCACTGTCTCCTCAGCGGTTGAGAGCATCACCAGAGAGAAGTCGTGCCGATTCTACTAGAACAGTACCAGGAAAACCAGAAAGACTCACCAAGATGAAGTCTATGGATAGACTCGCACTAAGCTCACCATTTATTAGTTCCAGACCGACCTCGGAGACTTCTGAAACAAAACAAGTACCACCTTTCGATCAGTGCCTTCAATTGATAGGGTCATTGGGCGATATACTCAATAGTGGTCACCTCTCGCAGGAGCAAAGAGCGGTGGTATTGGACAAACTTGGCGCGATTGTGCCCAAAGACATATCGGAGAATGCCCACAGACAAAGAACAGACAATGTCCACAGCCAAATGCTTGAAAAGTACAGTGACAAGCTAGTTCTGTTATTCGAAAAGAAGATTTCCGAAAGAAACTTCAAGCCAAGCCTAATGTTTAATAGTGTATCGTACAGCGATCAAGATGTCGAATAAGACAGTAGCACGCTGACAACGGATTTGTATTTATGATATTATATACAGCGGGAAGGAAATGATAATAAATATGTATAGGATCAACGACTTGGCTTGATAGCCAGTTGCTCAATAGGGTTATCGTTCTTGGTAGAGTCTGCCTGTTTCCAAGGATCTTCTGCCGGAGTAGTCTCCGGATGCAATGTGTTAGTATCCTTGGAATGCATTTCATTGAACTCCCTTTTCTCTCTCTCAACCTTATCCAACTCTGCTTTCAACTTTAAACGCTGTTCCTCCTCCAAGCGTAACTTTTCCTGGTGCCACCTATCGTCAGCCTGTTGCGCCAACACCTTGAGCTTGACTTGTCTGACCTGGTCGTTTATTAATTCCTCCAAAGTAGGCACATCGTTTCTGGTACGTCTCAACCACTGCAACCACTGTGGCGGAACTGTCTGAAAGTAGTCTGCTTTGAACACCAACTCCTTGTAGGGTTCCATCTTCCTTCTCAACCTCTGGAGATTGCCATCAATAGTGAACTCCCAGTAGGTGTTACCATGCAAATCATACCCAACAAAAAACTTCCGACGGAAGGGAATGTCGCGACGTGCCTGGAACTGGTGCTTGAGTCTCTGCAAGTGGGTGTACTTGTTCTTTAATGGATCCATGGTGATAAATGAACAGTCACGTGTGGCGTTCAGCTCTTTTTTTTTGCTTAAGAAAATTTGGTGCCAGTTAACTCCGCTTCCACACAGAGGATGAGCAGAAGAAAGAGACAAGACTCGGTGGCACAACTCAATAAAGTGTTGCCAATTCCAATCCAGCTAGAAGTAAGCGCAAACGACAATGAATTATACAAGAAGTTAGGAAGCATAACCAACGTTATTGTTGGCGACCACCACATGATCTCCGGAGAAGCAGGCACTTCGTTTGTGGTATGGTCGATAAAAGTCATAATCAACGATTTAAATTACGGGTCGATAGTGATATACAAGCGGTACTCTGAGCTAGAGCAACTCCACGATAACCTACGCAAAGAATTCCCCAGCGTAAGCATTCCTGATCTTCCTGCAAAGGATACATTTAGCATTTCTCGAATGTGGGGCAATGAGGGATGGCTAGAGACCAGAAGGAAGGGCTTGCAGTGGTTCTTGAGCAATGTCTTGTTGAACCCTCAGTTACAGAAGAGTGATCTCATCAAGAATTTAATATTTGGATAAGTTTAGGCACCAGAGCAACGGTTGACCTGGAAGCAACGCATAAAATACGCACACGATAGAGCGGTAAAAAGATGACAAATACACTGGGGACCTCACAGAAAGTCTGTCCAGCGTATAAAGGCGGTAAAGCTTCTGCCGAGACTGACGGAAAATGGCAATGTTCTGCTCATGGCGATGTTTCACTATTAGAGCCACTGAATTGATCCAGAACGACGTGGAAAGAGCTATGACTGAACTCATAGACAGGAACAATTGGATCCAGGAAGACGTAATGGTCATCCTCTGAGCTACTGACGAAGGCTCCAGAGCTCCTTCGTGAACCCAAGAACTCCCAATTGCACCGTCATCTCATAAAAGCATTTAATAGTAGTACCTAGTGCTATGTAAGGAAATATAACGACATGGAACCGGAGTAGTATGCAGTACGATTTTTCAGCTTTGAGGCCCGTTAGGGTATACCTCGGAAAACTTTTGACAGATGCGATTTCAGCGGTTAGGAACCAGAAAAGACATTGTGTAGCAACCAGTTGACTCCTCGGCTGCAATCCTGTAGCCAAGCCAAATGGACTTTAGACAGCAAATACCCACCAGGACCACTGCCCTGCACTTCCGGCAACTCCGCTTGACCAGCGTATGGGTACCGCAGAAGTTACACCGTATCGGTGTATGAAAGACGGAGCAGATCCAGGGAACACGACTGGAAGCCTCGACCAATTTCCAATTAGGTAAGAAAAATTCGCGGCTAGAACGTTGGATCGATGGTGGCTGCAACTGATGAGAAATCAGCCCGAGCCACCTGTGCAAGACTTCTTGAGCCTGCTGTTAGTCGAGAACGGAATACAATATCTACAGCTTGCATTGGGACCCTCAGGGGAAGTTGTAATTTCGCTCAAAGTGTGGATATGAGAGCAAGCCGAGAATTACTAACGGGCTGCAGCACATGCATTAGCGTGAACGTTTCTCGCCACCAATCAGGAGGCCATTGGTCATTACCACCACATGGTTGGAGACATACCAAAGCTGCAAATTACTACTGCCATCAGTATACTCACAATATTAAACATACCCTAGGAAGCTGCCGTAAGCAAAGCGTCTCTGTTGCTTTTCTAAGAGTATGGATGTGGAAAACGGACATGAGACAGGAACTGCCGGAACATATCTCGAGCACGGCTACAACAGTCAGGATACAGGGCGACTGATTACACATACAGCTGATCCGCCATAGTACGGGGACCACTACGTTGTACAGGATTGCAGCAAGAGTCCGGAGCATATCCGAAATTAACTCCTGGGCTCGCTCGATCTTGATCCCTGATTATTAACGTACCCTCGGATTTTTTTTTTCATATAACAAATCGTCGGACAATCTAGACCGCGCTCGGTTTTCTTATATAAGTGAGCGGTTTCACCAATTTTTTACAAATGGATATTAGATCAACTAGATTATTTATTAAACGTATACAACAATATAGAATGGTTCACCATAAGGTTACTATCATTGGGTCCGGCCCAGCTGCACACACTGCTGCTATCTATCTTTCCCGTGCTGAAATCAAGCCAACCATGTACGAAGGTATGTTGGCCAACGGGATTGCTGCAGGAGGTCAATTAACCACCACCACCGACATTGAAAACTTCCCAGGTTTCCCACAAGGTATCAATGGTTCCACCTTGATGGAACAAATGAGAGAACAAAGTGTCAGATTTGGTACTGATATTATCACCGAGACCATCTCCAAGGTTGACTTTTCCTCCAAGCCATTCAAGTTGTGGACCGAATGGAACGAAGACGACGAACCAATCACCACCGATGCTGTCATTCTTGCCACCGGTGCCTCTGCCAAGAGAATGCACATTCCAGGTGAAGAAACCTACTGGCAACAAGGTATCTCTGCCTGTGCCGTTTGTGACGGTGCCGTTCCAATCTTCAGAAACAACCCATTGGCTGTTGTTGGGGGTGGTGACTCTGCATGTGAAGAAGCTTTGTTCTTGACCAAGTACGCCTCAAAGGTCTACTTGCTCGTTAGAAGAGACGTTTTGAGAGCCTCCACCATTATGCAAAAGAGAGTCCAAAACAATGACAAATTAGAAATCTTGTGGAACACCGAAGCCAAGGAAGCCAAGGGTGACGGTAAGTTGTTGCAAGCTTTGTCCATCTACAACAACAAGTCCAAGGAAACCACTGACTTAAAGGTTAACGGTTTGTTCTACGCCATTGGTCACGTCCCAGCCACAAAGATCTTCTCTTCCTTTGTTGAAACCGACGACACTGGTTATGTTGTCACCAAGCCAGGCAGTACTGAAACCTCCATCCCAGGTGTTTTTGCCGCTGGTGACGTTCAAGATAAGAAGTACAGACAAGCAATTACTTCTGCCGGTACCGGTTGTATGGCTGCCCTTGATGCTGAAAAGTATATTTCAGAATTAGACCTTGAGTAAATGTATAGTAGACGCTAGATATAGAGAATAATATGGAATAAAGAGTAACCTACACTTATAGAGACCCATAGCAACCATTTACCGAGCATGCTGTACTCGATTTTGGTTACTGAAAACTCTTCTTTTGCAGCCTGTTCCTCTCGGCTGATAAGAGACGCCACAGTTTGCTGACAAACTTGATCGAGTGCGACGATGAGGTAGCGACTTCAAGTGCAAGCGGACTTACCATGTGATTCTGGCGGACTGCATAGTGCCGTAGTGGAGGTGGGCTATTGCAAAGTGCTCTGACCGCAGAGTTTCCATCTGGAAAGCCACCGACAACCACGTCTTCTTACTGCTACAGTCCACAGCACAAATTCCAAGCAACAAGAAGCCGCTAAATCGTTGGCTCGCTCCTCACAAGCAAAAATCTCGTGCCTATTCGCAACTTTGCTGCTGCTCGCGACAGTTTTCTGTGTTACCGAGATTTTGCCACATTCGCGATTTTTAGTGACGCTTGCTGCTTCACCCACCGCCAATTTGTGTTGCAGTCTCACTAAAGACACCTCGTTAAGTCGCACCTCTAAAGACACCTTCCCAGTCGCACTGGCAGATCATTTAATCAAAACCAAAACCACTTAACACCACACCCACCATGTCCTTCAACAACTGGACTGACTTGGAAGCAAGTACAACCAATACCTCCCAGAGATACACCGACCACCCTGAGTTTGACTCAACACTGAAAGTTATAGAAAGACAGCTCACACATATCAACAGCGAGCTTTTGCCACTGTTAAAGTCAGCATATAGCCCAGAAGTCCAAGCAAAGACCACAGCTGCCTTCAAAAAGTTGAACGAATCTATCAAAGAATTAAACACATACATCACAGACTTAGAATCTTCCCGAGAAGATGTGGAAGTTGTCTCATATTTTAAGCAAAAGGAAGCCATCTTGGTCAAAATGACCAAAGAGAGCTTGCTGAGGTTCCAAAGATACCAAAGCACTGAAGAAGAGCATCTTCAGCAACAGGTCCAGGAACTGCCATCCGCTCAGAGGCAAGAGCAGGAACAGGTGCAAATCGAATATGAACCCATCAATGCAGAAGAGTTGGAACAACAGACGCTTCTTATCGAGGAAAGAGAAAGAGAAATCCACCGCATTCAACAGGACACACAAGAGATCAACGAGATCTTCCAAACATTACTGTCGATTGTCAACGAGCAACAGTTCCAGGTAGAGCTGATTGAATCTAATATCTTTAACTACAACACCAATGTCAGAGACGCCCTGCTGGAGTTGCGAAGAGCAGAGAGATACCAGAGTAGATCTGGTGGTAGAATGCTCTGCTGTTTCATGATATTGGTGGGTGTACTTGGGTTTATAGTGTTTGTGGGTATTGTTTTTTAGGTCATGTATTGTCTATAATGAGTCTACCTTGCCTGGTAGAGTAATGATTAGAGTAAAGTGTAGGACTGCAAGTTGGACTTCAATAAAATGTCATTAATCCTTTCATACATTGATGTTATGGCTGCAGTCGCATCAAGTCTGCCATACGTTGACGCAGCCGTCCTCTCCACCGGTCACGAGAACTTCCTTTCCATTCAATTCGGCCCAAACTACACTGTTAACCTCGTAGACTCCATGAGTCTGGTTGTACTCGTCTTCGATTTCCCACTTGTTGGCGGCATATCTGTACACAACAAGCTTACCATCGGAGCCAGTAGTTGCGATTCTGCCCAGCTTCTTCGACCATGCAACAGAGTATATGGAATACTTGTGGGCTGGTGGCAATACGGCCTCCTGTTCCCACACCATTTCCGATCTGTTATGCTTGATGGAGCTAGGAATGTCTGATGCTGCTCCTTCCTCCTTCGACTCAGATGCCCATACTCTAACGGACAAGTCATCACTCACTGATACCAACCTCGTTTTCCCGTCCTGTGCAAGTGGAGACTTTGGATCTTCAAACTTGGAGCACCACACGGTCCCTTCATGGCCGTTCAAGATCCCCACACACGCCCAATCGTCATCATATGGGTCCTGCTTATATAATCTAATGGTGTCGTCGTAAGACGAAGAAGCCAACAAGTTTTGGGCCGGGTGCCAAGTCACATGTTTAACATCGTGCTGGTGATCGTTCAAGACGGAGATACACTCGAACTCTTCCAATGTCTCTGGATCTGTCTCCCAAATCCACACAGTTTTGTCTCTCAGACACGAGGCAAGCAAGTTACCTGAGAAGTTCCACTCGACACCCTTGATTTCATTCTCGTGGCCCTCGATTATGGCCATCAAGTTCCACTCGTTACCGGGATTGCTGAGGATTTCGGCCTGATTGGCTAATAACTCGTCTTCGTCGTACTGGTCGTTAGGTTCATCGATTCCCCAAACAGATATGGTGGAGTCAAACGACCCCTCGGCTAACGTGGGTAAGTCCAAGAAATCATCGCTTGCTGCAACAGGTGGCTTGAACGCAACACTACGTATCGATCTCTTGTGCGTGCCCTCCAATGTCGACACTAGCGGGAACTTGTTGGAAAGTTTGAAAACTTTGGAGGTAAGATCAGACGAGGCAGTGGCAAGCAATGGGAGCGTAGGATGCACACTGACACTCCAAACCTTGTCTGAATGTGCTTTTATGGATTCTATTAATGTGAGCATGGATGATAAATTATAACGTTCACTGTGAAGAGATACACTGTGATCACGTGAGCACAATCTCTCTCTTCGGAGACCGGGCATGTGCCCAGCTCATACAAGAAGTGTCGTCGCCAAGCGTGAATACGTTATTCTCCACCACCTCACTATTTTTCACGTGTTGTTTCCCTTGTAACTTCAGGAACTCATGCATCTTACCGTAGGATTATTCTTTGTGGATTTCGCAGCCATACCCTAGAAGTGGACTGCTCTAGCTACAACGTCAAAAGTCTTGCTAATACGTAATGCTACTGCTAGGGCATAGCAAACAGCAATCATATTGAACGCAAGGATTATGAATTCAACACAAGAATATGAATTCACAAGTGTGATGCAAGTACGACAATTCTAGCACTGCTGTAATATTCACAGAAAGTGGCTAATAGCCACAAACTCCTTCGACAGCATAACTATCATAGAATAAGACCGTTTGTAGTATTACTCGTCAAACTTTACTAACAAGTCCAGATTTCTAGCATTTAATCCCGTTTGTTTCGACCCCAAGCGTCCCTGCACTTGGACCCACTGCTTAATGAGAAATTCGCAACTCAATCCCAAAATTCTCCAGAACGATGCACAGACTTTGCCGAGGACCAAGCTTCCCCCGCCAGCCAATCGCCAGTCTTTGCAGGTTCCAGTCCAATAAAACCCCAGCGAAGCGTGAGGACAATGTTCCATCAGCATTTAAGGTAAAGCAAGCGCCTCTGAAGGCTGCTGCGGCTCCGATGGCTCCTGTACCATTGATGAAGCAAAATAACAAGCCCTATATTCCCAAGTTAAAGCACCAGAGAGTGTCGTACGAATACCCAGGATTGCCCAACCAAGATGAGTTTAAGCAGGAACCCAAAAGAGTAAACCGCTGGCTGAGATATGTCCCCAAGATCTTGACTGCTTTGGCTGTGATCTGGGGTGGGTACACTGTGAAGGTGTGGATCATCGACTCGCCAGACGACACCACACACATGCAAAACATGTTGGACCCACTGCACTTCCACTCCTTTGTGGTAACCCACAAAGAGCAAGTAGACGATACCCACTGGTTGATTGAATTGCACCCAAAGGACAGCCACTGGCAGTACAGCTACTACAACAACTACGACGAAAAGTCGATTTGGAACGGTGACAGGCTCTGGTCTGTCGAAGTCAAACAACCGGAAATCATGGTGGTACGTTCCTACACTCCTCTTCCCTTATTTTTCATGAAGTCTGAGTACACCAGATCCGGGGAACGTAAGCCATTGCTCAGAGTTGTCTACGATCTGAACGACTACGACAAGAATGGAGCCATGTGTCTCTACGTCAAGAAATACGATGATGGAGAAGTTTCCAAGTATATAATCAACAAAAAGGTTGGCGAGGAGCTTGAGTTAAGGGGCCCAACTGTCGAGTACAAGTTCCCTTACCACCCTTTGAAGAAGTACCACCAAAGACCTCCATTCAAAGACTTACCCTCCAAGGTAGAGCCAGAGAACTTAGTGGAAAAAATCAACAAGGACCATGGGTTGCCTCAATTTGATAACTTGGTGTTCTTTGGTGCCGGTACAGGTATCGCCCCAGCATTGCAGTTGGCATTATCCAGAAATCCGTACCGGGGGTTTATGACTATCCACTACTCTGCTAGAAACGAAGGGGAGTTGGCTCCACTTGGGAGGTTCATGTTCTTCCTCGAAAAGTTGGATAGAATTACGGTTGTGCCTCACATCAAGAATCGTCTCAGTACCAAGGATATTCCAAAGTCTGGTAAGTCGGAGTATTTGAGTCCAATGAGGTTGGAGCACTTGGACCACTCTCCGGAAGAAGCTTTCAAGTTGAGAATGCAGTTGTTGGAAGAGGAGCAGGCTGCACCTACGAAGCTGGTGGCAGAAAGGGGTCCGAGGTTTGAGACAGCATTGGAGCAGGCACAGTACACTAGCACACAGCCTAAACAACCAGCATCTTTGGCCATTGTGTGTGGCCCTGATGGTTATGTCGATGATGTTGCCGGGAAAAAGAATAGAGCCACAGGCGAGCAGGGGGAGGTTGCTGGAATGATGTCCGGCAAGGAGTGGGACAGCAACAACACATTTAAGATGTGATTGATAGAGATTAGAGAACCCAAATACACCAGGTATAGTTCATTATTCATGTACATATGTTTATAGCAATGGGACCAGCTCCCATTTATTATTAATTACCATTTTCAGCTACTCCTAATTTGTTACTAAAGTGCAACAAGATTCTTTGGACATCTCTGTGCTTTGCACACAGTAAAATGACATCCTTAAGTAACTTATGCTTGTCCGAGCCACATATCTTGGGGTTCCAAGGCAATTGGTCGTCTTCCGAATCCAGTTCTTCTTCCAACTTGGGCCCCAATAATTGCTCACACACCTCAAACAACTTGGCCTTGAATCCCAATTCACAGATTCTCTGCACGTATGTCATGAAATACTTCTGGAAAACCTCCTCTTCATCAAGTAGTTCACAACAGAGCAACCTGTTTTCCATGTGCGACAATGAAATGGTGTTTTCAAGGTTCTCAAACCCTTCCTTCAAAATCATATTCTTGGAGATCTTGTTGAGATACTTACCTCTACCAGTTTTAATTTTCCTGATAATTTCATCATTAGTCTTGTGCTCGAGCAATTCGATAATGGAAGTTTCTTTGGCAAAAAGACCAGAATGCGGTTTGTTCTCTGCATTGCTATCCCAGTAGTGTGATCCAAAGGACCACCAAGACTCAGAAATAGTCTGCCATGTAGCCATATCTTTGTTGTACAAGTAGCCCGATCCATTGGAAAGCGTAATCAATGGTATTCCAAGCGAGGTAATGGCGCACATAGTGATATTGTCCGCCTTCGATAACCCATCCTCTTGAAATTTACTGTTCAAGTCAAGCAAAGGTCCCAAGTTCGTGGTAAGTACAATCTTTTTAAGTTCCATATTCCACACGTATAGCTCACCAATTGATGTAACTGCCATCAAATATTTGCTGTAACTTTCCAAAAATGATATTGGTGAGCCAAGAACCATGGGTGGAAGCAATCTCTTTCCAGAATCGTGGGAATAAGTGAGAATCTGACCATCGGAGGTGCTGAGGGCCCAGAAAAGCTGTCCTCCTTCCGTCGCCAAGTTGATGAATCGAGGAACAAAATCGTTCCACAACTGCTTGTCTTTCTTGAAGTAGGTAATTCTCGAGGGTTTGGTTTCGTTACCCAGTCCATTGCGCACATCTAAAACAAATACCTCATCCTGTTCCAGTTTTCCTGCAATTTCTATTCCCATTCGAGTTTTTGGGACCGCGAGACGTACCTTTGCAAAGGTAGTCTGTGGATTCACAACCGTAGACCCAATGAACTTGATAGGTTCAAGTTCTCTCTTGAGCTTCTTGTTTGATTGCTCCTCCTGGCCAGATTTCAACCTCTTGTTTTGCTTTTGGAATTCCTCGGACACAGAGTAGGATGGTTTGTCAAATTCCATGAGGGATTTGGATGAGCTGTCAGTAGTAATGTGTCTTGCAGTAGAAGTTAAGGAGCTGGTTGATGAGGCAGTTGATCCGTTATTGTTTGAAATTAGCATTGGTTGAATTCTTCTTTTACCATTTTTTGTGGTGACCTTTTGTTTCTCGTAGGAGTCTACCTTTGGAGCCAGAGCTGGTGTCGAAGGGGCGGCAGGAGATGATGTTGGTGCAGGAGAACCAGTCGCTTTCTTCGACTTGGTTCTCGAAGACATGGCTGACTGAAGTAAATCAGACGAGTTTACTTTCGAGACGTCTGGACGATCAACTATTTCAGGTGTAATCGCTCCTTTTTTAATAGAAACCTCATTTTCAACGACTTTGTTAATGGCATCTTCTGCATCAGCACTTGGTTGCTTTTCTGTGGCAGCAGACTTGTTGAGAGACTCTATCGACACTGCATCCTTTTGATCTATAAGATGCAAACTGTTTCCCTTTTTCGCGTTTACTATAGCGGCACCACCTGAAATTTCAGAATCGTGCTTATAATTTAATGGTTTCACGAGAGAGTTACTCAATTTTAGCAACTCATCAAACGTCTTTTTGGATACAGAGTACCCGAGCTCGTTTTCTGTAAAAGTGAAAACTCCAATATACCCGTCAAGGGAAGCGCAAAAGAGTGCTTCCCCATTCTTATCCCACTTCAAATCTGTAACAGGCTTGCTCACCAGGTCATGTAAAACAAATATAGGTGTGTCTTTAGTAGTGTTCCAAACACATAACGACTTATCGGAACCCGCAGTTGCGACCACATTGTATATATTGCGGGCGTCATCTGGAATGCTGTTATAAATACGGGGATTGAACTTGATTACCTCGCAGGTTAACCCATGTCCAACAATACTAATTTTGTTCTGCCAACCCTTCAGTTTTGCAATTAAGGAAATTAAAGTGTTTGAGTTCTTGTTCGCAGTCGGCACAGATATCACTTCTCCGTCGGGGGACCAGTCAATGCGCTTATAGTGCACATTCATCATGTTTTTGTTGATCATTTTCGAGATCTTATGCGTGAGTCTCAACTGGTAATTGGTCTCAGCCCCACTATATTTATATTGATAAACATAGACCACTGTATCGTCGTCAAGAGCCACCAAGAAGTTATTTGTTGGGTCAAATGCAATACTTCTATAGATTGATTGCTTGTCGGTGGAATTATTTGGTGACGCAGCCGACAAATCTTGGTAAGTGTCCTTTGTGATATCGATCAAATGAAGCTTTGCGTCTGACGTGGACCACAGGATCAATCTTCCATCGCTGGACCACGACAAATCAACCACCGGCGATGGGTTGGCTGTGGAGGCAAAAGGATATAACTTGCGAGGTTGGGAATCCAAATCATTCAAGAATATGTTTCCTAGGATATCAGTGGAGACAAAGTGCTTGGGGTTTGCAGGCGACCACGCTATGTTATTAACCAATTTACTGTGATACAGGAATGACCTAAGAGGCTTTACCTTGGATATGAAAGATTGGATGTCTTGTTTTGTAATTTTCTTTGGGGAGGAATCTGACGGTATTTTTGCAGCATTCTCTGAGACAGACTTCTTGGAGCCAGAAATCGATTCAGTCGAAGCGTCATCTGTAGGGCCATCCTTTGTAGTTTCATTGCTATCGCCATTAGCATTGCAGTTCTCCTTGTCTTCTTTGGGCTCCTCCTTTACTGTGTTTTCGTTCTTGTCAGTTTCACTTGAATTACTTTCGGTAACTTGTAGGTTACACAAGGCTATCAATTGTTGGACGTTCCACACCAGAATCGAGCCATCTTTCCCGGCACTCAACAACCTGGTATTGTCATTATTAATGTCTATGGCATGGATCTCTCCCCCATGTAATACATCGGGGAATCTAAAGAACCTCATTGTAGGAGATACCGTTGTGTATACAAAGATTTTTCGTGCGGTTTAAAAGTTGTGGTTGAACGAAAGGGGAAATGAGTTGGAGGGAAAAAAAAAAATTAGTACACGATAAGAAGAGACATGGCTAACGAGGAGTACGTTAGTGACTCCAGTTCCGACTTTACGGAATACTGGATTGACTTATTTTTAGGAATCAAAGGAAATGAATACTTCTGTGATATTGATGATGACTACATTCGTGATAGATTTAATTTGACAGGCTTGAACCAAGAGGTGAGTAAATTACCAACATTAATAGACATAATAACAGATTTGGTTGACATTGAACAGCAGCCCGAGCTGATTCGGGAGACCTTAGAGCACAATGCCCGTGTTCTCTACGGATTGATTCACGCTAGATATATTTTGACCTCACGTGGGTTGAACAAGATGTTCGAGAAGTATAGAAATGGTGACTTTGGATACTGTCCTCGTGTTCATTGTCAGTTACACCCGTTATTACCTATTGGGATGAATGACCAACCAAGGATCACCCTGGTTAAGTTATACTGTGCAAAGTGTGAGGATTTGTTTAATCCAAAGCTGGGTAGACACGCTGTTGTTGACGGTGCATACTTTGGTACTTCATTTCCTGCAATGTTCTTCCAGAACTTCCCTCAAACCATCCCTGTCCACTCTAAGGAAACTTACATACCACGGGTCTTTGGATTTAAGTTGCATGAATATTCGAAATTGAGTAGATGGAGAGAGTTACAGAGAAAGAAGTTAGAAAAGAGATTGGTGATGAACGGAATTGAGATCAATAACGTGGTAGGAGGGTTCAAAGATGACGAGGAAGATCAACAATCAATGCCATCTTCTGCACAATCTTAATATTTTGGGTGTGTTGATTGTTTAAGCATTATAGAGGTGTAGACTGACTGCATGAGTGTCATTTGTTTGGCCTATAAAGTTGTATATTAAATGTAATGGTATATGGGAATGTAAGCTGTACGCGCCAAGGGGCTAGGATTGCACCAATTGTGGCAAACGTATCCAAGTAAGCTCTGGCACTACTTACCTTACTGACTCTCACGGGCATGGAAACACCGTAAAATGGGCCCACTGGCGTGACTCTAGCTGCAGGCGCAGCTGTATCTCCTGCTTGACGTCTCTACTTCTACAAAACCTGGGATTTGCACTGTATAAGCGCTAAATTTAACAACTAACTTCCCCAGTGATGACAAGAGTGGCTGGGATACGGATACTATTTTTTTTCTAAGTGCCTTGGTTGCACATATTGGAATGGTGGCCTGTTGGCTGTCACTTTCTCGGTAGTCTCACTGTTCCAAAAAATTTGCCATCAACTGAAAAAATACCTACACAATGCTTTCACGTAGCAGACGTTTCTTACAGACAGCGTCTGTGCAAGCGACAGAACGATTTAATGGACGTATACCAGATGGATCCACGATTTTCTCTCTTATACAACCTACAGGCAAAATCCACCTAGGAAACTATTTAGGGGCCATTCATTCTTGGACCAAACTAACCGAAGCCCAAACCAAAGACACAAACTTCATCTTTGGGGTCGCCGACTTACATGCTCTTACTATTCCTCATGATCCAAAGCTTTTATTGAAGTACCGTTACGAAGCCATAGCCAGTATGATAGCTTCTGGATTAAGCCCAGAAAAGTGTATCCTTTACCACCAGTCAGCTGTGAGAGAACATACGGAGTTGAGCTGGTACTTGACCTGTGTCTCGCCAATGGGAGGGTTGAACAGAATGACTCAATGGAAACTGAAAGCAAAGCAACACGGTAACGAAGAAGAGACTTTGGAGCTGTTTTTCGATAAGACCAAGGCTGGCTTGTTCACTTATCCTGTTCTCCAGGCTGCAGACGTCTTACTTTACAAGTCAACACACGTTCCTGTCGGAGATGACCAATCTCAGCACATGGAGCTTTGCAGAGATATTGCTGCCAGCTTCAACCATACCCACAAGGTGGATTACTTTCCAAAACCAACCACATTGTTCCAATCCACGACCAACAAGGTGTTGAGTTTAAGAAATCCTACTAAGAAAATGTCCAAATCTGACGTGGACCAAAACGCAAGCATATTTATTGATGACACCCCGGACGTCATCGTCAAGAAGATCAGAAAACTGGTGACTGATTCCATCCAAGGACCAATCACCTTTGATCCTGTAAATAGACCTGGTATTGCCAACATGATCAGCATCATTGCCGGTTTTACCGAAACTACTGCTCAGGCGGCTCTTGAGAGCATCGCCCATTTGAAGGACCACAAGCTGTTGAAGGACTACTTGTCGGAACTCATTATAGAATCCCTCAAAGAAAAGCGTGAGATATACGTCCAGTTGACTCAAGACTTGCCATACTTGGAGAGTGTAGTCCAAAGTGGTAATGATAGAGCTAGAGAGATTGCAGCAAAGAACATCGAACAAGTCAGATCGATCCTTGGCTTGAATCTGATCGTGTAATATACATTAGACTTTTATTTTTGTAAGTATACGTAGTCAGAGGTTGCAACAGGTGACATACTAGGTCGTAAATGCTATTGTATGAGCCATTTGAGGAAGAATCGGCACGCCTTGCTCTTAGATTCGTATCCCCTCCACTCACGACCCTTCACCAAATTTATTTGATTTGAAGAAATGCAAAATTTAATAGAAAGATAAGCATTTGTGAAAGCTAAGAAAACCAATATAAACACTAATCATGGGAAATACTAATGTTATACCCAAATCATAGTTCATTCGGTGGCAAATAGTGCACTGTACTTCCTCGTAAGCATAGATCAAATCTTGAGAAAATTGCTGCAAAACTCCAAAAAATAATCACCAATACGATCAACGATCTGGGCAAGGATGTAAGTAGAGAAACATTCACGAATTGCGCACGAACAAAACCAGTACACTCGCGTTACTACCGAGTCTCACAGCCGACTGCTGAAGAGAGAAAAGTGATAAGATCCGCTACACGGCTTTGTTTACAGGTGTTGTGTTACATCAAGCGAGACCGAAGAAGCCAGCTCTAAAACGACCACAGAAAAAGAAACGAAGGAGAATTGCATTTGCCAATAGCAAGGATGCTAGGCTTCTTTGTCAATGTGTATTTGGTGAAATGCTCCAACACCTGAATTTGCATTCACACCTAACATCAGCCGCAATTCATCTGTACGCGTAGTTGCCCTACCCGGAATTCAAACGATCTCATGAGGCTCATAACACCGAAGGGTTCCACACTTTAAGTTAACAGTCAACACAGCAATTACCCAATAGACGAAAAGATGAATGACCTAAAATTTCTCACTCCCAGTCGATCAAGCATTAGTTTTTCCTCGGAAACTTGGTATATAAGGCCTCGGGAAGCGCTGGATATTCCAACGAAATCTCAAATTCTTGCAACACGTCTAAGCGTGTTTTTCAAAACAACGCGACACGTTCAAAACCACAAAGCAAATCCTTTTAACTGTCACGAAATTCCTGATTATAGAAAATCTTCTTTTCCTACACTAACAACACCAAGATGAGTGACGGTCAGGAAACCAGGCGAATGCAAATCAAGGTGTTGTATTCATTCAACAACAATCCCACGGTGTTCCTCTCACGTTCCAAGAACCAGTATGCCGTGAAAGTGGCCCAAATTCCTCTTGATAACCAAGAAGGTGAAATGATAACTTTAGGAGCATTCGACTTGAAGAGTTGCGTACAGCAAATAACAAAGTCCCTGCCTGAGAATTTCAAGTTAAACCAAGAAGATTATGTTGTTTATTATAAGGATGTCACCGAACAGCCAGATGAACCATTTGTATCCAATGGGAATTTAACAGCAATTGCACAGCTGACCAAGTCATATCTTGTGCCGGGAAGAATCTGCCAGAACCTCTCTACAAGCTTCTTATTTGGTGACAAGTCCAATGCATCTCCCTTAACTCTTGAAATCAGATTGAAATTGCACATTACCGAGCTTCCAGAATCAGAAGAACCTCGCGACGAGCCTGAAGCCGTCAAGGAGGAACCCGCACCTGTAAGACAATCTAGTCATTCCAATTCGGTGGCAAAAAGATCAATGCCCGAACCTTCCGCTCTTGTCCACAAGAAGCAAAAGACAATGGTCAACGCTGCAAAGGCAACGAGAACTAAGTCATTACCCATCTTCACAAATGTTCCTAGCCAGACAATGTACAACATTATGAACCACGACAAAATGAACACCACATCCAAGTACGATGACAAGAGTATACAGGACAGATTCAAGCTGGCTCCTTTCCTTATGGAGAAGATTGTGGACAAGCCTGTTAAGAGAAACAGAAAAACCATTCCTGCATCCACGGCCTATGCTGAGAGAGCTGTTCGTACCAGGTCGATGATCAATGCCCCTATAATTTCATCACCAATTAACGAAGAATCGGACTCAGACGACACAGAGTACAGAGATAAGCCATTAGAAGAAGAGGACGACGAATTTGAGGACTATGCATATACCCCTCTGAAGAAGCAGCATAACTTTCAGAGCCTTCCCGACTTGGAGGACTTGGACAGTAAGAAAATCCACACCATTCCTAGCACCAAGTTGACCCCTGGTCATGGATTGATCTGTGTCAACAACAACTGTGCTACAAAGTTTTCTATTACCTGGAGATACTTTGAATTGGAGTTTAACCCCCAATACTTTAACCTTCAGAGTGCAAAGGAATTTAACAAGAAGAACTACGATGGGATGTTCGGCCCATTGTGTAACGCATGCTACCTCTTTCTTAGAAACAAGGGGTTCATGAGACCTGAAAATGTGGTCAAGAAGTATCTCCAGCAACAAAGATACAAGAAGGAGGTGAAGAAAGACGTTGACGAGAGTCCGTCATTGACTGCCATTGCATTGAAAAAGTCCAACCAATTTGCATCTCTGCCTTTAGTCCAACAAGGCAAATTCCTAACTCCATCGCATACTCCCTCTGCCATCAACCAAGTAATTCAAAACCAACAGAGCCAAAACCAGGAGCCCAAGCGCACTCCAAATTATCACAGCGATGTGCATGACTTTATGAACCAGATCAACAATTTTGGTGGGCCATTGACAGACATCGACATTCCGAGTGAACAAGCAGGGCAAGGGGTCACCCCTCCAATGGTCGCCACCAAGATTAATACCAGAGTCATTAATGTTTACGAAGACGAGGAGAGACGTGACGCATACGATGAAGAAGACAAGGAAAACCTCCCACCTGTGGAAGTTCAAGTCGGAGACCTAGACTTTGAGTCCATGATTGCACAGTCCTTGAATAATTCTTCCCCTTCTACGCAAAACGAGTGGCTCAACAACTTGTTTAACGAGCCTGGCCAGACTCCAAAGGACTCCAAGACCCCTGTAGACGAGAAGGAAGCCTCCACTGCAACCAACGTTGTCAGAAGACCTTCACCATCCAAGTTGAACAAGAAGACGGCCACGGTAGTCAACATGCCATCATCGCCTTTCCTATCCTTGAACCAAAATTCCGACGACTTGAAGTCGTTCTTGGATTCTCAAGGAAACCATCAATTTGATGAGATGCACGATGAAGGCATGCAGAAGCAAACCTTGACCTCATCCTCGCCAAACATTGCATCCAGAAACGATACATTAATGACATGGAACAACTCGCACAAGCTTGGCTCTACCCCCAACTCAGAAATCTTCTCCAGCGAGGATAAACTGCATCACACCAACTATAGAAAGGATTCTATCGAACGAGTTTTTGAAAAGCACGTTTAAATGGGATTTTGCATCTTGCATATAATAAAAGTATTAATGAAGAAACTGTAGCTTTTACGAGTCGTTTGTACACTGTACTTGGGCAAGAAAAACATGTATTACTGTATATTCTCCCCACATGTTTATTCACATTAGGTAATTGCCCGCATCGCGCTTCCGAAGATTCTTCTCTCCCGATCAGGAAATTGCAGCCTATTATAATAACCTCGGACATTACCATGATTGCCCGCCTCATCGATGATTCAATTAAATGAACGTCATTCACAACTTGACCGAGACTCAGAGTCAAAACTCTAATATATGCAGCAATCTCCGTAGTAATATCCTTCTCGCACAACACCGAAGCCTTTGGATGCTAGCCGAGATGGATTTTCCAAAAAAGAAACCTGTTCCAAGGACTATGGCAGTGTAATTAATGAGGGGACGAGATATCTGGGTCTAAAGTAGAGGGGCAAGCCTTCAAGTTACGTATAAAAGAGGAGTACTTGCGGAGAGAGTGACTTCTAGAGAACAATTCTGAGATAATGGTGTGATTGCCTTTGGTTTGGAACTTCAAAAAAATTTATCCTCATCGCACAGTAGGGAAGGAGTAAACAACAAAATAAAGCACATCAACAGCATTTTTGAATGAAAAGTGCCTGGTTAGCTCAATCGGTAGAGCATTTGACTCTTAATTAGGACATCAAAAGGTTACGGGTTCGAGCCCCGTATCGGGCTTCTCTTTTTTTCGTCAAAATTTTTATTGCTCATCTTTTCTTGTTTTGACTCTTGCTATGTTGTCTGCAGGACTCATGCAATAAGACATGGTTGCAAACGATCATAGTACGAAAAAGCAATTCTTGTATTAAGTGAACGTGCCACTGTGGTTCCCTATATATATGCCCAAAAGTTTGCTTATCTTATCTTTTAGCCCCCTTATCTCTTATCTCGACAATGTGTTTACCGCCAACTCCTTCTACGATTCCAAGATCCATGCGCAGCATTGCGTTGGAGCACGAGGCTCCTCATAAGAAATCCGAATACGAATTAGAGCCCGTTAAGATCGATCATGACGGAGAAACCATTTGCTTTCACGAAAAGTGTGAACTTTGGACAACAGACAATCAATGTGACTGTTGCTCCTCTGCAAACTTTAAGAAGAGAGTGGACCAACGTGTCGCTGAAATAACTGCATTACCTGTTCACAAGGGTTGGAAGAGAGTGAACAGTGAAGATGGCAAATGCTACGCCATCGTCAGAGTCTGGAGAGACGAATAACTTCTGCACTACATAACTTGATACGATTTTATGAAACCAAAATAAAAGTTTTCTTCCTCACATTACTAAATAGGTAATGATACATTTGTGGGGAACCATTTGCTATATTCTTGTAGTGTGCTTCGCTCGCAACGCGTTAATAAAAATTGTGGGGTACACCTGGCCAGCACGAGGTGTCAAAATGATGGTGGGTGAAATTCACGTACTGGAGTATGATCTGTCTCCTTCTAGGACATGTATTAGCGTCCTGAATAGGTGTTTTAGTAAACGTTGCCACCTTCGACCGAGTTTCTTGGTTTGCGGTCCCTTGCTCCAAATAGAAGAGCGTGACTCAGCCGAAAGTTTTATACAGTACTAGACCCTTTCATTTTTGATTGCGAGTTTACGAAAGGAGTGAGATCAGAGATGTACTTTGCCTCCTGTGTCTTTGAAAGGTGGGGGATTAAGAAGCGGGGAGAAAAGCTGGGGAGGAGTTTAGAAAATACAGCACGGAAATTTTGAGTGGAAGACCTGATGTAATTAAAGTGGGGAGCATTCTTGTCTGTTGTAGGCAGCTGTGAATTGAAGAATTGAGGCAGCTCTTGTGGATTTAAAGCATTGAAATAAAACGCTTCAAGGTCTTAGTAAAACTCTGATATTATTGCTGTAATGACACACCACATACTCTTCTAGTGTGCGAACGTGTGATTGCCCACTTGAGGGTCAATAGAAGTGTTGACTGCTGACAGAGTAAGTACGGAAGGTTCATTAGCACTTCTTTCATACGAAACTTAAATGATAGTACCACAACCTTGCTAAAAATGCCTGGTTAGCTCAATCGGTAGAGCATTTGACTCTTAAACAGGATATCAAAAGGTTACGGGTTCGAGCCCCGTATCGGGCTTACTTTTTGCACCCAAAAGAATAGCATAGATCATTGGATTTACATCCTTCCTCCCCCGGAATGAACATTTCGCGTTAATATTGTACTTCTTGGAATATAATAATCTTCGTCAAAGTACCAAAGAGACAATGAGCCCAGATCTGCTCTACGATTTTCTCAATATTACCCATTATTCATTAAAATGCAAAATTTCTATATCTAACACCAAAAGTTGTAGCATCTATAATAGAAAGGCTTTTCAGCAATGCGTGCCTTTTCTTCAGCAATCTCTTGTTGCAATAATTCAATGTCGATGTTAGCCCTACCGGTGTCCACATCAATATCCTTCGCTCTGATAAAGATTCTCCAGTTTCTTTGGTAGATCTTCCAAAAGACCCAAGAAGCAAGGACAACAGGCAAACCCAAGTAAACCAAAAAGAAAGACTCAGCATTTGGCTTTTCGCCAATAGGGAAGAGAGCAATCCAGAATTGTGCAACCAAGACCAAAAAGTTCAAACCGAAACCATAGTATGATCCCCATAAACCACATTGAGAGACGTATGGTAACTCGTCCAACGATCTTCCTTGAACCTGCATGGCTTTCCTGAAACGAATGTGACTGACGTTGATGGAAATCCAGGTGAAAATGGAACTAAGACCAGATAATGCCAACAACCAGTTGAAAACTGCTGTTTGTTGATCGCTGGCAGCAATCAATGCAAACAAACCAAAGACGTCAGTAATGAGAATGGCAGCCAATGGTCTACCTGCTCTGTCCACGTAACCCATCCACTTTGGTGCCATTCCTTGTTCAGCCAAAGAGTTCAATGATCTAGAGGTGGCGTAAACTGAAGCATTTCCGACAGACAAAACAGCAATCAAGATAACAGCATTGATAACACTTGGTAATCCCTTAATACCACCGTTAACAATAGCAAGAACAAATGGAGAAGAGGATGCGTTACTGGCACCCATTAATCTTTCATCCTTGTAAGAAACCAAGGAACCAATCATAACTAAAGAACCCAAGTAGAAAATGCAGATTCTCCAGAAAACTTGCTTAACAGCCTTTGGTAAAGTCTTTCTTGGGTTTTCGGTTTCTGCAGCAGTTAAACCAATCATCTCGGTACCACCAAAGGAAAAGGCAGCCGCAACAAACACAGAACACACACCCTTGAACCCATTGGCAAACGGTCCTGGAGTTGTCCAGTGGTGACCACCAACAAATTGATGGTTTGGACCCCCACCGGCAATTAACACAATTCCCAAAATAATGAACCCAATGACAGCAGTAACCTTAATTATCGAAAACACAAATTCGGCTTCACCGTAGCCTTTAACTCCTAGCAAAGTGATAAAGCAAATGACAACCCAAAATATTATAACAAACACGTCCGAGTTTATGGACTGGTTCCAGTATTGAATAGTAATAGCAGCAGCAACCAATTCCAAAGGCAACAAGACGAAAAATTGTAAAAAGTAGTTCCAGCCAACAGCGAAACCAACGGCTGGCTCGATAAATCTAGATGCAAAAACGTTAAAACTTCCACTGACGGGGAAGGTGATGGACAACTCACCCAAACCTTGGATGGTAGTATACACACCGGTGGCAGTCAAAGCCCAGCCAATCATCACACCAGCTGGACCACCAGTTCTTAAAGCAGAACCAGTTCCAACAAACAAACCAGAACCAATGGACGAACCAATGGCAATCATTTGCAAGTGTCTGGTCTTCAACTTTCTTGACAAGCTGGTGTTAGCAGTGTTGGCATTAATTCTTTCCATTTCGGTCATGTTCTCGACATTAGCTACATCAACCTTTGTCAATTGTTGCCCTTCAACGGCTGGTCTGAAGGAATCAATGAAGGAGTTCCACAACCCATTACTATCATTAGAGGTTTCGTAAGGAGTCTGAGCACTTGAAGAACCACTTCTCAAGTTGTTGATCTCATTAAGAGAAGAATCTTCTTTCTTATAATCCTCTTCTTTAGACATCTGAATTCTTTTAGCAGGAAATTGTAAAATGTGTAAACCTAGCTCATATTTAAAGCTCTTGCAAAAGAAATAGCATCATCTCATGAGCATAGCGAGAAAAGAAGTCGCAAGAGAAGCTGCAAAAAACGAGGACGATTTCCTAGTTAAGAGCATTTTCAATCGGCGCTGTCACGGATATGACTCACTTTCCCTCTAAGATTCACGGCTGCCATAGAAAACTGACATTTTGTGCGTTGCACCACTGCCAGTGAATCCTGTGTAATGGGAAACTGAAAGCGTTGTGCGCTGATTTTGGAAGCTCATCGCACTAAATTCCATCTCTAAACGGTCGAGGTTGCGTTATACGTTACTCGAATCTGCGTTTCTTTTTTGAGCCCGGTGAGTAATAGTACTCGTCAGATGACGAGACACGTGATATAGAATCACGAGCAAGACTGCTGCCATGGGCTGCCAAGTTGGAGTACAGCCTTTCCAAATTAATCAATCTGGGGAGCATTAACCGCAAAAACTCTTTAACATCCTTTAGGTCACTCCCTCCTGTGCTTATTCCTGTAATCTGGGATTCTAATTTTGAAAGTCGCTTAATAGTGGCCTCACTCTGAGTTTGCAACTTAAGAAACTTGGAGGAGGTTGCACTTTGCCCCTGTTGGATCTGTTGCAACTTGGCCACTACTCCATCAAGGTTAGCTTGGTGGTCTAATTTATTCTTAAGCAAACCTTCTATGTCGCTTAATTTGGACTCAAAGGAGTCTTTTGAGGTCTGATGGATGCTCTTGATCTCACTCAATTCGTCCTGCAAAGTGAGTGATTCTAACTCAAGTCGAGAAGCCCACAGTAAGAGAGTGAGTTTATCAGGAATCTGCGCGATAGACTTGTCATTGACACGCTTATAGTTGATTTGGAAGTTTTCAATGTCACTTGAGTAGTCTGTTTGTTCTCCGTCAGCCATAACCCCTGGAAGGACGAGTGCGTGTGTGCTTATATTTTGATTTGCAACAAAAAAAAGTTAAGGGACACCAGTAAATACAGCAACATGTATGACCTTCAGTCATTTTTACAAAGTAAGTATAGGATTTCTGCTGACGTTGAAGTTAATACTAACAATTTCAGAGAAGGTTCGTGTGATATCGACCGATGCACGTCTTTTTGAGGGCATTTTACAAGGATATGACAAAACTACCAACATAATACTAAGTGACTGTATTGAGAGAATCATCGAGGAAGACAAGGAGGAGGACAACCAAGAGATTCCTCTTGGGCTTTACTTGTTGCGTGGAGGCATGGTTGTTTGCATTGGAGAGATTGATGAAGTGATAGACAAGGATGTGGACTGGCTGACCGTTAGAGGCTTGCCATTGAAGGACACTAAAAATCCATTATGAAGAACTCTAAACATTGCATAGAAGAACACACTTAGACATTCCAATTAACGATTAATGACACCAACATTAGAATAAGACATAATTAAAAGGGATATATTCGAGTTGCAAGGTGACAACTTTATGTACAAAGAAAAGTCATATATTCCACCATATCAAAGCACAAACCACTCCATATATAAAGAACTCACTTGTTATTGACAGTTGGTATACCTGCCAACTTCATCTTAACAGCCAAGACCAATAAATAATCGATAGCCTCATTGTAAACCTTAGCCTTCCAAATTGTTTCGCCCCACACATAGATCCCATGTCTTCTGACCAAAACAGCAGAAGCACCAGGGTAGTTGTTAATGGCTTCTTCAAGGGAGTCCACCAAGTCCTCTTCGTGAGGTGTGTTCTCGATAATAGGAATAACCAATTCCTCGTAATTCTCCAAGCTTCCAATTTTTTCAATCTTCTTGGTGTCTGGATTCAATTTCAACTTGGGCAAGGCCTTGATCTGCTCAATTCCACTGATACGAAACTCGTTGGAGCCTCTTTGCTCCTCCAATAAAGTGATCATGACTGCTGCTTGCGAGTGTGTGTGAATGCAGGCACCAGCATCACGCAAAGTGTAACAGCTCATGAACAATGGAGTGCATGCTGATTGCTTGTACTTGTACGACTTTGTGAGTTCCTCAGGACAGTCGTTGGGAGTGTGGATAATCTTCTTGTCGGGCAACTCCACAACGAACATCTCCCAAGGACGTATTCTTTCCTTTTGCACTCCGCTAGGTGCAATGTAAACTGTGTTCGGATTCCCGTTCTCAACGTCTCTGATCGAGATGCCTCCACCGGTACCTGTCACCCAATCGTTATCGTAAAAGAGGCGGCATAACTCACAAATCACATTGGCAGGATGCAATGGGTCTGTGTACCCGTCCTGAATCTCCTTAGCTGAAGTAGACATAGCTATATCTTTCTTGCACGTGTGGTGGATGCCTTATATAAATTACTCTGTCTCACGTGAATCCCAAAGAGAGTGCTACTAACTGTTTTGCTGCCGTAAGTATAACCACAAAAGACCTACTCCTTCCAGATTTGAGCTCTTAAGAAAGTCCCTATGCCAACCAGCTATACACCTGATGACTTTGGCACAATCCATGTATAAGACATTAGCGTATAGTTTAGGTACGGCGGGCGGAGTGTCAGGTGACCATTAACGTGACTCTCATTATCGAAGTTAATTTTGCCGTTCAGTTTGAGGATCCCACGAAATGTCAGGATTAGAACAATCATTATTTCAGTTAAAATTCACTGCCAAGCAGCTCAACAGACAGGCTCTGAAGGCTGCCAAGGAGGAACTCCAAGAAAAAGCCAAAATCAAGAAAGCTTTGACGCAAGGAAACAATGATATTGCGCAGCTTTACGCTCAGAATGCCATTCGTAAGGCCAACGAAAGAGTCAACTTGCTTCGATTAGGATCTAGAATTGATGCTGTTGCTCTGCGTGTTCAGACAGCTGTTACCATGAGAACTGTTACCGGTAACATGACTCTGGTGATACGTGGGATGGACAAGGCGTTGTCCACCATGAACTTGGAGCAGATCTCCTTGGTTATGGATAAGTTTGAGTCTCAGTTCGAGGACTTGGATGCCACCACAAATTACTATGAAACCACCACCAACAACGTCAATGCCTTGACAACTCCTCAAGAAGAAGTTGACTTGTTGTTGAACCAAGTTGCCGATGAAGCTGGTATCGAAATGAAGCAAGGCTTGAACGAAACAAAGGTCGACATACAATCCCCTCCTGTTTTGTTGGAAGAAAAGGAAGACAAGTTGGCCGAAAGATTAAGGGCCTTGAGAAACTAGGTATCACCTGATGTACCCTGCCATGACGCAGGACTTCAGTAGAATAGCACCACAGAGACTGGTACCTTCATTAGAATCGATTTGTGTGTACAAAAGAGCTGATAGTAACTTTTATTATCTATATTAATGCTAATGTACAAAATAAATGTCAATGTTATAATTATCCGTAATCCGTGTGATACCGTTTCTCTCCGTTGGTTGATGCTTACTTTTGATATCCCAACAACTGATACTTTCTGCTGTTAGAAAGCTTCTCCTCCTCTTTTATAATGTAGTCCACAACGTGCACCAAGTTCTTGAACCCACGTTCGTTCCCCTTCACCTTCATTATGTGGAGTGAGGAGGAGTTGATCAAGTCCATCACCTCGATCTTGAACTTCAACTTCTTGCCTTGCGCGTACTTGGATGGAATGAGACCACTAATCAATCCAAATTCTTCATCAACGTCCACCTGAGTGATGGACCCTTCAATCTTTCTCAACTCCAAGTGCGATCTAATCACACGGATGAGTTCCACAGACGTCAAGGTGGAATCAATAACTTGAGAGTCTTGTGGAGGATGGTCGTCCTCACGAGGTCCAGACATAGACTGGAAAAATCTCTTGAACCAATTGCTCTTGCGAGTACCATCAGATTCAGTGGTCTGTTTGGACAAGGTGGAGAAGCGCTTGGTCTTGTCGTAGCTCTGCTTGGAGTTCATGGAGTAACGCTTGTTGTTTTCAATAATTTCGTATGCCTGAACAGCCTTCTTGATAGAACTCTTTCTCGACACAGATGGTGCCTTAGGTGCACTCCTCTTAGCCTTCAAGCTGATTCTTCTAAACAAGTTGTTCAGCGGAGCAGCAGGTGCCCTAAGCTCGTCATCGTCAACGTCTTCAAAGCCATCATTAGCCCGAGGCTCAATAATCTGTGGATGATCGCTGATAACAACGCTCTTAGCGTCGGATGGTCTTGGTTTGTGGGTGCGCACCTCTTCTTGCACAATGGTCAGCGAGTCAACAACTTCAAAGTTTCTAGAAACATTGTGGTCCTTCATACTGGCTTGCTTTTGGAGGAGATTTTGTGGGGTAGCGCTGGCCAGGAAGCTGTGTTGACGGAGGATAGGTGTGACTTGCTTAGAGTCTTGCTGTCTCCTATCACTAAATATACTGTTTCTGGTGGAGCGTCCGTCACTGGCATCCTGGATCACTTCTCTAATGCTTTCTCTAGGGTTTGGATTGAACTCGGTTCTCGAAACCTTGGCCTGGGATTGGATCTGACTTTGGGTTTGTGCCTGGACTTGTGTGTGGATCTGGGTCTGTGATTGGGGTTGAATTTGCTGGTCGTGGCGCAAATCAGGCTTGTTGACCTCAATCAATGGCTTCGAAATAACCTTTGTTGCTTCAGGTACAGTTAATGACTCATTTGACAGGGTATCGACAATGTTAGGCTTTAAAGTGTTGACCTTCCCTACATCTGCAACTCTGGTACTGATCAAGTCAAAGTTAGAGTAGTCCTCTTCGAAGGTGGCATTCGGAGTCTTCATGTCAAAAGCGTCATCCAAGTCCAAGATGGTTTCATCTGTGTCAACAAAGTTCTCAACATCCACAAACTCTTCCAGAGCAAGGTACTGCGTGTCAAACTCGTCATCCTCAAGACCAACTGTGCGACCGGAGAAGTTCCTGGTGCTCTTGGAAAACTCACTGTCTCTAGTGGAGGACTTTCTGCTGCCAAAACGTTCCAGCGGTTCAGCCTCTTCTTCGTCAAAGTTTCTGCGGCTATACTCAGGCTTACGGATAACAGTACCTGTTGTGGAGGCCAAGGAATTCTTGATTTCGAGGTCTCCGGCCTCGTTGGTTTCGTTGGCGGCGCTGAGAATGGCACCAAACGAGAATCTTGAAAAGTGTGGATTAGGAATGATGTCATTTCTCGATGTAGACTTGTCGTTGAAAAGAATTTGACTCAAGTTGGAGCCTCTTGCAAAAGTGGACGTAGTTCTGTATCCAAAGGAAGCCTTACGTTTTGGTTCTTGGTGTCCTTCAGATTGAGGTGGTTTTTCAAGTGAGTTGAAATCATCAATTGTGAGTTCTTCAGGTTGAGGGGCCAAGTTGTTTGAAGACTGCCTCAAGTAAGCCAGCAATTGCTTGGACGATGACGTCTTTATGTTGGAGCTCAACTTTCTTGGAGCTTGCATAGCAGAAGTGGATGCTGGAGGTGGAGCTGCAACAGCAACAGGGGCAGCAGTAGTATCTCTAGGCTGTAGAACCACCTGGGAAAGAGGTCTGGATGAAATTACAGAGTCCCTAGTGGAAACCACCAGGGAGTTTGGTCTCGAAGACAGAAGCAAGCTCTTTGCTCTAAGCAATGGCGAGTTAGTACGACTTCTAGGGTCCAAGGAAGGAGGTCTCAAAGGATCAGTTGCAAATCTGCGGTTTGGAGCATAGATCGAAGAGGCAATAGAGGTAATTTCAAGGAAGTCGTTTGAAGATTCGTGCTTCTTCAATTTTTCTAAAGCCTGCTTTTGTCTTTCCAGAAGAATTGCAGATTGCCTTCTCCTTTCCTCTTCTTTGGCCATTTCACGCTGTGTACGTTCTTCTTCTTCCCTTCTCGCTTGTTCCTTTCTAATTCTTTCCTCTTCTCTTCTTGTATGTTCTGCTTTTATGCGTTCTTCTTCCAACCTGCGCTCTTCGGCACGCTGAGCTTCAATACGCCTGGCCTCTTCCAATCTTCTAGCTACTTCTTCGTTCTTGGCCTTGACCTTTGCAGCCAATTGCCTTTCATGGGCTCTCATATCATGGGGGCTGTTTATCCTTCCTCTTGTTGGTGATGTCGTGGATGACAATAAGACATCTTCACTGAACTTCTGGTCTATAATTTGTTCGAAATTAAGCAATGACTTGCCCTTTGCTACTTGAGCTCCAGGCATCTCGTCCAAGTCTAGCAATCCTGTGAGTTTCCTTGTGATCTTTGCTTCTGGTAATTGTGGAGGGTCTTGGTGAGGAGCTTTAGCGGAAGAAATGGAACTTGCTCTTGATCTGGCAGTCGCATTGCCCAGGGCCTTTCTTTGCTTAAGCAGTTTCTGCGAGGAAGACGATCTCATCTGTACCTTCTTCTTATTGAACAGACTCAGGGCCTTGAAATTTCTCACGGATACTGGCGGCAGGTGGGAGTGTGTGTTTGTTATGTTTTGCAACACCTTGCTGTTCTTTCTAGGAAGATCCACCTTCTCTACGGTTGTGTGCTGTTCACCAGTAACCTCATCAAAAATGGTTGTCTTTACAATCGAGGTTGATCTTGGGATTGACGATTGCTTGGGGACATTCTCTGAGTCGACTCCAGCATGATCGTTTCTGTACTTCATCAACAAGTAGTAAAACATCTTCTCCGGACAGTTAGTAGGAGAGCACAATTTCTTGATAATCGTTGATTCTTTGCAGTTGTGGAATAATACAGAAAGGTTCTTCAAGATCTCTCTATCGATCTTATCGACGGAATCTATAGGTTGTATCGACAAATTTCTAAAATTCATACCAGAGGAATTTGCAGGACTTGGGTATTTTGTCATAATGGGGTGGACCAAGATCTGATCGATGGTGATTCTCTGTTCGGGGTCGACCACCAACATTTTTGAGATCAAGTCGGAGGCCTCCCAGGACAAGTCAGGGGGCATTACAAACTTGCCGCTTTGGACCTTGAGGAGTAACTTTCTTATGTTTTCGTCATCGAAAGGCAAGTGACCGGTAAGTAATGCAAATAAAATGATACCACACAGCCATATGTCCAGAGGGGCACCGTGATAGTTCTTTCCCGCGACGATTTCGGGAGAAGCGTAGTGAGGGGATCCACAGCTGGTTTCCAACAACTTTTCTTTGATTTCTAACGCAGCCATTCCGAAATCGGCGATCTTGATGTTTCTGTTGTAGTCGAGTAACAAGTTTTCTGGTTTCAAGTCACGGTGACAAATATTAAATTGGTGGAGGTAGGAGATCCCGTGTATGATTTGCTTAAAGTACATGACTGCTTCAAATTCCTGCAACTTGCCTCTTTTGATCAAATAGTCGAACAACTCACCGCCTTCTATGTATTCCAAGATAAGGTACAAGTCGTTTTTGTTTTCCCAGACGTCGTAGAGGGCCATTATGTTTGGGTGGGACATCAACTTCATTATGATGATTTCACGCTCAATTCCGTAGGGCAACCTGTCCTTGTTTTCTTCTGTCGGGGGGTATTTGTACTTTGGGTTTTCCAAGAGCTTGAAGTTCAGTTTTGGGACAATCTTGACGGCGGCTAATTTTCCTGTATTAATGTTCTTTGCCAACCTGACCCTTCCTGTGGAGCCCCTTCCCAAGGTTCTGCCCAACTTCCATGGGCCTATTTTGTTTTGCGACTTGCGCTTCTTGCTGGAGGTTGTATTTGTCGAGATCTGCGAGAGTCTCTTGGTGGCATTGGTGACCAGCTGAACGACCTTGTCAACATGGGTGTCGGAGTCGTACTCGCCTGTGACCATCAAGTCACTGTGGGAGTCGTCGTCGTAGACCCCTGTGGCCGCCGACGTGGCCGCCGACACCGCAGCGGATGCAGACGCTCCAACGGGCCCAGTACCCTGTGCTGAGGCAGGTCCCGTTCTCATGGCAGCGGCTGAGGTCTTGTTATATTCTGCTTCGGCCCGACTCATGGTGACAACCTGTCCTGGCCCAGCATGATATCCACTACTCTGCTTCACAGGCAGCATCTGAACTACTGTGGTCATTGGTGTTATCTAAGAAGAATCCTGGTATGTGTGTTTTTTTGTAGAAGTTCACCACTAAGGATTGGGATTGTTTGTATTTTTTTCGCGACGCTCTCACTTACTTACTTCTTACAAACCTACATATAAGATCGAAAACGGTGAAACTTACACGAACGTGGTGACCAGAGAATGTGTGATGAACACGGAGGGCGCAATCGGATGAAGCAGAGCAACTGCCTGGGAAGATCCGGCCCTCAGACTACGTCATACACCACCCCGATATCCCCAATTGAGGGCTTCGTAGGCCTCAATGTTCAATGCGTCAAGCTGATCTATTCCATTTGTGTTGATGTTGACTATTACTTTTTTCGGTGGAATTGCACAGGGATTCGCGACGCGAAAATCAATTTCATTGCGAACAATAGCAGGATTGGGATGGTGCAGTAAGGGGCACAACCAAGAACGCCGGCCGTCACGTGTGTGCAACTTCCTGTAGGGGTATGTGCTGGAGAAGTCGCTTGGGTATGTTCCATCATCTTCCCCAAGAGGAAACACAGGGTGGGAATCCCAAACGGAGAAAAAATTGATGGAAAAAAGATGTGAGCGTTCCTGGTGTCTGCATCGGCTGCAGGGCAACGGCAGGCCCATTGTAAAGAAAAATCATATGCCACAGATCTGGTGTAGTTTTTCATGGATGAGCTTATCGATTCGTCGTATTGTGTCTTCGTATAATCTAAAATACTCCCGTTGGACGGCACAGTGTTGGAGACGTGAGGTTTAAACTTCGGCCTATATGCAGGTGGCTGCAAAAGAAAGAATGTTTTGGGACATTCGAAAAGCAAACGAGTGGCCTAGCAAGGAAAGCGGATCGGGCATGGCAGGTACACGGGGTAATTTTCATAGCTGAGTCAATAGCTTGTTCTGGGCTGGAACCTTGACTAGGTGAATTCTCGGGGTATTTAGAATCAGATTTAGATGGAACCGATAATGCAGAGCCGGTGCGACGCAGCCGCTTACCTAATAGTGGTGATGCTACACTGCTGACAATACAACAGCAGGAGCTTCAATGCTCGTCACTGCAACTACATGCATGCCATATAATCAAAGAGGAATAGAGCCAAGGCTGAGCAGAATTGTCATTATTGGAGCCAAAGAACCACTATGTTGAGACGCGTTATTGTCATGACAATCGGACAACAGCCCCGGACATGAGACAGCAGGTCTAGAATATTAACAAAAGGAGACGAAAATCGTGTCAAAACTAAAAACAGAAGTCTGGGGTATGCATGGGAGAGAATTGACTGCTTTGTACTTTTGTGGGTATTACTGAATAGGATTGACGCAGTTTGCGGGTATTGCTGAATAGGATTGGCGTAGTTTTCTGGCATTGGTGACTGGAGATGTGTTTGCAAATAGAGCGATTTAAGGTAGGGGACTGACTACCTCTGGGTTTCTTGTTGATCCAAGTAAAGTATTAATACTGAATTCGAGGAACTGATAGTATTCTAACTAATATCGGTGAGCCAGGGCATTACTAGGGTACCAACTCATGCTGTGTCTCTCATTCTTGGTTCAACCGAATGAGATACTCCAGCCACACCGAATGATCCAACATAAGTGCAATGAACCAATGCAATTGAACGCTATCTCAGATTCTTCAATCCGCCAATGGATATGGATCTGGGTACCTAAAGTGTCCAGCTGAGGTCAGACAGAGAGGTCTCCCCAACTTTCGATTTCATCGATTCAGCCACACAAGGACCCAAAGACACGATTCAGTCGACCAAACGTTTTCTGTCACATAAACTCTGCTCCAAAGTAGCCCGGAATCCACCACTAGACTTCTCTCCGCATGTCAGACGACCATGTAATCAAAGAATAGAGAGCAATTAGTGGATATGTGGTTTTTGAAATTTTTCAGAGCCCACATATTCCCCACGTTTTACCCTAACCAACAGGAACCACCATAATTACAGCACCTACTCCTATATCTTGACGTCCACATAGTCAATGGAGTGGCGACCGCACACAGCGGCTCACCTGAGTAACTCCTAGCTACGTGGACCCTCGCACAGGTTCGTTGTTGGACAAGCTACTAACGTGCGCTCTCAACGGTGGACACTCCGTCCCGGGAAAAATTTTCACAGTATATAAACTGGGATTTTTTCCACATCATCAATTGTTTTTCCATAACAATGTCTACCGAAAGAACTTTTATTGCTATTAAGCCAGATGGTGTCCAAAGAGGTTTGGTTGCCTCCATCCTCTCCAGATTTGAAAACAGAGGTTTCAAGTTGGTTGCCATCAAGTTGGTCCACCCAACCGAATCCTTGTTGAGAGAACATTACGAAGACTTGCAACAAAAGCCATTCTTCCCATCCTTGTTGTCCTACATGTTGTCTGGTCCAGTCTTGGCCACCGTCTGGGAAGGTAAGGACGCTGTCAAGCAAGGTAGAGCTATCTTGGGTGCCACCAACCCATTGCAATCTGCCCCAGGTACCATCAGAGGTGACTTTGCTATCGACATGGGTAGAAACGTTGCCCACGGTTCTGACTCTGTTGAATCCGCCAACAAGGAAATCGGTTTGTGGTTCAAGAAGGAAGAATTGGTTGAATACAAGCCAGCTTTGCACTCCTGGATCTACGAATAAGCGTGTTGTTAATATATGATTTTTCGCTTACCTCTGACCGGTTGGTTAAGTGTAGTTTTTTTGTAGAGTTTTCACGTTTAAGTATGGGTACGGAGTGCTCGCATGCGTTTCGATGTCCCTGGGTGCTTGTAGTGTGCCTGGCTGCGTTGTTGGGGTCGCTGGACCGATATTTCACTACCTCTCACCTGAAACACTTTCCAGGCTTGTAGACAGAACGGGTGCAGTTTCTTAATAGATGAGTCTGCCACTAGCACGACGTAGTTTCCAGGACACAGATAGCCTATACACTTACAGAAAACTCCATATTGTGGAGTGTGAGGGCTGCAACGTTCGCATCAGCTGGAACCGATTCGTTCAGCTCTGATGCTTGAAAACGCGCAAACAATTCTCACCAACAAGACTCATGTCAGCCATAGAACAAGACGATCTCTTTAACGTCGCCGACGACATTGACGATGCAGAGGACGACTTTGAACCTGCCAGCGAGCCTCCCCAAGAGGATGAGCAGATGGCAGATGACAATGAGGACGACGTGGAGGACGACGATGGAGACGACGACAACGAAGACGACGACGATGGGGACGGTGACGGTGACGGCGACGGGGAAGGAGATGGAGATGGTGATGGAGACGGCGATGGCGACGGCGATGGCGATGGAGACATGGAAGTTGACGGGGACGACGATAATGATAATGATAACAACAACGACAATGACATAGACAATGAAAACAACAACGACCAATCCTCCTCCCAATCGCCGAATGCCCATACATCGACCCAGAGGGACTCTATGCGCCTCCAGATCATCACCAAGGCGCAATTGGCCTCGAATTTCGACATTGTGCCGTCGGTGGCCATCCCGTACTCTGGCCAGTGTCATGTGCTCGCCTTCACCCAGGGTCCTAAGTGGATTCTCACTGGAGGGGAGGACGGATTCATCCGCAAATACGACTTCATATCGTCCATCCAAGGGAAGTCGCCGTTGACCATGGCGCAGAAGCACAACTTGGTGGATTCCGTCACCAAGGCCGGGGTTATTGTCTCGTACTGGGAAAACGAGCAGCCGTACACCAAGTCACAGATGCTCCAGGAAAACCCAAAACTTAAGCAAAGCGACTTTACCACCGGTTCCGTCAACTACGAGCCAAAGGTAAACCCTGTGTACTCGTTGGATGTTGAGAAAAACGGGTACTGGTGCTTGTCCGGTTTGCAGAGCGGAGGGATTTCCTTGCACACCATGAGATACAATGAAGGTAACATCCACCACTACTTTAAAGACGCAAAGTTAGCTAGCTACGGCCACTCAGATACCGTCTCTGTCATCAAGTTAAATTACTCACAGAACCAATTTGTGTCTGGGTCGTGGGACAAGACCATCAAGTTGTGGGACTTGGACACCGGTAAGCCTATCCAGGCATTTGAAAAGTGTACTGGTCAGGTGTCTAACATTCAATACAGACCACAAGGGCTTGTTGACTTGGTGATTAACGATAACCCTGACAGCGACGTTGATTCCTTGTTTGGTAGCGACGCAGAGGCCGAGGACGACGGCGGGAACAAGTCGTCCATCGCCAACAAAATCTACCCCAACGAGCAGGTGTTCATGAGTTCGAGCATTAACGGTACAGTGCTGATCTGGGACGTAAGGACACCCAACCCTGTGATCAAGTTTGGTGTGACGGACGGAGTTCCTCCTTGGTGCATGACGCTGATGTGGTCCAACGACGGGAACCTGATCTACGTCGGAAGAAGAAACAGCATTGTTGAAGAATTTTCCATCAGAATGCCCCACAAGCACAAGGCTAACACCATCCAGCCCAACGTGTCCAAAACATTGGTGTTCCCTAAGATTTCCGGTCCTGTGAGTGCGTTGGCTACAATGCCCAACTCAGACTTTATTTTGTGTGGCTCCAACGACAACATCAGATTGTACAATTTGAAGTTGTATGACGAAGAAAACAAGACGGTAAGCAACTCGTTGAAGAAGCAGGCTACCCCATTCTTGATTATTCCCGGTCACCAGGGTGGTGTTCTTTCGGCTTTGCATGTTGACGAACTGGGCAGGTTCATGATTTCCGCGAGCGGGAACAGAGGCTGGGGTCAAGCTGCATACACAGAGTCGGTATTGATATACGAGATTGATTTTGAGGGATAGTTGGACGTTCAGAGTGGGATATGCCATGATACCATAGCGATTTGAATCCACTTCCTGTTCAACACGATAGTTGCACTCCCTTCATGTGCCCCAAAATGCCAGAACACATAAATCACGTACCTCAGCAGTGCGCCAGCTGTCAGACTACAACATGACAAGTACAAGTTGCTCAAGCCAGCTAGTATCGTTTGCACCAGCCCCACACCACTACCCCAAAAGTATGCAACCCCACACTTAAAATTCGCAGCCATTTGAAATTTTGCTGCAACCATTTTGAATGCGGCGCATGAGGGAACAGTTCCCTTATAGAACTTTGTTATATACTGTATTATATCAAACGTGTTCTGTTATATTGAATTTACAAGTAATATACAATTAGCTGTAGAAATAGACACAGCATTAAAGCAGTAACGGTGCATTGGAACTGCTGCAAAAGAAGCACCTCTCTGGTGATTCTACGTCTCTAACGTGATCGCATACACCTAGGAAGACTCTCACTATTCAGGCAAAACTCACCCTAGGTGGTGCTGAGCATGGGCGTCTGCCACTGGAGTACAAACCAGTCAATGGTCGTCCTCAAGAGGCAAACGGTGCGCGGGTCAGCGGATACCAACCAGCCAAAACTCACCTTCCCTGGCGTGTCTGTACAAACCTCCAAAGTCGACTTTCCACATCAGCTCCATGACTCCCCTGAAGCTCAGGTGGACATTGGCGTTTCTCATAAGTAACGACACCAAAACACCCACAAACCCAACAGTCATGCTCACCTTCAAGATGGTGAACTTACCACGCTTCAACACTCTCTTCTTGTCGTCATCGTCATTGGAAATTGGCTCACCCAAGAGAGTGGAGTCGGAACCGAAGATCTTCTTCAAGATCTTGGACGAGGTGCCCAAGATCGTCGAAGACGAGCCGAGGTTGATGGAGGACGAAAGCAGCGACGAAGAGTCGTACTCAGAGTAGTAGTCCTTCTCATGGGCAACTTGGCGTGCAATTTCAGACTCCTGGAGACTGATAACTTCCGCTACGCTTATCTCTAAATCGTCATAGTGGTGCGACTTTGAGTCTGCTTGGGGAGTTAGCGCCAGGGTACTCATCAACACCGAGTTGGTATTGTACTCACGAAACCACACACCAAACGTCAGTGGATACAGCTGCACATCATAAGTTTCAACTAAGGAGTGTGCCTGCGCGATAATACTCTCCAAATCTTCATCTTTCAAGCCGTTAAACAACAGCGAAGGCGAGACCAACGTATGGACATTGTCCAGAGACTTGTCCTTACTCAATCTTTCAAAGATGCGGTCCTTGAAATGAATAAGGGATGCAGCATAAAGATAAATGTTGATTGCAACCGATCTATAGCTCAAGGCAAAATCCCACAATCTCAAAACCTGCTGGAACGAGGAGATGTCATGGCTGAATTGGGTCAAAATAGAAGACAAGCCTGGGTAGAAGTTGTAATCCGCTTGCTTGACAAGCTCAAATAAGTCAGGCGCAGCTTCTTCAAGAAGTACCAGTATAAGACGGAGATGGTTTACCAGTAAATTGATATCTCTAATCATGAAATCACGAAAGTGCTCGAGCGTGAGCTTTTCCAACACCTCAAAGGCCAACTTTGTATCGCCAAACACAAGTAGCACGGTACTGGCAATATCGTGGTAGCCCTGGTAGTAGTTCAAGGATGGGTACTTTCTCAAAATTCTAGTGACCAAAAGCTGGAGCTGCTTCTTGAGGGTGGCAATCTCCGACTTCAGGAAGATAGTTGTGTACGAATCGTAGTGGATAGGGGTGAGATAGTTGAACGAGCGTTGTATGTCAAGCTTGACTTGGTCCTCATCTCTGTGAGGCGGCAAGTCGCTGGTGAGGGCGGCGGCAAATGTGTCTGAGATATCTGCATCACGGTCGCTGATCTTGTGGCTGCGAACATCAACAGGTTTCTTGATGACAGCAGCAAGGTCCTCAAGATCGGTATCACTGCCATCGTCCTCATCATCGGTACTTGCGCCCAGAATGGTCTCTTGGTAAGTGGAATCGTTCAGCGTCTTCTTAAATAAGACCTGATCCGCAAATGTGGGGAGAGCCTGCTTCTGAGGTTTATCGTCAATTCCTAAGAATATGGGCCAAACTTTGACTCTGACTTCGTTGCTCACCAACCCATACTGGCTCTTCAGGGCTCCCTTGAAGAAATCGAGCTTTTCGTGGGCAGAGATCCCAAGCCATAGCGCCTGCTCCTTCTCGCCCTTGGCATCTTCGGGTTGGTCGTCTGCCGCCAGATCGTCAGCGGCAGAGACGTCGGAAATGTGATCCTCCTTAATGGTAATCTTATCTTCACTCTCGTCAAGGCATTGTTGCTGGATTATTGGCAGCCCAACCTTCCGTAATAAATCAATTTGTTCAGAAGTCACGGTTTGATATGTAGTCATTTCAGTATATCGTATATCTTCCGTTTCACTATTCAGGCTATCCGTATCCCTTGAGTTGTTGTTATGTCCCACTAATCCTAATACTTGTTCGTGGTCCTTCGTATCTTGGTGTTCTGTATGTTCAACTTCTTCACTTAGTATAGTTGTCATGCTTGCTCCTTTTTCCTGAGCGAAATGATAAGAAGCCTGCTTATGTAATGCGCCCTTTGCGGAGGACCTGAAAAATCATCTAACTTTTAACACGGTAATTACGGGAAGGGGGTAGAGATAAGAGGGTACGAAAGAAGTAGACAATTGTGTAGTAGCAGGGGGCGTCAGCAGCTGTTTTGCTTGATTTGTTTAAAGTTTTTGGGTGGTATCCAGTTGGAATTGGATGAATGAGCCTTCGTCTACCCATGCAGTCCTTCCACTGTGGTACATGGCATGGCGAGATGTTAATTTCAATTCTAGCATATGTCAGAACCCTCCCTATTGCCTTCATTACAGTACCCCATGTTTTAATAATGGATGGAGATGCCCATTATTGCGCTATAAGTTTCTCCAAAGTGTACCACGCTTACCCAGACATTACTTAAGCGAGCAACCACATGACAAGCCTGACGTAATCGCCCGATTTCGCGATTACATAAGCCAAATCCTTATATAAACCAATTGCCGTTAGGAAATTGCGGGGCCCAAAATGCCTTCTATTCAACAACACACCACGAGTCCAGTTCACCTCCAAGTCCAATGGGATGATGGTCAAGCAACCACCTACCACAACATCTGGTTGAGGGACAATTGTCATTGTGACAAGTGCTACTATCCTGCAACCAAGCAACGTTTGTTGAATTCCGCCTCGATTGATCCAGATATCAAGCCAGTTAAGGTGGAATCTAAGTGCGATAAGTTGTACATTGAATGGTCTCAAGAGGGCCACGCCAGTGAGTATGACTATGAGTGGTTGTTTTTGCACTCGTACAACCCACGTCTTGTGCCATTGGAGCTTAAGCTCGAGGGAGAGAAGGATCTCTTGAAACAGGACCTTTGGCAAGTGAAAGACATGCAGACGTTGCCATCCGTAGACTTCAACACCATTATGGAGGCCAAGGACCTTGCAACAGTCAAGGACTGGTCGCTTAAGATTTGGAAGCACGGCTTCTGTCTCATTGACAACGTCCCTGTTACTCCTGAAGACACCGAGAAGTTGTGCGAGAAGCTCTCGTACATCAGACCAACCCATTACGGTGGATTCTGGGACTTTACCAGCGATTTGTCGAAGGCAGACACTGCCTACACCAACATTGACATCCTGTCGCACACCGACGGGACCTATTGGTCGGATACCCCGGGGCTCCAACTTTTCCACTTGTTGTTCCACGACGGGACCGGCGGGACCACGTCTTTGGTTGATGCGTTCAAGGCAGCACTGATCTTGAAGGAAAAATACCCAGAAAGCTATGAGATCTTCACCAGGGTGCGTATTCCAGCGCACTCTGCTGGAGAAGAATTGGTCTGCATTCAACCAGACATTCCTCAACCTATTTTCAAGTTGGACCCACATGGGAACTTGATCCAAGTGAGATGGAACCAGAGCGACAGGTCAACTATGGACGACTGGGAGAACCCAGACGACATCCCAAAGTTCTATGCTGCTATCAGACACTGGATCGAGATTATCACCAGTCCAGAAAACGAATTGTTCTATCAATTAAAACCGGGCCAGTGCCTTATCTTTGACAATTGGAGATGTTTCCACCTGAGAACCGAGTTTACGGGGAAGAGAAGAATGTGCGGTGCATACATCAACAGAGACGACTTTGTCTCTCAATTAAAGATCTTGGTTTTGGGAAGAGATAAGGTGTTGAAGTCCTTGTAAATAGGACCGTTTCTTGATTGTTCATGCCGGTGACTTTTTCGTAGCGATCGCGTTGCAGCCAGTTCCAGCATGGTATCCATTTTGGGGAGGAGGGGAGTCAGTAAGACCAGGATCTCCATAACCAAGCCGCAAATCAAGCCATAGCTGTAGTTGCCACTCAGTTGTTGTCTCTCACCGTCAACAGTGGATAATGAAAGGGGTGGAGGAGACTCATAGTTTAGTTAGTTCCCAAAAAATATATATCGTAGTGGAGGAAATTGGTTTACCTTGTAAAAAATTGGATGCAAGTAATTAACCCAAGCCTAGGGCAGCTATCATACGAGCGGTCCTGACGAAGGCAGTGCTTCACATCTATGCTGAAAGGATCCATAAACCAACCGAGTGTTGCTCGCTTGATTGGAAATGGGTTACGAACGTTGCGCACAGACAGGCGGGAGCACTCAGGCGTGGCCCTGCCCCAAATCAGCTATCAAAGGTAGGTTTAGCGATGTACATTCAGCAAATTGTCTGAACGCAGACATTTAGACTTTCCTCGGATAATCTAAGCAGCAGGTAAGCACAGGGTCTGACGAAAGCTCGACTTTAGATGCTGTACAGGATTCGGACCGAGGGAGAGAGGAACACTCAATTGCTGTGTTAAGCATTGAGGAAGTGGACGCAGCACTGGGCACCAGCAAGACTTGCGCAAGCAAAGAAACACTTTGCTGCAGCTGAAACAAGCAATCGGTGGGGTCGGAGGTAAAATATACAAGTGGGCGGTGGGGAAAGCTGGTCGATGAGATGGAAGGTGAAGGGGAGCGTTTTGGTGGAGGATTATTTCGCCGTTTAGTGGAGGGTGTGGAGAGTGTGGGGACAAGCGAGCTGCGAAGGACAGGCCTTTCTTTGAATTTGTCCAAGCCACAGGCTCGCCACCAATCGTGAACTCTAATAGTTTTGCTAGAATCCCCGGGTTGACCTGCACCATTCCCGAACCAACTTTAAAATTAGGCCCAAGGGATGTTTGATATTGGTGATAACATGAAATGCATTTCTGTGCATATCAAGGTTTGCGGAGTTATGAACACATTGTCCAATTCGGGAGATGAACCCGGGGTACGAACAGATGATCGCACAGAACGCAGCAGCGTACTAAGGTTACAGGAACTTAGCTCGCATTCTCCCCTCCCCTGTCCCCAGCGTGGAGTCAGTGTCCCGATTAGTAAGTGCATCCTCAGAGTGGAGAGGTGACCACCGCCGTGTGTGACCGCCGTGTGTGACCCCATCGCTGCAGCTGAGCAAGCAGGGAGATGTATGGACGTGGGGGTACGATTATCTCCGCAGATCATCACCGTGTTCTCCAGTCTCGGCGAGTTTCTCGGAAGAGGTGGAGATGTACAGCTTCTTTTAGCAGCAGTGGGCGAGTGGAGAAATCGCGCCACACATTGCAATTGGTGGCGAGTTACAAATTTCAAACTTCAGGAGGAACTCCATCGAGATATAAGTGGGGAGATTCTCGGAAAAATTCTCGAATAGGAGTGTTGGAGTTGGGGCTGTTGAGCTGTTGCTCACTATAGGGGAAAAGATGGGGGGAAGATGGGGAGATTGCAAGTGATAGGGGATATTATCTGATGCGCACGATAGGGGTCAGCCCGTCCGCATTGGGAAGAATATACGGTGGGGGTAATGCTGCTGCTTAAGATAGACGAAAACAATCGTGCAAACTCTGGAGTAGTCTGAGGAAGAATCTCTCACCTGGAAGTTCATAACAGGAAAATCACAAACATGCCTCCACCGTCTGTTATCCTCCACCTGGTGGCTTGGGCCTTGTATTGTTCCGCTGTCAGGTTAGCATGCCTCGTTTCACAGCAAAGCCCTGTTGCCAAGCTCAGAAACTATGGATATAATTATACTTCATAGGGGATGCCCATCTGCGACTCACGTTGTTTCAGGGGCCTTGGCGGAATAGGAACTGATGTTTTGGATTATCCCAGAGTGGAGTACCGCTAAATATTACTCCGCTCCGGTGGCTTGTACGTGTTATTTTTATTTTTGGCTGCAACATGTCTACGTGCAAGGTAGCATGCTGCAACTTTTCACAACAAGCACGCTACATGAGAATGTAGTAGAATAGCATGTAATATTAACTGCTCTGTGTAGTACTGCATTGTTTGAAAGTGCCATCATCACGTATCTGCAAATTATTTGTCTGAGTCGGGTTGCATATGTGGTTGGACTACCGTAATGGAGCTGTGGTTTTTCCGGTACGTGTCTGGGTACTTTATTTGGATGTACCCACAAGGATTGATGTGGTATGGTACGTGCTGCAAAAGCTGAAGTGTTTAGTGAGTGCTGCGGAGGCTGAAGAGTTTAGTGAGTGCTGCGGAGGCTGAAGAGTTTTAGTGAGTGCTGCAAAGTAATCTGTTCTGGTGTTGCTACCGTCTCGCGCAACCATCTTTTGAGGTTTTTGCACCCAATTGTGCTAACTGGAACTACAAGCGTCATAGGGAATACATCGTTTAAAGCTATATAGTTATGCTCATCATGTGTTATACGCGTAGTCATGTGTTATACTCACAGTCATCTGTCATATTCAAACAAGCATCCCTCTCAAACAATCTCTCGCGTCTAGTAAAAGATTGGGTAACCGTCACCCCACTGGATAGGGTCGTTGAATCTAAGACCAATATCCAATTTGGCAATGGCTTCAAGCTCTTGTTCAGTCAAGTCAAAGTCATTGACGTGCAAGTTTGCGTGCAATCTGTCTGGGTTGTTGGACTTTGGAATCACAGCGATACCTCTTTGGGTGGCCCATCTCAACAAGACTTGGGCAGTGGACTTGGAGTGCTTGGAGGCAATGGAGGTGATGGTTTCGTGCTTAAACAAGGTAGGGGTGGTCAAGGCAGTCTTGTGGTCCAATTCCAAGAAGGATTGAGGACCGAAGGAGGAGTACCCAGTGATGGCGATGCCGTGTCTCTTGGCATATGCAACCAATTCCTTTTGTTGTAAGTATGGGTGGTGTTCGATTTGCAAGACAGCAGGGACAATCTTGGCGGTGCTGAGTAAGTCGTAGATGAAGCCAGCACTAAAGTTGGAGATACCAATGGACTTGGCCAAGCCGTCGCCCACCAAGGATTCCATGGCCTTCCAGGTGGCTGAGATAGGAACTGGTGCGCTGACGGCTTCCTTGCCGTTTCCGCTGTCCAAGCCAGGTGGGTATCTTTCGGCAGGATCGACGTATTTCAAGGAGACTGGGAAGTGGATCAAGAACAAGTCCAAGTAGTCAAGACCCAAGTCCTTCAAGACTTTTTGGATGGCAGGCTTGACGTGCTCTGGAGCGTGGAAGGTGTTCCACAACTTGGAGGTGATGAAGAGGTCCTCACGCTTGACCAAACCTTCGTCGAAAGCACGACGCAACCCTTGCCCAACTTCGACTTCATTGCCGTAATCCTGGGCGCAATCAAATAATCTGTACCCCACCTTGATGGCATTGTAGATTTGATCGGCTGCAGTGTCATTGTTGACTTTCCAGCATCCAAAGCCAACAATTGGCATGGAGTATCCTGAGCTTAACTTGATGGACATTACTAATGGTTAATTGACTAAAAACGTATTTGACTTTGACAGCAATTTATATTTGAAAAGTTTGGATGCACCTTCCGCAAATGTGTGCGGGGGGTGAAAAGCCTTCTCCAGCCAACTCCCAGACTCTGTGCTCAGTATTTGTGAGTTGAATGCTAGGCCAGACAGGATGCTACAAGTGGGACCTGGAGTGGTTCTAGAGCGCAATTGAGGTGTCCAGGCACGATCACCTGTGGATTGGCCTTGCGCAGCCGAAAGGAACCTTGCAATAATGGCGAGACTGTGCTCGACAAATAGGGGATCGCCGGAGCTTGGGCGATCTTTGCAAAATAATAACACAAGATTCGGGCCCTTACATTGGCATGGACCCAGAAGGGTGTTTGCACTGCTGCGATTCGATCTTCGGCGCCATCGAACGTTCCAGGCGCTGCGGGAATACAAGTGGTGCAATCGCATTACTCTTTCGCAGCAGGAGCAGGAGCGGCAGCAGCAGCAGCAGCTGCTTACCAAGGATGTGCCATGCACGCTGCCACGACACATAGCATGATCCAGCTTTTAACATTACAGCGCAATCCGCGCCAAGACAACTAGATGCCTTCAAGCTACATAGCCAGATCAAAGCGTCTCGTTTGGGTATATCATAAATCATTCTATTCATCACGCTACTCACAGAGTATATATATAGTACAAACCTAATGCAAATCATGCCACAATTCTCAAATACCATTTAGCAGTCACCCGTAACCGCTATCAGCACATCAGTAGATGAAGCCAGAAAAGGAGCGCAAACGGGGTATTTTATTCAATGTATGTTTTCAGCTTATTCCGGAGAAACTATACTGGATACATCCATCTTGCTCTTTCTGGCAACGGGAACTGGATAGCTCGACAAGCTGGTGAAACTGAGAACCAGACGGATAGGAGGCAATTGGGTACCGGTGGTGGCAATGCTCTCATTCTTTTCGTCCTGCAATCTTCTTGCCTGCTCCTCCTCCAAGTTCTTGGAGGCAGCGGTGAGTAAGTGGAGGGCGTTGGTCTGGTGGTCCGGCTCCTTGTACGTCAATGGAGGGGACTGGTGTGGGGTCTGCAAGGGAGTGTCGTTCGGAGAAATAACAAACTTTTGCAGCAGTCTTGCGACAATTGTAGGCGAGTTTGGACGCAGCTTCTTGGTGGCGGGGCCGTTGGACGAGCCGTAGAACTCAAGGTTGAGCAGCAGCAGCGACTGCTGCTTTGGAATAGAAAAGTATTGGTTGGAGTGTGCCTTGGATTGTGGTGGCGAGTGCTTCAAAGGAGTCATTCTCACCAAGTTGGCCAAGTTGCCGCTCAGCTTCACCTTGCCCATCAGGCTAAGCGAGGACGACAGGCTGAGCTTGTGTGGGTGCTTGTTGAAGTAGTCGTTCAAGTTGGAGAGGCTGTTGACTGGCTGGAAGGTTGGGGGTGCGCCAAACTTGCCGCCGTCAGGCAGCGTCGAGAGCGAGCCAATGGCGGAATTGGCCGTGCTGATGGTGTTTGGGCGCGAAAAGATTTGGCTCGACGCAATGCTCGTGGTGCTCTCCGACTTGTATAACTGCTGGCTTTCTGGCGAGTACTGGCTGTTGGCTGAGCTTCTGGACATGTCCATAGGGGCAGGCACAGGCAAGTTTGCAGGAACCGAGTGGGCGTGGGCGTGGGCGCCGCCCATCGAGTTGATGGAATTCACAGACGACACAGGGACGTGATGTGGGGGCATGGAGTTGGTGGGGGACATCATTGGAAGCGCCATCGGCATAGGACGCTGCATGTGCACACCATCTCCACCGACACTTTGCACCTGTGCATACCCGTTGCTCATGGGCACAATGGCAACCGGAGCAACTACGCCCTGTGGCTGTTGGTCTTGCACATAGTAGACTGGGTAGTAGTTACCGTTTGCGTCCTGGATTGGTATAGGGACTGCTGTTACAGGGATCTGAAGGGGAACATCCTTTTCATCGGCCACCATATTGTTCTTTCTCTTTCTGCTCAGAGGGTTGTTGTGGATTCTCAAGTGGCGGGTGAGTTCATCGCTTCTGCTGAATCTCTTTTGGCATCCTGGAAACGGACAGGCGTGGGGTTTTTCGCCGGTATGGGTTCTTATGTGACGGGTTTGATGTTCAAGACGGTGGAACGCCTTTTCACAAAAAGTACACTTGTAGGGACGATCTTCTTTTGAACGTTTTTCTTTAGGAGGCATTTCAGGAACTGAGGGAGGATTTTGTTACTGTCTCGTTTGGTGGTAAAGTCTGAAGTGTGGGCAAAATATATATATAAAAATGTTCTGTTGTCTTTGTATCTGAACCTCGGAATTTTGGCGTTTCCCTTCACTTTATACAGTTTCGGCACAATTTATCACCAACAAAAAATAATAGATGAGCCTAAAAAATAATCAGACACACTACGGGGGTTTTTTTTAGGGACTGGGGAAAAAGTCGGGGGTACACACCAAAAGAAACGGTTTTTTGCACTAATCCCTAAAAGAAACAACGTTTCCCCCAATATCCATGTGCGTCTACATGTAATATTAAAATGCATGTGAGCGAACAAAAAGGAGGGGGGAATATGCAGGAAAATGAGAGTGGTTGGGTTACTTCTTTGGGATTGTGTGCTGAAAAAGTTTTTCCGATGAGGTGTCCCAGTTGTTCCGGAGCCACAATTGTAGCATGCCCATTTTTTTTTATTTTGGGGAATGGCGTCACATAAACCAATTGTTGGATATACTCTGTGTTTGCCCCCATTAAGAAAAATAAAACTCTTACCAGCTTTCTTGTACTGGGCTTCGGCCTGCCCTTTGCGTGCCATTTTTTCCCAAGAGCCAGATTAATACTTCCAAGAGCTCACGTTTTCTTAATTTTTTGGCCCACACGACCCCAGTTTATTTTTGTGCAAGCGATACTCAGTTTCCCCGGGTCACAAAGAATACGAGGCGGTACGAAAAATGCTAGAACAGAGGCTCACAATACAAACGAATAGCTTGGGGATATGCTATGGGGAACAAGAGGAGGTGCGTAGACTATCTTTGTCGAGGAATGTGGAGAATAATTAGGCTTTTAGATATGTTTTACGTTACCCATATTAAAGTGGGGAGTGTCTCGAATTTCAATGCTGAGTTCTTATCGGCGGAGAGTGCCTAATCTGGAAACTGAAATTAAGGTTGTAGATCATGTGGCTCCTGCAAAAGGAGACAACGTACCGATGTACCCCGGAAGATAAGTGATAAGACGGGGGAATCCAATACGAATTTATTATAAGGGGATTTGCAAATGTTTCAAAAGACGGCCAAGACGGCAAATACAAGCAGACCTCTCGTAGTTCCATCAATTGTGTGTACGAGCAATCCCGTCCCAACTTCACCTCTAGAACTTATTCCCTCACCTCTTTCCTTGAAAGATTTTACACCCTCGACATGACTCTTTTGGTTTTGAAACAGAAAACGTCAACACTGCGGTTCTTAGCCCGAATATTCGGTGCATTTCTGGGGGTTGTGAGCTGCCCGGCCCTCCGTTTTTGGTATAGGACGCTAGCAACCTCGGTCCGGCAAATCATTCACTTGACCGTTTCACCTCCGCCGTGTCCTCCACGATCCCTCCACTTTACCTCCATCCTCCACACTCATCAATCAACTTTAGGTCACTTACAGAAAACTGCCAATCTATCTTCTCCACACTGCCTTTTGGTTGCTTTCTCCGGGGCAAGGGTAGGAAAGTAGAGAAGCGACTGAAGGTGCTGTTGCCCGGGTGACATCGTTTGGTCCGCGTACAACTATTTCCATGTGTTGTGTGCTAATGTAGGAGGCCTAGGCCAGCAATTCTTATGTTTCACATGCACCTTCCACTCATCTGCTTTTCAACAGCAACAACGGACCCAAGGAGTATCCTAAATAGGCCACCTTTCTGGCACCAGCCGAATACAAGGGGACCACAGAGGCGGGGAAACTATAAACGATTACAAGCCCTATGATTTCCCATCATTGTAGCAGGAGTAGCAGGTGAGAGAGAGTGGCGACTCAGCGTCTAAAAATGCTCCACGATCTGATCGTGGAGCAGATCCACTTGCAATCCGGTATGCAATTCGTTGGTCTACCTGGTTATGTTGCTTTCTGTCTGCAGCAATCTAGAGTTATGCAAGCAAGAATCTAAATCAAGACCCTTGCCGACTCCACACGCCAGTGAGACGATAGCGAGCGCCACATCCCCACGGCAATTGCGCCAGATCTACAGAGGGAAGACGAAGGAAACTCGAATGTTGGTCGGCCTAACGTCTACGTGACCTAAAAATGGCTCTACCAACAGCCGATCTACCGCTCTACCCATGTTTTCCTCTCATATGCCAACCTTCTTAAATTCTCCAATTAGACTCTACAGTCCCGCACCACAACACATGGCAGCCGTCTGGGAGCGGAACTCGGCAAGGGGCGACGGCTGATTAAGGTTCTAGCACTCTATGCAGATGCCTTTTGCGTGTTTTTCAGATGTTTGTGGGGCTTGTCTGGTAAATCTCGCTACCCACGAATAGTGCGTAACCGATCTTCTTGGTTTCGACTCCATTCGATTGATCAAGCTGCTTCACGGTGGAGGAGGTTGGCTTTTACATGAGCAAATTCATAAATAGGCTTAGAGTTAAGCCTTTGAGTCACTTCAATCAAGTGGCAACTAACCAAAAACAGCGTTGGCTTCGAACAGGAGCAGCCGACGCCAACGACCACCGGCAACCCTCTAAATCCGAGGACGTTCGGGTCCTTTCTTGTGTATTATCCACCAAGTATGGATCCATTTACCCGCTAGCAATGTAGTCTCTTGTTTGCATTGACCCCGAGGTACGGCCAATTTTGCACCGTTTGCAACAACTTGGCATTCACGGCCATAGCAACGCCCTCTGTGACGGTTTCCATATGCACGTATTCAGATAACTACATTACTCAGTAAACCACACTTACGCAGAAAGCACTTCAGTCACCTACAGCATGAAAGAGCCAGAACCTTGTAAGGCTGAGGAAAGTGCCCTACATTTCCCGGTAGCCGTACCATTACCAAAACGGTAGTAGTGAGAAAGTTCCAGATTTGCCCAGAGCCCAATTAAGGCCATTATTGCGGTAAGAATATTATTAAGACTGTTGCCATCAGCATTTCCGAGTTCCCGCCCCAAAAACTTTATGGGAAAGGTCTGTTCCTCGAATGCAGCTGTCCAGTGTAGAGCAACCGACTAGATTTGGACTTCACCCCGAAACCTCGCTCTGCCGGAACATGTTGAGCAGCTGTGCCAGGTGCTGGGGGGATTTGTTGATTCTGGTCCCAAAACAAGTTTACCTTGGTATCTAGGGTCACTGCTATCTGAGATACGGCTTATCATTTGTTGCTCTTCTCTTGTACAACAGAAACCCCTTCTGCAACAAAGAATCCTGCACTCACGCATTGAATCCTGGAGCCAGCTTTAGTGGTTGTATAAACCTTCCGTATTCGTCTTTATATCGGGCTAATTAATCCAGAACGACCACCACGAAACTCCTGGGTTTGTTGGTTCACCCCCCCTCCTGACTATCTCCGCCTTTGACCCTCTAATTCGCTAATTCGCTGCGGATCCAACAACTGCTCCACTGGGAAGTCATTTTACCGTTCTACAAAGTATAATCCTAACTCAGCGGTGGTTACCCTAACCAATAATCTATGCTCTCTCTTGCTGTGATTTCCACTACTGAGATCTAAGATGTCTGATCCGCTACAGAGTCGCGCTTCTATTGTATGCTCCGTAACCACTTGTTTGTAGATTTTATCCAGATGGGGAAGAGGATGGTGGCTTTGTTAGTGTGCTGTATCTAATAAGCGAATGTTCTTTGTCAACGTGGCACTATTGTGGCCGCACCTCGTAGTGGGTGTGCAATTTGTCCGGAGCTAACTAGATAGGACTAATCGGGAGAAAACGCTCCCACGGAAAAGCAACTCAAATCTTAACCTAAAAGAATGCTAGACTTTCTAAGCATTTAAGGGAGGCTCATGACTTTGTCGCCTGCACGTCCACTGGTTGCCAGATATGATAAATTGCAGAACCTATTTTGTTGCACCAATCGCGTGCTGTTGGCTGTGAGAAGTTGTTCAGCAGGTGACCATAAAACCTTTCATACTTGGTATTGCACGTACTCTCAGTCACCGTACGATTTGATTAGACGGTCAGTGAATGGCGATAAGGGGTGTGCTTGTGACCTGGCGATAGGGAAATGGGTCGCCGTGGATATGAAATGCGACATACATGGAATTCCTTGAAAATAATCACATTCATGATAAGCACACGTGCAAGCCGCCAGCGAGATATATCAGTCAATTCTTTGGGTTAGAGGATGCAAGGGCGAGAAGGACCCGAAGGATGTATTTTGTTTGTCATGTTCGGAGGAGGATGATTTTCGCAGCCAACAGAATGCGTTCCCCACTTTCGCAGCCAATTGCAAGATGTTGCTAAAGTTCGGCAGGGCAACGCAGTGCAGTGTGCATTGAATAGCATTGGGTCTCGGGCTGCCTACAAAGTCGGTTGAAGTGCCATACATTTTATATACACGAGTTAAAAGTCCACCCACTTGTCGAACCATTGCAAGTTCCCCAACAACATATCGACCGCGTCGTCCTCACCGGCATTCCAAAGCTCACCACTGTTGAGTGAGACATTGTCGGCTGGCGAAGGTTCGACGTCGCCAACAAGACCGGAAACGCCGCTCTTCTGCGTATTGCCAACCATATGGCCCTGTCCAAGATTCTTGTGATCGATTGGAGGAAGAACCTCGCTCCCAGGCTCTCTGTTTCTTTGCTTTTCCAACAAGTTACTGAGGGTGTTGCCATCTCCTTCGTTGTTAAGACCAATCTGGCTGAACATCTGCCTGTTGACGTCGTTGGAGCCGTGGTCAATACCAATGTTGCTCAACGCCTTAATGTCCTCTTCAAATTTAAGTATTAATATTCTGTTAGCCATCTTCAATGCCCACAAGCACTCCTTGGCCATCTTGAACCTCTCTTTGAAGATAATCTTGCCCTGTTCGTTTCTAACGGGAGCGTTTTTGAGTATGCTTATGAGTCTGATGGACTTTTGCAATATCAACCGGCACTGGTCGCTGAACACGCCACCGTTGATCATAGTGATGGCGTAGACCCCAGTATTGAATAGCAAGCATAGCACCAAGTACCACGGAGTGTAGAAGACGCCATTTTTGTTGCATTTGTCGGTAAGCTCGACTATTCCGTGGCACGCTTCGAGGACCATCTCCACGCGGAGACTGTGACTAGGCACACGGCGCCCAATGTAGTTGAACATCAACTTTCCGTGCACACACATGAGAAGGTCGTAGTAATTCAACTTGACCTGCGTCTTGATCAAGTTGTTGGTGTTTTCAACCTTCTTGTTGAAGATGTCGTCGTTGTTGAAGCCGTTTTCGTTAAACCACAGGCGCATTTTCGTGAGCTCTGTGTTGATTTGCTGATACTTAACAACGTCAGGGTTGTCGTTTTTCATGGTATGTACGTGGTTACTGATGCGTGCCAAGTGGAGCATGGCAAAGGCCTCCAAAGTGATCCAGCTGTCCTGCTTGGACTCCTCGGCAAAGTCAAAACTGGGGAAGTCGCGGTCTCTGTCGTCCTCGTTCATGCCGCAGTAGCGCCCGGTTTGAAGGCCCAGGAGACGGTCCATGGTGTACAAACTCCAGTAGATCCGTTTGGCCTTGAGTCTCTCGTAGTTGGTGGAGGTTGCTGTTGGAGGTTCTGTTTTGCCTAGCCCCATGGACTTGGAAATGCAGATGGCCTGCCCCAACGCATGGTAGGACGACGTCTGCCTGTGGCACACACGCAAGTACAAGGTGATCAACAACCAACTTTGGATCAACTCGAACGATTCCCACTCAAACGACAAGATTGAGATGACTTTGTGTGCGTACTTGAAGAACTGTTCCTCCAACTTCAACATTTCGAACGAGGGACCCTTTGGTTTGGCCATTTCCGTGAACCGAATGGCCACTGCATACACCATGTACAACAAGGCACTGAAAAGCCTTGTCTGGTGCGTTTTCTGGTCACCAGAGGTGGTGCCGCCGATCTCGTCTGCCACCATCTGGTTGTATGCGTCGACCTGCTCGCGGAAAACAATCTCGTGGAGAATCGCAAACAACGGGTTGATTTCCTCGAAAAAGTACTGGAGGTAGTAGTTTGTGTCCAAATCGCCGACTGAGGGGAGCTCAGGCAACTTTTCCAGCAGCAAGTACATGCATCCGCTCATGTTCCAGCCGAAGTACTGCGTGCGCGGAAGTTTGACCTGCAGCTGCAGCTCGGGCAGAAGCGTCTCGTACATGGACCGGCACACCTCGACAATGAGGTTGCTCTGGTGTCTCCTCGAGTACCTCCATTTGCTGCTGGCACTGATGAGCATGGTGTCTATGTCCCTGACTTCGGGCTCGTTGTTGCGCACGTCTCTGAAATTTTGCCTCGAACTGTCTGATAGCAAGCCCTCTAGATACTGCACTCTGTTTTCGAGGTGGCTGATGTATGATGAGTCTTTCAGTCTGGGTATGACGGGGAGTCCAAAGGGCTCGACCGTTCCCAAGATGACCTTTTGCTTTTTCATGGGTGGCATCTGGTCTGGGGGCACTCCTACTCCGAGCTCCAACTGGTGCGGCAGCTCGGGTGCCTGCACGGTTTGGGTGTATGTGGCGGAATACATGCATTCCTTCTTGTGTTTGACACAATTGGCACACGGATGTGTGCCTGAGCACTTGATCTTCTGGGTTCTACACCTGTCACAGGCCTTGCTGACTCTCATTCGGGTTTTTCCGTTGGACGGAGTGGAGGACCCATCGGAAATGCTGGCGCTGGCCATGGCGCCCGCCACTCTGCCTCCTGTACCAGTGCCGGATCGTACTCCGACACCGCCAACCAGTCCCATGCCCTGGCTGTATAGCGGCATTGAGCTCTGGAGGTAGCCCTGCGCCTGCCCGACTCCCTGTCCCTGATTCATAGGCGGCAACTGGACGCTGTTGTTAGTCCCCGTCACCGCGCCCGCGGCTCCAGTGCCAGACCCCGCACCACCATACCCAACGTACTGGCTGCCAATGGGCCTGCCGCCGTTGCCTCCCACATACTGCTGATGCGTATTCTGCCCTTCCATTTGCCTTTGTGTTTGCTCAATCTCTTCGGCCTGATGTTGCTCTCGCTGCTGCGCTGATTGATATGCTCACGTGTGTCCTATTCACGTGAATCTTCTGGGTGCCCTACTCGTGCTTCTCTCTAGTCTCTAGAATGTAGTCGTTCACGGTTCTCGCTTACCTCTTTGCAAGCGTGACGTTGGTTTTAGATTAGGTTTGAAAAAATTAGCTTTCTCAAACTTCTAGGAACTTACCCTTTATCACAATACGTTTTTTTCCCATACCCATTTTTTTTTTCCAGGAAAAGCTGTCATCGTTTAGTCGGGGCTTCTGAGATTGTAGGGCCGCCAACCCAATAGCAGCGCCACACTCTACTGGGTGCGTGGCCTAGTGCCCACGCCGTTGTAATTGTTTGGCTGGGGCTAACGGCTGATAAGCATGCGGACCGTTGACACCCCCTACACAATAAAAGTGTGCCAAAATCACAGCGTTCTCATCCTGCCGTGCTTTTGCAATTGTGTTTGTGATACTATAGGTAGCACCTCGAGACTAGGCGTGCCGTGCCAGGTAGCTGCTCTGACGGGAATAGGCTCAGCAAACCTAGCGAAGTGGGTTTGCATATTAGAAGGGGGCCGCATTGTTGTCGTCTGTCCCCGCAAGCTTTGTCCTTTGTTTGTAGCATTTTGCTTTGGAAGGGGTCACCAGGCTGCTGTGACTCATCCACTTACGTAGGGGTACCAACTTAGAGTGCAGTACATGCAAACAAACTCCAGAAAAATGGTTGTTGTTCTGAATTGCAGCCTCCCTACGGTTTCGTGGCTCAGCCAATAGGAAAGCTTGCTCTCTCGTTTACAAACTAATTCACTACTGCTACCCTAAATGCCACACGGTAAACCCAAGCCAGCAAGGACGATGCCTAGCTGCCAAGTACAAGGGTCAAAAACTGATATCTACGAGTAGCTTGGTCCGAAAAGTCGGCATTGGCTCGACAAGGGGGTGTCGTTTATGCACTCACGTTCTTGCATTTTCGTGAAATACAAAATGTGAGTGCAAATGCAACTGGGCGTTGGAGAAATGGGTTGGAACAGTACTTTGGCAAGTTCCAATGATCTCTTTATTTGCCGGACCTGCTTTGATACTTTGCTGTTGCTGCTCTTAGCATTTTATTTTGACATATTTTTAAAGTATTTTGCAGCCGTTTCCGACAAATGTGTCAGACGCATGTGGTTGGAGAAAAATCACATCAAATTGATATAACTTTTGACGCCAACGGCGGTCACGTTATCGTCTACAAAATACGTCAAAAGCCGCATCAAAGAGTCTCTACAATACCTTTACAAAACTATTGTTGCATTGACAGGCGGCTATTTCTTAGAGCAACGGAAACTACAATCGTAATGTACGGGCTTAAAGCTCAACAATAAGCTTCTAAAACTCGAAAACAACCTTGTTGACTTTCCTCTTCTCGAATATCTCAAAGGCTTCCTCGCACTTGTCGACACCAACGGTATAGTCAATGAATTCAGCAAATTCTCCTTTGACTTTATCAAAGACTTCTAACGCCTCGCCAAAAAGCGCCCAGGTATGGCATCTACCAAAAGAAATGTTTACACTCTTCAAGTAGCATTCTAACCCGTCGAAGGGCAAAGCCCCATGTGCCATTCCCAAGCAAGATATGAACCCATTGTTGCGGACATGCTCATAAGCAGATCTTAACGATGATTGGGCACCAACCACTTCCAAAACAGCATCAAATCCAATCAGATCAGTGTGCTTCTCAACGTAGTCTTTCAATCCGTTAGGTTGCGTTTCAAAATTAACTGTCTCCTTGGCACCAAACCTCTTGGCCTGTTCCAATCTCAGAGGCACCGAATCCACAACAACCACGTTAGTGAATCCAAAGTGCTTGAACACACGCAAGGCGCATAAGCCCACTGGACCTGCCCCAACTTGCAAAATGCGAATTTCCGAGGGCTTCAACTTGTCCACTCCTCTTGCAGGTTCCTGGTTAAAATAGTTCATAATTTTCCGGACCCCATAGTAACCTGTAATAAAGATGTCTGACATCAAGACATACGTGGGATCCAAACTCTGAATCTTAATCAAGGTGTTTTCTGCATATGGCACACGAACGTATTCTGCCTGACCTCCCGGAAGACCAATCTTTCCAAACGTATTGGTATTGACGCAAACTCCACTGAGCCCTTGCTTACAGTAGTAGCATTGACCGCATTGAACTGTGAAACACGATACAACGTTATCTCCTATTTCCAAGTCCTTTACCGCCGCGCCTTTGGAAGTGACAGTGCCGATGAATTCATGGCCAATGATCTCACCTTCCGGACCCTTGATGTGCCCACGGTATGTGTGCAAGTCCGTTCCACAAAGCCCCAGGTACTTGACTTTCAAGACAACATCTGTAGGATCGATAATCTCAGGAATTGGTCTCTTTTGATGGGCCACCTTAAAGGCACCTTGGAAAACAACTGCGTCCATTAAGAGGAATGATTTGGTGACCAGATTTTGTGGGGAGACGTACCGAGTTGTGTACAGGAGATCCGTTCACGTGATGCTGAGGTCTCCGGCACATGCTTTACCAACTCCAGCTAACACTAATGTATTGTATATACAATGTACTTGTCCTGACAAGCATTCTATAAAATTTTAGATAATCTTGCCTAAGCTATTCTTGACGATATCCCCTAAACCGGTGTAGAATCTGTCAAAGCGACTCATTCTCTTAAATAAGTTGAATAAGAAGAACAAAGCAACATTTAGCCCAATGACCCATCCCACGACTGCATATATGAAGTAAATAAGAAGCGTGAACAGTGTTAGGGCCCATCCATTCCAACCAAAATTCTCTTGAACGACACTCAGGAACCTGAAGAGTAAGCTCAGCTCATCTATATGGCAAACTCTTGGCTTGTCGCTAGGCAGACACTGCAATATCAAATTATTTGCAAATGAGTTGTAAATGCCTGCTTTGAGCCATGCCCATGTCCCAAGGTCAACCTCGTTCTCAAAATAGAATATGTCTCCGTCATGGAGTCTGATTTGTAAATTCCTGATAATGAGATCATCATTGTTACGGAACACGTATGTGAATGTATCTTTGATAACACTATTAGAAAAAGTGACTTGATTTGCAAAGAACAAGAACAACAGAAAGAATCTATGGAAGATCATGAAAAACGTCATCAATTCGGCACCAATCCAGAGATACCTCCCAAGAGCGACAAACATTTGTTGTAAATGCTGATACATTCTCTGGAAGTAATCCGGATGAACATAGTCACGGAAATATTGCTTGTACTTGAACGTAGGTAAGGGTATTCCCAACAAATATACTACTCCAAAGTAGTGGTATAGCCTTCTCCGGCGACGTCTATAGATAGATAACAATGCTTCGTCAATAACCTGGTTGAGGTCCGCGCCACTATCTAACCGGTTCTGTATATGCTGGATGTGTATCCCATCAAGGAAATCAAGATAACGGAACAAGTCGACGTTACCATTCTCGTCCTGGGGATGTGGTTGATCCATTGCGTATAACTGCTTGGTAAGTTCTGATTTTCAGGAGATATTTCGCGCACTCTACTAAATGACGATCCTCCCTGTGGTTCTGCTCAGCGAGGCTGCTAAATGGGACTCTATCAGCCGATACCGTAGCTTATACATATCTTGTCGTATCAACAATGCATTACAAGACATTCTCATCCAATATGCTTTTGTTTGGATAACTTGAAGAAGGTGACGTAGCGCTCCTCATTGGCTGCAAACAGGACAAACGTGCAAGACACAGTTACGAGAGATCAATTATAGCTCCCATTAACACATGCCAAGGCCGCCTCCGGAACACGTCCATACTTTTCGGCATAAGACGTTAGCCATAGGTCAACTATTTCTCGACTGAACTCAATATCTTCATCCTGGTCAGTTATGATGTCATACCGCTTTTTTAAACAAGAGTTTTTCTTCGGTTTTATGAGGTACTTATCCACAAATTCAAACTCTTCGAATTCTGCATCGCCCTCACCAGCTATGATTAACCTTGAGGGACTATCTTGGATAAGAATGACCGGAAGAAGTAGCTCGGATATAACTGGGGCGCTCCATTTGTTCATATCCGAAATCTTAACTGAACAAGCTAGGGTGAAGCTCTTTGCAGCTAAGTCTAACCCATTTTCGTACTCTTCCAACGGCTCAAACTTACCAAAGACTCGATAGTCATGTTCATTGGCAACAGCCAAGGGTCCAAAGTCGAATTCAACTTGAAAGTGATCTTTTAGTATCAGAAAAAACCAAAAGGTGTACAAATGTATTCTTCCGTGCACTATTAATCCCCAGAGAATTCGATTGTACACTGCCAAAGCGATTGGGTCATCTGAAGGCAAACTGGTTGCGGCTAATACGTACTTACGCAACATCTCTCTTATTTTACTCTTTTGGAATTGCATAAGCTGAACACCACTGACTTGAATGGTGATTGCTTCGTAGCTGCTTAACTTTTCAAAAAAGTTTCCACTAAGTAGCATGATTTTAGAATGCATAAACTCGTCACTATCAGAAAATTGGTCAATCATGGAACTAAATGCTTTGGAAAGGCTCTCTCTAGATGTGCCTCCAAATAAGCTAGATTGGAAGTGATATAGCGAGGTAACTTTTGCAACCTCTCGAGTAAAGAAAATCCCAGAACCTTCAGTTAGGCCCAATTTGGTCCTCATATACTCCATAAACTTGAGAATCCAAGAAAATTCCTTGCTTGCTTCAAAGTATTCTTGTCTGTAGTAGTTAAGATAGCCTACAATTACTTTTTGTTTGATCGTATGGTTTGTAAATCTGGCAAGTGAGGTGTTCTTTTCCAATTGCCATACCTTCAACGCTCTGATGAGTTGTTTAGGAGATCTAATGTCGGTTCCTTGAAACTGCAAGGCTTCGTTTGTTAGCTGGATCATGACGCTGTTACGTACATCATTGACTTGCTTGAACCTATAACAGGGACCAAATAACATGATTGCTTTGAATATTAGGTCAGTGTTCAATGACTTCATGCCCATGGTCACAAGCTCATCCATGGTAATGCAGTCATACACAAGAGAATGGATTTTAAGGGTGCTTCCAGCGTCAATGTACTTTTGAGCTTGAACATGAAGAGGCTCAAGTTTGGGATAGTTTACTCCATCACTCTTGAGCACTTTAGAAAATTCTGCTTCTAAGCTTTGTATTGTAGAGTCAGCATCATCTGGAACTAAGCCGCTTAAAGTGTCACATTTTGCCATTTCAATCAACTCACCAAAGCAAGAAATTACATTGCTGGTCAATCCTAGCTGCTTGGAGAAGTGCGCCAACTGCAATATGTACTCCTTGCGCTGAGTTGTGTCTGTTTGTAATTCGATCGACAAACATAATTCCCGTAGACCACCTGCAACCCTACCTAGTCTAAACAACACACAGCCTAAGCAGTAATGCATCAATGGCGGCGTAATGCAATTGCCTCTAATCTTTTGCATTAGCGCCAAAACATAATAATCGTTGCCTAGCTTAGCGTTGTATATGATGTCACGGTACTCATGAAAAACTTGCACATCCATTAGGGGATCTGCCCACTCAAAGTTAGAAAGCATCACATCTGCTTGAATGTTGTTTGTACTTAAAGAAGATGACGTATCGTGCTTGCTGCTTGGTGGCGTCTCCTCTGCTACCATCTCAATTGTAACTTTGGTTGCAAAAAAAATAGCGGCAATTACAATAACAGGAGAATCATCTGATGAACCAGCGGCAACGCAGACATAAACATGACAACTAAGCAGTAGATGAGGAAAGTATCTACGAAAAGCAAAATTACCTATGACATACGTTCTTTTAAACTGCAAGCATAAAACTAAGCCAGCAAAATAATTCTACCCAGTAATTGTTACAAAGCAGTTAAGATTCACATGTATAAGTCTATACAGTTAAAATGAAAAGCTGGGTCCCTTGAAAACTTAATGCATACCGATTTTCGTGGGTCTATAATACATAAATGAAGATGCTGGCACAACTTGAGCTCATTTGTAATTTGCCTCAGAATTAGCATGTTCGGTTTGGGAAAGATCGGCGTTATCAACTTCAAGTCTAGTAGAACCGTTATTCTCCATAATTTTCCTTGCTTCACCGTTATGTTCCTCGGTCATAGGGGTGTCTAATTGTGGAGTGTTATCTGTTGATGGTACGGAGTGCTGAGAGTCAACCTGTGTGGCTGATTGAGAAGCTTCCTCTACTGGAAGCGCGGTGTCTTCAGTCAAGTGCGAGTCTTGGTTCAAGCTCGTGCTCAGTCGTTCCTCCGTACTTGTGCCGTTGCTGTGCTTTTCGTTTGCAATTTCCATGAAATCCTCCCGCAACTTCCCGGCAGACTTTAGTCTGTTCAATGCAAGCTTATTACTGAGCACTTTATGGTCCTGTTCAGCATACCTCAACAATCTCATAATGTACTTAAAGCATTTAAGACACGCCTTTGCTGTGACGCCGAGCTTATCATAAAGGAAATTTTCGGGCAACTTGACATCCTTTTCGAGCTTCGTTCTTGCTTCGTATAATACAATAACCATAGTGGTACCCAATAAAGTCTTGGTGTCAAATGCAACAAATATGGGCAAAGAGCTCAAGATTTCCAACAAAGATATGCTGGACTTAAGCACTTCGTCCCTCTTTTCCGCTAGAAATTCTGTTGGGTCAATGTGCATGGCTTGTATCTCTTCTCTGATGGAATACGGGAACTCCAAGTTTAAATCGAAGTTTAGAGTCTTTAGTATAAGCTCTTCCCTGTATAATAACTGGTCCCTCCATCTCCAAAACATGTCGCTTTGCTCGTCTATTGGAAGTTCTGGATTTGGGTTTTTGATGTTGCAGGCTTGCAATGCAATCTTATCTGGTTGACGGTAAGTATCGAATAGCTTGGTCAGTATGGCAACAGCTGCGCTAGCAACATAGTACTTAGACAGGGATATCGGCATCCTCATATAATATCTGTTGACATACACTGTTGCCGCCAATATCGTTCTTCCATCGAGCTTGAGTTTCGATCCCAACCGAATGATAAAGTCATGTATGGACTCTCGAACTTTAAGTTCTTGGGAAACAGACATTTTCATGGCATGCCTACTAGGCGAGTTCTGAAGAAAGTTCTCTTCAGGAAACACCCAGCAATTGATATTCCCTCGTTCTGCTCGTGGTGCCATGCTGTGGTGAATTTTGATTTGTTCGCTCAGCGCTTGAAAGTTACCGCCCCAAACCACCCAACTACCGAGACAGAACGATGGGGATGGTCGAAGACAGAATTTTACCTGAAACAGAGCCAGAACTTCCAAGCAAAGCAAATGTTTAAGTAGAATATGTATAGGGTTGTCTTGTGGTTGCACGTCAAAAGGATGTATTGTATGCAGCCTGCAACACTAACCGTTATGAACTCACTGTCACCATAGGATTACAAAAGTGCTTAGTAGCAACGGGCTTAGTAGTAACGAAACTCAAGTCAAACAATTAAATGAAGAGGAAGTCTTTACGAGTTCTCATGAGAGTCTTTTAACGCGTGTTATACAGTTACTCAACCTGAGAACTTCAAAGTTGGCTGATTTGCAGCCACCACATATCGTACCGGACTGTTGGATCTAAAGCCAGAATTACATCAAGCAAAACAAGAATGCAAATGCTGGTATGGGAATTATATTTAATAAAGTCCGAACGACTTTGTTTCCTCCTGAAGCCCTTAAATCTGTCCTCTCCTGCTTTTGACCTTGCGATGGTTCGCAAACAACATGAAATGGCCGGCCAACCACTGCTGTGAACACCAGGTAATAAACCCCTGAACAATACAATAAACTTAAGACAATAGTACAATACAGGCTGCTTGTTTGATCTTTACCCATGACGGCATTACGGTTCACAACTTGAGCAGGCCTGCTTGCACATACGAGGTGGACAGGATATTCACGTGACCGCATCTATTTCTAGCAAATTTTTTTTCAGCTTGAACAACAACCATGTCCACCTCGTTCATGCATTTGGTCAGACCTACTGTGACTGCACCAGCAGCCAGTAGTGCAAATGGAGCTAGTATTATCAAGATCCACACTCCAGCATTGTTCCAAGTTCTTGAAATTGTTTCCAAGCAAGTTTTGTCTCAAAACAACAGAATTATTGGTACCTTGTTAGGTATAAGATCAGATGACGGAAGTGAGATTGAAATTAGAGACGCCTACATGGTTCCATGCGATGAGACCGGTGATTCAATTTCCATCGAAGAACACACTCACAAGACCTTGTACCAATTATATAAGAAGGCACACCCTAAGGAGCTTGTGCTCGGGTGGTTTGGTAGCTCTTCTCAAATTGATAGCACCACCAGTTTGATCCACGACTTCTACTCCAAGGGTGTTGACCGTGCCTACCCACATCCAGCTATTTATTTGAATGTCGAATACGTCAACCCAGAAACCAACGAGATTGTTCCACCAGTGATCACCACCTACATTGGTGCCGCTGTTGGTAAGCCGGTTGCAAACAACCCTGCAGCTATACCTGGATGGAAGGCTGCCACTAGCAACAACTCTTACATCTTCACTCCAATTCCTAACGAGGTTATCAACGCCACTGCTTCTGAGAAATTGACCTACAACAACTTGTTGAAGGACTCCATAAATAAGACCGACTTCACCTTAGAATCCGACTTAATGAGTAAGCAATTAGACTTCGTTATTGCTAACATCGACAAGGTCCTTGCTCACATTGAAAACGCAGGTACCACCGATGCTGACTATGACTTGTTGAGATTGTTGAGCAACAACTTGTTGAACAAGCCTCAAATCTTGACTGACGTCGAACAATTGAAGAAGTTGTTCACTGCCCACAACCAAGATGTTATTATGATTGAATACTTGACCAAGGTTGTCAAGGAACAGATTGAGTTAAGTGCTAGGTTGACTGCCAGTGCTGAAGCCGAAAAGAAGTTTGCATAGATTGGCAATGTCCCCCACACACAGGAGCTGTGCACGCTAGATAGTCTTAGCGTCCTTGCCAGCGAACTGTATTAACTGCCATATTACAGGTTAGCCATGAAGAATTGATGCTGCTAATGCTGAGTGAGTGCAGCCATGTTGATGCTTTGAATAGAATGTAAGTTGGAGTAGCAGTGTTGCTACCGTTTTGAAATCAATGTAAGAAGTAAGCGAGTATTGAAAGAGCAAACCTTCTCTGCTCCCAGACCCAACAAAGACGGGTGTAAATGTAATGTTCCTTCGCTGCAAGCGTATTCCTCGCGGGTGTATAGAACTGTAGTTTTGAAACGAGATGCGGTCGCAGCATGGTATTGCAGCCAACTTCGCAGCCAATTCCAGTTGTGTCATCATCAGCAGGCACACTCGAATATCTAATATGTGGCAGTTTCAGGAACTGCTTCCTATTCGAGATCAAGGCAATGACCTGATAGTGGCAGATTTATTGCAAAACTGCTGCAGATACGGGGTTCTCCCCCATGGACCCTTGAGTGCTACCGGTTGGTTTGTCAAGGAAACCCGGTGAAACTGACATGCAGCACCATCCAGACTCACCATAAAACAATCTTCCTGCGCTACACCGTTATTCAACACTACTTAACAGTGCAGTGCAAGTTTACTCGGTCTCATCAAGACAAACAACTCGTGGAGAATTCCCTCGAGACACCACACAACAAGCTTTGAAATCTCTAGTAGTCACCATTGCACTTGGGAAATCCTACTAAACTCCTCACCTACACTCAAAAACCAATGCTTTCTAGAAAACATTTTCAAAAGTCTTAGTGTGTGTTGCTTTTCCATCTGCACCTGAGCACCAAATTCCTGCAACCACATTCCACACAAGGGATAAGGACCCTTGTCCGAAACCACGACCTTAGGTGAAATATGATTCTCTCTGTGAATGCACTGACATCTATAAGAATGAAACACACGGACATGTACGACTACTAAATTGGTGGATCGATTTTGCTGTGTTTGCAGCAATTGCATTGTTTCGTGCCGTCATGTGCTTAAAAAAAAGTCTTTCTCACCCGCTGTTGTCAATTCTCCAGACACAGTGGGCAGGTTAAACTTTTTTGCAACGTGCTTTCCATTAACGGTATAAATCAGGACGCTCTGGGAGGCACCTTGCCTTCACAGTGTACACGCGTCTTGCCTGAGTCAACCGCTAGCAGGATTGTAGGAGCAGGCTCGACTGACCAGAGGATGAAGGACCCAGGAAACCTTCGATTTCCCGGTCATCCCCGGAAACCAAACAAAATTGCACGTCAGATCAATTGTGTCTTCTTTTGTGCTTATCTCGCTTGCACTTACAGAGCGGTCAGGCCAGACTTCATGAACCACAGCGCAGCGCAATTCCACCACAGTCAGGCTACTGAGCTTGATTCGTACACAAGGAGGCAATTATCTCCAATGTAGTACCTCTAAAGATAAAGATAATGTCCGGGGAGCCTGTAATCTTGCAGCTCGCCCTCACTGTCTGGGGTTTTAATCCGCGCCACAATGGAGAGCAAATAGAACAGAAAGTCACCAGGTGGCCACAATTTAGCTAAAAGACACTACCACTGTGTACTTCTATGCGCCAACATCCAACCTACAAGGTCACAATAGCTGTATTTTGTGTAGATCGTCGTGTAGAGTAGCCTGTAGGGAATCTGGCACACCCCTCCTCAGCGTCACCTTTAAGTAACACGCGCAATCCGTGAAAATTTATATCTCATCGCAAGAAACCTTAGCAGCAGCATTCCATGCCTATTCACCAGCACATCAATTTATACACGTATAATGTCGAAAAGTCCAAGAAAAACAGGCGTAACCAAGAGTACTAAACACCACCCCAAGGGTGGGAAGGTAATTGCAGGCAAGAAATTCAATGCATACTGGAATCAGCGCAGATTCAGCATAGTAAGCAGCTCCTCGTCAGAAGGTGATTCAGACGAAAAGACTTTCCAATACACACCCAAGGAGCAGCCCGGCAAGCGAGTGCCGAAGTATGTTGCTGCTAGCTACGATTCCGACTCAGATGAATCCGATTCGGATGACGAGTATGCGATCACCAAGACCGCAGGTGGTAAACACATCACCAAAACATTTGCAAGAAAGAGAACACCCAAGAAGACCGTCGAATGGACCTACGAGAAGGAGTCGGAGCTGGACGACGATGACGACGAGGAAGAAGGTGAAGAGGAAGCTTCAGAAAACTACTCCTCTTCGGACGATTCAGACGTAGATTTTCTCAAGTTACAGGCAGAGAGAAAGGCAAACACCATCAAGGCAGCGCGGGCCATGAAGGGGTTGAGCAAAATGCAGAGGCTCCAGCAGCAGGGCAAGAGGGGGGACGACAATGCGGTGCAAGATTCCGCAGATTCAGACAATAGCGAGGACTCGGACTCAGAAGCAACGTCCTCCGCAAACGAAAACGTGCCGCAGGGAGGCCCCACAAAATTCGGAAGGCGAAAGTCTGAGTTGGCTTTGCCGGAAGACATCAACTTTACGTTTGAGTTTGACGATGAGGTGGCCGTAGAGAGCGACGCAATAGCGCTGGAGCTGGAAACTGAAGAAAACGCCTTTGAGGAAGACATTGGGGAGGAAGTGATAGATGACGACAGCAACAAAAACATCAACTTTGACTTTGACTTTGACCTCCCAGTGCCCAAGTTCAAGGATGCAGACATAAACTCCGACGAAGATTACGAAATAGATGACAACGAGTTGATGGCCACCTTGCAGGCCGACAACGACACCTCGGACGAGTTCTTGAACGAGAGCCACCGTAACTCAGTTACGTCCTTGGGCGACGAGGACGCTTTTCTCAAGGAAGAGGAGCGGTTTTTGGTCAATGAGTTTGAGAGCAACGGGTTTGACGATGACGAAGGGCAGCTCATGGGGTCGTTCAACGATTTCGAAGAGGATCAGGTTATCCAATATGAAAGCAGCGTCAACTCAGACAACGATGGGTTTGGCGACAACGACGATGACGACGATGAAGACGACGACGATAACTACGACGATTTCATTGACTTTAATGCTCCCTTGTACAAGGAAGCATACCTCGCGTCGGAGAGCAGCACGACCGGCAGCCGCAAGGGTGCCGCAGCAAGCACCCTGTACAACGGTGCCAGTGACGAGGAGGACGATTCGTATTTATGGAACTACTTTTTCAGTTCCGACGAGAGCGACAGTGAGGACAGGCACAAGAGTGACGTCAAGGGCAACCGCCACGAAGTCGAGGACCTCTTTAAGGAACTTGAACAGAAAAAGCCGGGCCCTGCTGCGTCCGCCGGTGGGGCCGTTTCTGGCGGGCGCCGCATGACTATCCGTAAGAAACCGGAAAACGACCTTGACGACCTCCACTACGACAGTGGAGAGTCGACGGACGTCGACTTGTCGTTGCCGGTCAGCACCAACAAGAACAAGCTTGGGTCCAAGTTGGCCAAGGAAGTGTTGTCCTCAAAGACAGCAGATTATAGACCACCAGTTTTAGGGACTTGGGTTACTAACGAAAGCAAGCCATTTGGAATCATTGACGGGTTGTCCACCCGGTCGCTCCACGGGAACTACACAACGGGCTCGGAGCCCAGGTCGAAGAAGAAGTTGGGTGCCGACGACGACGCCATGGGCTTGGACGAGTTGCTCAACGTCAGCGAATTGGACAATGATAACGAGAACGACGTCAAGATTTGGAGGGATTTCAACAACCAGAAAAAGACCGTTCCCTTGGGTGCGTTTAGAAACAAGTCGATCTTGAACCCAGACAACATCCCCCACTTCTACAACAAGGTCAACAACGGAGACTACAAGAGACGGTACTCGATGACGCCCAGCGCTGGAGCAGCCAACGCCAGTGGTGCCAAGCGTGGTTCCGTCAGCAATAAGATCAAGAAGCCCAAGGATAGAAAGCTGCTGCACGGAGGAGGCCCTGAGAGTTTGGCCCTTCCCTCGAGACTGAGGAGAAGAAGAGCCTCCATAGTTGAGGCGGTAGCTGAGGGCTATAGGCCCACTAAATCTGGTTTATTTAGTGAGCATGCATTGACTAACGTTGAGGAGTTTTTGGGCGACGATAATGACTTGATGGCTTTGATAAAGGGGCTCTAGTAATGTATAATATTATGTGATACGTGTAGATTTAGCCTGCGGGCAGAGCGAGGGTGGGTCGCCGGAGAAGGATCTCGACACATTTGCACCCAAGTGTTGCTGCAAAAACGGCGAGCACATACTTTTCGTCCTGTCATTTTTGATGGGTAACCGTTCTCCTACAGGAAATAACGTTTTTACGTAATGGGGGCTTAATGTAGACCGTAATCAGAGCAGTCGAGGTACCATTCCGACTGCTGGCAGATCCGACCTCTTAGCTTTCATGCCCGGTTCTTCTAAAATTCAAGCTCACCACTGTATGAAGTTCTCCAGTCATAGTTCAGTCAAACTATACACCGAACAAGCCTAGTATAAGCATTTTTGAAACTAATATGTATACACCACTAGTCGTGTGACTTCAGCGAGTGCCACTCGCTCAACCCCTCTGTTACGAGGCTATAGGTGGAAAAGCCAGCCATACGGCTGATAAGGTCTGCAAATGCTGTCCCAACTAGTCAATTAAGCAGCCAAGCGCCTGTGTATCATGCTTCTAACAAAATTGGTTGATTTCCGCTTACATTTTTTGTGTTGTTGTTGATTATGGCGGAAATGTATGTGGTAGTCATCTTCGCAGCGTTTGACATTTTTTAAATTAAACATTCTTGTTATGAGTATCCGGCGTTCAGCACGGAGCACCAAGGGCCAACTCCCCAAGCGTTTGCTTGACTCTGAGTTTGAGTTTACAGAAGAGGCGTCGCTCAGCGATCTGGCCGAGTATCAGGTGCCTGAGTCTCCTCCTTCCAAACGTATCCACTACGAAGAGAGCGTGGTGAGATGCATGCCATGCGGAACAACACAAGACAACTACAACGAAGATACAGATACAGGGGGCACATTCATCCAGTGCGACAAGTGCAACACTTGGCAGCATGCCCGATGCATGGGATACTCCAATAAAAAGCTGATTCCTGACGACTATCAATGCGATGTTTGCAAACCAAGACCCCAGCTCGCCGGGGTCGACTTACTCAAACAAAAAATCAGGGACGAGACAAGACTATCGACAGCTAGAGCATTCTACTTATACTTTAAGAAGCTGATTCCCAACGAGGACGCCGAAAATGAATCAAAAGCTACAGATTGGTCTTTGAAAATAGAGGAGTTGATCCACACTGTATACGAATCCAAAAAGTACATTGAGGAAGGCCGCAGAATTTTGTTTTTATTGAAGAAATACTTTATGAATGATATCCTTTCTGAAAAGTTGACCTTTGAGGAGTTGATTAAGAAGACTCCAAAGGAGATCAACCAAGATATTGAGAGTGTAGAAAAGAAGGTTAAGAGTGATATTAAAAACATCATCTTGACAAGAAATGAACCTCAAGATATTATTCGTAGAAATCATAAAGGAGACATCTATAGAGAAAACGAGAATGAAGAAGCTGATGATGACATTATCACCACTTCCAAGAATGTGGACCACAGGCGTTTTGAGGAGAAACTTGAGCCTGTGGCGATCAAGTCTCCCTCGGAGCCCAAATCGGAAACCGAATCGCTCAAGCTTGGCGCTTACAACAACTTCAACCCCAGAATAGATGATGACGACGACAACAAGAGCATTGACAGCGATAGCGGCAACGGCGAGAACGACAACGACGACGACGCTGGTGCTGACGACGACGACGAGCTTGATTTTATCTTGGGAAAGACAGACTCCATCAAGGAACACATGAACTCTGTGGAGGTGAGAAGGATGAGCTCCAACATTCTGGATGGACCAATTACGCCATCTGACAGCTCAGTTAATAGTAGGACCACCCCGCCCCACAACCCAAAGTCAGTTCCCGCCAAACCAGCCAAGAGTGTCGCAAAAATTTGGTCTGGGTCGTTCACGTTCCCGCAGTTCGCTACGTTCAACGCTGATGTTACATTCTACAGCAGTACTGAGGCACAGACCCTGAGACATTTGAGCGTTTGCACAGACATATTTCTGGTCTCGTCCTACCTTATTGAAGGAAAGTTTGATAGATCAATTGCTGATAAGTACTTGGACAAGGTGCTCGTTTCAAGACACTTGTACGCGGTTCAATTGTCGAGTCACGACAGCGATTTCGACAAGTTGCGCAACTACTTGAGCGATTCCAAGCGTGTTGGTGTGCTTTCTGGTAAACCTTGGTTTGTTAAGGACTCTTATTTGATGGTTATTGACTTTAATGCTCCCAACCTACCCGATTATCTTCGCAGATTGAACAAGGGAGGCTCCGGGTTGTATGCTTTATTCACAGTTAAGAGGGATTACGAACCAAAAAACGAACTCGAAGTTGATGGATACGACCCTTCAAGCTTGAGCACAATCATGGATCTGTTGAGGTAGCCGCCAGCATGTGTTCCTTGCGCCACCTCAAAAATCTCCTCCACCTCAGGACATGTTGGTTTCCCTAATTTGTCAAGCTAAAAGATTATGGACGGGGACATGTTGCGCCGTTTCACACATTTTTCAAGTCCATCACCCCTGATGTTACGGATGGATGGTTTGCTGCCATCCTAACTGCCATTAGAATAACTGAGTAACTAGTTGCACTCCGCCGCTTGCTGCCGCCAGCGGTGAGGCGCGTTCACTGATTTGATTTGCTACAAGCTCAGTCATAGCACAAGCATAGTTTAGCCAAGTAATTCTCTATATTTACGAACTCATGACATAACGAATGAATGAAACTTTTCATGTTTGTCTCGATAGTTTCTGTTGTCCAGTTCTCTCTCAACCTTAATCTTGCAATATACGCGTAATTCCAAAAAAATTCATGTACTGTTCAAATCACTAATAGACCGCTCGAACCCATCACCACGTTCGTACAAAGGACATTCAGCAACATACGGCTTACCCAATAAGCATTTGCTAAATTTATCAATTAATTTTCCTTCAATTGGAGTAAACCCACGAGAAGTACATAGCTAGTCATTAGCCGCCCACACTAACCCACACATTTTTACATGACAAGACGATCGTCACCAAGCAAACAGAATGGGAACCAATAGTGAAGACGATGCCGATACCAGCTTGGTATTCGGAAGTGACAATACGGGAGGAGAAACTCAGGCGGATGCCCGTGTGGAGAAACCTTCAAGTGAAGAAGTTGAAAAGTCCATTAAGAAAGTTTCACTCCAAGACGACTTAGCGCAAGATCAACAAGACTCTTACCGTGAAATACGACATACCATAGATGAAACAGAAGAAATGTCTTTGGAAAAGGTGCCACAGGTAATATATGAAGGAGATTCCGACAAGAGAATCAACGGCGGCGCAGATACTCTTGCTGTGGATAGCGATAACACCCAATGGTTGGATACCCAAAAGATCTCCAACGAGCTGAATTCAAACCATACAGACGAAGTGCCTATCATCAGTTCTGGGTCGCAGGGTGTGGAGCGAAATGGCCACTCTACCTCTCCTCCTCCTGTCCCAGATACATTACCAATAGACAGCGCGGACGAAAGCACATCTTCGAACGAATCCTCCGGTCCTTCAACACAACTTTCGAGAAACATGATACCGGTCACTCCTGTAAGTCATTTACGGTTGACTCAAGCCCAAACACAAGTAGTTGCATCTCCCAGCGGAACTCAAATGGTTATTCTGCCTGGCCCTACCCAAGTTTTAGCTGTGCATAGTCAGCCAGATGACCTGTTGCGTTTACACCTGCATCTGCCCATAGCAGTTCCCCAATCTACTCAAAACAGAGACGAAAATCATTTGCCAGTCATTCGGGGTATCCAAGATACTCAAGTTATAGAAGGTACTTACCACGATACCCAAATGCTTGATGCGAATGAAGAGAAAATACGATCAACAGATTTCCACCACATGGAAGGAACAAATGGCGGGGGAAACTATATAAATGGTTATGAATTAAGTGAGATGGAGATAGACCACAATCAAAATCTACTGGAAACTCAACCGCTACCCCAAACTCAAGCATTAGACACTCAACCTTTGGAAACACAAGCAGTTAGCCACACTCAAGCGCTATACACTCAGCCATCTTCAGATACACAGGCAGTATATACACTGGGACTTCCAGACACACAAGCAATACAAACTCAAGGACTTGCTGACACACAGACATTACCAACTCAAGGACTTGCTGATACACAGACAATTCCAACTCAAGGTCTTGCAGACACACAGACAATACCAACCCAAGGTCTAGGGGACACTCAATTAATAGCGAAGCCTGTATCTCAAATAGCATCGCTGGAAGATGAAAATCGGTTTACGCGATCACATCGCCAGGTTCTCAACACACAAGAAGAGTATGACGAAACAATTTCAGAGTCACATCCTGGAGTAATAATCCAAACTGATGAGGAAGATGCCGACACACTCGGAACAACGTATGAAGACACATTGTTCACTCACAGACTCAAAAGACGGAAGCTCAGAAAGACCTTAGACGACGATAGCAGCAATATGCAGTTGGAAGTATTGAACGCACCATTGATAGCATCTCCGACAGAGGTGGTTGAATCTTCGCCTGTGCTCTTTAATAAATCGTCCTCACCTGCGTACAACAGGTCGATACGATCAGATGTCTTTAAAGTGGACCCCCCTTCATCTCCGAGCCTGAAGCCTGATGTTCCGATGAACTCGGTGTGCTCCGATATAGATGACGTCGACGAGGACCACACACCCAACGTAGTGACACGGCCACGACGCAAAAAGCAGTACATTATCGATTCACAGCAGGAAACCAAGGATACCTCTCAACAAAGAAGTGAACAGAACATATCCGAATCGAAGGCGAACACCCAGACAAGGGATTCCTCACCAGCCACTCCGGAACCTAACCTCAAGTCGGATATAACACAGGCAGACGAGCCAAAGACATTGCACCTGGAATACCTGGAACTTCTCACAGAGTCAGACATTGTAAATGCCGACAGCGTGTGGGCCACATACAACCTTAAAGTATACACAGGACGGGTAGTTCAGCCTGGTGCTGAGCATCTGAGCATCGAATTCTCCGAAGGACTATCGGAAATCAAGAACTCCGACATATTTTATCTCGATATTCGGATAGGAGATGTGATCCGTAAGAGAGGTCTGACTGTGAAGTACGTTGTCACTGGTCTCGAAAGGTCTGATACTCCACATCTCAAGTGCATCCGTGGCTATGACATGGTAATTGTCAAGAGATTTAAGTCAAAGAACGCTCAGGAGACCTCATTTGAGTTGGCCGAGTGCTTCATGGAGTACTCTGACTGGGTCTTGCACCAGCAAAAGTTTGGCCTTATTTTTGGTGGAGTTGATATTCACAAGCTGACAAGCAAGTTTGACTCGACCTTGACTCCTCGTACCGTGTACGAGGGCAGCAGCGGGATCTTCAATAAGATGGTTTTTTGTTTGACAAGCATTGAAGGGTCACGAAAGAGAGATATATGCAACAAAATTACAGGGAACGGTGGTGTTCTCGTGGAAAGCTTGAATGAAATCTTCACCTACGAATCTGGTGCCAATGGGTTGTACTTGACCTGCAACTTGAAGGATTACAAGTTTGGCGCATTGATATCTAACGCTCACTGCAGGAGTGCTAAGTATCTTCAGACTTTGGCGCTTGGGTGGCCCGTTTTGGCCGATTCCTACGTTGTTGATTGTGTCAAAGATGCTAACCGAATCAGCCACTGGCCCTCATACTTGTTGCCAGCAGGTCATTCTCGTGAGCTTAACGCTGTCAAGAGTCTTGATGTTTACCGGTTTCGAGTGAAATACGACCTCGAATGTCCCTTGACCGAGCAGGTGTCCAACAACTCGCACTTGTTGAAAGAAACCGACATCTTGGTGTTGGACAAGAAGATATCTCCTAGCGTTTCTGAGACATGCAAGTTCATATTTTATTGCTTTGGTGCTCGATCGGTCAACTACTGCTCGAATGTGGATGAGGTTATGAAGTTATCGTCTTCCACTAATGGGCCGTTGATAGTCTACGATGAAACAGGCACAGTGAAAGGGAAAAAAGTCAATTGCTTGGTGGTGGACTGGGAATGGGTGGTTCAATGCGTCATATCTGGTGAACTATTGAGAGTATAGTTGAGGTATGGCTACAATTCCATTAAGGTCGTGGTATTTTACAAATGCCAATGTATATAGACAATAAACAGGGGTTGCATGTATATTTCGTGGCGTTAATGTAAGGTCAACCGGGGCCAGTCAGTTGTTTTATAATTATTAAACTGAATTGAAGTGAATTTCTTAAATACCGAGTATTGAGCAGTACCAAGTGTGGTGTACTTAGACCAAGGGTGAAAATCTACGAGAAAATAGTTCCCCATGTACATATTTCCTAACTATGGAATGGGGTTATGGGCGCGCCCATGGAAGTAATTTGCACTTCCGATATTCCCACAAATAACAGTACCCTTCGATACCCACTACCAGCTGTATTAGTGCTGCTTCTTGATGTTGTACTTTTCTTCACGTTTGGCCTATCTCAATCCTCTTTTCAAAGGTGTGCATATCTCTTGACTTGCATCAAAATCGCCTATTCTCGCATGCGCATATCCGGGGACCCTTTTTTTGCAACCCGGCTCGGTAGTGTATAGTTGTGGACGGTGGTGTGGTTCCACCCCTCATCTGTATATATTACCCAAATATTGTCTAACAAGTTGAACTTCAATTTTTACAAATGTCAATATTTTCCACCGAATCCTCCAGAGCTGCGCTTAAAAAGGCGCTCGATCCAATTTTAGCTAAAGCAACCGATGTACAGAAAAATCTCAAAACCCTGGCACCTGGGGTAGTCTTCGGGGTCACCAATGCAAAAGAGGCTGTTTACATAAACCTGAGTGGAACACTCGGTCTCAAGCTGGACACGCCAGTGTCAGTGGACTCGATCTTTTACATTTGGTCTGCTACCAAGGCCGTTGCTGCAACTGCCGTATTGGTCTTGGTTGACAAGGGAATTCTCGATTTGGACGAGCCCGTCAAATCTTACTATCCAGAATTTTCCAACATCAAGTTGAAGCAAAAAGATGGAACGTTTACTACCCCAAAGACCCAAGTTACTTTAAGACACCTCTTGACGCACACGGCTGGATTTGCTTACCCGTTCTTTTCTCAAGACTACTTGGATGAAGTGAAGGACGGTAAACATGATATTCTCCAGCAACCTTTTAAGGCCCTTCACGAGTCTTATCTTCTCTTTGAACCTGGAACTGAATTCCGCTATGGGATTAATATTGACTGGGCCACATATATTGCCGAAAAAGCTACGGGTAAGCGGTTTGGAGATATTCTTACCGAAACGGTCTTGGAACCTTTGGGTCTCAAAAACACTAGCTACAAAGCTCCACAGAAAGACAATTTGGTTATTCACCACCTCAGAAAGAGTGACACAGGAGAGCTCATTCATGATGTCCGCTTTGATAAAATTGTTCCTGGCTCGGGTCCTGAAATCGAGACTGGCGGACATGGACTCTACACAACTGTGCCAGACTACCTTACCTTTATTAGACTTTGGTTGAATAAGGGAAAGGCTCTGCTGGGCAAACAAGTTCTTAGCGAAAAGTTGTGGGAGAAAGCAATTAGCAATAACTTGAATGGAGCAGTGGTGAAAGATGCCAAGACGTTGACCCCAGGTTCCGACTACAAAAGTCATCCATGGGGAGGTCCAAGTTCTGAAACTTGGGGTCTAGGGTTTGCAAGAACTGAAGGACCTCATCCTTCTGGAAGACCAGTAGGCACATTGTATTGGTCTGGAGCTGCAAATCTCTTTTTCTGGATTGATGTGAAAAACGGAATTGGTGGTTTCTATGGTTCTCAAATTCTCCCTAGTGGCGATCTTCTGAAGAATAACGCAATTGACTTGGAAACCGTAGTTTACAGCCAGTTTAAGAATAATGAGTCAACGTAACTGACTACGGAGCAATGCTACTTTACTGTTTGGGTGCTGCAACTCAATGGCTGCAACTGCACTGCTGACGTAATCATGCCTGCCCCGTACATATACAATGCAAGAACAAGTGGTAGAGCTTTGTGGTTTACCATACCTCTGCCAGTACCTTACAAAGTGAGTGAAGTAGGGGTAGTTTTCTATGTATCTGGCCGTATACCTTTCCTTGCTGACTGTACCTGCTACGTTTAGAAAACACAAAGAGCATGACCAAGGCGTCTCCTTATAACCTTAATTTCAGTTCGTAGTTGCCCATAGGCAAACCTTGGCGGAGGCTACACCAGGCATGTCTTACAGCCCTAATATGCCTGCGTTTTGGTGTGAGCAGCGTGTTATACACAAAGCCTTCGAGGGGAAACACATAAAGCGTATTTCCGCATAGAGTCGCGAGTTGCAGTGGTTATGTGTGAGTAGCAGGCACCGTGAATCAGCCAGCACTCAAATCTTCTCCTACAGTACAGATCTTTGGTATAGTTTCTATTACCCATCATTATCATAAATCATACATGCAAAATTAAGCGGTACCAACCAATCTTTTAAATAAGGTGGAGCCAGCAGCCTTGACCAAGGGCAAACCAGTGTCGGCCTTGACTGCATCCCCGTTTTCTTCCAATCTTCTCAACAAGTACTCCTTGGTTTCCAATGGTGGACCCCAAGCAACATACTTGATGACATTGTCAACGTTGTAGGTCTTGAGCAAGTCGTAGGTGATGTTGTCAGCCATACCCAACAATTGACCCAAGACAACATTGTTCTTGTTCTTGTTGTTAGATTCGTCAGCGTATAACTTTTGAGTGGCCAACTTCAAAGAGTCGCTATTGTGAGAAGCGACTACCAAGTGACCGATAGTGGACTCGTTGCCCTTGTGGCCCATGATGGACTCAATACAGTAGGAGATACCTTCGTTGTAGTTCTTGTCGGTAGCCTCCTTGTCCTTGTGGATGATGGATGATCTTTCCTTTTCAGAGTGGATGTAAGCACCTCTAACTAATTTTAATCCCAATCTATAGTTGTTTTCGATAGCCAACTTTTCTTCCAAAGCAAGCAAGTCTGCAGAGCCAGACAAGTACATTTGCAAAGTTCCGACAACAGAGGCAGGCTTGTTCAAAGGGTTGAACTTGGCGTACAATCTTCTTTGCAATTCGTAGACACCATCTTGCAAGTCGTGCTTTTCTGCGTCAATGACACCAACGACAAATGGAGCGGTTCTTTCTGGGTATTGCTTGCTCAACTCAACGTTGGAGTCGTAAATGGATTGGCACACAACCGAGGCCTTTTCAACCAAGTTTTCAAACTGCTTGGCATACTCTGGGTCGGACTTGTAGTACTTCAAGACGTTGGCAGCGTCCTTGGCGAAACCGGTTGGCTTCAAGGCAACGTACCCTGGGGGGATGGAGTTGATGTCCTTGCCAGATTCTCTGATAACCTTCAAGGTGTGTGGAACCAAAATCTCAGTGACTGATCTGGCAGTCTCAGAAACAATGTATTCTGGGTCAACATTGTCGTTTCCGTTGCATGCCTCAATGGTGAGCGAAATCATCATGTTGTTGATGCCCCTGCTCAACAATCTGTCCCCAGTCTTCTTCACCTGTTCGATGGTCTCACCACCACAGTAAATCTTGTAGACCAAGGCCTTGATAATTGACATTGGCACATATGGGAACATCTTGATGCACATCTTCAAAATGGGCTTGGTCAAGGTAGCGCACCCAATCAACATCAACGAAACGAGCTCCGAGTTGTTGAAGTCCAGCAAGTACTCAGTGTTCATCTTTGAACGTGCTTCGGGCATTGGAGGAGCCTTGAATGTGCTAGCCACATTGGGGCTAGAAACACCGTTGACAGTGGTGTTTTGCTTGTTCGGAGTGACATGGAACCCACGAGCAGCGCCGATGACAAGGCTCTGGAGCGGCACCAAGTTTCTTCTAGTAACAGTAGAACGTAACAAGACACGGTTAGTGATCATAATTCGAATATGCTATTCAAACTCACATTGGGGTCCACCGCTGTATTTATAATCATGGCTGATCATGACTTAATCTGTTTATGCTCGGGAGGAAAACATAAGCGATTGTACTAAGCTGTAGCTACCGCACGGCCCCAGCAGAAAAATTCAAAAATTTAGGAATGGATTTGCGAGCCTGCGGAGTTCGCAGATAGTAAGTGACAAGCGAGCACGCACCGGGAAGGAGATCACGAAAATTCCAAACTTGATGATGCGTAACGGTCATTTTCGCACTAAAAAGTAATTGTGAGCGAACGGTTGTGGCTATCTCTGGGAAAGATGGCCGCATGTCAAAAATGGTATCAGAACTGAGATGTGGGGTTGCTAGTGTTCCAGAGAAAAGGGGAGATGCTCATGTATCGGCCTTAGGCGATCGCTGTGGATGTCAAGGCTACTGGAAGCGATCGGCCTATGCTAGGACGAGTCAAAAGGAAAAGAAATGTTCAGTGTTGCGAATTTTTTAGGTTGGGGTTCCGCAATGGCTCACCACACTTCCGTGTAGCAAAAAGTTGGCGGGCCGAGATAGAGATAAGCAGACCGAGTAGTGATTTGTTTACAAAGGAAAGTTTCGGCTTACAATTCAAGGAAACTTTGCAGAGAGGGGTGATGTTTGATGGTGCAGGGGCACGTAGGAGTTTTGGTATTGTTCCATTTTGCATGGTAAACAGACCTGTGGATCCGTATTGCATAGTAAACAAACTTGTGGTGGTGCTATTGTAAATGAAAAATTTGTGTGGGGTACTTGTTTGAACCGGGGAGTGCCCGAGAATGAGCTGACAGGAGTTACGAGCTGTAGCAGGGAATGGGACGAGAAGCAATAGTGCAATTGCACTACCAAGGTGTTCTGTTTCTTCTACTTACGAACTCTGGGGTACGCTGTGGTGGAATGCGTAGGCGAGCTCGGTTTCTATGACTCCGACTCAAGCTGTGACTTCCGCGCGCAAATGACTCGGGTGTCACGTTTTTATTGCACGCGCTATGATTCACGTGAGTCATGAAAGTACATGACTCACGTGCACTCATCTCTTTTTACAACCAAACCATGCTAGCTCGATTCGTCAGGAGAATCTCCACGACCAGCGTTCGGAGTGGAGATAAACCTGTGATTCCTCAAATAATCCTTGATGAACTCCGCGATACCTCCAACTTGGCGAAACCGCACTCGAGCTTGTCCAGAAAGCAAATTTTCTTGAATCCAGCACAGGTGGAAGACAAGCGCTTCAACAAGATCGTACAGAACTTGAAGAACACATCCAATTATAGACAAGCTTCCATCAGCAACCCTGCATTAGATATTGAATTGATATCCTCCAGTAATATCTTAGAAGACATCCCGCACACCGAATCGTCTCCGATTGTTCTTTCGGTGGAAAAGTTCAAGCCCTTCTCCAAAAGGATCTCCCAACTCAAGTACAACAGCATCAGGGCAGATATAGTCAAGGCATTCAAAAAGCTGCAGTTGACTGAGTACTTGGAAGAGATGTATAAATTAGACGAATATCTGCATTTAAAGAAATCAACAAACTACCCAACCAAGAAGAAAGTGGTAGAGCGCATCATGAACGACATCTGGAAAGTTTCCAAGTCTTCGAAATTATCTGCAATTGACGATTTACTCACCAAAAAGCTGATCAAGTTGCTCAAGTCAGACTTGTTTTTGCTTTTACTGGAGAATGGCTATATCGTAAAGTACTTGTCGCGACTGGGTGTGAAGATCTCATTTGACCCGAAGCAGGATGAGATCACTTTCTTAGGTACTAAAACCCATGTTCAGAATGCTGAGATCATACTTAACTCCATATTGAATGAATCGCACCGTGAAAGTTTGGACTTGTCCAAGATCAAGGACCTTTTCGTGGAAAAGTACTCGGCTTTTAACCTAGGCGATCTCGTGAAGAACACAGAAGTTTACTTTAATCCTATTGACGAAAACAATTACGAGTTGATCACCTTGAACAGAAACCAGATCAAGAAGTCAAAAAGGTTGTTGATGTGGAAATTGAACTACAATAAGCACTCGAAAGAGCATTTGCTCTTACCCGTTGAAGCATCTGAATCCGAGTTTGTTCCATTTAAAGATGATGAAGCATTGACATGGGATTCCCGTGACATCGACTTGTTCACTTTAACCTCTAAAGAAGTCAACAAGCCAAGTGCTCTGGTTCTCGACGACTTGGCCAAATTCTCCGACGAGGCCATCCAGAACTCCTCTGCCGACTTTGAGGCCCAGGTTGAGTCCGCAAAGCAACTACCATTTGCTGATCTGAGCTCTTCCACCAGCTGGGATCTTCTTGGAGAGCTTGGTTTATTGGACTCGGATGAGCAATCCACGTCAGGAACACCAGAACTGACACAAGATCCGGCAATCGTATCCCCAAGTACTCCCAGCAAAACATTAACCCTCACAGATGAGCAAATAGACGCAATGTACTCCAAGTTAGTGGATTTCTCCTACAGAAACAACTTCAAGGGGGTAACTGACGACAAGTTGAATAGCCAAATCATGACCATCACCTTGGGAAATATTCTCTTTGAATCACCCACGCTCGACGACAACCAAAAATACAGATTTAACGGGAACTCACAATTGATAAATGACAAGGTATTGTCATTGCCTATGTACGAATATCCTGAACTTCAAATCAAGGAGATCAATCATTTCTTGAACACAGACCCTCATAATTACGCTGCACAGTTAAAGTTTGCTCCATCTATTTTTGAGCAAGACGGCTTGGAGGACCGCATCAAGTACCCAAATGTCGAAATCTGGGTAGATCTCAATGACAGATCTGTGGCAGACCTTGATACCATGAACATTGTCACCGTCGAGGGTGAAAACAGTTGCTATGTAGGTCTTGCGGACAAGGCCGACTTGAAGGTAACCTGTCAAATATCCGGAGATTTGTTAAAGGAAGAAAAGGTCGAAGAACAAGGCAAATCTGAGATCCTTGAATTGTTGAATTCTACCACTCTGAGGTACGAAAGATTTAAGAGTCAGCCGGGTGTGATTGACTTTTTGAAGAAAGCTAACTTGGACTTTAGCGGAAACCGTAAGATTTCGATTCCACAAACACTCTCATTGAGAATCGAGGGAAAAGAGGTCCAGTACAACTATTTGAATGTGGCCTACAGAAGACAAATTAACTTCAACTACGGCAGAGACGAGAATAACAACGATCGTCTTGTGCAATTCAACGTTGTGGAGGGAGGCTCGTTGGGCGGTCGCTCCATTGAGGTTAACTTTGTGGGAGATCTAGAGGGAGGGGTTGACAAACAACTGTTCAAGCGACTCTTGGAAGATGCTTTGCAATTTGTAGGTGAATTATGATTTGGGCCTATCAGCCAATTGCGTTGAACATTTAGTGATTGCACTTTCTCCAAGACAGCATAATTATTACATCAATTTTCCAGAAATACTTTGCAGGAAGTCATTGGGCCTAGTCACAACATTTGAAGTCCATATTTGGCATTTCCTGCAACAGAACATGCAATGCTCGTAGACCATTGCCTTACTTGTAAATACCCAATATTGTATATTACTATTTAAAATAAATATCAACCATTACTTTCTTTCTTCCAATTCCTTAACATGCTTTTCCAAGCTGTCAATGGAGCTTTGCAAAGCGAGGATATCTGCAATAAGAACGTTGTTAGCAGACTTGTATTGGTCAATTAAGTAGTAGTAGGACCCGAACCCGGTAACAGTAATCCCGGCAAGGAATCCAACAAATCCACCTCTGAAAGAGCCCACTCTCTTTGGTGCTTCTGCTGTGGAGTACCCACGGACGGAACGAATAGAACGGGCAGCAAATGTGGCGACAGGACGGTTCATGGCAGTTGTTGATTTTTCGATTGAGCGAATGGGGAGCAGAAAAAAATGTTGTACCGAGTGTTTGATCTTACTGAGAGCAGAGTAGCTATTGTGGGTAGGTAGCGCCCCAGTTGCTACGCCTTTATAGTGCTGGGACAACTAAGATGTTTGAAGTGTCTGGTAAAAGTTGGTCAGCAAGAATTTCGGAATGATAACGCTTGTTAAGAGAGGTAGTTTGAGGTAGCCGTGACGTGGTACAAAATCTCGAGTACTTGACTTTGACCAAGCATGCGGTTGCTGTGTCTGCCAAAAGACAATATGAGCCGAAGATTAATTGCCAACTTATGCTCCAGCGTAAACTCTCAAGGTTTAAGTTGAATTTGGAAGGGATAAATGAATCCTCGGATGGTGAGGTAGCAAACCTTTGAATGTGTAAATCTCTCACTTAGTTTGGTTGCGGCATGTGCGCTACCAGTTCCAAGTCAATAGCTTTTCCAAACACTATATTTTCATAAATATTCATAGAAACACAGGCACAGAAGCAATTGATTGCTCACTTTGCTCTTTTATCCCCTTCTTATCAATTTTGCAGGTGGCCATGAAGTTCTTTCACTGCACATCTGCTATGTACATATATGCAAAAAGCCTATAAAGATGTCCAAACTCGAAAATTCTTTACCTCTAAAAGTCCAAATGTAAAATTCATTTACCGCTATATGCTCCTCTACAATAAGCAACCTGAAAACCGTTTTCAATGTGTGTTTTTTGAGCTATTGTCTTTTGGCTTGCACTCGCAGCCCTCCATCAGACTCTTCGCTAAAGTTGTTCACGTGCACGCGATGATCAAAAAATTCGTTATAACCACCCTACGATGGACACACTCAAGACTACGTATCTAACTAAGGAGATCGAGCCTTTCTATGTGGGAGCTACATCTGCTGCTGTGTCGTATAGCGGTGAGATTTTGGCCACACCACTCGAAGAAGATGTTGTTGTGTCGAATCTTTACACCCATGAAATTTTGCACAAGTTCGAAGGAGATGGCGAGACAGTCACCAATCTTGCAATCACGCCGGACGGCAAGACTTTGGCAGTATTGTCGCAGTCTCAGCAGCTCCGGATCTATGACTTGACCAGCGGCTTAGTCATCAAGAGTTTCAGGCTCTCCAGTCCTGTGTACATATCTGCTGCCGACTCGACCTCATCACTCTTCGCATTTGGTGGTGCGGACGGAGTAATCACTGTGTGGGACATCGATGGAGGATATGTCACCCACTCCCTCAAGGGTCACGGTACTACCATCTGTTCTTTAGCATTCCACGGTCAGTTAAACTCCACTGAATGGAAGTTGGCCAGTGGTGACACCATGGGTGCAGCCAAGATCTGGGACTTGGGCAAACGTAAATGTATCCACACCATCAACGAACATGGATCTGCTGTCAGAGGTGTAGCGTTTGATGAGTCTGGAAAGTACTTCATGACTGCTGGTAGGGACGGTATTGCCATTATATTTGACATTCGCAACAGATTCAAGCAATTACATGTATTCCCATTGAAGGAACAAATTGAGAGCTGTGGGTTTATTGGTTCTCGCTTCTACACCGCTGGTTCTTCCAACTTATTGAGAGTATGGGAAGTAAACGGTGGAGCTTTGGTTTCCCAAACGCCTACTCCTTTCAGGACTACGGAAGAGTTGATGATTATCGACGTCAAGAGGTTGCAAGACAACGAACTTGTGTTGGTCATTAGTGACCAAACTTTGATCCATGTGCTGCTGGCTGACAAAACAGGCGAATTGCCCATTTTAAAGAGAATTGCAGGCAACCACGGGATTATTGCCGACTTAAAATACGTTGGACCGGAGTTCAACTTGCTCGCATTGGCTACAAACTCGCCATCTCTCAGAGTCATCGACCCAAAGTCTCCATTTGAGGTTGATTTATATGAAGGACACACCGATTTACTTAACGCTATTGATGTTTCTCAGGACGGTATCTGGATTGCCACTGCATCTAAGGACAATGAAGCTATCTTGTGGAAGTGGAACGGTGACAAGTTTGACTTGTACGCCAGATTCCAAGGGCATGCCGGCTCTATCAGTGCCATCTCGTTGTCCAAGTCTAACTTGGCACCAGACTTTTTGATAACTGGTTCCGCCGACTTTACAATTAAGAAGTGGAAGATCCCATCACTGGCTGGTTCCACCGTCAAGACGTCTGTATACACCAGAAGAGCACACGACAAAGATATCAACAGTATTGATGTTTCTCCAAATGACGAATTTTTCGCAACCGCCTCCTTTGACAAAACAGCAAAGATCTGGGACACCCAATCCGGAGAGACCGTTGGGATCTTGAAGGGTCACAAGAGAGGGTTGTGGGACGTCAACTTTTACAAGTTCGACAAGCTAGTCGTCACTGCCAGTGGTGACAAGACTATGAAGGTGTGGTCATTGACTGACTTTTCGTGTGTTAAGACCTTTGAAGGTCACACCAATGCAGTTCAAAGAGCCAAGTTCTTCAATAAGGAATCCACACAACTTTTGTCAACGGGTGCCGATGGGTTGGTCAAGGTATGGGACTACAAAGCAGGAGAAGTCATCAAGACATTTGACAACCACGATAATAGAATCTGGTCCGTTGACATTAAGGATGAAGACGGAACTGAGTTTGTCACTGCTGATGCTGACGGGAAGTTGGTTGAATGGGAGGACAACACCATGGAAGAACTTAAGGAAAGAGAGTTGCAAGACAAGTTGAAGGTGGAACAAGAGCAAAAGTTGAAGAACTACATTAATGACAACGACTGGACCAACGCCTTCTTGCTCGCCCTCACTTTGGACCACTCCATGAGATTATACAATGTTATAAAGAGCTGTATCGAGCTGAACCAAGAGGAAGATAGTATCATAGGATCCAAGAGCTTGGAAAATGTCATTATTGCGTTAGATGACGAACAATTCTTGAAGTTGTTCAAGAAGATTAGAGACTGGAACGTCAACTTTAAATTCTTCGAAGTGAGTCAAAAGCTATTGAGTGTCATTTTGTCGGGAGTCGGGATTGAAAAGTTGAGTGAAATCAAGGGTGTGATGAAGATCATCGACTCCATTGTTGCATACAACGAGCGTCATTACGTTAGAATTGAGGGATTGATTGAGGAGAGTTATGGGTTGGATTATGTTGCAGAAACTAATGCTTGAGCGTTGTTCGCTGTTGCCTGTTTCGGAGGCCCGCTACCCTTACGGTAGTAATATTTCGCATGACTGTACTAGGTATATATTAGTGTACAGGATAACATACTTGTATCTATGTCTTGTTTGTAGGCTACACTAGTTCACTAGTTTGTTGCACTTGCTGATCACTCGTTTTACATCTTTTCGCAGCCATTTGTACGCGCCGTATAAATTTGCAACCGCTGACAACAAACTATCTACCAGACATGAGCTCCATAATTCCAGAATCGTCATTCACAGCAGACCAAATAAGGAAAAGAAAGCTCACAAGACGCGGCTTAAGCCTCAACATGTTGCTCATAGGTGAAAATGGGTGTGGAAAGCGCTCCTTCGTCAACACCCTATGCAACATGCCGTGTTACCCTAGAGGCTACGCTTACGACGAGAAAAACAAAGGTATGCTAGAGAACCCTCAGCCATTTAGTATTCAGAGCAAAGTAATTAATGTTAATGAAAAAGACTGCGTTCCTATCAGGCTTCGTGTTGGCTGTACCCAAAACTTTGGACATAATATTGAGAATCAAAGCAACTCCAGCAAGTTGGTCGAGTATATTGAAAATGAGTTTAAGCTAATCCTTGAAGAAGAGATAAAGATCGACAGAAACCCTAGGTTGGAGGATAATAGAATTCACGTGGCGCTATACTTCATCAACGCTAACGGAAGAAAGCTCAATGAGTTTGATCTTGAAAATATGAAGAGCATATGCGACAAGGTGAACTTGATTCCTGTCATTTCCAAATCAGACATATTGACAAAGGAGGAGCTACAACTTAACAAGGAGCTCATCAACAAAAGTATTCAAGAAAATGGGATTTCTGTGTATAACTTCTTGGAGCTGGGGAACGAGTCGGCGGTTTCCACGTCTCCAGAGACCAGCGATCTCTCATCACAGGAAGTGCAAGAGGAACTAGGTTATTTGGTTAGCGTTCAGGATGCCATGCCATTTAGTATCATCTCCAGTAATGACGATCATTAAAAGTTGTTTAGAAGAACTTTGTGGGGAGATATAGACATCGAAGACGAAGGTAACTGCGATTTTACGCTTTTGAAGAATGTTATCTTTGGAAGCCACATTCAGGAGTTTAAAGATACGACCATTGCCAAAAAGTATGAGATGTTTAGAAGGGGCCAATTAGGTAGCTGAGTATAGGGTGGTAATGCTAATTGTTATCGGCGATGGAGCAGTAGAAAGGAGGGCGTGGTTTATGCACCCATGAGATTGGTGAGTCCACTTGTGTAGTTTTCCGGGGCGAGCGCATGCAGTATGTGGTATTTCAACTATACACAGCAGCTTCTACTTCTAGAAAGTTCAGGCTGCCCTTAGGCGGAATTATGAGGCCAGCTTGGTCTCCGGCTCGGCAAGAGTTGAGAATTGTGCAAGCTGAAGTGTATCTTCGGGTCTGGGGGTCTCCTCTTTTTTTGAGGCACTTTTCAGATTGCAGCTTTTGCAGCAAGTGCAACGCATGTAGAGTGATAAATTAACTAATTCACAGGGCCAGCATGTTAGGCGTAACCTTATACTGTTTCTGTCTAGCAACTGCGTTACCCCTGGACACATTAGTTGCTCCCCAATTTGCTGCCTGTCCATGTTCCCAGTCTCCCTGGTCAAACGCAACAGATATCAAGGCTCGCAATTGAGACGTCTGTCTAGCTAAAACTGAAAAACGTGCAACGTATATGCAAATGACTCTCCTACCCCATATTTGACGCCGCTAGACACACACACCGCTGTCAGTTGTGTACTGCCACATTCCCAACCATTCTACGTATTTCAAAGTTTCCAACTACCAGGTATACGTTTGATGAAATGCGCAACTGAGGTGCAGCATCATAGATTACAATCCAATAGATTATGACGCCTCAGCCGCCGTATCTACCGTTTCCAACGCGGTTGTGAAGGTCTTCACCGTAATCAACTGCTCTGTATCTCTTATCTTTAGGGGAAGGACTTTGATGCTGAAGGTATAATCATCTACTTGTTCAGTTGACCGCGCTCATCAGTTGACCGCGCTCAAAACTAAGGCTCCATTGTACATATTCAGTATAAAAGGATGAAACCGCCCCACTAGAATTATCAAACACATCATGAAGAGTGTCCTCCCAACTAACCAAAACGATATCGTTGCTGATGCTGCAGCCCAAAGAAAGAAGAAGATTATCAAGTACGTTGGAATTGCTGCTGGTGTGGTAATTGTCTTCTACTTGTTTGGCACTGTCAGATACAACTACGATTACACCGCAAGCTACTCTGACAACAACAATTCGTATGGTGTCAAGGGTTCCGCTTCCAACTAAGGGGTGGTCTGACCGCTTTTCCAGCGGGATGTGGGAATAAATCTTGCTGCTATCCTTGGGGGTTCCCGCGATGTGTTCTTCCCACCCATTGATACCACTCAATTAGGCAACTATAATGAAATATTCAGAAACATGTCAAAGTATAATATATAAGAGTAATAGTATAATGTGAAAAACGACAATGAAGACTGCTGTATTTTACCTTATTGCTTGTGCCCTAGCACTCAACTACATTCCCAAGGACCCTAGTGCACCTAGGATGATTGGAGGGAAGGTTTGGCAGAGAGGAATCCATCTCGCGAAAAGAGACGGTAGCTGCGAGCGCCAAGAACCGATTATTTCTTCTTCAAGCGTTCCTTCCACCACTACTACGGTAGTTGCAGTTAGCTCCTCGACAGATGGTATAGTATTCCCTACTTTTTCAGAAGTTTTCTTGACTGCAGATTAGTTAATATACGCCTGTGTTGAAGATTAGTGTAGAAACGTTAGCGCGCATAGTGAGGATCGCAAACGCAAGGCTGATCAAGCCACCTAAACCGCTAAAGGGCACGCCAAATGGTGGGGCTGCTACAACCGTATTCCTCTAACAACGTTCCTACGTGCGCCTATCTATCTTGTCTATTGTTATTCACATTCTTGAAATTATTTTTTTCCTAGTCCAGTTGCAGCAATACAGCCGCAGTCCCCACATTATGTGTTGGCTTACAAGACTTCACCATTCTTAAAAGTCTTACCCTTAACCCATTCTAAACCTTCACCTGCGTAAGAAGTAAGGGAGGAGACCTCGACCAAAGCACCATCTTCTAAAACACCACCGTTTTCCTTGACCCACTTGGTACACAAATCCAAGTAGTGCTTGTTACAGGTGGTTGGGGTGTCATTTGGAGCACCATCGGCATTCTTCAAAGGAGAAAACTCGCTGCTTCTTTCGACTTCCAAGCACCCGAACTGCTTCAAGTCAACGGATGGGAAGACATCGAAGATGAACTGTTCCAACTTGATACCGTTTGGCTCGGTTGGTTTGAAGAAGTTACCGCTTTCGTCCAAGGTTCCAATCTTCTTTCTTGCAATGTGGAATGGTAGGAATTCTTGCGAGGAGGTCCACTTTGGAATCATCTTCTCCAAAAATTCGACAGAGTAGTAGTGGTTGACGATGTTGGCTGCTCTCAAGTAAAGCAAAGAAGGGTCCTTTGGATCGGTCTTGTTGGCTAATTCCAGCGAGATTTCACTGTACTCAATGACGCAGGGTTTCTTGGTATTGTCGTCCAAGACAATAAGACCCACAGACTCCTTGGCGTCTCTCTTTCTCACCACCTTTGTTGCCAAATCGAACTTCTTGTCGATGGTGAACCCAATAAATAACGGATCTGCAACCTTGACAAGACAGTTGTCGACACAGTACATGTGGAGGTGCTTGATACCCTTTTTCTTCATATCTTCCAAGATTCCGTGCTGCTTCATGGCCTTGTACAAACCACCGTTTCCGTCTGGAGATTCGCAGTATTTGTTCTTTGCTTGCAACAAGATTTTGTTAGCCTCCATGTTGAAGCACGGCAAAGTGCCTTGGTCGAACATGACGACTTGGTCTTTCTTCAAACCAAAGTACTTTTGCTCAGCAAAGAAGGTGTCAATGGCTTCTCTGGTAGGGCCACTTGTCATAATATACCAGTTGACAGTTGGAGTGTGCTCAAGCTTGAACTTCACTTGGGCAAGCTTCTGGACCTTCAAGATCTTTTCTGCCTGGATCTGGAAAAGCGGTTTTTGAGAAGGTAATCTGATGTTGAAGCAGCCCTTTGGTGCGCTGGAACCCAAACGAGACCCTTGTCCTCCAGACATCAACAAGACACCGACCTCGTTGCTGGCAATAGCCTTCAAACCTGCGTCGACCCACTTCTCCTTCTGTGCCTCAGTGAGATCCAAAGTAGAAGCAGTCTGAGAGTCTGGCAATTGGGCAAAGGTCTTGGAGGTGCTAGCGTTACCTGAAAAACTGACCGCCTGCTTCACGGTGTCGACCAACTTCTTTGGTTCCTCGATTTTCTTCAACTGGGTACTGAACTCATCTTGCTCGGCGCTGGTCAACTCGTCAAAGTATTTGAACAAATGTCCTTGGCTCGCGTGTTCAAATGTTTCCTTTAAAGACATCTTGTTGCTGGTACTTCGTTAATGTCGTCGTCCTTCAGATAATACGTATACAGTTAGATATTTCTTCTAGAGCTACCTTTATATAACTTTAAATTTCCAGTGATCCGATTTGGAAAATTACAAACAAACTTCTATTTTTACTTGACTTGAGATCAGACACAAAAGCGTAGAATTACAAGGAAGAAGGGCCAAATATTCGACAACAAACTGGGCATTTGCTTGTAAGACAATGTTGATTCTGTAGAGCTATAGTGAGCTCTCCCTGTTGTTTACTATTTCCTGTATGCAAGGGGAAGGGGTGTTGATTTACTAGCAGAGTTATGAAAACTGGTTGGTGTTCTCTTTGTGGTTAATTAATCACAGAAAAAAAAAATCCCAAAAGAAACAGCAATGGAAGAACAGGATTGGTAATTTACGAGAGCCTTGTAGGAGGTTGTGAGCGGAGTGGTGTGAGTGAAATCGGTGAGGTGTGCCTAGACTATATGGTTTTGGTGTTAGTGGGCTTAACCAATTAGTGAGAGTAGGTGCTTGTACGCGTGGTAGGAATCGCAATGTGCAGCGTGAGTTTCATGTGAAATTCCTCAGCCATGTCGCTGAGCATTGCCATGAGCACCGAGATCAAAATGCTGTGGAAGATTTCCGTCGGAATTTGGTAGCGTAGCTAGCAGTTCAGTCTTACCAGTGGAGAGAGAGACTTTGTTAGAAGTGACACTTGCATGGGTACTTACATGGGTACTTACAAGGGTAGAACTTACATGTGTAGAAATTACATGGTAGAAACATGTGTGTGGAATAATGCGAGTGCTGACGTTCACAAAGCGTCTAGCCTCAAAGCAGTAAGAGGTTTTTGGTGGTGCGAAGGCATCAACAGCAGTAGTGGATCTGATTATTTTGCAATTTCGTAAGTACTGAAGTACTGCCTTGCTGGTTCGTCTGGTTCTGCATTACCAGAGCCATGTCAATTTGTCGATCGCGATTATCTAAGCGATCCTCGAACGGGCTATTTTGCAACCACCGAAACACGTGCATAGACATGTGTGTTGGGCTTGGCGACGGTGTCGGGGAGACCGGGGAGAATGACAGTGGACGAGTGACCTGGACGGAGTGTTTTGAGGTGGGTGCACCTCGAATGGTGCACCTCCACTGCGGCAAGAGGCGCAATTAGGCGGTGTTTACAAGGACTTGCTTTGAGAGATGTTTGGGAGGCACGAGATGATGTCATTTCGACCACGAAAACGTACAGATTGAAACGAAACAGAAGTAGGTCCAAAATTAAGAGTCGTGTGTTGCGAGGGAGAGGATCTACATGCCGAAACACATGTTTTCTGAATCTGAAACACATCGTCCGTTTCGCGGACGGAATTGCGATTTGACGGTTGCAACTTTGAAGTTGCGTGAGAAAGAAGCTGCAATTTTGTTTGAACAAGTCAGCACAATTCCGATCAGATCGAGGTATGGCAGAGCCAAAACAGAAGTAGGAAATACACCCCTGGTGGCGACCATGTGTGTAGTAAATTTAAGCAAGTGCACGTCAAACACACATTTTTCTACATTAGTATACCTATCAAATAATTATCCATATTATGCAATTAAACAATAATAGCAAGAGCAGCACCCAAGGCACAAGCAGCCAAAGTGATGGCGGAGCCAACGGTGGAGGCACCACTCTTCTTACCACTGCTGGAAGAAGAAGATGAAGAAGAAGAGTCACTGGAGGAGGAGGAGCCAGTGGCAGAAGAGCCACCCTTCTTGGAGGAGGAGGAAGAGCTGGAGGCCTTTGTTGGGGAGGAACAGTTGTAGTTGTGGCCCTGGATCTTGTCGGATGAGTGCAACTTGTTCAAGGCGGAACAGTCAAAGTCATCGTTAGTAGAAGTAAAGTTGAAGTCACCGGCAACGGTCTTCAAGTTTGGCAAGGTGAAGTTGGCCAAGTCACCGGAGATGGTGACGGCACCGTCAATGGTGGTCAAGTTTCCGAAGGAGTCACCCAAATCGGTCAATTGGGTGTTGTTGTAGATACTCATTTCACCACCGATGGTGGTCAACTTGTTGAGGTCGACCTCGGTCATGTCGTCGTTGGCAAACAATCTGACGGCACCACCAACCTGGTTCAACTTTGGCAAACCCAAGTCTTGGAGTGTGTTGTAACCCAAGTACAAGGAACCGTTGACGGCGGTCAAGTTTGCGGCGGAGAAGCTGGAAACATCTTGGACGGTCAAGTTGGAGGCCCACTTCAAAGAGTCCAACTTGACTTCACAGTCGTCCGAGTTGAAGGAAAGAATCAAGTTCTGGCCGACAGTCTCCAAGTCGGACAAGTCGATGCTGGTGATGTTCTTGTTGTTGTCGATGTCCAAGGTTTCGATGGTGTTGAAGTTGACCAAGTTGCCCAACGAGTGCAAGGCGGTGTCGGAGAGGATGATGGAGTTGGCGGTGGTGACACCCTTGCCGTTCAAGTTCAAGGTGGAGAAGGATGGCAAGGAGATCAAGGTCAATTCGTTGACGTTGTTCAACTGGGTCAAGTCAAGTGTGAACAATTGGGTCACCTCTTGGATGGTCAAGGAACCAGAGATCTTGTTAAGCGAGCTCAAGTTGATCTCGGTGATGGAAGAAGAGTTCCAGAAGGTAAGGTTACCGTCGATTTCCTGGACACCAGACAAGTCAACGGCACCGAGAACATCACCAGTGATCTCAATAGTACCACTCAACTTCTGACAACCGTTCAATGGCGCAATCCCGGTTGGCGATGTGATCTGGGTCGAAAAGGAACAGGAATCACTCGACTGGGTGTTGGACGAAGAGGCAGCAAGTGCTCCTCCTGCTAACGCAATAACAGCGGAATACTTCATATCTAATTAAATCTATTTCGTTTTCGATTTTTTTATGTAAACAGGATCAAAGGGCTTATATTTAAACATTTCATGGAAAATTCAACCGCAAGAGTCGGCTTTTTTTTTAACGGGGAAGTTACACCATGAATTTCATGTAAACATTCGTGTGCAATTTTGAACGCGTCCCCATTATTGGAAAAACATTAGGAACAAGCGGTCGTTCGATACCCTAGAATGTTGGTGTGGTCAACACATACCTTGACCCGCTGCTTCCGTACAAACGTCCTCCTCGATCCATCCGGCTAAATTAGTCCCGATTCAATCACCACTTCCTCAATAAGGTTTGGTCTCTTCGCCATCGCCAATTCGAGTTTACCCGTTTCTCTAAACAAAAAAAAAAACGCCTTCCACCTGCATACAATAGCAATGTATCCCTTGGCTAGACACTCTCGACATTCCTAAAAACGTCAAAGGGCTTGTTTCGTGTATCATAACCGTTACACAGATGGAAGCAACACGACCAACAACGTGCTGTTTTGTGCTTCGGCAGGAGTTAAGGTTTGTTTGTGGATGGGGCCAGGCCATGTGACGAGCGTCGGTGTGCCCTGTATCACGTGCGTCATTGATTCCAAACGCGTGCTGTTACCCAAAAGAATTTTTGCTGCTTTAGGAAACCATAGTTTACTTTCCGTCCTAATCGGTAAGGATAAACACATGACCAAGAAGGTAAATAAACATTCCTCCAAAAGGTCTTTTATAAACCAAAGCGGTCGTCATCTAACGCAGGAGTTACAAAAATAACTAACGACGAAGCACTGCAAGCCTTACAAGAATGTCGTTAGAGCATCAACCACTCTTATCTCCAGACCAAGGTACGTATAAACACGTCTAACACGCTCTGTTTATTTTGTTTTTTGTTTCGAGCTACTAACGCCAATTAGATATACCGCCCTCAACTTCAGGTCACGACATCCTTTCCTTAAGTGGTTCTCCAACTAAACCTCTAGTATTCCCACTTCCTCGTGAGACCCAGTATAGAAATACATCCACCTCGTCCAGCGAGACCATAGTATCTGAAGTGGAGCCCGCCAGAAAGATGGACGACTTTTCTTTTGCTGATCAACAGCAACTGCACAACCAAGAACACAGCCAAGAGCAAATCAAACTGCTTCGTCTGCTCAGCACTTCCCCAAGCAAGTCCATTCTCAAGAAGTCTACAACAACCTTGCCAACAAAGAAGGTGGTTGAGTTCACCAAAACAGTACCCGAAATCCACCACTACGACCACCCGGATTCCTCCATAGCTTCTGAAACATCGCAAATCAGCCAGGACGATTCGTTGGTGCTCGAGACCCCTCCGGTGCCTCCTCCACACTCGTCAGACTCCTACAAGAATGTGTTGGAACAGTCCAACAAGTTAGAACAGCCCAGTTTGGCCAATAGACTCTCAAAGGAACATATAAACGAAAAAGCGTTCCAGCAACCTTCCTACCAAGACTTGGATAGCCACTTATCTCGCATTGATGAAATATCTAATGCCATCACGGAATCTAGAATTCACAAATTATCCTTAAACATGCAGTCTCCAAAGCAGCAAGAAGTCTCAGTTCAGGAAATGGACACTAGTTTTGATTCCTCCCAATCGTCCTTACAGTCTTTGCAGGCAGACAACAGAGGTTTAGACTCCGTAAGTGTTGGGAATGTCTCTGAGGGAATCAGAATGAACGATGGAATAAAGGGTATTCCCGACCAGTTGGCTGAGAACATCATAAATCAGCAACCACAGCACCCTATACTGGAAGTGAAGAAGAGAATATCCCAATACAACCAGTTTTCAAGCGAAGACGATTCCAAGGAATTGTTCGACAAGTCCTACGCCAGCACAGAGCAATCCATAATGAACTTGCTCAACGCACTGAACCCAGAGGTTACCCAGACAGATGTCAAAGAAGAAGTCGATAACAACGTAGTCCTGGTGAAGGAGGAACCAAACCACTTCTCAGCTGGTCAGGCTGCTCCTTCCACAGAGGTTAAAACAGAGGAAGTCGCATCCATATACCCAACTATACCGACTCGTGCATCGCAAGAAATGAAAATCATCACTAATGAAGGCAACGATGACTCAGAGCAGTCCATTCGCTTCCACGTCGATAGCGACTGGAAGTTAGAAGACAGTAATGATGGAGACCGTGAGGACAATGACGAAACACAAAACGATGTGACCGTGTCTAGTGCCGTAAACCACGAAGGAACAGACTTTGAAAAGTTAAAGATGGAGTCTCAAGACCACCTTACCAACTCAATGGATCTGGACCACTTAGTCAAACGCGAGGACTCTGACGAAGACACAGAAGTTGAAGATAGCAAAGAAAATACACCAACTACGCCTGTCAACAGAGCCATTAAGTCTGAGCCTACTAATACGGTTTTAACCGAACGTGCTTCTGCTCAACACATCAAATCGGAACCTACAGAACAGCCTAGTGACGTCTTAGCCGAGAACTATCGTGCCAATTCCTCTTATGATAGTGAGCGCCATGCTGCTAACCTCTCCCTTGACGAGAACGCCTTGGCCAACTCTTCTAATATTGCTCCACCAGAAAAGCTCACGCTTCCTCCTCTCGAAACTAATAATTCTTTTGAAGAATTCTCAAGATCCATCCAACAGCTTAACGACTATGAAGCAAGCTTGTCTGCGGAATTTGATGCAGACTCTCCACCTGTAAACTTCATCTCCATCTGGCATCTTCAAAACCAACTGAAGAAGCCAAGAGCACCGTCAGAGGAAAAGCCAAAGGCTTTAGAGACTTTGGACCCAAGTCCAAAGAAAAGCACCAAAAAGTTCAATTATGTGCTGAAGTCCAAGAAGTTTAAAGAGATCCTGGTCAAATCACGTAGAATCGTCAGTCCTGACTTTGAAGACTTGGAAGTTTCTGGATTCTTGCCAGAGCTTTCTGACGACTCTGGGTTTGAGAACCACTTTAAGTTCTTAAAGCAGGGTAATGCATCTGTCAACTATTCGAATGTCCTGGGCAATAGAAGAAGCTTCACTCCTTTGAGTACAAAGAACGTTTTGACTAATATCGACACCAACTCCAGCATTCTCGAGCCTCCTCCACCTTCAAGACAGAACTATAACAGCTTGAGACCTGCTGCGGCAGTGCAGCCAACCCCTAAACCGCAAGATGGCGCTCCTAAGAAGTCCAGATTCCGTGTTCCAACGTTTGAGATCAAGAGATCTTCTCTGATTTTGGCTCCTCGCGACACATACAACGATATCTTTGACGACGTCACGCCCAACAGACGTGTTGCAACCATCAAGGGTGCAGGCATGAAGACATTACCAAGTATGGACCGTGACGATGTCAAGCGTATTTTGAGTACCAAGCGCATCATAACGCAGGAAGAGTATGCCAAGGTCAAGTTGATGGCCACCAACCAGAAGAGCTCTGTGATTAACTTGCCCAAGCAACAGTTTGATGAGTTGCAGCAACATGCGTCGATCTGTTTCCTTTCTGATGAAGAGTCTTTGAACGAAGAACATGACGCAGATGTCTTATCCCACTTGGCACAAGAATTGACCAGCAACCCAAAGGCATTGAAGTCTGGTGATCAGTTCTTCAATGAAAAGGAAATCTTTGCCTCATCTGCAGAAAGCACTCTTCCAGAGAGCCTCAAGCGCTACGACTCTGTGGTCCGCAAGCGCGACAGCTCCATGCATACCAGCGGTATCTTCCCCGAACCCGATGCAGATTTGGTCAACTCCCCAGAAGCTGAAGCCGACGTCAACATCTTCAAGACTCCCCCACCAAATGGCGAAGATGATGAAGATTACACTACCGACGAAGATATGGATGAAGAGACCAAGATGAAGTACAAGTTCTTGAACAACAAGCTCACTTCCGAGAGACCAAAGGCCATCAACGCTGAACCTCCATCGCCAAAAAAGCCCATCAAGATTGGTGCTCCAGTGCTCTTTGTCAAGAACGGTGTCATCACCACCATCAAGCCAAACAATGTTGAACCACAGTCTCCTGATTTACCGCTTATCAGCAGCAAGTTGAGAGTGAACACACAACCACCGGTTGATGAAAGAGACATCGAATCTCCAGAAACAGCCAGAATTTCGGAAGAGGAGCAAGAGTACGTTGATGCTGAGGACGTAGAGACACAAGACCAAGCACAGAACCAAGGCGAACTAGTTTACGATGAAGACAATGCCTCTGAGGCCTCGTTGCAGGAACGCGGAAGACTCTTCTTGCGTGTTGTTGGAATGAAGAACATCGACTTGCCAGAGTTAGACCAGCGTACTGGACTGTTTCTGATCACCTTGGACAACGGGGTTCACTGCATCAAGACACCTGAATATCCATTGAAGGCCAACAACATTCTCATTGGTAAGGAATTCGAATTGACCGTGGGTAAGTCCTTGGAATTCATCTTGACTATGAAGGCAGTCTACGAAAAGCCGAAGGGTGGTTTCACTGAGGTTAGAGAAACCAAGGTTGTGAAGTCCAAGAACAGAATCAGCAGACTCTTTGGTAGCAAGGAGATTATCACCACTACCAAGGTTGTTCCTACTGACGTTGTTGATTGTTGGGAAAACAAGTTTGCAACCGACGGGTCTTTTGCACGTTGTTACGTTGATCTTGAGCAATTTGAACAAGGTATTATTGGAGAGGCCAAGAACTTTAGCTTGAACTGCTACAACGAATGGGAAACGAGGGTCAACGACAAGGGCCAGGTGATTGCAAAGAGAAACCCATACAAGATTGGTGAATTGGAGGTCAAGTTGTTGTTTGTTCCCAGACAAGAAGCCGATGAGATCTTGCCAACCAGTATCCGTAGTGCATATGAGTCCATTGATTCTTTGAGACAGGAGCTTGCCTACACTCATGAAGGTTACTTGCACCAGGAAGGTGGAGACTGTGACACCTGGAAGCGTCGTTTCTTCAAGTTGAAGGGTCTCTCTTTGATTGCACACAGTGAGTACTCACACAAGACCAGAGCCAAGATCAACTTGGCCAAGGTCGTGGAAGTCATGTACGTTGACAAGGAAAATGCAGGCCATAAACTGTACAGAGACTTTAGTGGTGTGTTGTTGTTAGACAACGCATTCAAGATCAAGTTTGCCAATGGAGAAACCATTGATTTCGGTGCTCCAAACAAGAGGGAAAAGGACGAGTGGATCCATATCTTTGAGCGTATCATAAAGAGAAACAGATTCCGTCGCCAGCCTTGGGTTAAGTTGATGATGGACATCAACAGACAAGATATGAGTGTTTAATTATTATGTGTTTACGAAGTCGTTTTTGTATTTATAATTAATTTGTATGTATACAGTTGTAGTGGGTGGAGGATAGTACGGAGATTTATGTGTGTAGGTCCTGGATTCACAGGACTAGTCCGTAATGGATTATGGGCCTTTGCCCTGGTAGCGCAGCGGTTGACTATTTCTGGTAGCGCACTCACAATTAAAAAAACTTCAACTACAACCAATATGTCCAATTCAGACGATGATGATGCCTACCTTTATGACTCCGATAATGAGGCCGAAGAACCCGTAGCTAAGAGGCAAAAGACAGAGGCGTCTGCGAGTGTTGAACCAGTTGCTGAATCCAAACAGGCGTCGGAAGAGGATGATGGAAGTGACGAGGAAGAAAGCGACTCAGACGACGATATCGATATCATCATTGGGGACACAGGCAGTATTTCCACCAGCACTGCAGTGGTACCCACAACTTCCACGGCCACCGAGGAGGGTGGATCGAACGATGACAATAAAATCACAACAACAATTGTTAGCACACAGTCAGATAACCACACATCGATAGACGTGAATGCAGACGCCGAATACGAAGGCAAATCCATTATGCTGTTGGATCCAGAAACTTTGAAAGAAAAGCCTTGGAGGGCCCCGGGTGTGGATATATCCGACTACTTCAACTACGGTTTCAATGAAATAACATGGATGGCTTACTGCCATAAACAAGACAAGCTTAAGATTGACTTTAACCCACAAAAGATCATGGCGCTGATCATGGGTGGTACAGGGGCGCCGGGCGGGCCTGGTCCTATGCCTCCAATGGGAATGATGCCAGGTATGCCCCCAATGATGCCGGGTATGCCTCCAATGATGCCTGGCATGCCTCCTGTACCCCCAAACATGGCAAACTTCCCAATGCCCCCAATGCCTCCTGGCGCTAAAATGCCAAACATGCCAAACATGCCAAACATGCCAAACATGCCCAACTTTCCAAACTTTAACAAGAAAAAGTAAGGTTTTATAGATTGGATTTACTGTATAATACATGTATATTAGCTAGTATAGTTTTTGTATGCTGAGTCTCACCACTGAGAAGAATTGTCTTCTCACTCCACGAGAGTAGAGCCGTTAGAGTTGTTTCTCCATAAAAGTGAGATCTCTGGCACTTTTGGACACTATAAATACAACTCAGATACATCTACTTTCGTACAATCCCATTTATTTGTATATACTATTGCACATCTACTCTTCGTCTTCGCTTTCTTCGTCAGCCTCCTTCAACCACTTAACGAAAGGACCAGCCGCTCTTCTAACCTTCTTAGAAACATCCTTTGGAACATACTTCTTGGATACCTTAGAACCCCATGTAATGATAGTGTCTTCACTGAGCAAATCTCTTTCGTAAAAAGTGAGCAAGATCTTTGGGATGGTTGGAATCAAATTAGGCTTTTCCATACCAAGGAATCTTTCTAAACCACCCAAAAGGGCCCTTTCAAACTCCTCGTTACCGTTGATTAACTTGGCCAACAAACCAGCGTGAGGTTCGACTTGCTTAATAATGTCTTCGTCAAACAAGGTTTGAGCCAAGACTTGTAAAGTTTCTGGACTGTCTGTAATGTCTAATTCAACAATCTTCTTATAGATTTCAACGTCAGAAGGCAAGCTGTCCTTGCCATCTTCTGATTCTTCCAATAACCATTCACCGAATTCGTTGAGCTTGACTTCGGCAGCACCCAAGTTCAAACCTTCCAATTCTCTGGCACGTGCAGCAATGGCTTCTTCGGACATGTCAACGGCCCAGTCGTCGTCCTTGACTTCGAGGGTTTCCAATTGAGCAGCTTCAGCGTTGATCTTCTTGGCCAATATATCGTCGTCTTCGTCGTCACCAGCACCACCTTCGGTGGCAGCGGTGGAAGCACCAGATTGGTCGGCGGCAATGTCTGCAATCGACTTACCACCACCAACAACGTTGGCAGTAGCAGTGGCAGCCTTCTTACCCTTCTTGGCAGTTGGAGGGTTCTTCAAGATGTACAGCGACAACTTGTGCTTCAAGTCAATGTATGTAATCTTACCACAAGCCTTACAGTCTCTTTGCAAAGTATCCTTACCCTTGATCTGGATTTCGGTTTCTGGGTTCTTACAAGAACCACATAACACAAACTTGTTGATGAACCCATCTAGAGAGTCTTGCAATTCGTTAGAATCGTGGGCACCGTTAACCAAGTAACGTTCGTTGTTAATGGAGGTTTGGGCACCCAATTCGTAACCAAAGTACTTGACAAGGTACACTGGTGGTCTACCCAAGGCACGGGCAACTTCCCCCAAGTTCATAATGGCAGTCTTAATTCCGTTACCTCTACCCTCAGTCTTGGACTGGATAGGAGGCATCTTATAACGGTAGAACGGGTCATTGTTGTCACGACAGATGTTAATGAACGACATGATTAATGTTCAATATATTTGAAAATTTTCCTGATGAAGACAGCCTTCGATCACGTGGAGAGGGGTGGCGAGGATCGCTCAATTTTAAAATCTGGTAGCGCGCGCTGTGTCGCAGATGTTGTATCCTGCGCAAGCACACCGCTTTTTATTCAGCTACACTCAATCATAATAGATATTAGTTATTAACTATGTATAGGAACTTATGCTGTGTTCAAAAGAACTTCTTTTTTTTGATTTTGAAATGAAAATGAAAAATGTAAAAGGTTATAATATATAAAGTGCCAAGCAGTAGTGGCCAATGGATGTGGTCATTAGTTGTTGATCGTAAAAATTATGAAGCTTTTCTTTCAAAAGAACAGATTTCTTTGGCTAGTGGTTGCAGTGGGAGTTCCTGGGTTGGAGGCGTATCCCATTGCTGCAGAACTCAAGGACAATTGTTCCAACTGTTGCATAACAGCCATATCCTGTTGCTGCTGTGATTGTTGGAAGACTTGAGGAACTTGGCCAACTTGCAAGTGGGGAGGAATACTAGCTTGAAATCCATTCAAGTTTCCTTGTGCCACCTGCTGGTTTTGACCTTGTCCTACTTGCCCTGGAGCAACCTGCTGTAATAATTGGTAAGGCTGCTGAACAACTGGTTGTGCAGCACCTTGGTATTGTGCGTGGTATTGTCCAACATACTGGTTTTGCATTTGCTGTGGGGCCAGTGCATTGTTATATCCAATGGCTGCCTTTTGTTGTAAGTGTGGTTGTTGCTGTGCCTGTTGCTGCTGCTGTGCTTGTCCTTGCCCTTGCTGTCCAAGTCCATGCTTGACGTGACGGTTGCCGTGACCGCTATTGTTGGTAGGAACGCCGTTGATGCTTCTCTTATTCCTTCTGTGACCGTTAGCATTACCGTTTGCAGAGTTTGGTCCTCCGTTTGTGCCGCTATTCAACGACATCGACCGACTCAATCTGTTCATGGATAATCCAACTTCGTCCATCAACTTCTTGTATGGTTGGAAGTTGGAAATGTTCAGCTCAAGTAAGATTCTTCTGATTTGCGAAATAACAAACTGCTGGTATCTTGAGTTTTTGCTTGGATCTGATTCATGGTGTTCGTTGGGTAAAGTAAGTAAAATCGGGTTGGATAAAATCTTGTAAACAAACAATGGACCAGCAGAGTTTTCGCTTGCTGATTCGCTCAAAATGAATTCCAACAACCTAGACGTTCCAACAGAACCTTCGTCATTGTCCTCAAACCGGCCAAATATGGCTTCCATAACTAACTGCTTCAGTCTGAAATTGGCTCTGTTGTTCAAAATTTTCAAAATAGTCAAATTGGCCAACTTATGAGTACATAACTTACCCAAGTGAGGCAAAAACTTTTGAGTCAACATGTCCAATCTATCGTCTACTGATGAGCCGTAGTCATTGAAAGTATCCAAAAACCAGGTGATAAGTAAGGACCCGTTGTTGTTCACAACCAAGTCATTGGCAAACTCAACGATCAAACCTGCAACCAACACAAGCTGTTCATGGCTAATGGAATTCAGCTCATTTGCGGTTTCTAATATGGTTCTGATACAACGTGCACCAAATCTAGCAAAGCTGATTTCGATAAAGTTATCCAACATAGTTTCGAAAATAAAGTCGTTGAATGGCGTTCCAAACTTCATACACCCTTGGATAACATAGTTACCAAATTGGTCGTTGAACAATTTTACAGCGTATGGTTTGAGTGCAGCGCCAATCAAGTATTGTTGTTGCAAATCGGAATGGCTCAAGTTGATAATCTTCTGAATGGCCCAAGTACCATTCTTGTGGATGGATAATTGGGTCAAAAAGGGTGTAATCTCCTTAATCATCATGAGCTTGATCAATGGCGATTCAAGAAGGGTAAACAACTTTTGAACAATAGTATTTCCAAGGTAATCGTAGCACAACTCAGGTAATTCATCCAACATTGCCAAACATAATTCTTCCAATTCCAATTGAGATAACACCTTGTTACTCTCATTGCCGTTGGAATCGTCGTCATTGTTGTGTGTATCGGTCAATGGTACATGCCCACCATTAGCCAAAGCATTTTCCGTGTTTTCCAAGACCTTACGCAACTCTCTCAACTTTGGAGAGTCAAATTGACGCAACGCAATTGGGTCTGGCAATGGACCAAAATTATCCTGGTAGTTGTCATTTGAATAATTGATGGACTTTTTCACTAGCGACAAAATTTTCTGAAAATCAATCTTGGGATTCATCTTGACCAAGTTCTTGATGATTATGATCAAGTTGTCCTTGATGGATAACAAATCAGTTGCTATAGGTTTGGCAGAGGCATCTGAAACAACCAAGTTGGACTTAGAATGAGCCTTCTGTTGAGATTGTTGCGAGGATTGTTGAGATTGTTGGTTAAGAGCTTGTGCTGTTTGTTGAACTTGTGGCACGCTATTGGTGCTGCTAGCACCAGAGCTGGAGTTTGATTCGTTTTCAACCAATTTTGCAAATGCAACATACAAAACAATCCCAGGCACCAATTCGACGTGGTTAAAGTTTGCTTTCAAAGTCATAGCCACTTCGACAGAGGCACATTCCACCAAAGCCAACTTTGAGGTGTTGGTTGCTGCCATTCTCACGCACCTGATATTGTTATTCCCAGGGATTGATCTGTTAGATGGAAGAAGTTGTGGATGGAATTGAGATTGGGAACCATTGCCATTAGTAGCTAGCGAGTTGTTCAAGATGTAGTATAACTTTGTAGAATCGAGCATCTGGGGCAAGTTGTCAAAAAGAAGGGACTTTGTTGGGCCCAAGTTTGGACTTTCGAAGTTAGTGGTAATTATCAACAGAGTGAAATCAAAGTCATCAAGCAAGACTGGGCCAGACTGTTGGGGAACATTAAAGTACTGTTGGGGTTGATCCAAGGATGGGGCTGGGCCGGAAAAGGTTTGAGCTCTAATTCTTCCTGCATTGACGGCGTTATTTGAGGGAGTATTGGAAGGGGCCAAGTTCAACATCAAGTTGTCCAAAAGTGCATTCATATCATTCTTCACGGAAAATTGATACTGGTTAACAGAAGGAACGGAAAAGTCTTGAATTGCAGGGTTATTTGACGCTGAGATGGGTTGCAAGGAGTGGATTGCGGCAGTAGTAGTGTAAGATCTATTTCTTTGTTGAGGGATTGAAGATTGCGGAGAGTTTCCTTGAGCAGCTAGCAAAGGCAGCAAGTAATTGGTTGAATTTGAGTTAGTGGTGCCCTCCAGGACCGACTGCTGGGAAGATAATGTGTCGTCATTCCAGATGGAATTTGTTGAAAAGAAGGAACCCGAACGCATTCTTCTTCCAGAGGATCCGGCGGTGCTGGCACCATTGCCGTTCGCACCAGTTGCACCACCACTGTTACTACTGTTGATAGTTGAATTCGATTGCTGGGGCTCTAAGGAGGGCGACGTTCCGCCAATGAAATCATTCATGCCTAGAGATATAACTTCCAAGTTATTAAGGGCACCATTTGTATTCAAACCTCCAACAGCGTACGCCAAATTGTCAGGATTCCCGCTCACCAAGGGCAGGGTCGAATTGGAAAAGGAGTTCTTGTTTTCAATGAAGGACAGTGAAGACAGCGAAAGGAAGGAAGATGGTAGTGTTCCCGCACGGTTCCGTCTGGTAAATGGAATCTCAGAAGGTGTAAGGGAAATTGTAGGAGGCGAGGGGTTCTTACTGTTGTGGTTGGCAGAACCAATGCTGTTTGGTGAATTGCTTGAACATGGTTGGCTAAAGCTTGAATTCATTTCTTACAACTGCTAGCCATTGACGTATTGGTGGATCAATAGAATACCTCAAGATAAATTTTCTGTATTCCTATGAGGTGGCAATTGTAATTCTGATTTAACTACAGGTTTTTTCCTGCCCGCTATAAATTTCAAAATTTACCACCGTGGAAAGGTCGGGGCTCAATGGGAAACAATCACTAAAAAAAACGCGCAATCAATTTTGATTGCTCACTTTCACTAAACCCTATATATAGACGCTTGCCAGGCAGCTTAATTCAACATTAGGAGCGGGTGGGGAAAGTCCAGAGCCAGAGGAAGTTTAGCATGCGGCCTACTAGGTAAAGCTAACACTTATTTCTGAAAATTACAATTTAAGCTTGCAATCTGTTTCGTCAAACCTTCCTATTCCATATCGTCTCGGATAAAGAGGTTAAAAATAGGGGAAACTTTATGATGTCACAAGTAGATTTTTGCTAGGGAGACCCTTGGCCAGTACGCTAGGGCCACCCGGGAAAAGGAGTAGTGCGCGGTGCGCCTAGATTAATGGAGCACGTAGCGAACGTCGAACATTTAGTGGACAACATCCCTTCAAAAAATGCGTCCTGCACCTGGGCCCATGTTCTACCCCTTTTCCTGTTGCATGTGGAAGAGACGTTATGAGGCTGCGAAATTGATGGAACAGCCGGTAACTGCGTTGTAAAGGGCCCAAGGCTTAAACTATTTGGGCATTTTGGTCGACAAGTGGATGGAAAAGGCTTACAAAATGGCAGAAAGCTAAGGAGGACACTCCCAAATGAAGTGATCTACGTGTATTTCTATGTATAGATCTGCTGAGCACAGCCACGCGCAACAGGTTGACGCTCCAGGATGCCTGTCTATATTACCTAGGAAACGGGTTTGTTTTGGACAAGACAATGCATCTATTTGCGTGAGATAAGTACCCTTTAATCCTGCCGCTCGCAACCAAGTTTGCAAGTACACACTCAATCTCATCTAAACTTACTTTGAATGCATGGTTGTCGTCTATCTTTCTGATATTGTACTGGGCAAGTTCAAAAGACAAGCGGTATGCCAGCAATGCCACAATATGGTTACCTCCACTTTGCTGTGTGAATTTGGTGGTTTTTTCTATCAAGTTGATTCTAGCATGATTTTTTAACAACTCCATGGTTAGGTACAATCGGGATTGCAAAAACACCACTTTATAGTCATTTATGGCACGGTCGTAATTGTACAAATCACCTTGAGCCAAGTACTTAAATAAGGTGTCTCTGTAAACAAACTTTAATTCTGGGTATTTTGTCCAAATGGCGTCGCTATTGTTTGGAGATAATCTCTTGTTGTACAAACGGATTGGGAGTAACAAGAACAAAACCTGTCTCGTCTGTTTATTCTTTGGTTCCTTGTAGAAACCAAGGATTTCCAAGGCCTTCAAAAGCTTGGATTCTGCTTCAACTAAATCTCCGTCGTCCAACAGAATCAACGATGAGTAGTACAAATATATCACTGACAGCTTCTTGTTCTGTATACTCGAGCCTTTTATCATATCCGGCAACTTAAATCTGGTACCCTTGATGGCTTTCTCTATTGATTTCGCCATTTCGACTTTATTCATCTTAAAGTAGACCTTGATAAGTGACGAGAGAAAGAAGTATATGTCTGATCTCTTGCTCTGTGTCAAGTCTAGATTCTTGTCATTGAGTGACAACTTGAATGCCTTGTTCAACGTGACTGCCAATTGTTCCAAATACGATTTCTTCTGGCTGCCAAAGACTACTTCGTCTTCCTCGTAGTCCTCGATCTCGGCTATCTCTGGGTTTCTGGACTCTTTCATTTTGTATATGGCGAGCAACTCATTGACGGAGTTGATGAGTGGGGCGTTTATCCAGTTAGTCTGCGAGTCTGCTGCACGTATTAAGTGGTTTAACATGTCATTAAGCTCGACAAATGACGAGTCTAAACTCTTTTCTGTGTGAATTGCCTTCATTAAGCGGAGATGTGCTTGGAGAACCGGTTGGAACTTCTCTGGGACCTGGTACAAATCAAAGTCGCTGGGGACAGGGAAGTTGGCGCGGATGGGCCCATCACTCCCAGGCATGATTGTAAGACATGATAGGAGGTCTCTCGAGTTATTTGTCCTCACAGCCTTGGTGAATATTTGTATGTACTGGCTGAGGGAGCTCATGCTGTGGTTTTTTATTCTCAGAAAACATCATGGTACAAAAAGGAAAGAGGTCAATTACAAAGTGGATGTACAATGAAAGCAGGTGCGTCTGAGGAAAACAATCAGCAGAATCCATACCCACCCACACTAAAATTACCAGAATTTCTGGCGGGGCAACTGTTCTGACTCCAACGTAATTGCAAATCATGCTATCGGGGTGGGCAGAAAAACCGATGGAGTCTTCATCTGGCAGCGGGCGGTACCTCTCCAATCGTGCATGTGTTGTTAGAACAACCCACGGATAGAAATCCTTTGTAAGTTTTGTACGTTTGGTCAATTTCAAAGAGTAGTTAACCGCAGAGAGAGTTAATACTACCACTGTTGTTGAAATATACTCAATTCATCGAATCATCGAATAATCCCTGGTTGCAGGCTGTTCCTGATTTGGAGACTGTATACTATTATTGTTTTGCCTATACCAGCAAGGGAAAAAAAAATAACATAAAGCGTCTGAAATACGAGCATCAGCAGAATATTGATCTTTAAAAAGGGAAGCAAAGGCTTCATTACTAATCGCCAACAGAAACTTAGCTAACCAATAACTAAACAACCAAGTGATAGAAGTTCCAAATATACATTGTTCCTAATGAGTTCGAATGCTATGGAAGATGTGTCCAACCGCGGAACCGCCACAAATGCAAGCAATGTAGGGAGTAACTTGAGAGGCGAAGAAAGTGGGTACCCTTTAAACCAATATAGGCTTGGCCAGGTCAACCACAACACAGAGAATCCAAATTCCTCAACGACTACGTTTGGGGATTTTTCATTTGAAAAGCAGCCTCCCAAGATTCGGGAGATAAAGGGATTGAATTCATTTGATTTGGAATCAGATTTCAGCATGGACGACCAAGTGGGTGACAAGGAAATGAGAAGATCCATCATATCTGAAGTAGCTCAGCGTCAACTGCTACTGCTGCAGCAGCATCCAGAAGTCATAATACATCCAAATGACTCGCTTCTAAGATTGCCACCCGAAATCTTACTAAGAATCTTCCAGTTCCTCCAACGCAAGCATTTATTTGTACTTCTAACGGTATGCAAGGAGATAGCAGACTTGATCGTTGAGATCCTTTGGTTCAGGCCAAACATGCAAAATGATACCCTGTACTTCAAAATCAAGCAGATTATGCAAAAGCCGAAAGAGGAGACTTTCTGGGACTATAGGCAATTTATAAAACGTTTGAACCTTTCTTTTATGACCAAGCTTGTGGACGACGAGTTGTTGTCCTTATTTGTTGGATGCCCGAAGTTAGAAAGATTGACCTTGGTGAATTGCAATAAATTAACTAGGGGCCCTATAATCAGCGTATTGCAAAACTGTGTTCGCTTACAGCTGATCGATTTGACAGGGATTTCTGACGTCCAAGATGACATTTTACACACCTTAGCACACCACTGCCCCAGACTTCAGGGATTATACGCTCCCTCCTGCGGAAATGTTCTGGAGGAGGCCATAATCACATTGTTCCGTTCCTGCCCAATGTTGAAGAGAGTCAAGTTTAATAATAGCAACAACATTGGAGACGCGGCAATCAAGCAAATGCATGAGAGCTGTAGACATTTAGTTGAAATCGACTTACACAACTGTCCAAACATCACCGACAAGTACCTTAAACACTGCTTTTTGGATTTCCGTCAACTTAGGGAGTTCAGAATTAGCGGTGCTGCTGGTGTAACGGATAACTTGCTCGAATTATTGCCCAATGAACCTTACTTGGAAAAATTAAGACTTATTGACATTACAAACGACAATGCTATTACTGACAAGCTTGTGGAGAAGCTTGTTGTGTGCGCACCTAAGTTGAGAAACGTTGTTTTCCTGAAATGCATGCAAATCACAGATGGTTCTCTCCGTGCCTTGAGTCAATTGGGTCGTTCTTTGCATTACATACACATGGGTCATTGTGGATTGATTACTGACTTCGGGGTTGCTTCGTTGGTCAGACTGTGCCATCGTATCCAATACATCGATTTAGCATGCTGTTCTCAGTTGACAGACTGGACCTTGGTTGAGTTGGCAAACTTGCCCAGATTAAGAAGAATAGGAATGGTCAAGTGCAGCTTGATCACTGATAATGGAATCTTGGAGTTAGTCAGGCGTCGTGGAGATCAAGATTGCTTGGAAAGGGTCCATTTGTCGTACTGTACCAACTTAACCATCGGTCCAATTTTCATGCTTCTTAAGAGCTGCCCGAAATTGACACATTTATCATTGACTGGTATAACCTCATTCTTGAGGCGGGAGATCACTCGGTTCTGTCGTGAGCCACCTCCAGACTTTAATGAAAATCAAAGGAACTTGTTTTGTGTTTTCTCTGGCCATGGTGTCAGCCAGTTGAGAGCGCACTTGATTCAGATGATGGATGAACGAACTTATCAGATTGACCATGGTGACATTCAAGCGTCTTTAGAAAGGCGAAGAAGACTTGCAAATGGTGCAAACGAAGATTTCGATCACCAGCAACAGTTGGCTCTTGAGCGTGCTGCCCCTCAGCAAAACTTGCGTAGAGGTGAACTTGACCAGGCTGCTTTACGCCAGGAGCAACGCCAACAACAGCAGCAGCAGCAGCAACAGCAACAGCAACAACAACAACCGCAACTAGGAGAAGATCAAGGAATATGGGCTGGCCGAGGACTTGGTCTACAAAATGTTGTTCCTAATCAACAAGCACAAGATGTCAACAGAGAGATCTTCCGTGTGGTGTATGAAAGCAACATGAATGCAGAGGACATGCGAGAATATTTCAGAACATATTTCAGAAATAGAGAAAGGTTAGGAGGAAATGAAGATGCTGAACAGGAAGTGGATAGAGAAGGGACCCCACAAGAAGACATGCAAGATAATGCGGAGGGTTCGAGAAACCCTCAGAACGCTCCCCAAATTAGACAACCTCCAGTATTTCCAGGTGCATTCCAAGGAATCCCTGCTATTGAAGACGACGTTGACGAGGACGTCGAGATGATTGACGAAGCTTTGTTTCCAAGACGAGAATAATCGCGTTTGCCTCATGGAAAGTCTCAAGCAGTCAATCGCTTCATGATTAAGAGGAGGTGTCCTTTACAGAACGGTATAAGGTATAGAATAACATCAACAATACTCTGTGATAATTGAGTTAGCTCACAGGGATACTAAACTCAAAATTATAAAAAAGGCTGGTGAGGAATGTACTGATTTGTATAGTTTAAGCAGGTGTACCTAAAATTATATGATCTTAGCTCAAATATATATGTAATTTTTGGCGAAAATACCCCAAAATTCATTCTCACACGCTCTTGTGGATTACTTCCAATACGATGCTTACAATTGTGGTTACCATAGCTAACGGCATTGTGAGTTGGGGTACTTTGAGCTAGTCGTGTTTAAAAGAGAGTTGTCGTAAGTGCTGCGGCCATTTTGCAACCTTGCAACCAAATCAAGAACACCCTTCGAAGCCCAAAGGCTTCCTATACTGTCTACCACATATAAACCGCGCCTGTTTTGCTGAAATTATAGTCTGTATGTAACCTAGCTGCTGTTCTGCTAGCTCAGTTCTTTGTTTCGTCCCAGGTGTGTCAAAACAAGATGTTGCTCAAGCATACCAACGGTACAAAAACGGGACACCTCAATGTGATAGTTAGGGCTTCTGCCCTCGCACACGTGCCAATATGATAAGTATTGCAGAAAAAATAGTTCACGTGACCTTCCTTTTTTGTTCAGCATCACTACCTGCAGTCCGGTTCTCTTTGCTCTCCCATCCTCGCGCTGTGCGGTTCTGGAAAATAGTGAAATTTTTTTTGTAAAAATTTTATTCCTGAGTACTTCTTACTACAGAATAGATAATAGCAATGTATGTTTGGACGAAGATTGAACAACGAGGTTGATGAAGAGTGAAGAATAGCAATGTATAACGAGAACTACGAGAATGACGTCTATGGAAATACTAGTTGAGCTGATGTTGTGGAAGATACTGATGTACAGAAGTTAGATGACCAAAAGGTGAACTAGGAAAAACCATTGAAACTCCTTCAAATCTCTTCACTTGAAATCACCCGACCATATTCAAAGCATAATACTAACAAATTATAGGACTAAGAGAACTAAGAAGGTTGGTATCACTGGTAAGTTCGGTGTCAGATATGGTTCTTCCTTGAGAAGACAAACCAAGAAGTTGGAAGTTCAACAACACGCTAAGTACGACTGTTCTTTCTGTGGTAAGAGAACTGTTCAAAGAGGTGCTACTGGTATCTGGAACTGTAAGTCCTGTCGTAAGACTGTTGCTGGTGGTGCTTACACTGTCTCCACTGCTGCTGCTGCCACTGTCAGATCTACTATCAGAAGATTGAGAGAATTGGCTGAAGCTTAAGTTAATTTTTATGATGATTATTTAACGGTTTACATAAAGATTAATATAAAATTTGTATAATAAGATGAGATGTAGAATGTATTGAAGGTGAAGCAGTAAAGGTTAAGAAATGTTTTGGTGGTTGGCTTATATGGTTATTTATGAAAACTATGGCTAAGCACTTTCATGGTGTGGATTTTTCAGTGACCCTTGTCCAATGGTCTATCTTCCACATTTGCTTATTCTGTCGGTGCTGCTGTAGTCGGCCTACTTTATGATGGACTACTCTACCTAGTTCTGAAGAAACCACACTCGAGATCCGTAGTCCCTGCTTAGCTGTACCTCACAGGGTTTCGCGGGCACCTCGCTAGTCACGAACAAATTTTCCAGCACAAATTTGTGAGTGTTCCAGTAATTTGATTGTCCCCCATTAATCCGCACTATCTCGTGACAATCCGCACTTTCATCTCTAATACGCCTACTAATCAACGCCATGACCGAGTTTGAGTTCCCCAAGATCTATTCATTTCCACCGTTATATACCAAGCAACCTAATGCAACCATCCTCGCACAACAATTGGAGTCATGGTGCCTGATAATCTTGGGATATTGTGAACACTACAAGATCACATCGATGACACTCCAAGGGGTCCCTAAACACTCTCAAAGCGTTGACAATGTAGAAGAATTACCACTGCTATTCAATAACAAGCAACTCAATCGCAATGTAAGCGATGAATTCCGGCTGGTGATCATGAATCACTTGGTGAATAAGTTGAAGCGGGCAGAGTACATCAAATCGTCTACCCCCGATCTCGGAGTCTACGTGTACTGGCGCACCTTGACAGAGTGGAGCCAATTGCTTCTTGATTTCGTAGACAGAACTGGCCTGACAGGCACCATTTTCACCATCTACGAGTTGAGTAACGGCCTGGAGGACAGTGGGTTACCTGAAGCATTGAAAAACGTCGAGGAGCAATTGTTGGTCAAGGTGATACGGGAGGTCTTGGTGAAGCAAGGAAAGGCGCAATTGTTGATTGACGAGGGAGGAGACATTGGAGGTGTTAAATTCGTGTGAATCACACTGCATTGAATTAGAAAAGCATCCCCAACACTCTTGTTGAACCAGTTGTTGGTAGCACTCCAAAAAAGTGCCCCACACGGGCAATGGGCGGTGGCGATAATCCTGGGGACTTGTTCAGATCCACCCGAACGCTCGTAAGAATGCATAACCCAACAGACACTGCATCCGCTAAAGAAACCGATAGCTGCAAACGGACATTAAGGACAATCCATAGAAGCAATACACGTCTGTTATTGCCACCGTAGGCGAGTGAGTTGAACCAATGACTTGTAGAAACCAACATAACCAAAACTACATCCAAACCACTACATCCAAACCGCTACATCACCAAATCTCTATATCCAAATCACTACATCACCAAATCTCTGCCAGGAGTACGTCTTGACGTAGATCGAGATGGCTCGAGGCAAACATCAACCTTGCAAATGCAAATTGCCATATTAGGTGCCTCACACACAGATCTCACTGTGTCAGGCGTATGAATGGTATACATGGAAGAAATAAGATCTATGTAATTTCCTTGTAGTGCTTGTGAACCCACTACTTATATTGATGTGCAACTCGTTCTGCATTGTGTATAGACAACGCAGCCGCTGGCTGATTGTCTTTGTCCCCCGTTCCCACTCCTTTTATTTCTTTTCGCAAGTGCGATGAGATGAAGGCAAAAAAAAAAAAAGTATAAAAGGACGCGGACCTGCCGCGTACGTACATTTCTGGTTTCTCTTCTTCCCGCTTAAATATAATCATTTAAGAGGGCAACCTTGTAACCCTACTCTACTATATAAAGCACAGACTACCTTTAAGCAAAAAAAACCTAAAATGAAGTACGTTGTTGTTTCTGGTGGTGTTATCTCTGGGATTGGTAAGGGAGTTTTAGCCTCCTCTACCGGATTGCTTTTCAAGACACTTGGATTGAGAGTCACCTCGATCAAGATCGACCCCTACATGAACATTGATGCTGGGACTATGTCGCCATTGGAACACGGAGAGTGTTTTGTTTTGAACGACGGTGGTGAAGTGGACTTGGACTTGGGGAACTACGAAAGATACTTGAACATCACCTTGACCAGAAACCACAACATCACCACTGGTAAGATCTACTCTCACGTTATTGAGCGTGAAAGAAAGGGGGACTACTTGGGTAAGACCGTCCAAGTTGTTCCACACATCACTGGAGCCATCCAGGACTGGATTGAACGCGTTGCCAAGATCCCTGTTGACGACTCTGGCTTGGAGCCAGAAGTGTGTATCATTGAGTTGGGTGGTACTGTCGGGGACATTGAGAGTGCGCCATTTGTCGAAGCCTTGAGACAGTTCCAGTTCAGAGTTGGTTCCGACAACTTTGCCTTGATTCACGTGTCGTTGGTGCCTGTCATCCAGGGCGAGCAAAAGACCAAGCCAACGCAGGCCGCCATCAAGGACTTGAGATCCCTTGGCTTGACCCCAGACATGATTGCCGTCAGATGTCAGGAAAAGTTGGAGCCTGCCACCATTGAAAAGATTGGTATGTTCTGCCACGTTGGTCCTGAGCAGGTTATCAACGTCTACGACGTGAACTCCACCTACCACGTTCCATTGCTTTTGAAGGAACAAAGACAAATGGACTACTTGAGAAAGAAGTTGAACATCTCTGGCCTCTCGGAAACCGCTGTTGCCAGAGGTGACAAGTTGTTGACCAAGTGGAAGATGTTGACCAGTGACATTGACAGATCGTTTGAGTCTGTCACGATCGCATTGGTTGGGAAGTACACCAACTTGAAGGATTCGTACTTGTCTGTCATCAAGGCCTTGGAACACTCGTCCATGAGATGCAACAGAAGATTGAACATTGAGTGGGTCGAGTCCCTGGACTTGGAGGAAGTCACTAAGACCGAGAACTTGTCGCAGTACCACAAGGCATGGCACCACGTCTGCCAGGCAGACGGGATCTTGGTCCCAGGTGGCTTTGGTTCCCGTGGTATCGAGGGTATGATTGCTGCCGCCAAGTACGCCAGAGAAAACAGCGTTCCGTACTTGGGTGTCTGTCTCGGTTTGCAAATCGCCGTCATTGAGTTTGTCAGAAACGTGCTTGGCATTGAGGGATCCACCTCAATGGAGTTTGACCCAGAACACAGCGAGGAAACCGCCTCCGTCGTCTACATGCCTGATGTCGACCAAGTCAAGTTGGGTGGAACCATGAGATTGGGTATCCACTCTACAAAGTTTGTCAAGGACTCCGAGTGGTCCACTTTGAGAAAGTTGTACGGTGGCTCTCCCGATGTCTTGGAAAGACACAGACACAGATACGAAGTCAACCCAAAGTTGATTGACAGGATCGAAGCAAAGGGCTTGAAGTTTATCGGTAAGGACGAATCTGAAAAGAGAATGGAGGTTTTGGAATTGAAGGGCCATCCTTTCTTTGTTGGTACTCAATACCACCCAGAGTATTTGTCCAAGGTCTTGGATCCTTCTAGACCTTTCTTGGGTCTTATTGCTGCAGCTTCTGGTATCATGGACTCTGTTTTGGCCAGAGATGATTTGAATGTTAAAGGTGAGTTTTAATAGAGCTAATAAAAAAGTGTGTGTTATATTGTAGCGAGATGTGGTCGTGGGGATTATGAATAAAGTGTCTTCAATGGTTTTTGTGTGGTCTATAGATAAAGCTAGCCTCTTTTTGTTAGGTAAAGCTAGACTCTTTTTGTTTATGGGCGTGGTGTAGTCTTTAATGGTTTATGAATAAAGTTAGTCATTAATGATTTATAGATAAGTTACTCATTAATCGTTAATAGATGTGTCAGTCATTAATCGTTAATAGATATAGTTAGTCTTTTTTGTTTATAAATAAAGTTTAGTTCATAGCTTATAGATATAGTAATTGTAAATGTGTGGACACATGTCATATCTAGGAAGACCACTCTGATTAGCTGATCTGGTATTGATTGTCTGGCCAAGCGTTCCTGATTGGCTGCTAATTGGGAGAGAACCTTGGTGGCAGCTCGGGAGAGAATGGGTACATGTGCGCTCACGTAAGAAACCACTCCACTCCTGTCAATCGTCTTCGCTACATAAACATATCAGTTTGTCCGCTTCTTCATTCTATATCACTACGTTCTTCTCGGCTCGACACTTCGCTTGTTGCATCTTCAGTTGCTGCTGGCAGCTGCAGCAGGTATGCAGCCGCAGCGGTGCGCGTCATAGCCCCGCCAAAGGCCCGGTGATCAGCCAATACTGCGTTAGCACAAGCATGTCCTTGATCTTTCTTTCCGTTGCCCTTCACCCGTTCACGCAACAGGGTGGGTTGATTAGTTTGGAAACTGGTTTCCAGAACCGGTCATTTGTGAGTAATTCTCCTTGGCTCTCGCCCTTAATGACCAGTTCGGGAATTTTGCGTGGGCGGTCATCGGGCCAATATCCCGCGATCTCCCACGGCGCCTCCGCAATACTTCCGCACTGAGTATAAATAAACGCTCATTTACTTTCTTATTTTGCATTAATTTCAGAAACTATCAAATCATGTCTCCAGTTAACTATTCTACTCAAGGTGGATGCCAATGTGGCTCCGAATGCAAGTGTGCTTCCTGTTCTTCTTGCGAAACTTGCTCCAACTGCAAGTGCTCCAAATAAACTAGCTATCTAGTAATAAATGGTGAATGTATGATGTCATGTAGATTGTGGAGTCTGAGTGTTGAGGTGTGTCCATACAAGTAGTGTGATTGGGTCTGCAGTGGGTACTGGTGACCACTGAGATTGTTTTCTCTGTAACTGCCCGAAGTTCTTTTATGGGCGTAAACCGATCAGAAAGGCTAAACCGTTGAGATAGGCATAAACCGATCTGATTACCGCTAGCACCCAGCTAATGCTAGAGCAACCATCGTACCAGCTTGTCTTGCCTATATCCTCTCCTTTGACCTACACAAGTGTCCTAATCTCATATCTCTACTATACGCATACGATCCTAATCTTACACGCTTTCTATACGCTGATAGTAATGCCCAATTTCGTAAGCTTGTTCTTAGCCACAGGCTCAAGCTTTTCATTCTCAGTCACGTACTTGGATGCCAGCTTATCAGTGACCTTGATTGTGGTCAATTTGTATATGGCGACCCAGCTCTTTTCGTGGTTTTCGTAAATCTCAATACACCTAAGGAAGTTGTTTCTGGCCTGCTCCAACAATGTGTAGTCCTTTTTGGACTTTTCCTGCAAGAATCTGTAGTACAAGGATAACCCACTCTTGTAGAAGAACTCATAAGCCATTGGCTCTTGCAATAACACCTCTTGGAAGCAGAACAATGCTTCGTCGTAGTGGCCAAGGGTGAAGTATTCGTCGCCCAATTCGGCCCATGTGGGCAAGTCACATGGCTGGATCGTAAGGAGGAACACCAAGCTGTTGACGTATGTGCTTCTATCCTTGTCGTCTCTGCTGAAAACAGTCAATCTCCTGGACAAGATCATTTCGTCCGCGTTTTTGGTCAAGAGGTCCTCGGCCTTCTGCCTCTCCCCAACAGCCTCGTAATAAATACTCTGCAAAAGCTTGATTCTCTGTGACTTCTTGCTGGACTCAAACTTGTCCATGATTCGGGTGAGCACTTGTGCTGCTCCGTTGTCGTCGTTGGTGAGGATAGACAAGAAGAACTCGAGCTCAAACAAGTTGTAGAGCTCAATGTTGGTCACGTTTGGACCTTGTGAAAGAAACGTTCTCAACTCATGCTTGTACTTCTGGGATTGCTCCGGGCTGAAATGTGTGAACCGCTTGCTGCTGGCCACGAGGAGGAGCTTCTTCTTAAGGAGTTCACTCATGTTGAGTTTGAATTTTTTGGGCGTGAGATTTTCGTAATCTTTATGGACTTATCCTCCGCTTGCGACAACTTGTTGCAAACAACAAGAATATTGGACCGTGAGTATGGCATTCCCTTGTATATGAGTGCCAGGGAGTTGGAGTCGTACTACGTCCTGTTGTACGATCAATTACAGGAGAAGTTGGAGAAGTTGGTGTACTTGAAAAGTATGAACTCCGCTGACAGTTCGGATCTCCACGCCACACATTCCTCCGTCAAAGACGAGGTTATTCGCATGGTCCAGACTACAATCCCTTTGTTGAAGAGTATACACATTCAGGACGGGTATGTCGGGGACAAAGAGTTGAATTTACTTGATTTGCAGAAGCAATTGTACGACTTGACCTCCGGTAAGGTTTTTGAGGTGGTACGAATGTTTGGAGACAAGACAGAGCCCAGGTACGACGAGCTCAGAAACGTCATTGACCAAGTCAAGGAGAAGTTGGTTCTATTGGGAAAGAAGACTCAGACGTCTGTAGCTTCACCAAATCTGCATTTGTTGAGGTTGGGTGAGTTGGTGCTCTTGTTAGTTGCCAATTTGCCTATCAACTGGTTTGAAGATGACGGATCGAGAAAGGTATTTGAGGAAACAGTAGAGATATGCGAGAGTTTGAGGGGTCGTGGGATCTCGGATGTGTTGATGGGGTGACTTACATGTCTTGACCATGAACCTACTAACACGCTTCGACCATAAACCTTACATCCCACTTTACACAGCAATAGCATTTTACCATTTATTATATACAAGATGAAATTAAATCTGGAACAATCTCTTATTGACAACGTCCCAGTTGATGCAGTCCCACACGTTGGACAAATAGTCGGCCTTTCCACTCGCACCGTAGTCTTTCAAGTATGCAACATCCCAGCAGTTAATTGCCAATAATGGCAAAGTCCAGTCCTTGGATTTGTTTTTGCTCATGTCCTTTAATTGGTTCAAATACTCAAAAGATGCCTCGTCGATTCCTCCGTTCAAGTCGAGAGATTGGTTCTTACCGTAGTAGTATGGAGTTCCGTCGTTGTTGCATCTGATGATTTGAAGGTGCTTGTTGGCGTCTTCTACAAGGAATACCCATCCTTGGCCCAAGCTGGAGTCTGCAAGTAAAAGCATTCTTTCTCTCAAGTCCTCCACACTGCTGAAGTCCAAACTAGCCAACTTTTCCATCAATAATCTCAGCGGTCTGGTCATCTGAGCCAGACTCTTGTTGGTTAACTGTTCCATGAAAAAGTGGTTATTGTGGGCTTGCGAAGCATAATGGAAGATGTGCTGTTCTGTGGTTTGCTTGGCTGTCTTGAGCAAGATTTGATATGGAGTTCTTAACTCGTTTTCGGTTCCGGTGGTAAGCATACTCAACCTTAACGTCAAGTACTTCTGGTAGTCGCTCCACACCATTTGATATTGTTCGGCACTGTATAATCCTTCGATTCCACTCTTGGAAAATGCTCCATGATTCTTCAACAAGGGAACTTCATGGAAGCTCCTCTTGCCTATCTTCAGAATGCCGGTTCTAGTGAGTCTGGAGAACATGGTTGTTGGAAAGATTTTCATTTTGAAAATTTTGATGCGCGGTGTGTGCGAACCACCTCCAATCAGCATGGTAAAGTTAGAAGTTGAATCAAGTTTTCTTCTTCGAGAGTGATCTTAAGGTGATTTTTGATAGGTAATAGTTACCAGTGCAATACTTGTTTCATATGCTATCTTTTCTGTGAAAGCTATTTTGTTGAGCCTGTTTGAGTGCTTATGCTGCAAATCTCTCAGGTTATGGTAGCCTATACGAAGGCCGTGGTGTTTGTCCACACCGTACAAAAGGGCGTATTATGAATGTAGATAAGTTAGACTTCTCCGAGTAAGTCTAATTTATAGGTACTTTGCTTCAGATGCTTGTACTAACACTCTTGTCTCCAACACACTTGGCTGAAACACATTTAGCAGCCACTCTTGACCATTAACTGGGACGTCGTCAATTAATAAAACTAGAGAAGTGGTACATCTTCTGTAACCTTATGGCAATTTTGATGTAAAAAGTACATTGTTTCCATGCTTTCAGGTTGGTCCCTGGACAGGTAAATGCTAAGCTAGCGACTGTGTTTTTAAGTTTTGCAACAAAATTGCGAAATCCATTAAAATACCTATGTTGACCAAATTGCATGTTGTACGTCTCTCAATCACTTTCACTAAATATAAATCTCTATTCTACAATTTACATCCAAATTACCGCCTACTTGTTAGCTTAGTTCAACAGGTCACACTCACTATACATTAGAGTAATAAAGGTCTATAAATTAGAGAAAATGACTGTGGTTCTAGGAAAAGCATAGAACTCTAAAAACATCATTTAAGCAAAGAGTGAACGGGACAACCACAGGAAGCTCATTCAAATAAGTAGTTGCGTTGTAAGATTATCATCTACATCACAAACCAATCTCAGCCCCAAGATTGCCGTCAATCGGCTTTCCAAAGAGCCGATCACTACTCAGGGGCGTTTCGATAGCGATTTTGAATCAAATCTCAACTCTGTACATTATTCCGCAATCATTGAATACTCCTCGTAGTTGTTTTCAAGTCAATTCCTGGGCATTCCCACCTCAGCCTTGATAGCGCTCGATCACCGTCTTCAAAACAGGAATATTCTGTGAGACCCACTGAGGATCTCTCAACAAGCTCTTTGGGTCATTGGAACGCCCCAAACACTTCTTGTATACTTCGTCATATGCCATCTCCTGCTCCTTGTACTCTCTCAAGATCAAATTGGATTCAAAGTCAACATAGATTCTTGTGTCTCTAATTCTAAAGATGACGTTATCAATTCTCAAGAAGAATCTGCACAACAACAACAATACCTGGGGCATGACTCTGATCCTGGTAGAGAATATCGATATCCCGTTATCTCCAAGCTCATCCTCAAACAATATTGATTCGTCGTAAAAGAGAATCGGATCCGGTCTAAGTAATCTGTCTATAGGTATGGAGTGGGTGGTTTCTTCAAATTCCAAAGTAGTTGTACCCTTATAGTTTGGAGAGTAGGTCCAGTCGTAAGGCTTCATTGCATCCAAGTTTTCAGTAAGAACGCCAATGTCCCTCAGTTTTTCAGCCAGTCTCTGTTCGTCCTTGGCCTCCTTTTTTGTTCGACGAGAGTCCAACCACTCTTGGTGGTAGCTCACTTTGAACTTGCAATCAGCGTCCAAGGAATCCAAGGCATCCAAGGCGTTGAACTCTATGGCCCTGCCAGACTTGTCATGGACTATTCGTACCACGTTATTTCCAAAAATCATTTCGGGAAGTGGAAAATCATATCTTGTGTCGGCTAAGTGATCCAATTCATTGGAGTTTAAAATAGGTTTCTTCAGTGTGTAAATGCTCCATTCGTTGACGGAGATCAGAGGCTCGTCCGAGATTGGGAACAGCAGTGCTGGCGATGGGATAATCACTCCTCCACAATGATCGCATTTCGGGTTGCGGCACGATCCATCCTGGTGTCCCTTTGCCGGGACACAGACTCTATTAGAAGCACCAGCAGAGGGGGAAGCCTGCAGTTGCGAACTTGGCGCAACAGACGCAGGAGGAGCAGCCATTCTTGCTGCTGGTGGAGGTTGATTATTGGGACGGTTCATACTCGAATTGGGGGGCGCTCTTCCTCGAGTGTGTAACTTAACCATTTCTCTGGCCGCATCAACGTGCACCGCACTGATACCCGCCAAATTTCCACCTCTAGAGGGCTGAGGAAATGCAGACGACGTTCCGATGGCTCCTTTCTTCACTCGTGGAGTGTCGTTGGGTTTGTTGAATTCAGACATGCTGGTTTAAATAGTTTTTTCATGAAAGCTGGGGTTTATGCGACCATATCGTCTGCGATCGTGGGTCAGTCCCCGAGACCCTCAATGCCAACAAACATGCGGCCCAAAATCCCGTACCAACATAGCTAAACTCGCGTATTAACCCTGCCAACAACTTTTACGTTTCCTTACAGTATATTCTACAAACATTATGTAGGGGTAGATGCTTATCAACTACCTATTATTAACGACATAAATAACTAATCGCTCAACGTTTCTTCCAAGTTCTTCAAGCTTTCTTGATCCATTCTCAAACCCTCTCTGACAGCCAACACAGAGTCTGCAATCACCGCGTCCACACCTGCTCTCATTTGGATCTTAGCGAGTTCAGGGTCGTTGTTCTCTGTACCGTATGTGACACACACCAACCCCAGTGATTTGACAACCTGTGTCAAACGTGGGGTCTTCACCAAGGCTGCGGCGGCACTCACAATCCCCAACAAATTCCATTTCTTAGCAAATCTGATGGCATTTTGCAAAGACAGAGCTCTGATATCTGCCATGAAGGCAGTTCCGGATTCAGTCAAGAACAAAATAGGAATGGAAGGCTGCTTCAACGAAAGCAAGAGACAGATGTCTGGATGGAATGACAGGAACATAATATCTCTTCCGGTGGTGTTTTCATCATAGACAACCTTCAAGATGGTGTCGACAAATGTGTTCATGTCAATTGCAATTTCCCCCATCAATTCAAGCTCAGCCTCATCAAGCATAGGGTACTTGACTTCAATGTTAAACCCAACTGATGGTGGAAGCTTTTTGAAAAGTTCTTTGAGTGTGACGAAATTCGAGGCAACAGAAGAACCACGTGCATTCCCCTTATACCCCTTGTCTTTCCAGGTCTTGGTCAACTTCATACGGCTGTTGTGTTGCGAAATATATTCACGATCAATGTCATCATCTTCCCCGTCTACCACAGCATTCCCTTCGAGGGTACCGTCAAGGGACGCAACAAACTTTCCTGAACGAGGCTTTTGGAAGTTGGGAGATGACGCAAATGCGCTGATAGAACGTGGACGGCCGTACTCCTTAACATGCTGGTCATCGGCAGCGTACTTGAATCCGTGGTGTTTGTCCTCCTTCTTCTTTTCGTGATCGTTCAAACTCAAAAATTGCTCTGCAGTCATTGCATGCATAGGAATATCAACCCCAGACTCAGCAACAGTGAAATCGTGATACACAACTGGTACGAAATCCTTGGTCAATTGAACGTCAAACTCAACATAAGAGGCACCTAAAGAGGATGCTGCAATAAACGACTCGACAGTGTTTTCTCCTAATTGCAATGATTTACGGCCACCGTCATTCTTACCCAACCCTCTGTGACCAATGACTCTTGTAGATACCAATTGCTTCCAGTATGTATCACTGCGTTCAACCTTCAAACCCTTGTGCTTGAATGGCTTGACGCACATGTACTCAAATCTCAAGGTTCCCAATGCATCTAAGTTCAGGGAATCGATGATAGGAATAGTGATGTTGTTGTTCAATGATCTCAAGTTTGGTCCAACCTTTGTGTATGCATTTTTCAATAATGCAATACCTCTACCCAAAATCTTGCTCTTTTTGGAATAGCTGTAAGTTGGGATCAAGTCAAAGGTGATGTAGATGTTATCTGGACTCAAATTGCCTGTTAACTTGAAGGAAATTGGATCCGAAGCCGATCCATGCTGGTCTTCTAATGGCAAATCAATAATAACAGGTGGTTCCACCGGTTTGTTAATAGTCTTATCAATACAAGTGACTGCAAGAGACAAAGCTGTGTCCAATTCATTGCTAAAAGTCTTTGAAACGGAAACCTTGCTCAATTCAACAGGCTTTTGGTGGTCTCTTGAATCGGTAGTTCCCAAGGTGATTAATATCAAAGACTCGTCTGCGGCAAGATAACGGTGACCAAAGGACTTGATTGGCTTGATCAACTTCTTGATACGCAGTCTTGAATGAGGAGAAATTGCTCTTGGCGGTTGGTTGATGCTCGAGGAAGATCCGTTCAACTTCAATTGCTTGTAGACTTCCTGGTATTTGTCAAACTCGCTTATTTCACCAGTCAAACCTTCTGGACGCCCTGGAACTGGGGACTTAACTATCGACTCTGGCAATTTGTCAATCGAAGTAGCAGCTGAGATTTCAGTAGATTTCGTAACTGCAGCCTTTGTATTGGTACGAGGCTTGTTATGATCATTGTGATAGGCGTCATACAAAAGAATCAGTTTATCAGATGGAGTCAACAAGTCTGCAACCTCCAAGTGACCTCTCAAACAGGCGTGCTCAGTAGGCAACCATCCGGAATCATCGACAATGTCATACTTGGCGTCATATTCCTTCAAAAGCTTAACGATTTGGGTGAACCCTTCGGAAGCTGCAACAAAGATTGGAGTCCAACCAAAAATATACTCACCAACTTCAGTGTCTGCATCGTTTTCCAACAAAAATTCCACCAAAGAGTAGAAATTAAGCTTACAAGCAGTGTAAAGAGCGGTCTCCATATTGTGCTCATGGTCAGTGTAGTCAATATCAATCTTACCGTGTGTGATAATGGTGTTAACGATTGGCAAGGAGTTCAATCTGACCGCAAGTAACAATAAGGAATCACAAGTCAAAGGAATTCCCTTGTTGGAAAGAAGCAAGTTCAAAGTTGTTTTTGGGTGGTTGCCAATGATAGACAAGTGTAATGGAGTCATAACTTCTTGGTCGCCCCAGAATATAACAGAGTCAATTGATTCAGAAGAAGGAACCAAACCCCACTTTTTCAAGGACTCAATGATGAGCTTGGAAATATCCTTCAAACCGTACTGAGCAGCATAGTGCAAAGGAGTACGGTGGTAGTTGTCTCTTGCAAGCAAGACCTTTTGGTGCATTTCATTGATCGCATTCAAGATGTGAGTGAGACCACCCAAAGTGAGGGTTGATTCGTCACCACCATCTGGACCCTTGTTACCTATGAAACGGGTCAAGTCGTTGGACTCACCAGGAGTAAGCTGTTCCTGTTTAACCAATTCCTTTTTACCAAGGTTGACAAACAATTGGTGAAAGAAATTACGACCGCTGATATCGGAAGGATCATAAAGTGGGTTTCCCTCAAATTCTTCTGCCTTGGAAGCCACGCCCAAGTGCTTCAAAAGGACGTCAATGCAGCCAGTAGCATTTGAAAGGGTACTTCTAACAAGCAAGGCTAACAAGGACTTCAAAGACTTGTTCGCTACCAACAGCTCCAAACCGGCAGCGTCGTCGTTCTCAATGCAGACGGTTGCAGGGGATTCGGAATCATCAGAGTCAGGCAGCGGCTGCTTGGTGAGCTTCTTCAACTGCTCACCAGATTCATCGTCGTCCTCATCATCTTCATCCTTAACCAACTGGTGCAAGATTGCAGCGATTGTGTCCAAAGAGGAAACCAATTCCGAACCATGGGCAAAGGGAAGCGGGTTCACTCTTGTGAGCAAGTAGTCTTGTTTGTTCGTGGTGGAGAGATGCAAATCGGTATTGTTGCGGTTCAAGTAGACCAAGTTCTTATCCAACTTCTTCAAGATCTTGGTGAAGCCCTTGTGGTTCAATTCACCAAACCACTTCAAGTTTCTAAAGATTGATCTGAGTTCGAGGAGGATATTGATGATTTCCTCCAACTCATGGTGCCCAATGGCCGAAGTGTCAAGTGAACCGTCTTGGTAGCCCAAAACATGGACCAACTTATCCAATCTTCTTTGATACTCGTTGTACTTGGTGTTGTAGAAGTGGTTGACCTTCTCAATGTCACGATCCAATTCAAAGAAGAAGTTGGCGGTTGCATCCTCAACCGATTCCCCTTCATGGATCTGCTTGATGATCTTCTTAAGTTGCTTGTAATTGAGATAGTACACAGACCATTCTGGGATCTGGTGGGAAAGAAATGTCTTACCAAACTTCATGAGCGGTAAGCAAATTAGTTGTTAACCTTCTTATCGTTTACCCTGTTGCAAAAAATTGATGTCGTCTCCACGTGTCTCATCGGGAAATTTGTGACACACAACAGTTACCCGGGCAAAAAGTTTCTCGCAAGGTAGTGTGACAGGTGTAGTGCGAGTGGAGGAACGTTATGGTGCCAAGAGATGATCAATGCCGTCGGAACTACTCCACATGGTCACATAGCAGAATAATTTTTGACTCGGCTACTGGTGGCTCTTGTGGCCTTCTTTGTTTTGGGACTGGGGTAGAAACCTGCCACAATGTGTTCATTTTCTGCTCAGAAAAGGTCAGCATAACGTCTCAAAACGGAAAGCACCGATCTTAGTGCACCTACGATGCCGAAGGCACAAGAGGACAAAAAAGTGGTACAAAAAGCTGTGTCGGTGGAACTAGGTTAACTTTACGATACGTTTTTTGATTTATAATGGTTGCATAAAGCTTGTATCTGGGAGAAGCATCTTGATTCTCTGTATGTATTAGTGGCAAGGTGGATATGCGATAGATGGATGTGGATTGCCGCGAAATTCCGTCGTTAGCTGTCAAAAAACAGGAAGGTAAGAGAGCAATAGGGTGGAAGAATGGGGAAAAACGTTCTAAAGAAGAAAGTCATTCAGGAGAAATACGTCATGACGGTCTACCCCGAAGTTCTTGCTTTTTAGCAAACGCCAGTCAAGATAGCCTCAAAAGCATTTGATAGCGAATAGGTGACCTTTGTCTGCCGCACACTCCGCTTTTGCCTCGAGACGTTGGCCGCTAGGCCCAATGAGGGGGTCGGAAAAACCCACTTTTTCAGTAGGCAGGTGCGAAGCTTAGAAGATAAGATGCGTGAAAAATTCGCTGTAGCCTACCGTTCGCGGTCTCTTGCACTTGATGAGATCAATAGATATGGTATATAAATAGACAAGTAATCCCTCAAGTTTGTTTATTTATTTGATTAATCACTAGTATATACACCTAAAATGTCTGCTCAATACAAATTCCACCCAAACAAGAAGGCCACCATCATCACTGCTCCATTTTCCGGGGGTCAAGGTAAGGCCGGTGTTGAATTGGGACCAGAATACATTTTGAATGCTGGCTTTGAAAAGCAAATCAAGTCTTTGGGTTGGGCAACCACGATTGAAGAACCTTTGAAGAACACCAACTACGAAGCTCAAAAGTCCCACGAAAAGGACGACTTTGGTGTCAAGAACTCCAAGATTGTCAGCGAATGCTGTGAAAAGATCCACAATGCCGTCAAGTCCAGCTTGGCTAACGACTCTTTGCCAGTTACCATTGGAGGTGACCACTCCATCGGTACTGCTACTGTTGCTGCTGCTTTGGACCACAACCCAGACACCTGTGTCATTTGGGTTGACGCTCATGCTGACATCAACACCCCAGCCACCACCGACAGTGGTAACTTGCACGGCTGCCCACTCTCTTTTGTTATGGGTATCGGCAAGGAAACCTACCCACCAGAATTTTCCTGGGTCCCACAAAACTTGAAGCCAGGAAAGTTGGTCTACATTGGTTTGAGAGATGTCGACGACGGTGAAAAGAAGATCTTGAGGGAACACAACATCCCAGCTTTCTCCATGTACCACGTGGATAAGTACGGTATCGGAAAGGTTGTTGAGATGGCCTTGGACAAGGTCAACCCAGACAGAAAGTCACCAGTCCACTTGTCCTACGACGTTGACGCCATCGACCCATCCTTTGTTCCAGCTACAGGTACCCGTGTCGAAGGTGGTTTGACTTTGAGAGAAGGTTTATTTATTGCTGAAGAAATTGCTGCTTCCGGCTTGTTGAGCTCTTTAGATATCGTTGAAACTAACCCATTGTTGGCCGAAACTGAAGAGCACGTCTTGGACACCGTCAGCGCTGCATGTGCCATTGGTAGATGTGCTTTGGGTCAATCCCTCTTATAATTTGATTCTAATTAGAAAGTGTATAATTACTTATGTGTTTAATGAAGGGACTTTGGTTATGATTCGCGTATTGCAGCCGAAACCGAAAATGATGGGGGAGCGAGGGGGTTAGACACGAGGAGATACGAGAAACATCTTTCGTGGTTGCTGATGTTTTTTTGCTGAAACAACCCTGCACAAGGTACTCAGTTGCCCACTCCACTATTTTAATCCCAATTGGGACCAGTTCCGTCTGCTTTTCACCCTCCTATAGCCAATTTATGTTTATTGTTTTGAAGTGACAAACTCGGCAGTGTACCTGGAAAAGGTCATTTCGGAGTATAATGCGCGAACATGTCGGAACTCGCAGTTTCCAAACCCATTCTCGTACTCTACCCCCGAAATTCACATGCGCCTGCGGCGGTCACAGTAATTCCAGTACATCGCCACTACTGCTTGGCGAAACTCGTGATTAGTTGCGAGGTGCCCCAGATCTTTCGCAAGTAACACACTATAACTTTATTTCCCCCTATATAAAGTAGCCCCAAATTCCCGCCGCCCTGTCCAGAGAAGTTTAGGTTCTAAGTACGTGTTAGAAATGTCAACAATCATAGCAAGCAATGTTTCACCTAGCGTGGGATTCCAAAAAGTGGAGGAATTCTTTTCCTTCTGTGGCAAAATTAAGAATATCAAGCCTGTCCAAGAAGCCCAAAGCCAAGGCCAATCTTTTGAAATAGACTTTGAAAGCCCCAAGGCAATAAGCACTGCGGTCTTATTAGATGAGGCTGAACTTGGAGGCAACCCAATTAAGGTCCAGGTTATACGCGGGTCTCCAATTACCCAAACTCAATCCAATGCCAGCGTAAACAGCGTCGCAAGCTCCAATGCTGGTGGCGTCACCCTTGGTAATTTTAATGATGGACCTCCGCAGTACAACGAGGTCAATGCTCCTCCTTGCACTCCAACCACCACTACAGGTTCTTCTAATTTCAGCTCTCCCTTTGCTGATAATAAAATCCAGTATGGCTCGCTCACCCACACAGGGGATGCCAACTATGACCAAGTCACGCAAGAAGAAAAGCCAAAGAGTTCCATCATGGCACAATTGCTTGCTTCTGGCTACTTTCTCAGTGATAGAATTATTGAAAAGGCTGTTGTTGTGGACAAGGAGAGAGGTTACTCTAAGAGAGTTGGTGGATTTTTGAGCCACATTGACAATAAGTACATTGGGTCTCAAAAACCAGATTCTTTTGCAACCAAGTTGCGTAACCAAGGTGTTGACAAGTGGACCAAAGGTGGGTACGGTGACAAACTCAAGGACATCTGGGGTAGAGCCGCCTCTACTCCGTATGGATCCAAGATCCAGGAGTACGCTTTCCATGTTTCTAAGGAAGCCCAAGATATCCACCAAGAAGCTATGCGTTTGAAATCTTTGAAGAATGGTCAAACTCAACAACAGGGTCAGACTCTGTTGAGCTCCCAAGTTCAAGGTAATATTGACGAGACCATTCCGGAGTACTCTGGTGCTTCTGGTTCTTCTGGTCCTACCGACCAACACGGGTATCCTGCTGACGTGAAGAACCCACAGGGCGCACAAAATGCACCAGACGGTCCTCCACCATCTTTTGCTGAGAGTACTGGGCGTTCCAGTGACCTGGGCTATCCTGCCGACGTAAAGACCTCGCAAGGTCCTTCCACTGCCTCTCAATCCATTGGCTCCCAGGGTCCATCCTCTAGCTCCCAAGTTCCTCCAAAGTCCAGTTCTCCTCCATTGTACACCAACCCTACGGGATCCTCATCCTACTCCCAATCCGGACCACCACCCGGACCACCAAGCGGCGCTCCAAACTCCCAATACACTGGTCCCTCTGGCCAAATTTTGGGTACCTATTCCAACTCCACTGGGTTGCAACAAACTCAATCCGCACCAGTTGGTGGATCTCAAGTGACCCCACAAAGCACCGCTCAGCAAGGTCAACCTTCTAGTGACAGCAGCAACTCCACCGGGTATGGAAGACCCCCACATCCACCTGCCCCAGGCGCTCCTCAGTAAACTTTGTGTCCTAAACGAGTTTTGTGCGGAACCATTTTTCGCAGCCACAAATAGTTATATACGATCAATACAAGATATTATATCTCGAGAAAACACAAATAACTTCTGTAAAGCCAGCACCATATATGATCTCCCGAGAACCGTTTCTGTCGCAGGATCCAAACATATGTGTACTGTTGTCCGAAATATCTGTCAATCTTGCAGAGCTAGACGCAACAGTAAACCAGCCAAGGAAACCAGACAAGGTGTTTGTTCTCATCCAAGAAATACTATTTTATTGGCGAGTGTTGCAAGGAGTGATTGAACTGCACTTCTCAACCAATTTGAGAGTCTATCACTACCGAATGCTCGAAGAATACTTTCTGTGTGAGCAGTTTTACATGCTTCTAAATGGAGAGGGACTTGACTTTTGCCAAGTCCAAGTTGCAAAGAAGATGGACACAGCCATCCGAGAGTTTGTGCTTGTAATTCGAGGAATAAACCTCTCTCCAGCACAAAGTCGTTTTGGTTGCTCAGAAGACTTCAAACAGAATGCAATAGATGAGCTTCTCCCACGGCTTGTCTACATCATGGGCAAGTTGGGACAAAGATTTCCAAATGAAGTGCACGATTTAGTATGAAATGCGTTACAGCTCGACAGTAAGCTGGGGTACATGAGGGTTCCAGTCCGATATCCGACGCTTTTTCATTGGTTGTTTTTAGCGATTAAGGTGCCGGAGTTTAAAGTACGAAGCCTCATGAATCATTTGAGTCATCGAAAGGCGCACTTTAACCCCAGACGGCCGGCCATAAAAAAAATTTGTGAGCTTATTGGTGCCGAAAATTGGGAATCGATTAACCTCGGCTAAATGGAGACCTAACAAACTGCCGAGACAAAATGTCACGGGATTGAAAAACAAAGAAGCAAGAACAGAGAAACTTTGGGACATTGACAGAACTTTGGCACGACGTTGATTTACAATACCCTTCTTGAATGCTATGTATATGAGTGGCACGTAGTGTACTTGGTCTTTCAACTGTAGGTGAGATAGTCTACTCGTTAAACCTTTTCAGCTGTGTATGCTCGAAAGCACGATGGGAAAGTTCCCGCGGTTGAAAGAATCATAAGCAATACCGGGAAAACGGAAGACAACGCTTTGTGTACAGTCCGGCTTATCGCCCCGGATTTGAATTTTCCTAGTGTGTGGACCCCCACAAAAGTTTGGCTGGAAATATAAAGAGGCCTAAAAATCTCCAATTCAAAGGTAGCCCTTTTTTTTCAATACCTGAATCCAAAAATGTCTTCCCAAAAGAAAGGTACATCAGTTACCGACTTGATTGCCGGTGGTACAGCCGGTTTGTTCGAAGCTTTGTGTTGTCATCCTCTTGACACAGTCAAAGTTCGTATGCAGTTATATCGTAAATCAGGACAAAAACCTCCTGGATTTATCAGAACAGGTATCAACATTGTTCAAAAAGAAGCATTTCTCTCATTGTACAAAGGTTTAGGAGCCGTTGTCATTGGGATTGTTCCAAAGATGGCATTAAGATTTTCCTCATATGAGTTCTACAGATCCTTGTTGAAGGACCAGAATGGAAGCATCAGTACCGGTGGCACATTTATTGCTGGTGTTGGAGCAGGTATCACTGAAGCTGTTCTTGTTGTCAACCCTATGGAAGTTGTGAAGATTAGATTGCAAGCCCAACACCACTCGATGGCTGACCCATTGGACGTTCCAAAGTATAGAAACGCTCCTCATGCCGCTTATGTCATTTGCAGAGAAGAAGGTTTCAGCACTTTATATAGAGGGGTTTCTTTGACTGCTGCCAGACAAGCTACCAACCAAGGTGTTAACTTTACCGTCTACTCTAAGCTTAAGGAAAAGTTGCAAGACTACCATGGAACTGAGGTGTTGCCCTCGTGGGAAACTTCTTTGATTGGTTTGGTTTCTGGTGCCCTTGGTCCTTTGTCCAACGCTCCTCTTGATACCATTAAGACCAGATTGCAAAAGACCAGTTACGCCCTGAACGAAAGTGGTTTGGTCCGTATCGTCAAGATTGGTAAGCAATTGATCAAGGAAGAAGGTACCGCCGCTTTGTACAAGGGTATCACCCCAAGAATCATGAGAGTTGCTCCAGGTCAAGCAGTCACCTTTACAGTTTACGAATTCATGAAGGAGCAATTGGCTGGAGGTCCAGCTGTTGAAGCCAAGAAGTTGGATTAAAAAATGTCTAGAGCTGTGTGAATGCCTGTGTGTGTCTGTGTGTGCGTGCCCCGGAGCAAAATAGTGAACCTCAACATAAAAAGTGCGAGAGAGCCACCCTAGATTGGGCATACTTCGTACAGGTTTGCTGCTAATGGCCGAGTAGAGCATTAGTTTAGATAACTAGTTCTTATTTATTAAAAGTATTTTGGTTAATAGACTGTAGATCAATGTAAACACTGCATTTCGTTGGTGTGGTTTCTCAATCGCCGAGAAGGCGCACTCAACTTTTCACTGCTTCCGTTTTGCCGAACATTGCGCTACCCCAGAGAATTTTCACAACGGTTAACGGTCTAGCGGATACTTGCAACTTCGAGTGCACCCAATCGCTCCGATTGGTTTCCATTTTTGTGGTTTGTAACTATGTCCTCGGAGCTTTCCGTGTCACACTCGTGTGTCACCTTTAACCTGTCTTCTACAGAGAGTGTTCAAGGTGCTTGCGTTGTTTCGAGTACTCCACAATACTTGTCGGGATCATCAAGTTAGTGTCTATTTGTGAGTAGCAGATGACCCAAAAAAGACATATTTCTCGACATAATATGCCTTCACATGGCGGATTTTTGGATGCACGGCTCCAGTGCTTCGACGTGGTTTGACTTTGACACCTGCAGAAGAATCCTAAAACGTCAGTGTCGAAAGTTATCCTTTCCGGTGGTTCTATTTTCGGTTTCCGCGTACTAGTAGGGTAACGTGATAGCCTAATTGGCATCTGAGCCATAATTCCGTTGAATTGTTCCTAAATCGAACAGTTTACACTTTCTCCTAGTTCCGAAATGACAAAAGTGATCTCCTGGACTAATTGCGGAATCAGCATAGCTTCATGTGCTACTAGACGCTTGTTATCCTTTTCTTTTCTGTTCTTTCTTTATAAGTATATGCTAATCTTGCTCAAGTGAACCTCTGAATGTTTGCGTCTGAAGCTCAAGTGATCCTCTGAATGTTTGCATCTGCATGGGCAGCAGCTTCAGCAACAGCCACAGCCTTCTCAGCTTTCTCTCGATGGACCAAGAACACATGACTCTGGACGGCGTCACCCCTGGCAAAGGTCTTGTCGCAGTAGTTGCATGTAAAGGGCTTCTCTCCTGTGTGGATACGCATGTGGGTTGTCAAACGGTACTTCTGGCTGAAGCTGGCATGACACTCGGGACAGACGTACGGCCTTTCACCCGTATGTATCCTCATATGCCTAGTCAAGTCGCTGTTTTTCGCAAACATCCTTGAACATTGCATGCACTTGTGTTTTTTGTTTGCAGACGGACGCTTGTAGGGAGTCTTTTTCGGGTCCACTGAATGCTCTTTAGCCTTGTGTTCTGCCAATTGCTCGTAAGTGGGAAATGTCGTGGTACAACCTTTCTCTGAGCAGTGGAACACCCTCAAGTCACTTAGGTTGTGGTCCGGATGTGAATCTTGTAAGTCATTGTGTATAGTTGTGAGATGGTAAGTTAGGTTTTGGCTCTGACTGAACTTTTTGCCGCAGAGATGGCAGATATATCGTTTTGGGTTTATGGAGTGGGATTTGCGGTGGTTCTTATAGTCAATCGCGTTGAGAAACGGCTTGTTACATATCTCACAGGTGTGCTCTGACTCTGTGAAGGTGGTTCCTGCTAGAGCAGCTGCGGCAGCAACCGCGGAGATGGCAGATGCTGCTTGGGCCTCTGTGATATCTGGATCCAAGACCGACCCCCCCAACTTGACCACGTTCGGATCTAGCACAGGGTCGGCTCTTGATTCCGGTAATGCCATTGCTAGCGTGTCTTGTTGCTGCTCAGGGTGTTGTAGTTTGGAGGTATATGCTTGTTGTTGCTGGTGCTGATGCAGAGGTGGGGAAGTAGGTTCCAACAGCAGGGTTCCATCCAATTCGCCAGAAAGGCCGTCTCTCGGCAACTCACTGTCTATTACCTTGTTCTCTGTGTCGTCTTCACCGTGTTTTGGTTTAGTTATCATTGTTGTGCTAAGTTCCTTTACAGAAAAAATTGGAGAAAGAGAGAATCAGATCTACTTCTTTTTTAAAAAAGGCACACACACTATTCACACAAATGAACAGATTCTTTTCGCTAAGCAGAAGAATTCCTGTTAGAAGGTTGACAACCACTCCTCTAACACAGTACGCACGCCGTGTCAGGGTAACCAGGGAGCTTAATGAGGAGGAAATCAAAAGATTGCAAGCACGTCAAGAACAAAGGCAACTGAACGTACAGGACTTTTACTACCAGGAACGCCCCTCCTCCAATGCACAGGAATTCATGGGCAATCCCGCTCAAGACCACACGGTGTTTGAGATCCCCCCCAACGCCAATGGATTGATCACTCCCGAGGATGGAATCTACGACATTCTCAAGGAACCCACCTTGGTGATTGAGAGGCAAATCGAAATGATGAATGTGTTCCTTGGATTCGAGCAAGCAAACAGATACAAGATTATGAACTCGTTGGGTCAGGAGATTGGATACATGCAAGAAAAGGACATTGGATTCTTTAAGATGTTGGGCAGACAGTTTTTCAGATTGCACAGACCCTTTGACATAGACGTCTTCAATGTGTATGGAGACCTTATTCTCACTATCAAAAGACCCTTTTCCTTTATCAATTCCCACATCAAGTGCTACTTGCCGGGTTACGACGAAAAGTCTGAGTTAATGTTTGAGAGCTTGGGTGAATCTGCACAAAGCTGGCATCTTTGGAGGAGAAGATATAACTTGTTCAAGCTTGAGGACGAGGTGACGGATGAATATGAGCAGTATGGTGCGATTGATGCCCCCTTCTTGTCCTTTGATTTTCCAGTCAGGAACCAGAATGGCGACGTCATCGCAAGTGTGGATAGAAATTGGGTTGGGCTCGGAAGAGAGTTCTTCACTGATACCGGTGTGTACATAGTTCGTATGGACCCAGCCAGTTTTGCGGGTATGGGCGACATTTACCCCAGCGTCGCGGGTCCATTGACCTTGGACCAGAGAGCCATTTTGTTGGGAACCGCCATAAGTATCGACTTTGATTATTTCTCTAGACACAGTAGAGGTGGTGGTGGTTTATTTAGTTTTGGTTCTTATGAGTAAACGGTGTGTATGCGGACTATGTGTAAGTTCCGGAGAAACAGGAACGGTCGAAACGGCTGCGAAAAAGTTGCGCATCAGTGAGAGTGGGCAACAACAGTAGTCTACCAACTCGACATGTAGCGCTCAAGCTCATACACGAAAGCAATAGTGAGGAATAGTCAAGAAACGGAGGTCTTGCAGAAGCTGCTTTTTGCTCTGGCTCCTGAGACCAGAGCTGCAAAAAGGTGCGGTTACTCATACCCTCATCAGATCGTATCTACCGTTCACCCAGAAAACGTACACGCCTTGCGAAGGAATTAGGTTCTACGGGCAACTGAATTACAAATCACCAATCATAACCATCCATGACAAAGCAGCTGGTTGCAACTTTTGATAGCTATCAGCTAATAGTATTAGTCATCGAGAGTAGAATACGGCCGAACGGACTGGCTACACATTGCAAGTTGCACCCCCGATGGAAAGCATTTAGCTTCGATTACAGCCAACTACGAAAGTGGATTGGCATTCACATGGTTTACATTACTAAGCAGTCAGAAGTGGCTGCATACATGGACATACTAACAACTTCATTGATTCATCGTAGACTTTTTTGTCTGAATTCTATTCAGCAAGGACTTTGATCTTGCCTTCGACAACAACTCATTCCACTGTTCTTCATCATGTTCTTTACTGATATTCTTTAGCAACTCAACAATTAAACCTAGGTAATCATGTCTTCTCAGCTCATTTTCCTTGTGCCAGTGCTCGCGCTTTTGAAGCTCGTTCACCATCAGTAACTCATCTCCTATAGACGAGTAGTATTCCAACTTGTTGTTTGTGATTCCAAGCATGGAAAACCTCAATTCAGAAGCATCATACTTGGATATTCTCTCCTGGATCACCAATGGCAACTTTTGAGTGAATTCGTGGGGTTCGCACGGGACGTGCTTAATTGGATATGACTTCAACCCATCCAATTCGTAGATATGGCCATTTGTTTGTATGTAGCCTACAAAATGGAAAATTCCATCGTCCTTGTCGTTATGCCACTTTGGCTTGCTTGTTTCCTCGATCTCTATGCTCAGGGGGGCAGAAAAGGAATTGTGGATGCGGCGAATGAAATCACTGTTGGATAATGTTTCCCCAATCATCAAACTATCAAATCCCGTGACAAAAGATTTGAAGTTCGACAATTCAGAACCAAGCTCTATCTCAGGCTTGTTGAACAAGACGTTGATGACCGCCTGGGTGCCGCATGTATTCTGGATCGTTTGATTGGCAAAAAAGATGCCTTTGTCAATGTAGTCTGCGTCGTACTCGCCGTGCAAGGGCTTGTTCCCGTTTGCAACGTATTGTCTGTCTATGGCACCGTACTTGAACAAGAATATAACCCCATATACCGGGTCTAGGTTCTGCAAGGACTCGGGATCAATGGCGTACAAATCGTTTATCTCGACATTCTTCACCTCCAACTTCTCCACCAATTCGGTGAACACACTCTGGACAGAATTGTTAGTAGCCTATTAGCAAACAAAATTTCAAGGAGACACTTGAAGCTTCGGGGGCATCCCCTTCACCTTGACTTACTGCGTCTGAGTCAATCGTGTTCCACCCACTTTCAGACATGTTGACTATAATGAAGGGAGGATCTTTTGTCTTAGTAATCACGTGGCGCACAAAAGAAGGACATACGGCACCTAACCAGGAAATGGATTTGAAATCAAAAAAGCCTTGCATGACATCCGAAGCCGAACCGAGTCGTGCGATGGAGGATACCACTGAACATCGAGCTCACAAAGGGGGCCATTGACGGTGCTTAATATGGGTCGAGGAAGGTCCGACCTAATTCCGTTTATGACCGAATGAGATTCCCGGCCGGATAAAGATCAGCGGAGTTGCTGCGTTGCACTATGTGGCACAAACGCTCTCAACCAGGGGATACTGTTGGCCAGCAGTCGTGCCCCGGCCATGTCAAAAATACTATATAAGGCTCCTAATCGAAGCTTCAGTTTGTTCTCAGCAGATCCACTTGAAAATGGCTTCCTTACCACCAAGCAATTGTTGCGCTATTACATTTGACCACGACGGTACCCCAGCCGGTTCTTTCAGCACCATTGGCGGTTTAAAGACTTACGTCACCGGTGAAAAGTTCGGTAACGAAAAGGTTATTGTTATCTTGACTGATATTTTCGGTAACGAATTCAAGAACACCCACTTGGTTGCTGACAGCTTGAGTGCCATTGGTAAGATCAAGGTTGTCATCCCAGATATCTTGAAGGGCGACCCAGTTGTCGGTGAATTTGACGGTGCAACCTGGTTCCCAAAGCACACCCCAGAAATCACCTCTCCAATCGTTGATGGTTTCTTGAAGGAATTGAGATCCACCGGTTCCTCCAAGCTTTTCGGTATTGGTTTCTGCTTTGGTGCCAAGTTCACCGTCCAAAACCTTGCCAAGGGTGGTCTCTTGGATGCTGGTGCCATTGCCCACCCATCTCTTGTCACTGTCGAAGACATCCAAGCTCTTGAAAAGCCAATCTTGATCTCCTCTGGTGACATTGACTTCAACTTCCCAGCTGAATTGAGAAACAAGACTCTCTCCATCTTGACCGAAAAGAAGCACAGATTCCAACTCGACATCTTCTCTCAAGCTCCTCACGGTTACGTTATCAAGGGTGACTTGTCTGTTCCTGAAGTCAAGTACGCTAAGGAAAAGACCATCATTGACCAAGCCTACTTCTTCTCTCAATTTTAAGCCAATTGAATAGATATGCGAATTTTAAACCTGTAGTACTGATCAGCAAAACCGATCTCACTGTCCTGGGCTCCTGCTTCAATGGACTGCTCCTGCTTCAATAGACCGCAAATCTCTCACTGGACCTGAACCTCTGCGGTTTCGCACCCATGTGCTACCAAACCTCCGCGACCAAAAGATTGAAAAAACAAATTTCGTGTCCTTCTTCAACCATGAGTACCGGTGCTTCATACGAGGAATTGGGTCGTACCTTCTTCTACGAGTCCACTCCTGTTCTAGTTAGCTCTCTTGCAAAGGCTCCTGCCTTCATTACCGCCACTTTATTGGTCATTGGTAAGTAGTGTTTTGATGTCACTGTCGTTGATTCATATTGACTGTTACTAACATTAGCCAGCTTTTGCATCCTTGTCCTTTATATTTGTTAACAGAAAGAGCGCATCTCCTTTTGCATACGCTTTCTTTGCGTTGATCGCATCCCTTGCCATCGGTGTTGGTTCTGTTCAAACGGCTAACTTTGTTGGTGTGTACATTTAGATATAATAGATGATTTGAGTGAAAAATGTAGCTGCCAGGGTTTGGAGCGACTCCAGTCACTGGAACGTACATCTAGGAGTGTCTGCCAAGCGAGAGTGCTGCTAAGCACGTCAACCTGATGCGTATACCTTCAATACTCGAGCAGATATAACGCTCCTACAGCGAGTTACGCCTACCTCTGTTCAGTGTATCGCGTGTCAAAAATCAAAAATCAAGCGCCATGTATTTCAAATACCTAATCACAATTCTCCAGCTATGCTTCGTGGTGGTGGTGGCAAACCAAGACATGTATGCTCGTGACTCCAACATTTACGAGTTGAATCCCTCTACCTTTGACAAAGTGGTCCACAAGTCCAACTACACGACCATCGTCAAGTTCTATGCCCCATGGTGTGGATACTGCAAGCAGCTTCACCCAGCATTTCTGAAATTAGGCAAATACATTCACAAGGACGGGCAGTTTGCTCTGAACGTGGCTGCCGTTAACTGTGACAATGAATCCAACAAGGCGTTATGTGCCAAGTACAAGATCCAGGGTTTCCCCACGGTCATGGTGTTCAGACCACCAAAGTATGACGGGAGCGCTGCATCCAACAAGAAGTCCACTGGCAAGCATGCTGTCGAGGTGTACAACGGCGAAAGAAGTGCCAAGGCTATGAGCAACTTCTTAATGTCGAGATTGAAGAACTACGTCAAGAAGTTGAGCGCTACCGGTGATTCACTCACTAAGTGGATCAAGGCCGAAGAGCTCCCCAAATTCTTCTTGGTCACCTCCAACCAGCAGGTCAGTCCATTGTTGAAGTCTTTGGCTATTGATTTCTTGGGTGAAGTCAAGATTGGAATCATCTCTACAAAGAATCCGATTGAGTCTATTGAAATTAATGGTGAGGTAATAAGTCTTCCTGACGGAGCAACCACCTCTGGCTTCTTCTATATCGACCCGGAAACCAACGAGTTGCAAAAGTACGGAAAGACATCTAAATTAAATGACAAAACAAAGATCAGTAAGTGGTTAGTGGAAAAGTCTGGCAAGTCTCCTATCGAGGGAACATTGTCCAAAAAAGACCAAAAGTACTACTCCTATTATAGATTGGGCATGAAGCCTAAGAAGAGCACCGATCACGACGAATTGTAATCCAACTGGGTGCAAAAACTGATTTCTGAATTATGCCTTACCGATGGAATCCATCATATCTAACAAGTCGTCCAAGCTGTCATCTTTCTTTGCTTCTTGCTCGACCTTATCAGAGTCACCCTTCTGAACTATCCAGTTGGTCACCTGGTCCACCAAGACCTTGGAATTAGGCACAAAGTGCCCGCCTGGATGCTTGAGGATATCGGAAGCAGACTTGGTGACCTTGTACAACAGCAAGGTTCTTTCTTCGGAGACAACAGTATCTAATTCTCCATATACGTGTAAATACTTGACGCCTGCGGTTTCGCTGTTGGCGAAATGGTTATTATATTTTTCGTTTCCAGACCCCTTTGTAGTATCCAACTTGAAGCCGGAGTAGATGACTGCAAATTTGATTGGTTGCACTTTGAACAACTCTTCGAAAGTAGGTGCAACTAGCCCCGCAAGCGACCCCCCCTGCGAGAACCCCACCAACCCGACGATCGGAAGTGCCCTCTCCTGTTCCGTTTGCTTGTTGACTTCCAACTCGCCTTCTCCTTTCTCAGGCAAAACCTCGCCAGACTTGATATACTTGGCAATGGTGTCGAAAGCAGGCTCAAGGTCAACGCCAGCATTGGTGTTGTCCTTTTTCATCCACCACGACCTGTAACTTCTTTCATCTCCGTCCTCGGATGCAACCGTGCTGAACTGGGATGCGTAGTTAGGTGGCAAGTCTGCTGGTGTCAACTCAATCGGTGCGTTGAGATACACTGGTTTGTACTGCAATTTGATGAGCTTTTTCCTCAACGCTGAGGTCTTGGCATAGAATATAGATGCCGACTGTGTGTGGCCATGAATGAACAAGATCTTGCCTTTGAAAGTCTTTGACATGACAAGAAGAAGACGTGGGTAGAGCTGAAAAATTGATGTGGCGCGGATTTTGCGATAAGCTCGCTGATGTGGTTGGGCCTGTGAAGCGGACGGGATGGGGCCCGGAGTGAGGCAAAGCAGCCGAAAAACACTCATTTCGGACATGGAACTTGCTTTGGAGCTGTTTTTGTTATTGTATTGGCCTGTTCCTATGACATTGGTATCCAGATCAGCAGCAGAAGTTCCTAGCAGAAGTTCCTAGGTTGTTACAATTAATGATCCACTCTAAAAACAGCTAGATAGTAGTCTCACACTCACTCTAGCACTACATGTTCGCTTTGAAGCTCTTACATAACTTCATCAAACGATCAAACGTTTATATTCTAACTCATGCCACGTTACAAAACAGATTCCAATTCTAAAATGTCTCTAATAAGCAAAATCTTGGACTTGTCAGAGTTGTCAAGACTGTAAAAGTCGTTAAAGTCCTTCAGTGCAAGCAACTTTTTGTAGTCCTGGCTTCTTTCAAGGACCTGGACGACAGTTCCAAAGCCTAACTTGTGAGCAGCCTTGACGTTGATCTCGCTGTCGTCAACAAAAGCCTGTTGTTTCATGACATCCTTGGATTCGTAGTCGATGTTGGTGAGCGTGAGGCAGTTGTAGAAGTACTCAGGCATTGGCTTGCACACAATGGGGAACTTGGCATAGTCGCAGAAAGTCAATCCTTCAAACAAGTCTCCGATCCCCAAGAACGAAACTACACGCACTGCATGGTTCTTGTAAGCGTTGGTGATCAACCAGAAGACATCATAGTGTGGTCTCAAACGGGCCAACTCATCTCTCAATGGTTGGTTGTAGGTGATAACCGGCTTTAAATCTAATGAGTCATCGACCCTTCTATTATATTCTAACCCATCCACCCCGTGCTTTCTCACCAATCCCTCCACGGCAAGTCCGTACTTTTGGTAGTACTCAAGATGCAAGTTGTGGGCATCTTCATCGTTGAGGTTCAACTCGTCAACAAAATACTGGTGGATCTTCTTTTGCGTCAACTCGTGTACCCCAGTACTTCTCTTGTACAAGCAGTTGTCGATATCAAAGAAGAAGATCCGCTTGTTCTTCAAGTGCGATGGGATTGGGCCAAAGCCGTACGGAAGTTCCACAACTTCTCCTTGTCTAGGATTCGCAATCTCCGGGTTGGTATATGTGAATGGTTGAGTGGTAACAGTCATTGTTGTGTTTGTTCTAAATCTATGGACCAAAAAATGATTTCCCACTAAGTATTTATATTTGCTTATGGCTTTTTTTTTTCTTTTTATTTTCTACTTTTGGAGCGGCCGGGGTTTCTTTTATCGCTGTTCCCCGTAAAATATGTCATCGTTAATGAGGTTAAGATCCGCTTGCAACCGGTTATATATTGCTGCTAGCGCATGGAAGTTGTCAGTAGCGTGCCTTACAATGTCATCCTTATTGAATTGGCTGCTGTTTGGGGTGTCAAGGTAACCTAGGACGCGAACGTCATGGTGAAGGCGGTTCTTGAAATCATGAACCACGTTTATCAAATCTTTTAACCGAGTGGAATTGTATTTTTTAGTGTCATGTGAAGCAAGCGAGTCGGTTACCTCGTAGGAGACTGTGATGCAGATATTAAGAAGGGAGATCCGGTAGTGGTCGTAGTAGAATGCATTGACTTTGGGTGCGGTGGGGTTACTGGGTAGATCATTAGCACGATAAGATTTGTGCACTTTCTTGACTAGCCCTACGTAATCCTGGACGCGGATCGACTCGGTGACCGGGGTATTATTGTTTCTCCTGTCCGAGGAGAAGCCTCCTTCCATAAACACCCGAATGAGTTTGTTGATGACCACTGAGCTGGGCAATGCTAAGTGAAGGTTGTAAATGACTGTGTAGATCAACTCGTACCTGGGCTTGAGTATTGAATTTGGGTGTTCCTTGATGCTTGTCTTGATCTTATCTAGTTTTTCAACTAACATTCCGAGAAGATCATCGCCAAATCTCTTTTCAAGTAGTGGGACTATTGCTGCAATAAACTCAATCAAATCATTGAAGAGGTGCTTGTTTAAGTTGAAATCACACACCGTAAAGATAAAAATATCAAAAACACTGCTGTGGTCCTCGGTGTTCATGTAAAACTTGAGCAAGATCTTGGCTCTGAGAAGGTTGAGCTTGTTGTGGTTCGCATATTGGAGGATCTTCAACGGGAAGTGGTCGATCCGCACGTCCTGTTCTGCTAGTAAATCAAAGTAGATGCGTATGGGGGGAAACAACTTGGTTTCAAAGTTCAAGTTCAGCAAGACTCGGTCTATTTGATCCAAGTGATTGAGGTTCGCCACGCTCAGCAAGATGCAGTTCAAAAAGACTGTGGGGTTGGTGGATATCTCGTCCTTCAACCTTAGCCAGGACCGCGGGTTGGACAAGCTGCTCCAGAACAACAGATCCAAGGTGATTCCATGCTCCAAATCCAACTTGTAGGTGTTTTTATAGAAGAAGAAGTGCCTCAGGATCGAGAAAACAGAATCATCATTGTCGCTGGCCCATTTGAGAAGAAGCAGCTCGATGAATTTCAGGTCTCGTTCCATCGTGTATGTCTTAACACCACAGGACCCATTATCGTTCAACTCCTTCAAGATATTCTTTCTGTCCTTCATCAACTGATTGTACTTGTTCTTGACCTCATCCTCGTCCTGTCGTATTTCGTCTTGGGTTTGTCTTTGCAATGCAAGAACCTCTGCCTCCCTTCTTGCATCTGTCTGGAAAATCGGAGGTAATTCTAGCTCAAACTCACCCACATCGTCTTGCTCTTGTACTTTGCGCAGTTGATCCTTTGATCTCGTTATTCTGCTGGGCTGAATCTCCACTTTGCGTGCTTTCTTGAATGGCGGCTTGCCATTTAAGATTGCTAAAATATCGTCATCCTCCTCTGAACTGGAAGACATATCAGGCCATTAGGTAGCCAAGCGCACGGAACTTATCTTGCATCTCACGTGAGCCATTACACGTGCCACAATTGGCTGCTGCCACACAGCGGGGGAAGCCACAACCGTAGGGCATCAGCACTATCCCAGCGGTGGAGGGCACTCATTTTCTTGCGACTCTGCTTTGTGGCCGGTGTCTTGTGCTACCGCTGATCCATTCCTGAAACAATTAGGCGTGCTCCGTTAGTAACCGAAGTCTCTTTGGCATTTTTTGCGGTGTACAAAAAGGTAGAGCCCGTTTTTTCATCCCTAGGCCAGTGCGGCAACAAAGATTTTAAAGAAGGAGGAACATATTACTCTTTTTCTATTAGGAGAACCCAGAAGAATGTCATACGAAAAGTTACCATTGGAACCATTGTTCCAAAAGATCGATGAGCTCAAGGACAAGTTCATTACCAGATTAGAAGAAGCTGTTGCTATCAAGTCCGTCAGTGGGGATGAAACCTTGAGACCTCAAGTTTTCAAGATGGGAGAATTCTTGAAGGGTCAATTGGAAACCTTGGACTTCCATGACATCCAAGTCAGAGACTTGGGTATTCAACCACCACCAGTCAATGACCCAAAGTTGCCATTGCCACCAATTATTCTTGGTAGATACGGTAGCGATCCAAAGAAGAAGAACGTTTTGGTCTACGGTCACTACGACGTCCAACCAGCACAGAAGGAAGACGGATGGGCCACCGACCCATTCACCTTGCACCACGACAAGGTCAAGGGCATCCTTTACGGTAGAGGTTCTACTGACGACAAGGGGCCAGTTTTGGGTTGGTTGAACGTGATTGAAGCGCACAGAGAATTGGGCTGGGAGTTTCCAGTCAACTTGGTTGTTTGTTTCGAAGGTATGGAAGAAAGCGGTTCTTTGGGTTTGGACAAGTTGGTTGCCCAAGAAGCCAAGGGCTATTTCAAGGGTGTTGACCAAGTCACCATTTCCGACAACTACTGGTTGGGTACCACCAAGCCAGTTTTGACCTACGGTTTGAGAGGATGTAACTACTACCAAATCACTGTCCAAGGACCAGCTGCTGACTTGCACTCTGGTGTTTTCGGTGGTACCATCCACGAACCAATGACCGATTTGGTATCCGTCATGTCCACATTGGTCACTTCCAACGGTAAGATCTTGGTTCCAGGCATTGCTGAGATGGTTGCACCAGTCACTGAGGAAGAGAACAAGATCTACGACGACATTGACTTCTCTGTTGAAGAGTTGGACGCTGCCACTGGTAACGTTGGTCTGTCCATTGTTGCCCACGCCACCAAGCAAGACGTCTTGAAGCACAGATGGAGATTCCCATCCTTGTCTTTGCACGGTATTGAAGGAGCTTTCTACGGCTCTGGTGCCAAGACCGTCATTCCAGCCAAGGTCATTGGTAAGTTCTCCATCAGAACAGTTCCAAACATCTCCAGTGCCGAATTGGACCAACTTGTCTTCAAGCACGTCGAGGGCAAGTTCAAGGAATTGAACTCTCCAAACAAGTTGAAGGTTGAACTTGTTCACGACGGTGGATACTGGCACAGTAACCCATTCAACGACGCCTTCACTGCTGCTTCCAAGGCTACTCAAGACGTTTGGAACGTTGTTCCAGATTTGACCAGAGAAGGTGGTTCGATTCCAATCACCTTGACCTTTGAGCAAGAGTTGGGTGTTGATGTGTTGTTGTTGCCAATGGGTAGAGGTGACGACGGTGCACACTCTATCAACGAAAAGTTGGATGTTTCCAACTACATTAACGGTTGTAAGACTTTGGGTGGTTTCTTACACTACTACGGTAGGCAATAAACATGTAAGTCTAATGAACACACAAGAGAGTAATTTAGAAGAAAGTAGGGGAGGAAGGCAATTCGCTATTGGTAACACAGCTAGAATGTCCTTGCATGGTATGGTGGTAGCCTGTACCACCACTAACTGTAGTCGTTACCGAAAAGTGGAGAAGTGTTGCACTTCAGCAGGGCATCCTCCCAGCATAGTGCCTATAACTAAAATACAAACAGACGATTAGATGCAAAAAATAACAGGCAAAACCCAAGTAGTAGCGGATTTAAGTCACATACCCTGTCAGAAGGGAAATGGCCCCCCGGTCACATTGTGAAGCAGTTACTCAAAGGCATGAAAAATTTTCGAGCAAAAGCGCAGCAGAACCAATTAAAAAAATCAATAAAAAAATCTGTAAAAAATCAAATAAACTTTATAGAGCTTCTAAAAACTAGGCCTGGGACCGACCACACTACCTCAATACCATATAAACCGTGAAAACAAGAAACTAGCATTACAATGTCTGAAAATTTGAAGCGTGCCGAGTCACTTTTTAATAGAATCATGAACCAATCCCAAGACAAGCCCAACCCAGAGAAGCGTGATAAACCAGAACGAGCAGAGAGGTTCAGAAAGAACAACACACATCACTCACACTACCACAACAGTAATAGCAATAATAGCAGTAATAATAATAGTCATAATAGTCATAATAATCATTCATATCATTCACATCATCATTCACATCCACATCATCAAAATAGCATACAGCCGTTGGTGTTCGCGCCTGGCCGGGACCCGGTGCGTATGGCCAGCGAGACGGTGGAGCTCATTCCCAGCGGGCACCATGTCTTGCCGTACTGCTGGACCATGTGGCACCATTCCAGATTGAGACAGCGCCATAAAGAGGTGGAGGAAGAGGTCAAAGAGGTTGACGACAAAAACAACTCGACCGTAGACAGTTATCTTCAGACAACCAAGGAAATTACATTTGCATCATATGGGTATGGGAGTAGAGGGGACATTCCAGCGACGACCAAGTCGATTGGGTCGTTGGAGCAGGCGTGGATGTCGCTCTCGTCGATCCGCAGGGTGTTTGAGTTGCCCAGTGGGACAGAGTTCCTCATGTTCAAGACCGGGATCAACCCTGTGTGGGAGGACCCAGTGAACGCCAAGGGCGGAAGATGGGTCTTCAGGTTCAACAGAAGAATAGGCACACTTTACTCGTTCAACGACTCCAACAGCGTGATTGACGAGGCCTCTGCGGTGACCATCAGAAAAAGAACCACCTTGATCTGGGAGAGATTGCTCCTCAAGACGCTCAGTGGGTCGCTTATCCCCGACTCTGCCGAACAGTATCAGGACCTTGTGCTCAGCGACATATCAGGACTAGTTCTCAGTGTTCGTAAGGACGAGGATATTGTGAGCGTTTGGAACTCCAATATAAACTTTCAGCATAAAAATAAGAAATTGACCCTGTTCCAAGCCCGTCGCGTGATATGTGATCTGATATTGCGTGTGATCAGGGAGTGTGATTCAATTCTACAAGGATCAGAGAACATCTTGGCCTTGGACTCTGGGTCTAACGAAAGGGTCCAGGGCGTCTCATTCGAATATAGATTGCATGTCGACATCTCGTCGGAGAAACCCACCCACCACAGCTACAGACGGTACAAGAAGCAGGACGATAGGAGTAACGAAGACTAGCTTGGACAAACACTAGCTTGGACGATTAAAGCTTGAAAGGACGAAAAGACTTGAGAGGACGATTAGTCTTGAAAGTACGATTAAAGTCTTGAAAGGACTAAAACTTGAAAGACGATTAAAGTCTTGAAAGGACGAAATCTTGAAAAGACTAAAACTTGAAAGAACTAAATCTTGAAAGGAAAACTAGAAAGGATGAAAGACTTGTTTGAAATTTCAGGGCCAAATGACTTTTTTTGTTTTGCACCTTGACGAGCATATGCCTTATGACATAGGATCCTGCAAGAATTTTGCCTAATTACTGCCAATGGCTTATAATTTTTCGTGCACAACACACTCTGAGTGGGAGATTGATAATGTGAGTAACAGCCTCATGTTAGCCCTTTCTCCCCTGTCAAGGGCACTTCGTCAAGCAATTGTTTCATATCCACAGAGACAGTAAGACACACATGCAGATTAGATAATACAGAAGAATGTCATAGCTGCTCTTTGTACTGTAAAAAGACCGAATGCAAAAAAATATTAATAGGAGCAACACCACTTGGCCCCCCTCTCCAACAGTCAGTATCACCACCAACGCAGAAAAGAAAAAAGAAAAAGAAGATCGCCAAAAAAGACTAGACCCGTAAGTTTTCACATACAGCAACCCGTAAGCTAACTCTAATGACCGAAGTTGTAGATTCTACAAAGACTAAACTCTAAAGGCAGGACCGAGTGCAATTAAGCTCTATCTAACGAGCTCAGCTGCAGAAAGAAGGCTGTAGAGCAGAAGAAGCAGCTGTACAGAAACCAATTTAAAAGTTACTCGCTTGACCTTAAGAATCTACAAAAGAGATATCCAAATCGAAACACTCCGCGTGCTCAATTTATAAATTACCCCCTGATACAGTTTAATTAAAAGTAAGATTTCGCCGGAAATTAAGTTAAGCTCCTTCAATTAAGGGTAGGGCAGCTGGGACCAGCTTCGACGAAAAGTCCCACTTTTCGCAAGGAGGTTCTGCCCCACGCATTCCGATCACGTCATAGCTACGTTTGTGACCCTCAAAATCAGAGGATTCGTAATTCCTCATGGCACCAGTGTAATCGAACCGCACATGAACTCTGAGTCATACGACTGGAGCACTTTCGGGCCAACCTGCAAAAAGTGCTACAGTGCACCCCGGTCAACCTGCAAAAGAAAAAAAAACAAATAGTCACTAAGTTCCCTCTGGTTTGACTCCTGCAGGCGCTTCACTAAAGAAAATTTTACTCGCAATCAATTTCTTGAGTGCACTCAATTTTGTTTGTATTATAGGCGGGGAGAAGAGCAAATAGAAGTTAATAAAAGCAAAGAAGAAGAATAGTTTTTAGAAATCTAGTATTTACAAAATATGTCTGCTGGGAATTTTGATGGAGGACCTTCCATAGTGGACTTGTTCTTTTCTGCAAAGAAGTTATTGTCACTACAGCCCAGAGTACAAAATAGACAGGTGAGGAAAGACAGCTCGAGGTGTCAGCGGCTACGTGCTTCGCCTGAGGACGAACGATTTAGGAGAGAGACACACAACGGCAGCCATACCCACGACAAGGTGCTCGACTTGTTGTCGCCGTTGCTGATTGATGACTTGAAGAACAGCCCACCGTATATCAAGAAGGAGGTCGGTGATAAGGGTATGAGTACGTCAAGTTCGACCTCCGGCGCCCACAAGGTGAACACATCCAACTCCACATCGTCATCGTCATCGTCCTCCTCACGCAATACCTTGATATTGCCGCTGAAGAGCGCCAGTACCACGACCACCACGCCGTCAAACAGCAAGCCCTTCACCCCATCCGCAACATTGAGCTCTCCGCCAAGCGAAAGGTCGCCTCCAGGTCGAACAGCAACAGGGCCCTCGAATCCGCACCTCTCCAAGTCATCTTCGTCATCGTCACTAGCAGCAGCAGGCGCTCTGTCCCCCAACAAGCCCACCGAATGCTCCAACTGCCACACACTAACTACTCCGCTTTGGCGCAAGGACCCCCAGGGAAACACCCTCTGTAATGCATGTGGTCTCTTTTACAAATTGCATGGTACTACTAGACCCTTGAGTCTAAAGACTGACGTGATCAAGAAACGTCTGTCCAGAAAGAGCACAAGTTCCATCTCCAGGCACTCGCTGGTGACCTCGTTAAGCTCGGCTACCGCTCCAATTGCCTTGGCAAGAAACAATGCTCCTCAAAGTGTCAAGTTTAACCCAGTATACAGCACCACTCCAACACTTTCAAACAGCAACTCGTCATCTTTGCCCAATTCTACAAGATACAAGAATATTTTAATTCTCCCGAAACCACTTAACGGCGGTGGATCCAACAACGGGAACTCCAACGTCTCCACGAGTCCGCTCCCAGCCAACTCGGCAAGCGGCACTCCTTCGCACAGCTGGTCCTCTGCCTCCAGATCAATCCCAATACCTAGCAACTCGAGCCAAACCAACCTCGCAGGCAGCCCGTCAGGCTCACTGCCTTTCACCCAGCTGGCAAACCAACCGTTTAAGAGAAAGAAGTCTGACTTTAACCTTGCTGCCACAAACGAGTACTTTGATTCCGTAGGAAGGAGATCGGCCAGCTCTCTGTTTAGCGGAAGCATATCTAAAAGAGGCGTCGGAACGGGTTCCATGAGAAGAACGTCTAGTATAACTTCTTTGCCTCATCTGTTCCAGCAACAGAACAGCCACCAAGCACAACAGCTTCAGAACTCGTTACCACAGCTGGCTCTGTCGCTCTCTATTTCAAATATGAATTTGCTCAACCAAAAGTACAATTCCTATTTCGATACTCCCAGCGAGTTATCTAGACATCTGAGCACCACTACATTGACTGCGTTGCAAATGCCCCAGCACAACGGAACAAGCACTGGCGTCAGCACCCCGGGCTCCGTTACACTGCCACACTCCTTTGGAAGACAGCAGTCTTTCACAGACTTTAGACGCAACAACTTTGCGGGAAGCTCGGGCTCCTTCAACACCAACAGCAACAGCAGCATTCCTGCAACCCCATTGAACGTGGTGGACTTGTTACCCTCGTCAAAGTCAGACCCCCACCACAGCAACGCAGATAACGGCTCGATCATGAGTATGGACGTAGACATGGATATGGGTATTAACTATTTCAAGAATGGTGAAAACTGGATGCGCACAAAGGAAACACATTCTCCGCAGTCCAACACATCCCCATCGTCAGATCCTCAACCAAAATACCAGTCCTCTTTGAGTAGTGGATTGAAGAAACAGTTGGCTATGCAGCGCAATGCTCAAAACGACAACTTTAAGGATCTCGACTGGTTGAAGTTCGAATTGTGAAGTAAATAGTTATTTAGGTAAATGGATAAGGATTAGTTATTGCTTGTAGGTAAGGATTTAATCATATCTGTACATGGGTTAGAATTTACTTACAGCTCGTCATATTTAGTTATAGCTTGTCAGGTTATTGCCTGTACATAGTGCGTATTACGTATAAGGGGGCCACGAGGAGTTTTGTGCGTTCTCAAAAAACGTTTCGTTCGATCTCGTTGACGTGTAAATTTTCATATGAAAATTTATAGGAGATTGCCGTACACGCATCTGTTTCTTACAAAGTCCTTCTTCTTTTCTGAAGAATTGCATTACATACCAATCATCAACACCCTGTAAACATCCTGAACCACTTTTCCAGGATAAATTCTGCTACAATTCGTCACTACCCTACAAGTTACATCACCTATCGTTCCCTCGTTTATTATCAATTTTTTTCTCAATTTTTTTTTTTATAAAGCATCTCTCAACAACGATATAAAAGGCAGAGTTGTCCTCAAAAATTTTCATTCCCTTTTTTTCTGTTATAAGAAAAACAACTCTTAACAACATGTCTAACTACAAAGTCGCTGATATCTCCCTTGCTGCCTTCGGTAGAAAGGACATTGAATTGTCCGAAAACGAAATGCCAGGTTTGATGTACATCAGAAAGAAGTACGGTCCATCCCAACCATTGAAGGGCGCCAGAATTGCCGGTTGTTTGCACATGACCATTCAAACCGCTGTTTTGATTGAAACCTTGACTGCCTTGGGTGCCGAAGTTACCTGGACCTCCTGTAACATTTTCTCCACTCAAGATCACGCTGCTGCTGCCATTGCTGCCACTGGTGTTCCAGTTTTCGCCTGGAAGGGTGAAACCGAAGAAGAATACCAATGGTGTTTGGATCAACAATTGTTTGCTTTCAAGGACGGCAAGAAGTTGAACTTGATTTTGGATGACGGTGGTGACTTGACCTCCATGGTCCACGCCAAGTACCCAGAAATGTTGGAAGACTGCTTTGGTTTGTCTGAAGAAACCACCACTGGTGTCCACCACTTGTACAAGATGTTGAAGGAAGGTGCTTTGAAGGTTCCAGCCATCAACGTCAACGACTCTGTCACCAAGTCCAAGTTTGACAACTTGTACGGTTGTCGTGAATCCTTGATTGACGGTATCAAGAGAGCCACCGACGTTATGATTGCCGGTAAGACCGCTGTTGTTGCTGGTTTTGGTGATGTTGGTAAGGGTTGTGCTGATGCTTTGCGTTCCATGGGTGCCCGTGTCATTGTTTCCGAAGTTGACCCAATCAACGCCTTGCAAGCTGCCGTCTCTGGTTACCAAGTTGCCCCATTGTCTGAAGTTGCCCACATTGGTCAAATCTTTGTCACCACCACTGGTTGCCGTGACATTATCACTGGTGCTGACTTTGAAAAGATGCCAGAAGATGCCATTGTCTCCAACATTGGTCACTTTGACATTGAAATCGATGTTGCTTGGTTGAAGGCTAATGCCCAATCCGTCGTCAACATCAAGCCTCAAGTTGACAGATACTTGATGAAGAACGGTCGTCACTTGATCTTGTTGGCTGAAGGTAGATTGGTCAACTTGGGTTGTGCCACTGGTCACTCCTCCTTTGTCATGTCTTGTTCCTTCTCCAACCAAGTCTTGGCCCAAATCGCTTTGTTCAACGCCGACAACGCTGAATTCAGATCTAAGTTCCCTGAATTTGGTGCTCAAGGTAAGTTCGACGTTGGTGTCCACTTGTTGCCAAAGATTTTGGATGAAACCGTTGCCAGATGTCACTTGGACCACTTGGGTGCTAAGTTGACTATCTTGTCCGACGTCCAATCTGAATACTTGGGTATTCCAAAGGAAGGTCCATACAAGGCTGAAATCTACAGATACTAAGCGTGCTTGGTATTTGTGATGTCTTTTCAAAACCCAATGGTTCCTCTCAAGGGTTCCAGGGCCTTCTTCCTTTCATCTTAATGAATGTGATGAGCCTTACCTTTTTTTATCACTTTTTTTTGTTTCACATATCCAGCAGTCTCTCCAACAAGTAGACTGCTGTGTATTATAATGTCCTCAACGGCATCTTGGTTATTTTAATAGTTTATGGGGTTATGAAAAGAGTCTTTACTAGTTAATGTATATATAAATTTATAGATTCTTCAACGGATTTAAAAAAAAAAAATTGTAGCTCACAAAATTAAAAGAAAGTTTAAACTTGTCGTACTGACAAACTATGGTTTCAAAAAACATGCAAGTAATATGATTTGACATCCGTGTGCATATGTTATCTACCACGCGCGTTTCAAATCAGGAAACAAGGGCTGGCTATAACCAAGTCTGTCGATCACATTGTACCTACTTTGTCCTCTAACGCAGGTACAGAGAACACGAACTTTCGCCGAGTTATATGAAATATACGGATATACGGCTCTAGTTGATGCTATGGATGAATCCAGGAAATTGATTCAGAGCTCCGTTTCCACCTTCCCTGCTCACACACCAACCCTATCTTGCCCTCCTTGTTGAAGGTTGCTGAACAGATCGGCGATGCAACTTGCAGGGTGTCCCGTGTTGATTGATCAATCCTCGTCTAATTGTTTGCCGCAAAAAAAGAAAAAAGGTTGTCAAGTCTCAAATTATGCGCCGACGAATCAGCGTATCCCCTACTCGGACCATGCTCAACCACCAGCCAGCTCTTCTTTCTTTCACGCCTCTAGATTTACCTGTTTGTAGAACTTGATCTTCAATGCATCCACATGCGAACAATCCACCACTCTTCCTCTGTCCTACTTTGCTATTGTCCAGGCATCAATTGTCAAAAAGCATTTCATTTCGACTGAAAAAAAAATTAAATTCTGCAGGAAATGGTTGCAAATACAGCCAGAAAAAATGCAAGACAAAGCTTGAGCCTATCTCTATTGTAATGGGAACAAAAATGCTGGGGGGCACCACTTCTAAAATTACACATGAGAAGATATATATAAAGGCAGCAAGATATCTGAAAAATGAGTTGGTTCCTTATCACACGATGAATCCTTTGGCTATCACAGTCCTACTAAGGATTATCCAATTTGCATTTGCAGCGACGACGTTGGGGTTGGCCATCGCATATTCATATGATTACAACAAGGTTCAGAATTTCATCATAGCACCAATCGTGCTCTCATCCTTTCAAATACTTTATCTTTTGGCGTTGTTTATCCCTCGGATACTTGTGGTGATACCCAGTGTATTGATATTGATTGTGGAGTTGGCGATGTTGGGATTATGGGTCTCTGCATTTTACTTAATTCAAAGTCATTTCATACATTTGGGCAAGTGTTCAGGAACTGCCGATACCAACTTGGGACCCTTCAAGTATTCATTGAATTGGTGTCGTCTCGCCAAGGGACTCATTGCATTTACCATTTTCGACTGGATCATTGCGGCTGTCGTTGTTGCTGCGCTCATTGCGTTTACGGTGGTCCCTGCTTCCACAACCGTGGGGTTTGGCCTGTATGTCAAGAGTCGTACTAATGGTCACTTGATTGGGGGCATATACTCCAAGTTGCCATCTTCGGACCACGCGGACGAAGAGGCAGCTCATAGCGGTGACGAAGACGAAGAAGAGCACAAAGAGCATTCGGAACATGCTGAGCATGTAGAAGAGGTCGTGGAAGGTGGAGCTGCGGCTGCAATTGCAGATGATGCAAAATCCACCAAGTCTCATGGTTCCAATGCGTCTAAGGCAGCTTCGAAGGCTCCATCCAAAGCATCAAAGGCCCCATCGAAAGCTCCTTCGAAGGCTCTGTCCAAGGCTCCATCCAAGGCTCCATCCAAGACTCCATCCAAGGCAGCCTCTGGTGGCTCACACACGAGAGAGTACACCGTCAAGCTTGCTTCTAAGGACGGCCAGTTGCACATAGCAAACGACGGTGACTCCATCAGAAGCAAGTACTACGTGGTAAATATCCAGTGCAAGGCAAAGCAATAGGCACCATACATATAAATACAAGATAATAAAAGTGTATGTATTCATCTCTGTCTAGTGTCTAATCACAAATGAGCTCTCTCACTAACCAAAGACCTCTCTACCTCATACAAATAATCAATAACCAGCTTGAAAAACTTGGATGCCAACACTCTTTTGATTTTGAATGTGGGTGTAACCACATCCCTTTCCACAGTCAACGGATTGATAGAAATGTGAATGTTATGAAGCTTCTCCAATCCATTCAACTTCCCCTCCACGCTGGCATTCATAGTGAGTAGAAAGATCTTCTTGTGCTCAACTTTGTTAATCAACTTGAGCATTTCCTCCGTCGTTAACTTCTCCTTGATCCCCTGACTCTGCAAAAACTCGACTCCACTGTCATGGTCAATTCCAACTATCCCAACTAGGAAGTTTCTAAAGGAATCACCGTGCACAAACAATTGTGTGATAAATGAGTTGGATGATAGGTACCTATTTTCAACCTTTTCAGGAGAAACGTATTCACCTTGAGCCAACTTGAAGAAGTTCTTGACTCTATCCACAATAAAAATTCTATTTTTCGGGCCAATTGTAGCCACATCACCGGTATGGACCCAGCCTTCATCGTCAAGAATCTTGTGAGTTTCCTCCTTGTTGTAATAGTAACCCTTGCAGTTGTTAGCCCCACGGACCCTCAACTCTCCTCTGCCGTCGCCCAACAGCACCAACTTAAATTCTTGCGTGAGGAATACGGCACCACACCCCCCAGGAGCAGCCTCATAATGGTGAGAGATTGTCATGGCACCGTACGTTTCTGTCATCCCATACAACTGTCTCACCCCTGCTCCTAGACTCGCCTTCACGTAGATTAAAGTTGATGGGGAAACTGGGGCTGAAGCGGTTTGTGTCCAGATCAAGTTGTCAAACCCAACCAGTCTCTTCAATGCAGCATACGGCTCGAACAGATCGTAGTCTGCGCGGAAGCCAGTAGACCCATCAAACTTTGATTGTTCCACAAGCTTGTAAGCAATGATTTCCTGGAGCTTCTTCTTGTGAGGAGAGTGTTCCACCCGGGACTTGATATGTGACTCCAACTTCGTAAGCAATCTGGGAACAATCAGAAAATAGTGGGGCTTGAAGATCAAAAGGTCGTCGATCAACTTGGTAAACGCATCTTTAGGCTGCGACTTGTGGTTCGAAAGCAGTGGGAACCCCAAGTAATACCCCATTGACCACGCAAATGCACTGGTTTGTCTTTCGTAGATGTGGGTTAAAGGCAAGTAAATAAAAGCTTTCGCATTTCCACGCAAAGTCGCAACGTTTGGCTCCGACACCAGAAGTCCAGTCACCGCAGCAACAGCGTTGGCGTGAGTCAACATCACTCCCTTTGGTCTCGATCCCGTGGTTCCTGACGTAAAAGAGATGGTAAATAAGGTTTGTGGGGTAGGAGGCAACTCGTCCATTCTGTTTTCGCAGCCAAGCCTTTCAACCTCACCGAGATCGTAGAGTGCCACGCCCAAGTGTCTTGCTTTTTCAATCAATTCAGAGTCCACTGTGCTCAATGGATCAAATGAGATAATCTGGATGAGGTTGTTTAACTTAGATTCCGTTGCCTTGAATTCAAGAAGCTGCCCGATCTTGTCTCCAGAACAAACTACGACAGGAGTGTTGGTCATCTCGAGAATATACTTGGTGACATCTGGCCCCAAGTTATCATAAAGTGCGGTGTTTGTCATGGAATATGCACTGCATGCCAAATCAGCCAACACCCATTCCAATCTGTTGGCAGAGTAGATGGAAACAATGAAAGAAGTCTTTTCTTCGATCTCGAAATCAACATTCTTTGTACCAGACACGTTGGTCCAATTGGTATAGTAGGTGGACACATGGCTCTCAATCTTGCTTCTGATCTTGCTCGACAACTTGTCCTTGTAAGGATTGTTCAACAAAGTGTGCAAGATCCCGGAACCAAAATTTTTCTTCCTCTCGGCAACCTGTTTGTAGGTGAGGGATTCAAAGTACTTCCCGCTGGTACCGGTGGTGTAGTCAAACTTCCTGGCACCCAAACATGGTCTGTTTGCATGAATTTTGGCAGCGTTGTTGAATAACTTGGCATGTGTGTCCAACTCCGGGTGTAGGCGCCCGTACAAGGCAGAATTCAGATGGGTGTTCCGGTACACAGAAGTGTCCTTGGACCTCGATGCTGAAGCGTACTCGTCGTTAGAAAAGACGCTTTCGTCTAGCGGCAACTTGTGTTGAAGCGTTTCAACATTGTAACTGCGTGGGAAAATGCTTTGGTAGTCCATTGGTGTGGGTAGTGGAAAAGCGGACGCTAAACAATTTATAGATCTGAGATGTTGGAAAAGGGTAACCCCGCATACAAAATTCGCTTCCGGTAATTCTTCCCCATATAGGAGACAAAACCTTTCCAACAATTCTTGCAACTAGCAAGACAGCACCGTGGAATCAACCAAGCTTCCATTATGACTCAGAAAGCATGGTTCCCATAGTTTGTAGTAACTTTAGGAGAGGTAGACTAGTGAGTCATTGGCCTGATCGCTGAATTTAAGTACGAGGCGAGGGTACGATCACAATTCTTGGGGCATGCTTTTGAGATCATCAATAGCTTATTTCAAGAGGGTAATAGAGAACACGTAACCAAAACCTCGACTCAGCTCAAGACTGCAAAGGTCACACTGGGCAACTACACCACATCGTGCAGACTTCAATTATGGAGCTGTGGCCCAGGTAAACCGACTGTTGAAGCTCTTTTTCTGCAAGAATTGAGTGGAAGAGACTTCCATCGCTTGCACAGCCGCCCAGGTGGGTCCAATAGTGGGCTGCCATAGCCTTCCGAATATGTTCTCTTCACTACCAAATCCATATCCGCAAATTAAGTTTAGGTTCGGGTTGGTGCGAAATAGAACTAGGGAAGCATTCAAGCTGGAGGTTGCCTAACGTTTAGAGTTTGCCTGGAAGAGTCCACAACAGTGGAGAATGCAAGTAGAACATGAGCGCTAGAACTGATAACGTATTCGCTCAGGGGCACTTGACTCTAGAAGGATAAACAAGCTTTATCCTTTTCAGCACGGTTGAGGTGCCCATATGGTGGTACCCATGGTGGCAGCCACACGTTGACCGTGAGAAAGAGATGTACCCAAGGGCTGAAGAAGTATGATCATGTACTCATAGTTAGGTCCTCGTCCCTATTCCACCAAGCAGAATCAGTAATATTACTCAAAATCAGAATAATTGCAACTCCATGAGCACACATTTTTGGGCCCAATAGCAACCAAGTTTAATGGTTTCTTCATTGCAGAAAGTAACCCATTCAAATGTTTACATTCATGTTCTCATTTAGGATTCGTAAAGTCCATCCGAGCTACCCATGACGAACATTTGAAACCTTCTCAGTTCAAAAATGTTTCGCAGTTATGGTTATCTCCGTTCATCTCCAAGTGGGACTTAAATTTCCCAAAAGGGTATTTTATAGAAAGTCCGTAGATTTTGCAGGAACCTTCGTGGTCCGAACCATGGAGACGGAGGGTCTAGATCTGGGGGGGGAGACGGCCTTTATGATTTCCGAATAATCTGTCTTATTCACAAGCTCTTGTCATTCAGGGAAGGTATTCACAAGAAAAACGTCTCCACTCTATTTCATATTATTTTAACCAATACGTTAAAAAAGCCAGAAACTTGTGATCCGCTTTCACAAAGAGGTTCACAAAATAAAAGTATAGGCACCTGGCAACCAAAGCGCATGAGTTACAACGTTCCATGTAATTACCTCCTTTTTCAGTAAGCAAAGAAAGGTGAATTTCATCTGATCTCTATCCAGGACCCAAACCGTTCTGAGTACCCCACTATGTGACCCGCTCGCTGTCCCTCTCCTTCTCACGTGATACGGAATTATTTGCAGCCTGGTAGCATGAGGTTTTACCAATCAAGTTAATTCCAGTTAATACCGACCTACATGGTGAGGAGCCTTGCTTACCCCGTAGATTCTCCTCGGTGTAATTACGGGAGTCAAGATGACAAGGGTAAAGAGTCCGTCCAAATGTGGTATTCGCTTGCTGTACGATTCTCCTTTGTATTACACTTGGACACCAAGACAGGACCCAGGAAATAAGGGATGGCCACCATTGTCCCCATCTCTGTCCGGAGCATAGTATTTAGGCCTCACAGTGGCTTTGCCCGAGATACTGGTTTGGGGAAGTGGTTCTTGGTGCTTGTTAAGGAGGCTGACACTAATCTTACCCAAAGAGGGCCATCCAAAGACACTTTGTGGCCAAGCCTTGCTGGGTTCTAGGCGCTATATGCACTATTATCTAGCTGCTGACAAGACATCAGTCTTCGAGTCCTGTTCTTTAACCGATTTAGGAACTACACTCGATTCCACCCAAAAAGTCGATCGTGACCTAATTAGGAAATTTTACAGTTAAACTTGTAGAACGTTTGCGTAACTTCTCGCAAAACCTAATCGGATTGCCATATCGGGAAATTCTTGTGATGGAATAGCTGCGAAATGCCAATGAAGCAACTTCACATATGGCCAAAAAGCACTCAATTGCTTGAAGAAGACTTACCGCAATAGGAAATCTAATAAATTCAGCTCGATGACAATTCTTCCACCTAGTGGGGTCACAGCAGTTCGTATATATACAGATACGCATCCCGGATTACTAGTTCTTAACCTCATTCTCCCACCTTAAAGTCAAAAAAGAAAACGGTCCTTTTCCAAAAAGACAACTTCCACACTCCTTAGTTAACAATGAAGTTATCTAAATACTTGAGCTGCTCCTTGTTGGTAGGTACTACGTTTGCGTATGTCATACCCAAGGCGAACCGGATAGAAATCGAAAAGCGTGTGATTGTCACTCAAGACATCCAAGAAGTTCAGACTGTGTATGTGCAAGCACCTACTCCTAGTACTGCACCAGCCCCAGCCCCAGCCCCTGCTCCGGCAGCTTCACAAGCACCAGTAGCAGCAGCAGCAGCACCTCCAGCTGCCGCAGCCACTTCGGCAACTTTTAACACAGCAGTCCAAGCTGTTTCATATCAAGGAGGGAACTCTCCAGTGGACGCACCAGCTGCACCGGCAGCCAATGCGGCTACTTCTCCATCCACAGCAGGCAGCGGTCAGGCACCAGCCGCCCCAGCAGCTGCAGCAGCTCCAGCTGCAGCAGCACCACCAGCCAAGAGCAGTGCAGCATCTAGTGGAGCTGCTCCATTCGATTCCTTCTTCTCTTCGGCCAAAAATTTATTTGACTTCTTATTAGGTAAGGGTGATGACGACGACTCTTCCAGCACCAAGGGTAGCGCAGCTGCCACCACTTCAAGCACCGGTGTCTCTGCTGCGGCCTCTTACAACGCAGGCTCTGGATCCTCGTTTGGATCTTCGGGATCTTTTGGCTCATCTGCTGGATCAAGCTCACTTGCAGGAAGTGCAAGTAGCTCTGCTCCATCATCAGCCGGAAGCTCATCTCCTCAGCCAGTTGGTAACAACCCAGCAAGTGTCGCTGCTTCCAGAGGCTCAAAGGGTATCACATACTCTCCATACACCAAGTCAGATGCTTGTAAGACTGCTCAACAAGTGCAACAAGACATCTCAAGATTGAGCCAATATGAAATTATTAGACTTTACGCAACCGATTGCAACTGTGTTCAAAACGTATTGAGCGCTATCAACTCCAACCAAAAGCTTTTCCTCGGTATTTGGAACATTGACTCCAATTCCATCAACAGTGACATGAGCACTATTGCCAGTGCTATCCAAGGCTCTTCTCGTGGTTGGTCTGCTGTTGACACCATTTCTATCGGTAACGAATTGGTTAATGACGGTACAGCTAGTGTGCAAGACATTGCTACCGCCGTCTCTACTGCTAGAAATTGGTTGAAACAAAACGCACCACAATACTCAGGTTCAATTGTGTCTGTCGACACCTTGGTCGCTGTTCTTGCCAACACCGGCCTTTGCCAAATCTCTGACTACATTGCTGTCAACTCTCACCCATACTGGGACGGTGGTGTTCAACCAGGAAACTCTGGTCCATGGTTGCAAGCTCAAATTCAAAATGTTCAAAAGGCTTGTGGTGGTAACAAGCAAGTATTAATTACCGAAACCGGATGGCCTACTCAAGGTCAAACATACGGAAGCTGTGTTCCTTCAGTTCAAAACCAAGTCGCCGCACTTGAATCTATTGCAAGCACCGTCGGTGACCAAGTTATTGCTTTCACCATGTACAATGATTATTGGAAGTCCCCAGGTCCTTACGGTGTGGAACAATACTGGGGTATTTTCGGAGACCCATTGGCTTAATGTTTGTAACGATAAATACCTTATTTCACATAGTATCATTAGATATTTAATACCATGAAAATAGTTTACAGCGTGTATGTCTGGGATGGAGTTTGTATGTATAGCGTGCAATCATAGGCGCAGCCAGCGGTTCTCGAGACAAGAAAATGGCCCTGAGGTAAATTAAATGCACCAAACTGTAACGAAAATGCCCACAATCGGACCAATATCTCATTTTCCTTATTGGCAGGCTGTGGAGGTGCACATCTGTAACGGCCATTCCAACTTACTTGACATCCTCTGGTGCTTTGCTGCTAAAACAGCCTCTGGTGCTCACATTGCTGCTAAATTTTTTTACCACGTCGCACGACCGGCTTGGTTAACCAGAAAAAAAAAACAACGGAAACATTTTTCCTCACCTATATACAACCTAACTTCCCAAAGTTGCAACAAAATAGACCGTGAGAATGTCAGAGAGGGAGAGGAAAAAGCTTTCAACGCGTATACAGCAGCTCTTCAACCGTATTTATCAGATATATGATGAACAGGGACTCAACGTTTCAAATACATTTCACCGCTTGCCTTTGAGGACAGGTACTGATTACTACAAGGTCGTTTTGAATCCATTATCGTTGCATGCAATTGGGCGTAAGATCAAGAAATACCAGTATGACAACGCACAACAATTTGTTGAAGACTTGACGTTGGTATCGTGGAATGCACGTTTGTACAACCGGAAGGATTCTTCATTTTACTTGCATGCCTTGATTTTGAAAGATTTCATTTTGAAGGTAATCATTCCAAAGTTAAAGGCTGACAAGGCTGTTCCTGGGAGCAAGACGTTGATGTATCCGAACTTGGGTGACTTGCCTGACGAGAAGGACGAGCCCACTGTTCCAGACAACATACAGTACACGGAAGGGGCAGACCCCAATGTTTCTGGAGATTATGGGTCTGTGAGTAATGAAGGCTCTGTTCCACCTCACATGCCTCTACAACAATTCCAGCAAAACCAACAGTCGCAGAAATACTCACCAGAGCAGTACACTCCGTTGAAATTCCAACTACACACACCCGACCCGGTTCCCCAAAATACAAGCCAATACAAGCCAGCAAGCAGTGTTGCACCAAGTTCTGCGCACAAATCTCATAGAAATGCTAAACCGGCGGAAAGTGGGATTAGAAGAGGACGTCCCCCTATTATCGATAAGCCTTTTGAAACTCGAATCAAGTTGATCTTGAAAGGCTTCAAGAAGTTGAGGGACCCTAACAACGAGCAGCGTTCGTTAACCACTCATTTTGAGAGGTTGCCAGACTCCAAGCTCTATCCAGACTACTACTCTAAGGTGTCTTACCCAATCAGTTTGAATGAAATTAAGATCAAGGTGAGAACTAGAAAATACACAACGGTGGAGCAGTTCATCCACGACTTGGATGTCATGTTTGCCAACGCTCAATTATACTACGAAACAGACCCATACTCTGAAGAGTACATTGACTTCCTTAATTTCAACAAAGAGGCACAGATTATCATCCAGACCGAGCTTGGGAAGAGCGATCGTGAATTAATTGGACAAGCCACCTCTGGATCAGACGGGGTGATTAGATATCCTTTAGACTCTCTTACTGTCAACGGCCACTTGTATAAGATTGGTGACTGGGTTTTGATTAAGAACCCCAGTGACCCAGATAAGCCAACCGTGGGTCAAATTTTCCGTCTTTGGACTACAGAAGATGGAAACCGTTACACCAACGTGTGTTGGTACTACAGACCAGAGCAAACATGCCACAAGGAGGACCGTTTGTTTTTCAAGAATGAAGTGTGCAAGACCGGGCAATACCGTGACCACTTGGTTGAAGAAATTGTGGGTCCATGTTATGTTGTCTTCTTAACTCGTTACCAAAAGGGTGACTTACCACCTGGAATTGCAGACGAGGGAAACCCATGGTTCATTTGTGAATTTAGATACAACGAATCGTCCCACGTCTTCAATAGAATTAGAACGTGGAAGGCCTGTTTGCCTGACGAAGTGAGAGACAACTTTGAGTTGCCCTTGATTCCATTGAGCGAACCACGTAAATTGATCAAGTATGAGTCGCCAGTGCGTTCTCTTTTACCTAAGGACGCCTTCATCGGCATGGCCATTCCAGAACCCACAGAGGGACCACAGCCAAACTCTCCACCGTTGATGGGACTGGTCTACTTGGGCAATGTCACCCCAGACGATGATTTGGGTCAGTACATCTCGAGTCCTAATGTGGTGCCAGTTCCAGACCACGACGACCACAACTCGGGACGCCGTGCGTACTTGTTCACGCCTATCTCTCAGTTGAAGGGTGGAGGGATCTCCAACCAATTGTATGCTAACAACCACAACCAAAACTTGAATCGTACCAGCACCTTGTTGAGCACGCAGCAACTGCCACCACACTCGGCTGTTATCCACAACAACCAACATGGATTGGGTGGTGTGTCCACATTAGACTCGCTTAATATGAGCTCAGGAATGGGCAAGTTCAGCATTCCAAACCAGCCACAGGCTCAATCTTCGTTTAACAGCTACGGTGCAGATGATAGAAACGTGAGCGGTGGAATCAACAACTTCTTACCCAACAGCTACAAGCTGTTGCAAGCTCAGATAAACGAATCCCAGCAAAAGAGACAACAGGAGCAGGAGTTGCTTCAGTTCCAACAACAGCAACACCTGCAACTATTCAAACGTCCTGCCGGCATTGCACCTAGTGCCAACGAGGTCATAGTTCCAAAGGGCCTGAACTACCACCAGAGTTCCCTGACATACCTGACCTTGTTGGCAGGAGGAGTCTTGGCCTACACCTTGCCTAATACCGAGGAATTGTGCCAAGTCAGCGAGAGTGTGAATAAAAAGAGAAAGATCGAAAATGGCCAAAGCGAGCTTATTTTGTACAGAGCACCGCCATTATTGACTGGTAAGAGAATCTTGGGTGATGTTGGCCATTCTGCAAAGTACTTGGCTTGGAAGGCTACCTTGAAAAACTGATCTCGAAGCCCTTGTAATATTAATGTATACTAAGGAATAAATAAATAAATGAATATAACAGATGTATGCAGAGGAGTGTGAAGTACATTCTAAGGATGATCGATATGAATGGGCGTACTAATTGGCGTACTGGGATGCTGAAACCTACGATTGACATATCTGAGAACGAGCATGGTAACGTGAAACACTGATAAACTAGTGAAATGGTTATTGAAGTTTAACTAATAAAATAGATATTGAAGTTTAACTAATAACTTCGGTATTGTAGTTTAACTAATAACTTCGATATTGTAGTTCAACTAATAACTTCGGTATTGTAAGAACATAATGAACTTCATAGCCAAAGATAGCAGTAGATCACAGCGGAACACAAGTCTCCTAACTTAATACCTCTAACTACATAAAAAACTAACAAGAAGGGCTGTGCGACCGTCCCTAGAAGCAAGAAGAACCCAGAAGATCTGACACAGAGACCGAGTTGACAATGGTGCCATCGAGAGCACGCAGAGGGTGAGACGCTGGAAGGTGGACCAGACAACAGAGTGCGATCGACGCCAAGCCCACCACAAGCAAGAGATGGTACAAGAATATAGCCGTCAGACTCAGCCGTGGATAAGGGAATGGTGGAAGGCTATGAACGGGGTGACTTGTTTGAGGAGGCCGACCAAAGAGGTATTTCTTCGGTAGGCTGTATGTTTTTCGCGTAATCTAAAATATTCCAACAACCCCATTGATAGGTACGGCATGAGCAGATTGCAGGAGTTTCAGGATCATCTTATGAGCCTGAAGAAGATCCTAGCTATTGTAGGGGATGGGCTTTCGGTACTGTCCGGACTACCGCTAATAAAGGGGACACAGGGCTTGTGGAAGAACTTCAATATTATAGACTTGGCCACCCCGGACGCCTTCTACATTGATCCCGGCTTGGTTTGGCAATATTACTCGTGGAGACGGTACACGGCGATGCGGGCTAAAGGCAACAAAGGACATGAAACATTGAGTAAATTGCTGGCCAAGGGGGGAATTGAGTACATGACGATCACCCAGAATGTAGATGGGCTATTGCATCGGAGTGGGCATAATGACAAGAACTTGATAGAATTGCAGGGATGTGTATTTGACTTGAAGTGCACGAGTTTCATGTGCAATTACGTGCAACGATATAATTACGACCACCCGTTGACGGAAGCGTTGAAGGGCTCTGAGTTGGAGTACGAGCCAGCCAAAAGGAAATTCGAAGAGTCGCCCGACGGCTCGCCACAGTTCACGCCTGTGAAGGAGCTAGAGGCAGAGGAGTTGCCGCAGTGCCCCGTGTGCAGGGACGGGCTGCTCTTGAGACCAGGGGTAGTTTGGTTTGGGGAATCGCTCCCACTCAGGCTAGTGGATAAGGCAGATTACTTTATCGAAAACGGGAATATTCCTGATTTGGTATTGGTTATAGGTACAAGCGGGACTGTGTACCCAGCCAATAGTTACGTGGACCGGGTAAAATTAAAAGGGGGTAAGGTTGCAGTATTTAACACCGACATCGATGAAGACATTCTACAGGGGAAAGTGTTTGGCACCTGGGGATTCAAAGGAGACGCGGCCAACTGGTTACCCATTGCCTTGAAACCACTTCTCGAGTCGTAGCCAGACACTCACCGCCGGATATGTCAAGTATACGCGGCATATTTGAGGTTCTCTGCCAACAAAGGATGATGCAGTGTGGCCACACATGATACCTCCGCCATAATGGTATTTTTAAACACTACACTTGTTTCAAACACACATCTGGATTGTCAGTTGAGGTAACAACACGGATGTCGGCCCAAGGAGTGTGACTTTTTTTCTTATTGTTGGTTTACCCGATGTACTTGATTATGATCGTTCTCTCCCCTGTCAGCGGCCTATACGCACTCCTCTCTCATGGCTATTACGTTAAGAAAATCACAATTCGATTACACTAAACATAGAAATAATACACAACCAAGAAACAATTAGTAAAACAAGGAAAGAAAAGGATGCAAGGATATAATACATATTCGGCCAGCACCGAATTCGGAGCAAGGAACAGACTTCTGACTTTGTTTGAATTCTCTTTTTTTATTATAATTTATTATTATTTGTGGTGATAGGCTCAAGACTTGTGTGAGCAAAGAGAAAATATGACTCTATTGTCAAGCTTCTCCAAATTCCCAAGAGACGTGCTTTGCGATGAAACGTTGATATTATACAGGGGAATTTGAGCCGGGATCACCACTGGCCGCCATGCTTGTCAGCGAGAATGTGCTTTTTATCGGTGTATTCTCGCAGAGAGTGTGTCGTTCTCTGTTTCTGTTTGAGGCTTGCTCGCTCGCTCTCCACAAGACGCATTGTTTTGCATTGTGTCATGGAGACTTGCATATCATTGTAGTCGTTCAGATCACATAGAGAAGAACCCATGTGCGCCATTTCTCATCCTGTTGCGTCTGCTTTAGGAAATTATATTGGATGATCCCATCACAAAGTCCTTTGTCCGCCAATCTCTGGAAGAAGAGCATCATCAAAACCACGAGTTTCAATGTGCTTGCATCTTGCGAGACGTGCCAAGCGGGATTGTCAAGTTTATTCCTCAAATAAGAAGTCATTCTTCTCGTCGACCACAATCTCTGGGATCTCCATGCTGCCCCAGAAACTGTTTGTCACGCTGTAGAGGCTGATCAAGTCGAGGTCCATGTCGTCGTTCAAGCTCTCCAACAAGCCCTCGATGTCACTGGCCATTCTGGGTTTCACGAGTTCGGTGGGGATGCATGCTGTTGAAGCGAGCAACTGCTGGTCTGCTGCAGGCTCGGAGGAGGGCTTGATGGGAGGCGACTTGATGACGGTGTGGGGCGAGATCATCGATGGCGAGATCACCGGAGGCGATATCTCTGCCGGCGAGATGGATGTAGATGCAATTCGTGTCGACCCGGTGGCCTGGTGTAGCGCACTGAGTTGCGCGGGGTGCCCCATTTGCAGCAATTGCTCATAATGCATCGACTCTGGTCTGTCAAAGGGCACGCGGTAGGTGGCCAGCGCTTCGTTATACTGGTTACGGCTCTGGGGCACGGCCTCCTCTTCATTCAGGCGAACGGTGGCCACGCCACTCTTCTCGACGTTGCTGTTGTAGAAGGTGCCCAACTTGGGGATGTCGCCCTCGCTCTTCCGCTTTGCGAACGCTTCCTTTGCCTCAAACTGACCAAGCGTGTCTATAGATGCAATGGTCACCAGTGGCTTCATCGTGGGCACCTGTATGGGGACGTGGGTCAAGGATTTTGCCCGCTTCTTTCTTCTGGGTCTGTCCAAGAGCGACTCAAGCGTCCTCAAGGTGTTGGAGATGGGCGTCGACTTGACTATCTTTGTCTTTTGCTTTGAAGGCATCACTTTCCTACGTCTTTCTTCTAAATCTCTCACATCACTCATCCCAAAACTTTCTTTATATGAAGCCCCAAAAACTCTCTGCGTGTCCGGATCTTTTTATATGTGATCATTGGGTGTGTGCACTCTGTTCTATATATAAAAAATATCAATTAGGCAAAACAACCTAAAGAGAAGAGGGGCGCGTATATTTTTTTTGGCGCCCATACATATAAAGGGAGCAGACCGCATTATCAGAATCGCACTGCATCCATGTATTGGTTACCAACAATGGAAGGTGGGAGAGAACAAGACATGTTGCGGATTTTCGTAGCTCTTTTTGTAACAAGACCCTGATAGAACAACAAGGTTCAACTGTGATCTGGTAGCCAGGAAAAAGAAAAATATACGAAGCTACAAAATAATCAGTAGTAGCGTCCTCCGAAATGCTACTGGTGGCGATGACGCTCCAACACACACAGGCTTTTTGAGTTTTTGGTATCGGAAAATATTCTTCATCGTGCAGCAGCGAATCATGCATTTACTATAATAAGGAATCGGCCAGATGACTCCGAGTAACAACGGAGCCCATTGATCCATAACCTGTTTACATTTGGCTTGTTGGCACTCTGAACAGATCTATATATATAAATTTGCCCATGTTTCGGTGAGAATATGTAGGTTGCGGTTGACGTGGTCCACAAAATGTAACGTTCATGTTCTCAGATCACGGAGTTGTCGTACCCCGCGTAAGTTTTTCCCTTTATTTTTGAGGAGTAGATAAGAGTGGCAGACACAAAATTATCTGTGTTTTTATCACCAGCAAGCATAATCAGGGGCCTGCCAACAGGGAGATGAAGCCAGCATGTCCGATGCTAATGTGCATCGCGAGAGATTACTAAGTTTGCATGTAGAAACGTTGCATGTCTCAGATTATAAAAAAGATTTAAAGCTTAGACTTGTATTTGTGTTTCTATGTAAAGAAGACTCCGTGATAATGCTGCCTGGATTATTTATTTAATCCTCATTCGGGAATGAAACAAGGGTGGGATTCAGACATTTAATTCGTGGATGTCCGTTGAAATGTGGGTTGGGCAGTGCAAGTTCGGAGTGACCTTCTCCAAGTTTTTGATCCAAGTGCTTTTTGGTCAACAAGAGAGTTGACTTGACAATAAAGTTCCAAATGCGGTCCACATTTTTTTTGCGGAGGAAGCACTGGTGGACAGAAACGCAGACGTGCGTGGTCGGCACAGGGATCAAACGACTCGTGCGTACAGGGATCAAACGAGAACATGATGCTCTTCTCTTTCAGTATATTTATCCGGCATCTTTATGTGGTGCCTGTCGTGCTGGTGCTCAGCTCCAGCCAGGTGATGCATCTACCACGTTTCACTTCGAGGCTGCCCTCTAGCAGCTTTTGACTGGCTGCCTCGAGAATACGCGTCCTCACGTCCGTCGCTAATTATTTCATGTACGAGACCCCCTCTCCAGCTCATTTAAATCTGGTTATCTCAGCTTGTATCCGATTTTGCCTCGCCATCCTCTCAACATTTGCAGACATCATCAGGTGGTGCTCGCAGCAAATCCTCTGACAATATCTTCCCGGTCGCATGTTGATGCTGCAAATTTGCCTATCTTCTGCAATTTCTCACTTAGCCTCCATATTAACGCAAGAAGTTTCCAAACAACGATAAGTCCGTCTTCTAAATTGTCCTCCACAACTTGTATACAATACTTGACAGTTGGGAATTTCATTATCTTCGAATTCAGGGAGTTTTCGTGAATTTGTCGCTTGATCTTTCGCTCGAATCAATTCCATGTTTCCTGGCTCCATTGACAACATTCCCTCATCCAGTGCATACTTCGATAACCATACACTGCCTGTGCATACTTCGATAACCATACACTGCCTGTGCGTACTTCCTGGCAACTTGTCACTGGACTTGCTTGAAGGTTGCAGAAAAGAAACTTAAGAGCCCCGTTTAACAAAATCCCACAAAATATGACCATCGGATCCATAAATAGCGTTACTTTTTTTTATAAACAATCATGTAGTCCGACTATCCATTAGCCCCAGTGCTAAGCTTTTCCTAAGCGTAGTTGCGGGTCATTCGTCCAAATCACTTCGCAATGTGGTTGTTGGCTCAGGTTATACATCGAGCGGATGCCGGTCAGGCTACTCACTCCAAAAGTATTCCGTCAACGTCATCCAACATCACTCTCAGTGGCTCCATCGATGGGGCTGGTGGCAATCCAATGCTAATGTTGGCATCCAACAAGAGTTGATTCATTAACCATAACTTTCTCTTTTCCTTGGTTTTCTTCACTAACTCACCTGTAACAAGCTTGTTGATTCTGGCTGCGGTCGAGAGGCGCGCCTGCAACTTGTCATGGAGCGCCTGCAACAGGTTGAGATCATTCACTTCATCAACATTGACGTCGTCGATGGTCGAATTATAGTAGCCCTTTAACGTGGATGTCTTTTGAGACAACTCCGAATGGACCGAGTTCGACGCAGCCCTCAACTCTTCTTCCTGAAATTCAGCCTCGTCGTCATCATGAACAGACTGGTTGGACTTTCTTAATCGGTCTCTTTCCTTTTCTTTAGTCACGCGCTTCAGCATCTTGATAACGTTCACAACCTTGCTGTTTGGATCCACAGAGGATATCAACTCTTGTTCGCCTGCAGTGTTGCCAATATAGTTTTTGTATCTCATGTGTGCTACCTTGTGCTGCTTAAGCTCAAGAGGTAAGTCATTTAAGTTCTTCAAAGTCACTTCGTCGGGATGCTTGCCCAAAACGTCAATCCACTTCAGATTGAACCACCATGGACTTCTCAAGTCATAGTCGGCCTCCACGACTTTTAAGAATTCCTCACTCTGTGGATCGTGCTTCAACTGGTGTAAGTCATGTACTGCTCTAATGTGGATCGCCAACGCATCCTGTCTATCAAACAGCTGCTCACATTCCGGTATTATACAGAAAAATTGCTTGTTGCTTATGTGACTTCTAACGTGTACCAACAAGGTGATTCTGGAAGCTTGTTCAACTTGTGCTCTTTCGCAGTTGTCCCATTGGCAGAATTTCACTCCATCTCGAATATGCACGTCTTCAATATGATCGCCAAGTGTCTTAGCATCCGGAAAGCTTTCTTCGCACCTGATCCAATTGCATTGATGTTCTGTCATGCTGTTGCCCGCTATTTTGTATTGCCAGTATTTGAATTTTCACGGCGTATCTATTTTTTTTTGGGAGCGCACTTTTGATTTCTACAAAACGCTGGCGTGCATTACATAAGCCAATACACTTCTATTACATTATTATATAACCAGATTTTTACACCAAATCTTCATCTAATCTTGCAGCTGGGTTAGTTGCAATAAAGTCTAACGAGACCTTGTGGCCCAACAATTCTCTAATGTTGGAGACACCGTACTTGATCATGGTTGGTCTTTCCAAGGACAAACCCCAACCAAGAACTCTCAAGTTCTTTGGCAAGCCCATGGACTCCAACATTTCTGGACGGAACATACCAGAGTTACCGATTTCAACCCACTTGGCCAAGCCCTTGTGGTATGCAAAGATCTCCAAGGAAGGTTCAGTGTAAGGGTTGTAGGCAGCCTTGAATCTAAGGCCGTCGACACCCATCTTACCAAAGAAGTCTTCCATGAAGCCAATCAAGTCACCCAAGGTAATATCATAACCAGCAATAACACCTTCAACTTGGTGGAATTCGGCCAAGTGAGTGGCGTCAACAGCTTCGTTACGGAAAACTCTATCGATAGAGAATAATCTCACAGGCTTAGGGTCCTTGGCCAATTCGTGCAACATGTGGGCAGAGATGGCAGTAGTGTGGGTTCTCAAGACCATTCTCAAGGATTCCTCTTCCTTCCATGGGTATCTGTAACCAATGGAACCGTACTTACCTTGCTGGTGGACTTCCTGAATGTTCTTCCAGTATTCTTGATCTTCTGGCTTACCAGCCTTGACTGGGTCCTTCAAGTAGAAGGTATCTTGCAAATCTCTGGCAGGGTGTTGTTGTGGAACGAACAAAGTGTCAAAGTTCCAGAAACCAGTGTCGACATACTGGTTAGATGGCATTTCGGTGAAACCCATAGAGAAGAAAATTTGTCTGAATTCTTCTCTGACCTTCAGCAATGGATGCAAGGCACCGGATTGTGGGTAAACACCCTCAGAGTTAAAGTTGTATGGTTTAAATTCGGCTTCCTTCCAAGAACCGGATGCAATCATATCGAAGGTGATATCGGTTTCATAAGTAGTGATCTTCAAGGCAAATTTGGCAGCTTTTTCAACCTTGTAACCAACAATCTTGGTCAAGTTGATCAACTTTCTCTTCTTTAATTCGGTTAATTTCTTCTTGTCTTCAAGACTACCGGTTTCCTTGATTTGCTTCAATTCTTCCAAAACAACGTCCTTTGGCAAAGTATCAACTTGGGCAATCAACTTATCGCCGTCCTTGCTCAACCACTTGTTCTTGAAGGCCTTACCCTGACCAACAGCACCAATTGGACCCAATTTGTCCTTCAATTCACCAATAGTCAAATTGTTCAAAGACTTCAAAACCTCGTCAACAACAGCGACTTCTGGAGTGGCACCGTTCTTAATGAATCCTTCGGCTTCGGCGGTCAAGATCCACTTGTCAATCTCTATCTTGGAAAAGGTGATCATTTCCTTAGCCCACAAGGAGGTCAAATTGGAGTGCAAAGTATTGGCATCGATCTTGGCTAATTCAGGAACTTCCAAGGTGTTCTTGATGGCACCATGGGTGTCAACAAGTTTCAAGATATTCAACTGTAAGTCAGACATATCTGGTATTTAGGTGTGAACTATGATTCATTTTTTTTTTGGACCCAGTGGAAAATTTTGTCGCGTTCTCCAAACTACCGCGCGTGGGCCACGCCGCCGTAAACGTGAGCACACCGCGAGCAAAATCTATAATCACGTGACACACTCTGTTATCATCTCCCACTTGGCTGCAACAGCTAGCCCCAAAATAAGGTGGACCCGGATAAGAGCATATAGACCCACCAACCTAAGCGACAGAATATTATCCAGGTTTATTTTAACGTAAAACTAAAGTCATGTATTCACGGAATTGTCTTGGTAACAATAGCCGTATCCCACAATGCTGCTTTATGAGTGGAGGGCATTATGATGTGGTATTTACTCAATCATTAAAAAGAAATCTAGCTTTGCTTGATGAATAAGGTTAACGCACATGCCGTTCGTAAATTCCTAGTCCACATCGTTCAGCTCCAAATATCTTTTTAGTGTTGTTAATTAAAGTTTGATGATAACGGAGGGGAAATGCAATAACTATCGTATAAGTCCTCTGCACAGCGGGTTAACGTACAACTTTGAAGTTGTATTTGGAAAAAATGCTAGGAGAGCTTAATGTGTGCGGCTTGACGTGTGTAAGGTTTCCGAATCCAGAAGGACCTCATTCTCCACACCAAAAATTGCGATCTCTTTCAACGCTTAAAAAATCTCGTACCACAAGATCGTTTGGATGATCTCTAGCAGACTTGTCAAGGTATCGCTCTTGATAATCATATTTATCAATGCATATTACCTATTGCGAACATACCATGTCCGGATCATCGAACTTCCGTACTATTCCTATGACGACGACGACTTTGAAACGGCTCTCGAAGCTGAGGATGGGTCCACCCTTCTGGGCCCAGACAAGGGCCAACAAATGCATGCTCAGAGAATAGCGGACTTGGTGAGTCTGGTGAGAAGCAACGACGATGGCAAGTACTGGTTGGCAAACACAAGCATCTCCAGTCCAGAAGCTACAATAAACCTCGAAGGTTTAGGAAACAGGTTGTTCTACGACCCTCGCCTCACAATATCTGTTTACTTGAAAGAGTTGGCAGACACTCTCAAAAGAAAACAGCCCGAAGAGCACATCAAGGGGTTCCCTTTTGTCTGGTCCGACTGGGTCGACTTGACTGACTTGAATGACGAGATACAGAAAGATCCTCTGGACAAGCTCAACTGCTTCTGGCTCCAGTCATTGGTCAAAAAACCAACCAACAAGCCCGACTTTTGCACAGATTTAGAGGAAGTGACGGAGGAGGAGCTTGCTATTATCGGGTTGGACCGCTCGCAGTTGCCTGGCTTCTTGGTCAAGGAGTCCCCTATGAACAAGATCCCTATTAGACAGAGCAGGATGTTGGCAAAGTCCCACTTGCTCACGTTTGGCGAACTTCCCATCTCAATAATGTTCTTAACTGATAGCGGAGCATACGAGATACCTATAGACAGAAAAGAAAGAATGATAGACTCAAGTTTGTTTTCACCTTACAGAGATGCGGCCAGCTCCACCTTCAATCCGATGAAGGAGATGCAAGAATTGCAACGAGTTGCAAGTCCGCAAAAGCCCTCTCAACTAGACCACACCAAGATCTTGAACATAAAGAAAGATCATTTCCACTACCAGCAAGAACAGGTGGATGCTCAGATAGCAGAATACGAGGAACGCTTTACCCAGTCAGTAGAGAAAGACATTGGCAAAATCTTGACCCCACACGAACTTAATCACTACCGAGGATTGAAGTACGCTGCTAGTGTACCGCTAGAGGAGGAACCCACGTATTTCAAACTCGCTACGTTGTATGAGGATGCAACCAATTCCGACAATGGATGGCACTATGAGTGGAGGTTCTTCAACGGTGCGTTGCAAGACGTAGATGATCCTCTGTGGACGTTTGACCAGTTAAAGACCAGAGAGGGTATCATACTTGAGCGGCTTTTGCGAAACTGGTTTAGATTTACCAGCTACAATGGAATTGTGGCATGGGCCGCCCATGGGCCATTGCTTGCTTGGTTTTGGAACGGTTTGCTATTTCCATACGACATTGATATCGACATCCAGATAGCAAGCAAGGAACTAAACAGGCTCTGCAAACATCACAACATGACGCTTGTCGTTGAAGATCCGTCGGAAGGGTACGGCAAGTACCTTATGCACTGTTCGTCGTTTATTCACCACAGGGACTCTCCACTCAAGGACAACTTTGTTGACGCCCGGTTTATTGACGTAGACACCGGCACTTATATCGACATTACTGCTATTGGGCGAAACAACGAGTACCCTCCCCCGCTGCTTGTTAACACATACCCTCGGGAAGACTTGTATATGGATCGCCGGAAGCACTGGATGCACCATGACCAGATCAGTCCCTTGAGACCGACGATACTTAACGGGGTTCCTGTCTTTGTTCCGAACATAATTCGCTCGACTTTGGATACGGAATACGACGTGGGCACTACCAGCTACAGGTTCAACGACTACTACTTTGCACCCAAGTTGAGGTTGTGGATCCACTGGGAGTTCCTCAGGCGTTTTGTGAAAAACGTGAACGACGAAAGAACCGTCATCAAGTACTTGAAAAACATGCCTGACCGTGACATTTTCGAGATGTTTGAGCACAACGCAACCGTTTTGATGGAGTACACTTTAACGCAAAATCTCACCTACCTCCATGAATTGGAATCGCAACTTATTTTTGGTAAGAATGACGTCGTTGAAGACACTGAAACCAGTCTCAACTACGTCGACATCATATCTTCTTTCAAACTTAGTCCTCCCCTCAGAAAGTCCTTTTACGACTATGTATACAACGAGAGGGTTCAGAGAGCAGAGAGTGAGCAGGAACAAAAAGGAGACAAGATATCGAAAGAAGATTCAGTAGGGACACGTTGAAGCAGGTGATTTATTGGATATTTCCAAGAGTTTGGTTTATTAGAGAAGCTCTCTGCACATTACAGCATACATTCACTGCAGAGACCATCGCACTATCTGTATAATAATTAATTTTTCATTTGTATTGTACAAAATGTAGAGATATGATTCGATAAAGACATACCAGCCGAAGTGATTGCAATTGAAATACTGCTGATATGCCCAAAGGGCCATGTTAGCCGTAATGGTGTGTGGAGAGTGCTCTCGTGCCACTACGCGTAGAGATAACGCGGCGAAAACCAAAATCCAGACCACTCAATATGTTCGTTAGAATATTGCCCAAGGGCGCAAAAGGTGTGTCAGCACTTGGTAGAGCATCTCAAAGAGCATATGCCACGCCAGTTTACGTGAAGAAGGTGTTGAAAAGCCCAACATCGAGTGCCGCTGGTGCCTCACGGGCAACTTTTAAGACGAGTGCTGAGGCAGCACCAGAGACCAGAGAAGTCGAGCAAGCCAGCAGCAGCGTCCCCAAATCGTTCAACGATGCACCAGTGAGTAAGGCACGTGGTGAACCAGGACAACCGATCGACTGGTCGGACTCTTTCCACGGGTTGGGGTCTGTTCCTTTCCCACGCGAGATTGCAGACATCTTGTTAGCGCCTATCGCGGACGAAGACATTGAAATCAAACCCGATGGGTTGTTGTATCTCCCAGAAATCAAGTACCGCCGTATTTTGAATAGATCCTTTGGCCCTGGCGGCTGGGGATTGGCTCCTCGTACCGAAAGCTACGTTACTCCCAAGCAAATCAGCAGGGAGTACGCGCTAATCTGTCACGGTCGCTTGGTGAGTGTCGCCAGAGGAGAGCAAGACTACTTTGGAGGTGAAGAAAAGTTGACGACTGCCTTGGAGGGATGTAAGAGTAACGCATTGATGAGATGCTGCAAAGATTTGGGCATTGCCAGTGAGTTGTGGGACCCAAAGTTCATCAAGGAGTGGAAAAAGAAGTACTGCGATGAAGTGTTTGCTGAGCACGTCACCACTAAGAAGAAGAAAAAGCTTTGGAAGTTGAAGAAGACTAAGGAGCTTGATTACCCATACAAGATTTGTTAGTAAAGAAGAAGATACTGAAGTTGCACTCAATAGATCTAGGTGAGCAATCCTTCGACTTTGACAGATCAAAAGTAGAACCTTGTACATAGTTTTTATTTTATACACGCTTTGTTTACTACAATCATTCTATTCTCTTGTATATTATTCATGACATGCTTAAGTTGGCTTGAAGATACCACGACCAACACCCAATTCTTCGACGGTTTGAGACAAAGGTCTTCTCTTCCAGACATCCCAAAATTGTTGCTTTTCAAAGTCCTTGTCGGTGTTTGCGGTTTCGTATTTGGCATCTTGACCAGCAGAACTTGGGGATTGGGCCCAGAGAGTGTGTTCAATCAAGGCGGCGGCGGCAGCACCACCCAACCCAGTCAAGATCTTGTGCTTGGCAGGCATGCTTCTGAAACCAGCAGTCAAGACTGCAACATTACCGGTTCCAACAGCGAAAAAGGTGTTCCATCCATCGTTCTTTTCTCTCAAGTTGGTGATAGCACCCTTAGTAGCAGTGGCCACGGTGGCAAATCCCACCACGGTCAATGGTAATGCCAATTTGAAGGTGGTTCTCTTCCACATGTATAACCAAGCGTAGGCACCGACGGTGGTGTAGAAACCAACTCTGAAGACCTTGGAGGTTTCGCCTATGGTATCGATGGGAGTGAATGGAGGGTATGCACTGGCATTGGCCAAGTTGACAAATGGAGTGGGCCACTTATTGGTGGAGTCTGGCAACACCTTGGCTTCTTCTTCAGACATTGTTGTAGTTTGTAGTCTCTGTTTGAATTTTTTTGTTCGCCCAATCATTTTCGCACAATTGAAAATTGGCACATAAAACGAGCAGCCTGATGCAATTCACCTGACATGGGCCCACCTGACACCACACGCATGACGTTGCCGCTTGCTGCCAGTATGTGCGCACACAATCGTGTTATGGGGAGGGGGCGTTACTGTATGAAAATTTTTGCAGTGAAGCAGAAAAGAGATTTTAAAATCAATCATACACTATGAATAGAGTTCTTGGAGTCACTGCGGTTGTTGCCACTGCAGCCGTTGGATATGCAGTTTACTTTGATTATAAAAGAAGAAATAGTGCTGAATTCAGAAAGGCATTAAAGAAAAAGGCAGTCAAGCACCAAAAGAAGGCCGAAAAGGCTGAAAACGAGAGCAAGAAGTCTAAGTTCGAGGCAGCAAAGAAGGCCGTTGAAGAAGATTTGGCCAAGAACCCATTGCCAACCGACTTGGCCGAAAAGGAAAACTATTTTGTCACTCATATCAGCATGGGTGAGCAATTGAGCGCTTTGCCAGACAAGAAGATGGAAGCTGCACTTTGCTTCTACAAGGCCTTGGCCATTTACCCTAACCCAACCGAAATCTTATCCGTTTTGCAAAAGGCCACCAGAGAAGACATTTATGAATTGGTCGTTATGATGATTGCTGCCAAGCCTCCTCCACCAGTGTCTAGTGTCCTCAACCCAGAACCTTTGGTTGACGCTACAAAGACCGGTGAAGCTAAGGTTGATGATTTGGATTAAGTTATGTGATTTTTTGCAATTGAATCTCTTTTCTTTGTATATATTTTAGATATTGGCAACACACAATGTTTCACGATTATCCTGCTGTATTGTTCTGCTGCAATCCTTCATACGGAACCAAGTTCTCGGATCCCGCTATTCACCCCTGCCACAGGACGTGTCACGTGGGCACTATCTTCTCTCTAGCTGTCCCTATCTTTCAGAAGCACGATCATGGCAATCTGCTTGCATTAGCAGACGTCTCCGAATAAATAGTTTTGTATTCAGATAGAGAATCGTTGATATATATCTATCGCTAGTCCGTGTGCATTGTCTTTTGTAAACATCGCAGCTGAAACATTTTATCGTATCTCACCGGCTTCACCAACTATAAATAGAATTTTCGTATTCAACGCTGTTCCGTATCGACAAATGCTTTCGCTAGCCTGGTCTTTATTATTGTTTGTGAGTCTTGGGTCCGGCTTATCGTTCCTGAATTCTCTGAATGCTTCCTATATTCAGCCTCAGTACACTTCTGAAAATTTCCAGTACCAAGGTGTCGCAATCGGCGGGTGGTTAGTTTTGGAGCCCTACATCACCCCATCACTTTTCCAAGTGTTTAACAAGAGTAACATCCCCGTTGATGAGTACCACTACTGTCAATACCTCGGAAAGGATGAAGCAGAAAAGCGTTTGCAACAGCATTGGAGCACTTTTTACAATGAGCTGGATTTTGCAAAGATCAAATCTTTCGGCTTGAACATGGTCAGAATCCCAATCGGGTACTGGGCATTTCAGCCATTAGACGACGATCCATACGTCATGGGCGCACAGGATTACTTGGACCAGGCCCTCGAGTGGGCCAAGAACCAAGACTTGAAGGTCTGGATCGATTTGCATGGGGTTCCAGGTTCGCAGAATGGGTTTGACAATTCTGGTTTTAGAGACATTGGGTATCCCGGATGGTTCAACTCTTCAAGCTATGTTCCAAAGACACTTGACATTTTGGAGGGCATGTACTTGAAATATGGTGGGTCTAACTATAGTGATACTGTCTTGGGGATTGAGGTTGTCAACGAACCGTTGGGTGGTGTGTTGAACATGACTAAGATTGAAGATTACTACGTTGACGCATACAACGCAGCAAGAACGCTTCAAACCGTGAATAACACCGTTGTGTTTCAAGACGCATTCCAGCCTATTGGCTACTATAACTGGTTCTTACCGGAAGGTCAAAATGTCACCTCCAACAGCAGTATTGGAAACTACAACATTTTGATTGATCACCACCACTACGAAGTGTTTGCACCTCTGGTGTCCAGCAACATTTTTCAGCATATCACCAACATCAACAACTATGCTCAATCTATTAAGGACGAGCTTAGTCACCACGGAGCAGTGGTGGGCGAGTGGTCCGGTGCATTGACTGACTGTGCACCTTGGCTTAACGGTGTTGGACTTGGAACCAGATACGAAGGAACTGCTCCATATCTGGGCCAATACAACAAGACAGGTTCCTGTAAGAACATTGACAACATCAACAAGTGGTCACACGAACAAAAGGTGAATACAAGAAAGTTCATTGAAGTCCAACTCGATCAGTATTCTAGATACACCAACGGGTGGATCTTCTGGTGCTTCAAGACAGAAAATACTATTGAATGGGACTTTCTGAGATTGGTCCAATACGACTTGATGCCCCAACCCTTGAACAACTTTACTTATATAAAGAATGGGACCGACACTGACCCGAAGGCGTCCAGTGCTACATCCACAAGTTTCTATTCGTCCCTTGCATTGGCTCAAGCTATAATGTTGGCTGTCTTTTTCCTTTAGATACAATAAATTATTAGATAGTGGGTTGTAGAGTAACAAGGACTGGTGTGTAACGTCGTAGAGAACGCACAAGTTACGGTTGATAACCACACAGTTGAGAAGCACGCATATCCACACAGCCCAACATCTTAGAACACACTGCATAACATTTCAGATTAATCAGCACTCTATTTACCACAAGCTACTCTAGCTTCGACACACTCACCTGTGGCACCTGCAGCTTTGGTTTTGCAGCTATTAGTGCTGCTGAGCGGCTGGGCTAGTGTCACGTGATCATTCCGATTCCGGCATGCGTGAATCATAAATTTCAACGACTTGAACCACACTTCTTTCCACAATGACCAAGTCTGTTAACGTTGCTATCATTGGATCTGGTGTTGTTGGATCAGCCTTCATCAGCCAATTAAAGAACTTGAAATCATCTGTCCACTTTAATGTTGTCTACTTGGCCAGATCTTCCAAGGAAGCCTTGTACCACAAGGACTATACACCAATTGACTTGAGCACCTACAAGACCAGCGGATGTCAGCCAGTTTTGCCATTGCCAGACTTGACCAAGTACTTGAAGGCAGCCGCCAAGCCAACCATCTTGATCGACAACACCTCCAATGCCTCTATTGCCGACTTCTACCCAACTTTCATTGCTGAGGGAATCTCCATTGCAACTCCAAACAAGAAGGCCTTCTCTGACGACCTTTCCCACTGGAACAAGATTTTCTCCAACGCCGAAAAGCTGGGCGCAGGGTTGGTCTATCACGAAGCCACTGTTGGTGCTGGTTTGCCAATCATTGGTCCTTTGAGAGACTTGGTCGCTACCGGCGACAAGGTTGAGAAAATCGAAGGTATCTTCTCTGGTACCTTATCTTACATTTTCAACGAGTTCTCCACCACTGATCCTTCTTCCAAGGTCAAGTTTTCTGAGGTTGTCAAGGTTGCCAAGGAGTTGGGGTACACTGAGCCAGATCCAAGAGACGACTTGAACGGGTTGGACGTTGCCAGAAAAGTTACTATTTTGGCCAGAATCTCTGGATTTGAAGTTGCTTCTCCTACCTCCTTCCCAGTCGAGTCTTTGATTCCAAAGGAATTGGAATCTGTCGAAAGTGCTGCCGAATTCATGGAAAAGTTGCCACATTACGACGACCAAATCCAAAAGATCAAGGATGAAGCCCTTGCTGAAAACAAGGTCTTGAGATTTGTCGGCCAAGTTGACTTCAAGGCCAACAAGGTTTCTGTTGAGATCGGTAAGTACTCCTTTGACCACCCATTTGCCTCTTTGAAGGGTAGTGACAACGTTGTCTCCATCAAGACCGACAGATACACCAACCCATTGATCATCCAGGGTGCTGGTGCTGGTGCTGAGGTTACTGCTCATGGTGTTTTGGCTGATGCCATCAAGATTGCTGAGAGAATCGCCAACTAGCTAGCATAGTATAGCAAGTGCACACTTCCGTATCTAGAGTAGAGCTACGCATTTGTACCAGAATTCAAAATCTGTTTACTAATGTGGTAACGCTATAATGAATGTTGAGCAACAACAAAGTAGTTTACTAATATGGAAGTGATTTGATGAACGTTGCAATTACTGCAAGAGTTACCTTTGTAGTTGCAATTGCTGCAAAATTTACCTTTCTATTGTTGCAACTGTTGCTGCATCTTATTAGGTATTGATGACACCGTTCGATGTCATATCATTCTCGTAACGATTCCTTATAAAGTCTCATTCTCATGCCAAGAACTTTGCTTTCATACAGATACTTACAAACATTATCCTCATCATCATAATAATGCATTATATATACATTGCCTCTACATATGAGACAAAGCCATGTGCGATCTCAACTCTTCCCTCCAGTTATCCTTCGCTTCTTGGAATACCTTCCACAAGTATTCCGAATCCTGACAGATCAACCTGAAATCAAGCATGACTCTCTGAGAATCCATGTGGAAGGTCTTTGTAGTCTGGTCATTTTCAGGCATACTGGTGATGGTTGTGTTCAACCGCATAATGTGCAAGTTATTTGGAGCCAAAAAGAAGTCACCGCTGTCTCTCAACTCCAAAAAGTACAAGCCAGACTTGTGGATGTACTGGATGTACTGGAAAGTAGGCTTACCCCAACTGTAGCTAATCTCGATGTTGTCGCGCATAAAGAAGTTGGTTGCGCGATTGTCCAAGAAGAAGCCGCACTTTTTGAGGAGGTACAAGTGGTAGTAGAACTTGTTGAACTTCAAAATCTTCTGGTCGTTGAGGGCATCTTCGAGCCACGGGTTGACCAGCAACTTCAAATCCACAAAGGAGTGGAATGGATTGATTCTTGGAATGGTGCACAACTCCTGCCACGGCGTCTCGACCAACTTGAGGCCGTGTCTCTCGCACAAACGGGACCAGTTGACAATGGTTTCGTCAATAAACTTGGTGGTGGTGTTGAGCCACTGGAATCTGATGTGGTAGCAGTGCTCTGTGTTGTGCACCACGTCGTAGTGAACCGTTACCAACTCGGGTCTGAACGACTTGAGCAAAGGGTCGACATTATACTTGACCGCACGGCTCAAAATAAACTTCTTCTTGCGCTTGGTGTGTGTGGAGCCAGCCATGGAGGAAGACTCTGAGTCATTTGTGACGCCTCCCGAGGCAATTCGCCTTAAGTCAAACGTCTCTTGCGCAGGGATGTTTGGGGACGCGAGCACCAGCTCGGAATCGGAGCTGTTGCGCGTGTGTCCCGAGGACTCAGCTTTCTTGGTGAACCATCCGGTTGGCTTTTGCTTCTCGAGGTAGTTGTCTTCAAACTCGTAGAAGTAGTAACCGTCTAGGAATGCGTGGCGGGCCTCGACATGTCTGAACAAGCCGCGGTTCATCAAAGATTGGCCAAACTCGTTCGCGTCTTCTCTGGTTTCGAGGTCTTCAAAGGAATCCACGAGCCATGTGACCAAATCACTACCTATGAAACTGTTCATGTGGCGCTTGAAGTGCCACGTCCGGTCGGCCAACGGAATCCCCGTCGACAGCTGGAGCTCTTCTGCGAGCTCGGTCAACTTGATGGTCTTGTTGAACCGGCTGTTCTCTGGCACCATCAATGTGGGTTTGTTACCTGTAATGTCATAGTTTTGAGCCTCATCGTTGAGGAAGTTGTACAAGTTGCCCGTATAGAAGACAATTTCCGGTGTTGCAACAGAAGCGTCCGGTTTGGGCCGGCGGTGGTTGATGTACTTGCCGTCCTCAATGATGGAAATAAGTTTCCGCAACCCTTCAACGCGGATTTCCTCGTCAGAAAGCAGCTCATTATTGACAAAGTACCCGTTCTTTGGCACTTCTACAGGCATAACCACAAACTTCATCTTGTGGAACTCGTGGTTGGGCAAAGCATCCTCGTACCCGGCCAAGTACTGGTCAAGCTGGTTCCAGTTGAAGCGCTGGATCTTTTGGTTGAGTGTGTCGACCTTGGTGGGCACGTAGTCGTCAATGTATCTTGTTCTGATCAACGGGACGTACTTTTCCGAGTGGTCCCAGATGGCTGGACCTGCTTGCGGTGGAACCTCCTCGGGTGTGTCGGTCTTGAACCGGTACAATTGCACGCTCAAGTTGGAGCTGTAGTCGCAGGAAATTCGGTGCACCTCGTCGTCAAACGCCATGAAAATCTTGCTGCCCAGCGACTTGTGCGGGAAGTATTTTATGAGCGAATCGACAGATCCCTGCGTGGCATCAGAGTCGAGGTCCTTGACGTGTTCGTCGTAGCAGATCTGGAACCCTGCCAACAACCGCAACTGGATCATTTCCCTCATGAGCTCGTGCGTGGAACTCAACTCCAAGTAGTTTTCGTAGTTGAGCAACACGTTGTATGTTTGGAAGGTGTAGTCGCGCTCAAGCTGCTTGGCAGTAGGGAAGAGTCCGGTGGTGATGGGGAGCGCTGCTGGCGACCGGAACGAGCGCCACTTGATCAACTTGCGCTTGGTTCCCTCAGGGAACACATGCCCCCATTTGCTCACGCTTGCCACCACGTCCAGGTGGATTTCCATCGACGGGTTCTCGATCTCTCTCCAGTACCTGTCTGTGGGTTTGACCAATTTCTCCATTTCTATCACCGTGGACCCTCTCTTTAAGCTTGGCTTGTGCTTCTTGGGGTCTAGCTCGAGTCTCATTATCTTTGGTCTAATGGTGGACTCGTTGCTGGGTCTTTCGCGCACCGACCTCAACAACGGCTTGCTGGTGTTTCTGGCTGCCTGCAAAGTCAGAATCGAAGGGCTGGTGCGGAGCGAGGCAGAACTTCGGATTGACGCCGACGATGGCTTCTCGTCGCTGGTCTTGTTCAACACGTACAACGTCGAGAGCGCAGACAGCTCGGCGTTGGTTACTGTTCCTATTGCAGAAGAGTTGGACGTGCACACGTCTGTGGTTGCCTTGGACGAGAATATGAGTGAGAGAGATGCAGTAGTAGTCGGAGGCGGTAGTTTCGGAGAAGCCTTCTTCAACGAGTACTGCTTGACATCGCCAAAGTAGTCGTTTGCCTTTTTGAGGGGCTTGAAAACGTCTGCGTCATACGCATCCATGGCATCTGCAAGCGACCGCTTGGCTAGCTGCAACCTCTCGATGCGAACCTCGTCGACTTCGTTCTCCATCACACCCATCATCTGTAACTCGTACATCTTGCACCGTGGTACCCACGTCTTGGCTGTCGTGTGCTCGTTGGTGTCCTTGTAGAAGGATATGTCGCACCAATTAGGAACACAGTGAACGAGTTTGGTTTTCGGGTCGATCGACCGCAACAACGGTACGATGTGCAACGGAGGCTGCGACAAGCTGATGATGTCGAGGCCCGAGTCTATCATCGCCATTTTCGAGCTGGTTTCAAGCATCAAATCGTAGTCCACGTCAAAAATACCCGTTCCCGGAGTCACCACCATGAAGTGCGTGAGGCAGTGCTTGAGGTCGACGTTCTTGAATCGGTTGGTGGCAATGCTGATTCCCAAGTTGAGTGCCTCCAACATGTTCCCTTTGACTGCGGGAAGTGGATCTCCGTCAATATTGTAGATATTATGCTCAGGCCTTAACATGATGTCTCTCTTAAAGTTCGCGAATTCTAAACGCAAACTCGCCATGATCTTATCCCACGATAAAATACTCACCTGGTCCACCACCACACGGTAGTAGTCTCTTCTGTCGTTCGGCCGTTCGCCTGGAGCCAACGTTACCCATGGAATGTTTGTCAAATCAACGCTGGTGAACAAAACAATGGTTATAGAATGATGCGTGTTCCGGTTCCTCCACTTCTTGAAGATCTGGGGGAACAAGTTGTTCACCAACTTATGGAAGATAACCTCGCCGTTTTCTTCAAAGTGCCACATTTCGTGTGACAACTGCACCAACACTATCAATTTGGCACTTTCCGACCGGAACACTATCTTTGTGTCTTGACCGATATATGCAGAAAACGTCTTCTTCCCGTTTTTGTAGATATACTTGACGGTACCTGTTCTGTTCTGAAGGTAGTTTACTCTCTGCTCCACGTAGGCACAGGAATTGACCAACTGCGACGAAAGGAGCCACATGGTGTCCCTAGACAAGTTTGTGTCTTTGATGAAGATTTCGACCGAATCTGCCTCGATTTGTTTGGGATCGTCCACCCGCTTAATCTGCGCAGGGCTTCTCGGAGCTATGTCAAGGTGCTTTTGGAGTGACGATATAAGAGAAATCTGTATTTTCAGAATATCGATGGAGTCGTCGCTTTGCACCTGCGTCTGTTGTGGCTCCGTCCTTAAGTTGTTACTGTTGACTGTGAAGTAGAGCTTCTTGGACCTTTTCAGAGGAATCAAGATCTCATACACCTGACCCACGTCAATTGCACTTTGACCCTTGATATCTAAAAGAATATCTTCATTGGATGTCCTGAGTTCATGGAACCACAACGTCACCTGAAACGGTCTCTTGAAGTCTTGGTTACTCTGCTTCTCTGGGTCGCGGTATAAGGCCTGCAATTGTGGTCTTTGTGGGTGGCCCAGACGCTCAGGAAGCGGCAGAAGCCGTTTGTTTCGCTGACCGTGTTGTTGATCTCGACGGCCGACCGTGATTGTGCTTCCGATGTTGTGGGACATCAATCGATGCTTGGACTGTTCTCCCACCACCAAGTGCGCAGGAAACGCATTGGCTGTTTGTGTGTTGTTCTTGAGGGCAGAACTGAAATCGAGGTTAGTTGACGATGTCACAGGCAACTTCGAATCTGATTTGGGCGCGCTGTATATTCTGGCATGTTGCATTTGATGATAGCTCTTATGTTTGTATGGGAGGTTAATCTTTGATTTTTCGCACTTAGTGGACATTGGTGGGAAAGATTCGATTACGTAGTGCTCGGAACGGGAGTGTCAACAGAATATATACCTGCAAAAAAACAGAGTTCTTAGGCAGATACTTTACCTAGTTATACTACGAGAGGGAAATCGATTAAGCCGCTCAAACTGACGAATCTCAAAATGCCACTCTAAAACTGACGGAGATGCAAAAAAAATTGATGCACTTCTGTTTCGGAAACAATCCTCGCAAAAGGGCAAGTTTAAGAGCAAAATCAAGGGGCATAGGGGTTCCAAACAGACCACTTGATGGGTAAGACATTAAGCACCGGAAATGCACTTGGTAAACATATGAAAAACAAGACTGGTTAAGTCCAGCACTGTTAGTGACGGAGATAAAGTTGTCATCACCATACATATTCCTATGCGCAGCTAACTCCAGAGCGACAGAGTGAACCTTGTCCATTTTTTGCAGGAAGTACATCTGTTGGGCCGGGCAACTAGATTAGAACCACCGTAGACCTCATTTTGGCTTATCCAATTGCTGCTTCCACATGTTTGTATTGTTTAATTTGTTGATGTAGCTCCTCTAAATTACATTGTGCTCCTTAGTGCATCAAAAGCTGCGAAATCCGGGGAAAAAGCAGACGGAGACAGATATCGACATGCGTCAACAAAAGCGAGCATTCAAAGGTCCATGTGAAGGGCACACTACAACGAGGGGACCCCCGGATCCGCACGCTTTGCGATTTTGTGCGAAGCACCTGCGTCGGACCACAAAACTGCCTCTCCTGTTCGTCCACCTTCTCGTCGGACTGCAACCCTCCCAACAACATACCCAACACTCAAGACCCCTCCCTCAGCCATCAGCCATCTTCTGCTGCAATTCTAATTTGGAAAAGGCCGGGAATTAAGCAAGTACCTGAAAAATGAGCCGAATTGCGTCTGAGCCAAAGCCTGGCTCCTCAATGAATCAACATGCACCTCACGTCAAATTCATGCAGGATGAGATTTCGTCTGGTTGCTGCTCCTGACTCTGGACGTGGTGGCAACCCGCTAAGAACTACATTTGAAACGTAATCTATCTGACTTTTCCTTATCTAAACATCTAAAAAATCCCATATTGGCGTGAGTCACTAGGAATTCGAATCCCATCTTAGCGGGAATTTCTCATTATTGGACACCTAGCTATCTAAGTGCATTCAACACAAAGTTGTCTATGTACCACTTGTGAAAGCTTAAATCGTCGGATAACTCTGGGTGAAAGCTTGTCCCCAAGACATTTCCTTGTCTCACAGCTACAATCAAGTCTCTCAAACTGTACAACACCTCGATTGGGTGAGGGTTGGCGCCGCAATTCTCGCTAACAATCACCTCTGCTAAAGGCACCTCTTTGAGCGCTTTTTTCGACAACACCTTGGAAATGACTGGGGCCCTTATGAAGACCGTAGGGAACTGGGACAACCCTGGTGCGAAAGCCGAAAAGTCCAACTTCTGCTCAAACAGCTGGAGCTGCCTTCCAAAGGCGTTTCTGGTGACCTCAATGTCTAGGCCACCTAGGATCTTTTGGTCAGGCTTGCCGTTGCGCAAGTGAGACAGTAAAAAGATCAACCCAGCACAAGTCCCCCAAACAGACTTGGACTGATCTCTGACAAATTCCAACAAGGGCTGGAGCATTCCGTTTCTCTCGGCAATGTATGAAATCGATGTACTCTCACCTCCCGGAATCACCAACGAATCGCAGGTTGCAAGTTCGTCAGAGTTACGCACCTCAATGATCTTGAAGCTGTAAATGGAGTACTCGCTTGACTCAACGACTCTAGCTATGTAGTCCACATGCTCACGGAACGCTCCTTGCAAGGCAAGGACACCAATGGTGATTTCTTTGGTCATAATGTTTTGCTAGTGGGTACCCTGGGGTATATTAATATGACTAATCTTGGATTTTCCGAGTCTAACCGTTTCCTGCGCCGAGTCAATATACGCTTATAAATTCGTGCAGATACGTTCCGCACTCTTCCCGCAACCCGATTACGCCATTTTATATTGGATATATAAGTGGGACGTGCACTCATGAAAAATCGTGAAAAAGGAAGCCACTTGTCAGTTTTAAGAATTACTAATGTCTGATTTCAAGGTTAAGGCCGGTTTGGCCCAAATGTTAAAGGGTGGTGTCATCATGGACGTTGTCAACGCTGAACAAGCCAAGATTGCTGAGGCTGCAGGTGCATGTGCTGTCATGGCGTTGGAAAGAATCCCGGCCGACATGAGAAAGTCTGGCCAAGTGTGCCGTATGTCTGATCCAAAGATGATCAAGGAAATCATGGCTGCTGTTTCCATTCCAGTCATGGCCAAGGTCAGAATTGGTCACTCTGTCGAAGCACAAGTCTTGGAGGCTTTGGAAATTGACTACATTGACGAAAGTGAAGTTTTGACTCCTGCCGACAAGATCAACCACGTCAAGAAGCATGATTTCAAGGTGCCTTTTGTTTGTGGTGCAAAGGACTTGGGTGAGGCTTTGAGAAGAATCAACGAAGGTGCTGCTTTCATCAGAACAAAGGGTGAAGCTGGTACCGGTGACGTCTCCGAAGCCGTCAAGCACATCACCATCATCAAGAAGGAAATCGAGAATGCCCGTAACTTGAAGACCCCAGAAGAAAAGGCCAAGTACGCCAAGGAATTGAGAGTTCCTGTCCCCTTGTTGGAGGAAGTTATTGAGTTGGGCAAGTTGCCTGTTGTCAACTTTGCTGCTGGTGGTGTTGCTACCCCAGCAGATGCTGCTTTGTTGATGCAATTGGGCTGCGACGGTGTCTTTGTTGGAAGTGGTATCTTCAAGTCATCCAACCCTGCCAAGTTGGCCAGATCCATTGTCTTGGCTACCGTCGACTACAAGGACCCAAAGAAGGTTTTGGAGTACTCCACTGACTTGGGTGATTTGATGGCTGGTGTCTCTATTGATTCCATCAGAGAGAATGACAGATTGGCCAAGAGAGGTTGGTAAGTGTATGAACTGACGAAGATACGAGGACGACGTTACAAAATCTCTGTAATGATAGGCAAATAGTACAAATTGCAACTCTCTCTGAGAGAGAATCTCCTGTGCAGATGTAGATCGACAAAGGAGGTGGCTCGAAACCGGTCCATTAGATCTACTCAATCAAGACCATACGACTGGCAATCGCACCGTGTGTGCGCGTCCTTTGCAACTTTGGTGCCAGCTGCGCCCTCAGCCTCCTTTCGTGGACCCTGTAATGCAGTAGATGCCTTGAAGTTCAGTACTTGGAGTATCCAACCAAATAGTGAAGCTATCATCAAGAATAGTAGAATAAGCACCTACTGATGGGCAATCTTAAGCAGAGTGTGCACATGCTTCCTCAATATTTGGGAATCATTATTGTTGAAGTGCCTTCCATGACTGTAGTTGACTAACGAAATTACGCTTGATGACCAACCCCACATTTTTTAGAAACTTGCTACGATATATATGCAGCTGCTCAAAATAAGATGTTGCTTGATTTGCTGAGAATCACTTTTCAAATCAGGTGAGGAGGGGGCAGCTCAACGCCTCCGGACGTTTGCGGTTTTGCATCGTAGAATATCATTTAAAGTTTGTGTGATTGTGATGCGTTTAGTGACCCGAGTTAAGCTCGACTGGCGCACTCAAAGTCAACTACGTTGTCTCGTGAAATGTACGATATGTATTCCAACATGCCACCCCACTTTGTATCCATTCGGAAAGCCAAATTCTTAATTCCCCGCCACTTGAAACTTAGGCACGGCGAAACAAAAGCACAGAGTTCGATGGAGGGTGATCTTGAACACTAATGGCCCCACCTAGAAAAATAGCATTACTGGGTTTGACTTGTACGGCATATCATCTATTATGTATTGAGGCTGGGGTGAATCTCCTTAGCTTATCGGAGTCGACCAGGGCCCGCTATTGCCTTTCCAACATCATCTCGAAAAGTCTTGTCTATCTTCGAAATTGTGCCAAAAGGGTAAACATATTTTTTTCCGTAGCTTGTCAAATTTCGGATGTCTAGCCTTCTTCTGTGACAGGATACCGAGCAACACCTTAGCTAAGGAACCAAGCCTTGTTAGTTACTTGCCCCTCTATGGAGCATCTGTACAGATTATCTTAACGCAGCACTAAAAGCAATTCATTAGGGCTAATTATTTGCGGGGCCGCAAATTCGTAACTCATTTCTCCATTATTATGGTTGTCAACCTTACGGCAATTGGCACAAGATGTTTTATTGGGACAGTCGTTCGAAACCTCTATATTTTTCTGCAGCTTTGTGGCACAGCCTCCGACAGATCATTTTGCAGCCATTGCAGCATGTTAAGGAGCAACTCTATAACAGCACTGTCCATCTGGTCAGTCTCGTTTCAGTTTATATATCCTTATCTTATCTATGATATAAAACAGTAGTATGATTTTCTTAAATTGGCGAAGAATTCTCGGGGCGTGCTGTTTTGTCTTGTCCTCTCTGTACTAGAGTTTCCTTGGCGTTGATACAGTAATGGCACAAAAATATTTTGTAGCGGGAAGTCAAAATTTACCCTGGTCTTCTAGCACCACATCGCGGGTGCTCCTTCTGTATGAGTTGCCAATAAGAAAAGCTTATATATAGTGTAAAATCCGGTAGAATGAGCATTGGTTCATTAGTTAATTACGATGGAGAAAAATCTTGCCAGAGACGACTACTCTGTCATATCTCGTCACACAGATGATTATCACCTTTATGTTGCCAAGTCCAACCCTAGTCTTGCAACTTTAGACATCAATGAACAAGAGGGTCACCGTTTAAACAAGTCCTTAGATTCACGTCATGTTTCTATGATTGCCATTGGTGGTGCATTAGGTACGGGTTTGCTTATTGGTACAGGTAGTGCCTTGCGTTCTGCAGGTCCAGGTGCAATTCTCGTTGCCTATTCTGTCATTGGTTTCTGTGTTTTTATGGTGATGTCTGCCTTGGGTGAGGTTGCCACCTTTGTCCCATTGAATGGGTTTGCCAACTACTGTCAACGTTATGTGGATGATGCTCTCGGATTTGCTTGTGGTTACGTCTACTTGTTCAAGTATTTGATCTTGCCAGCCAACCAGTTGGTTGCAGGTTCCTTGACTATGCAGTATTGGGTGAGTAGAGAAAAAGTCAACCCCGGAGTCTGGATCACAGTATTCTTAGTGGTTATTCTTTTGATCAACTTGTTAGGTGTTCGTTTCTTTGGTGAAATCGAGTTCTGGCTCTCATGTTTGAAGGTTATCACTTGTTTGGGATTAATCATTTTGCTTTTGGTCATCGCTCTTGGAGGTGGTCCAACTCACGACAGATTGGGATTCAGATACTGGAAGAATCCTGGAGCATTCCTAGAGTATAAAGACCTGCTGAAACATTTAGTCATCACTGGTTCTAAGGGACGTTTTGTATCCTTTGTCAGTGTTTTTGTGGTTGCAATCTTTGCCTTCTTGGGTACCGAATTGGTTGGTATCACCTTTGCCGAAACAAGAAACCCAAGAAAGGCCATCCCAAAGGCCATTAAGTTAACCTTCTACCGTATTCTTATTTTTTACGTTTTGTCTGTTTTATTCTTGGGGATGGCAGTTTCCGCTAAAGACAAGTTGTTATTGTCTGCATCCGGAAACACAGCCAGTGCATCGCCATTTGTTATTGCAATCAAGAATGCTAGAATTCACGGCTTAGATCACGTCATCAACGCTGCAATTTTGTTGTTTGTCTTGTCTGCTGCAAACTCCGATATGTACGTTTGTTCAAGAACTGTCTACTCTTTGGCTGTTGCTGGATATGCACCAAAGTTTTTCACCAAAACCAACAGATTGGGAGTTCCATACTACGGTATTCTCCTTTCTTTCCTATTCACGTTGTTAGCCTACATGACTGTGTCAGAAGGCTCATCTGAAATCTTCACATACTTTGTCAACGTTGTTTCGTTAACCGGGTTATTGGCCTGGAGTTGTATTTTGGTTATTCACATCAAGTTTATGAGAGCTTGTGCTGTACAAGGAATTGACAGAAAGAGAGATTTAGTATACAGATCGCCATTGCAACCATACGGAACATACTTCGCTTTAACTATCTGCTGTATTATGGTCCTCATTAAGAATTTCACGGCCTTCATCGGTAGCCCATTCACATACAAGACTTTTATCACTGGTTACATTGTGTTGCCAGTTTTCTTCATCATGTTCTTCGGGTACAAGTTATGGTTCAAGACCACTTGGATTAGGAGTGAAGACGTTGACTTGGTCACCTTCCGGGACGTTATTGATGCAGAGTACGAAAAGTTTTGCGAAGAAGATGCCCAAAATAAGGCTATTAGAGAAGCCGAAGGTAACCCCAAGGATAAGGCTTGGTTCTATGATAAGATTTTTGGATGGATCTTCTGATTTCATTTATATGTACTTTAATAATAATACGCTAATGAAGGCTCCCTGGCAAGTCTGCTACTTGCTAAAGTGTTAATGGTAAACAATTGTATGCGTAATAAAACCCAACTTAAGGGGCAAGGTTTGCCTACGTCTGTTGAGCAATTACGAGTGAGCAATAAGGCATTAAATCCTGACACATCTCTCTCTATTAAGCCCTTGATAATGCAAATGCCTCGTTTGTGGCGTTAATCTAACCAAGACAAACAAAACAATGCATCAGAGCCCATGCAACATATACTCTAGATAGCAAGCTGAATAAAACGCCAGATAAATGCCTTATGGATCCCCTACCTGTATCCGGAATAAGTATAACAGTATTATTATTAGTCAATAACCGTTGCTTATCAAAAACGCTATTTATTGGTTGCGAACTTCAACATTGAAGCCTACCATATGAGGGAGCCCTTCAAGCCGACCTAAATTAATTTCCTGTCATGAGACACTAGTTACACCAACTTGCCTTGTATGTGGTGGTTTGGCCCCTAGGGTCGGTGCCACTCCACCTCCTTTGTCAGGGTCCGTTTCTGGGGCATTTTGAGCACTTTCATCAACGTCTCCATCAGCTGCAGAAAATAGAAGGAACCAGAAGCGAAGCTGCAATTGCGGTTGCAGCACCTAGCATCCAATAAGAACAGATATTTGTCTTAGTGAAGTCAAGTTCAATGTAAGAATATTGGAGTTGAGAGTTATTACGTAGGTGTAGCTACTCAAGCACAGGTTGCTAAGCCTTCAATGGCATATCTCACTGCAGTAATTCCCTTTTGGGAAATTGATCTTTTTTGGGAGTTTGAAATTTGATGAGATGAACGTGCTACAAAATACAATGTCAATACCGTCACCAGCTTTGTCGTCAGCTGCAAGCGACGATCTGTCAACTCTCATAGCATCGGAATGTACACCTCTTGAGCTTGAAAATTTATCTGAGCTATTCTCAATTGAAAAAACTAAATACGGAGGAAGAGGATGTTTTGCTACAGTTGATATTCCAAAGGACACCATAATACTAATATGTCAAGAACCGTTAAGTTCTACCATCATAAGGCCATTTAAAAAGGAAGTATGTCATACCTGCTTTAAGTATGATAACGGAAGCAACTTAAAGGTCAAAATTACTTCTGGAGGTCAATCATTATTTTTCTGTTCAGAAACCTGCAAAGGTGTGTTTGATGAGAGTGATATCGATGGCATACACACCGACTGGTTGATCTCCATAGACAAGCATTTTTTAAATGGATTGAAAAAACCTGAAGTAGAGTACGAGGATCCACTGACAACAGACTTGAGAACATTGATAGACAAGGAATGGGGAGAAGTAAGAGTATGGGAGCTGCAACGTATGAAGAAACTGAAGTGGATGGCCCAGCTCCCACGCATAGACGAGTCCCAGTACATGGATACCAAGTATATTGTTGGCGTGCTATTCCAAATGTTCAAGTACAAGGAGAAACTGGATAATGTGGAACTCAACTTGTTTCAAGTACTACAGTCAACAGAGATTGAAAAGGTCATGAAATACCCGTACTTATTGTACGCCTACATTGACATGTACAAGTTTATCAAGATTACGGCACCACCCCAGATTGAGAAAATGATCAACTCAGACTTGGTCCGTTCAATTTTGGGTAGAAACCTTTCGAACGCATTTGGGATTTGGTCTGAAGCCACTCTGGAGACTGAGGAAAAGGAGTACTTCGGCTTCGCAGTGTTTCCCTCGGCATCTTTCTTTAACCACTCATGCGGCCCTAATATGAAGAAAATCATGCACAACAACACCTTGAAATTTAAGGCAATCAAAGACATCAGACAAGGTCAAGAATTATGCATAGATTATGGGAATTACCTAAACGAACCTGTTGAAAAGAGAAAACTGGAGTTGAAGGAGTGGTTTTTCGACTGTGGTTGCGAACGCTGCGTAGCCGAAATGGTATAAATGGCTGCGAAACAATACATTGTGCAACCCCACTAAAGTAACCACGACCAGAAACCTAGTTGAGGTTTACTTTGCATGCTGCTGTGAGTGTAGCTCATCAAAATACATTATTTAACGCTTATTTATACAATACATCTTATATTTGCTGTGAATGTTGTGTGCAAAGACATACTCCTTCTAACACTGTGTCCAGTACGCCAAACCTTAGACCACTTAGCTCTTTTCTATAGTAAAGTCATAGTCGTGATAAAACTTTTTGAACTCTTCGCAATCGCTAACTTCTTTTACCATAGGCTGTTTACATTCTTCCCAGTATACTCTCAGCCCTAAGTTCATTAACTGGGCCAACACTCTTCTTGGAAACTGAATATCTATGAGGGTTTTGTCCAACTTGCAGATATATATATCCTTCTTCAGAGACGAATGGTGAATCTCAAATTTCATGTAGTCTTTAACAAGTAGTGCACGGTAGAGGGGATCTGTTTCTGATGTGAACTTGCGGAAATTCAACTTTTGCTTATGCGTGTATTTTTCGTTGTTCACCCTGGCCCTATCATACAAGCTAAACTCAAATCTAGGTATGTCTTCCGCTGGTACAGTTATGATTTGCACATTATGGTGGATGTTAGAGGTATGGTTAATTTCAGAACTCACAAGTTTAAATGGAGTCCTTTCAAATGCCTCAGCCAAGGTTTCCTGATATTTTTTAATTTCCTTTCTTGTTTCAGTGTCTTCTTCTACTCTGGAAATATGGTCTATTGTAATAATGATTCCATGTCCCGAAAAGCGAAGGTGTCTATTGGACCTAGTCAAAGGTCCCTTAGCGATAGCCAAGTAAGATTTCTTACCTATGGATACAATCATATGCGTTTCAACATCAGGGTTCACAAGACAAAAGTAGCACTCCTTCGGGTGCACTACTTTTGGCCTTTTGATAACTGGAAATGCTTCCAGACGCCGCTCAATCACCCTTTCGACTGGTCTCTTTGAAATAAAAGGATTTGGCAGTATACTCAGATCATCTACCACCTCCTTTGTTATGTTAAATCCATAAAACCACTTGTTTCCGGTCCCTTCTTGCGCCAAACTTACAAATCTTGTAACTCTGCCGTCATCCCACTTGAAAGGCCCCTGGACATGGAACTTTCCGTACTCATCTCCCACACAAAAGTGATATCTTGGTCTGACCTTGTCGACTACTCGGTCAACAAACGTGTTACCCACCAACGTTAACTGCTGCTGATTTGCTATTGACTTGGGCCAATCATGTGTAACTAAAATATCTGCGAGCTCTAATTTAGCAAGTTCCTTCTGCTGCTCAGCTAGGTTGCTTTCCAATGGTGCCGAAACAAACACTACTTTAATATTCCCTCGAAGGATCATGGTATTAACTGGCAGTGGTAGCAAGAATAGATTTGCATAGTTATCCGAGAAATCGTCGTGAATGCCTTTGCTGCCCTCCGTGAAGAACGTAGGAACATGAATTGAGGTCTGAGGCAATTCAGACCCTTTTGGAATAACTTCCCCAAGAAGAATCACGGCGTCAAATGGACCATGCCTTTCATTTTGAAGATTGGACTTCTCCAATACTGTGTCTAGTGAGCTTGGCGATGGGTTGAGTACTAGGAACTTGGTACTCATCACTGGACTTTTCGATTCGAATTAATTCATTTTGCACTTCAAGATCATGCTTACATAACGCTGCGCCGAATGCGTCGATACAGCAGCACTAAGGTTAACAAGAGTTTACACAGTTCAAATGGAAATCCAATCATTTATATTCTACTTACATGCAAATGAAACTAAAATCGAACAATAAATATCTGCAATCAGACAACTCTGGTCTTACTTGGTTCAAATGGCAAGAACAACGCAATGACACCAATAACCCCGACAAAAGCACCACAGATCCAAATAGGAACTTGACTCAGTGTGTTACTGAACCATGCAATGATAGGCACAATTGCAGTTGCAACACGTGTACAAACTAAACATAAACAATTTCCGGTAGCTCTTGCAGAACTAGGCATGACTTCTGGAGTATAAGCGAAAATAACACCGTAATAAATGTAAAGCGTAACGTAGACTGCAGAACTCAAACCAACATTTTCTGCCCTATTTCTAATGGCCGTGTACCCAAAAAGACAGGCCATGGTGCTAACACCGCCAATGAATAACACACCTCTTCTTCCTAATCTAGGGAAGAAGTACAAGAGAGCACCAGCAATGATGGGACCTCCAACTGACGAGGCATTCGAGATCAAGTCATCTCTGTAAATTCCACTGACGGTAGTAGCAGAGATGTTAGCACCTCTAGTTTGAAGGTAAATAGGCAAAAAACTCGAGTACAATGGGTACGTGATACCCAAACAGAACCACGAGATAAAAAGTAAAATAGTAGACCGGGCAGATTTTCTCAGCGAAAACAATACCTTGACGTGCTTGGACATAAGCTTGAACGTACCCTTAAAGTTGTAGTTCTTTCTGTAGTCCTCATTGGAAGTAATTTGACCGCATGCTTGCAATTGGTCAAGAGTAAGAGAGCAATCACGACCGTACTTGGCTGCAATTTCTTGCAAAACTTCAACCGCATCAGCATCTCTGTCGTTGGCTACCAAAAACTTTGGTGTTTCCTTCAATCTCACAACAGTGACTCTCAAAATAGCAAGAAGTAAAACGAGACCACCATTGACGTAGTAGACATATCTCCAGCCTCTGTTTTCATGCGATGGACAATTATCCTCGGAAGCACAAGAGTGGTTTGGCAAAAGTGCGTACGCAAGTGCGACGGTAACGGTCTGACCAACACCCCAGAAAAGTGCAAAAAAAGTTAACAACCATTGATCTTTGTGAGGCAAGAATTCCAAAAAGACACAGGTATCTAAAACCAAGTTACCACCTGCAGCAAAGGCAATAAGCAAAACGAAGAGGGAATACAGCGCCATGTTGTTCATGGCCCCGGTCAAGATAGCGAAAAAGGCACTCAAAAACAAGGACATATTGAAGGCCAACTTACGACCAATCAAATCTGCCAGGAACCCCCAAAATAACCCCCCGAGGATCATACCAGCCGCATAGGTTTCACTTGAAACAGCAAACAGGTACCCGAACTGAAAGTTGATGTACTGACGCACAGTACTCTCCAACAAGTTCAACTGGGTGTCTGTTGCATACCCCATACCGTTCAAGAAGAACAACTTCAAGTGGTACCAAGTAAACCCAATTTCGTCAATAGCGTTGTTAATTAATTTCATTTTCCTCTGCATGATTACGTCGTTGGACTCGAGCTCGACCATGTCGGAGTCGGAAGTTGTGTCGTCATCGTCACTCTTGTTGTAGTAAGAAGCGGTCTCTTTTTCATCTTTCAGATCGTAAGGACCTGCCACCTGAGCAGGGACATCGTTTCTCTCTTCTCTGGGCATTTCGTGAAGACTTTGAAAAGTAGTTTAAGAATTATCGCATTTTCCAGCTTGAGCCGTAGTTTTATAAAACTGGGGAATACCACAAAACTGCCGAAGTTAAGTGAAACAATTTTATCGTAGCAACCTTGAAAAGTATGAGTCGATTTCAATTAGGTCAATGCTCACCTTTCGACCATATTCCGCCTATACTAGTCTTGGCCTAGCACATGGTCTGCTCGTGGTCTGCTCGACCTAGCACAGAGGACCCTAACCCGATGCATCATGTGACCATCTTCTTCAGGTTCATAAGCTGGCACAGGAAAAGTTCTCGATGACGTAATAATTTTCAACCCCGATGGAGAATACCGAAACCTAAAAGTCGTGTGATTCAGCAAATTTTAACAAGCACCAGAACCTTATTTGCACATATCATTTCAAGTCATCAAGATTTGTTGGGAGACGTTGAAGTTTTCTGATTACAATATTAGTCTTTCGATGATAGAACCAAGCCTCACATAGGAGTTTAATTTTGGAATTATTTACAAAATTCAGTTCTTTATATATAAAACTGGGGTAAACTATCCTTGCTGCAGCTGTCTATTGTCTTATCACGGAATATACTTTTTGCCGAGGTGAAATTTTGATGCTTGCCCCGTAAAACGGATGTAATCGCCAAGACTCTAGGCCGAGATCGTTGAAGCTTGCTCTTAGAATTTTACGGAATGTAGGAAAGCAGTTAGCTGTAGTCGGCCAAAACTTAAAATTGGGTCCATCTATGGAATGCTTCTAGTGAACTGGCTGTGAATGAGGTAATACTTAAATCACAATGTCCGTACACTGACACAGTTCGAGGAGACGTAAATGGTCATAAACCAATGAATTGCAATGGATTAATGAGCTGACGGCCGGTTTGCTAGTTTAGACAACCATTCTTAACCCTTTGATTTCTAAATACATACTTTAAGTGCAGAGCCGTCTGATTTGGGAACCTTTGTATGTATTTAATTATTCATTGTTTGCCCCCTGCCTAATTTTGCAGCCAAGACATGTGGTCACGTGCCTTTGTTTACATGAAATCAAAATCAGAGATCGATTTGGAGAAGAGGATATGACAGAACAGCAGGAGCAGCAGGACAACAACATTAAGGTACTCGTTAGAGTGCGGCCAATTTTGCCACGAGAATCACAACGGGACTCACAGGAATCTCTTGTATGTATGCCTCCCAATGACTCCACGAAGACGATCTTGAAAATCCCAGATAATTCTACACTCAAATCAAAGATCAGGTTGGAAGCGGGAGATGACTCCCAAAAGATATACAAATTTGATGAGTCTATTTGGTCATTCAATAAAGAGGACACCAATTACGTGGATAACATTAAATTCTATAATAAGACGGGATCTTCACTTATATCACATCTATTTTCTGGGTTCAATGTTTGTTTGTTAGCCTACGGACAAACGAGTTCGGGGAAGACATTTACTATGATGGGTAATCAGAAAGAGCCTGGTATCATACCCTTAGTTTTCCAAGATATCTTGAGGCAAAGGGAGGCTTTGGTCGACGACAGAATCAATTGCGAGGTCAAAGTATCGTACGTGGAGATCTACAACGAACAGGTTCAAGACTTGCTAGGCAAGAGTAAACAGAAGAAACTCAGAGTTAGAGAGCACCCAACAACTGGACCCTATATAGAAAATCTCACTGAAGTGTCTGTTGACACCTGGGAAGGATTCCAAGAACTCCTTGACCGCGGGAACGTCAACAGGTCGACAGCATCCACGTCTATGAACGAGAAAAGTTCCCGTTCCCATGCCATATTGACACTTACGTTGAAGCAAACCAAGTTTCAAGACAAAGATGACGCATCGATAGGGGAAGCGGATGAGGAGATGGTCTCCAGCATCAAGTTGATAGATTTAGCAGGTTCTGAGAGATTGGCAAAAACCAAAGTATACGGGCAGCAAGACAGAATCAAGGAAGGGACGCTCATCAATAAGTCACTCACGGTGTTAGGTAGGTGCATCAACTTACTTAGTAATAACCAAGTCAACGGTACTAAGCAATTGATTCCGTACCGTGATTCTACATTAACATATCTTTTGAAAGAGAACCTTGGAGGCAACTCCAAGAGTTTTATGATATTCTGCGTTTCGCCATTGGATTTTGAAGAAACTTACCAAACGTTAAACTATGCCACACAGGTGAAGATGATCAAAACAGCAGCTAGAGCCAATAAGACCAAACTTACAAGCACACCTATCGACTGGAAAGAGCTTCGCAACGACAACCAAGATGTCATTGACTCGCTCAAGGACGAAATCAAGGATCTAACAGAACAACTTCAGAACTTGAAGCAAGATTCACCAATCGTTGAAAACAAGTTTGGCAACTTGATAGAGTTCTTGGAAAAGGAAACCAGTAAGCTCAAGTTTGAGAATAAGTACCTCAAATCTCAGTTGAAACAGCAGCAAGTGCAAATGGACGAAATGGAGAACTACATTGGATACATGGATCACGAATTTAACAACTTGTACATGGAGCACGAAACAAGCAAATTGCAGTTCTCGAAGAAGGCGTTAGCTGCAAACTGCCAGGCGACAGTGGGACGGATCGAGAGTGAATTGGATGCCTTCAACCCAAGCAAGCTCTTTTAGATGTAAGTGACCTTGAAAATCGCGTATATGATGAAACGTGAAAGCATGGGCTTTGCTCGAGTTATGTAGTGATACGATGTGTGCGTGGGGATGTGCGTAGGATTGTGTGCTTGGGGAAATTTGTCGCTTATGTCATATTTTCACTCTCTAAACATGTACAGGCATGGCGGTGCGGCGACACGGGCAATGTGAACCTCCGCCACCTCCACCGCAAGCAGCCAACATACATTAGTTACGAAAGGCGGGACACATCCTCGCTTAATCTGACCTAGTATTTGCAACCACTATAGGTTACCGATTAGATTCCTGAGCCCAGTTAGACTGAGGCGGTGTGGACCGATTTTTTACTTGTAAGACCGAAACTATCTACCGGCATTATAGCTCCACTAAAGTGGTGAAAAACTCATGTGCCGATTACCCACAATGTAGCTCTCATTGTAGCAGACCACATATACCTCTTCGCACATTGTTCGTAGCCATATTATGTAAGGTGGTAATGGAACCTTAATTTCCCCACTTGCGTATGGCTGACATACACCGAGACTAACCAAAAACCAAAATAGCCCTTAGTCTACACAGCAAAGGACTTGTATCTGTATCCGTGACCGGCTCCTTGTACTTTAGCAAGATCTGCGCTTTGTGATCAATACGGGTCATGTCTCCTAACACATAGATCTCTGAAAGTTTCGGTACAAAAGATAATTGCGGCAACGCAAAAGAATGACCTGCATAGACTGCACAAGGTTTGCTGTAGTGCTCCCCCCCACCCCCACTCCGCAAACCCTTAACCACAACAAAAAGATTATATATTACACAGCTTTAATCTCACAACCAGGCAAAATCATAGGAAATGACGGAGTTTGTATTGAGAGATCTCAGTGAAATCAAGCTAATAGTTGGGCAGAAGAGACCGCTACTTGCATTTATCGATAACGGCGATGAACTGACGGAAGAGGAAGTTTTTTTGCTGCGGTTCAGTGACTACAAGATCCAGTCTGTGTTGAAGAATTTCGCTTTGCTTAAACTCAGGGAAGCGTCTGCAGAATACAAGTACTTTGCGACGGTGGTTGGCGAGCTGCTAAGTGACGCGGTTACTGTTGTCAAGAACAAGGAGATTGTGGACATTTTGACGGCGGACATGGAGACTGGGCCATTGTACGACCGGTTGAGCAAGCACAGCCAAAGGCCCGGCGAAGCAATCCACAGTGCACAAAAGGTATACAAGATCGTAGGGACAGACGAGAAGTCCGACTACCAGCGTCTCCGTGACTTAATAGAGGCAGATAAGAAGGAGAGAGTATCACAGCAGAAGCACTTGGAGGCGCTCTACTCCCATAAAGAACAAGAAAAGAACCAGGAGGAAGCTGCGGAACAAAAGGACAAGTGCATCTTACTGATCAAGTTGTTTGATGGCTCACCCGTAGTGCAGGCATTCTCAAAGACAAGCACCTTAGACGAAGTCAGACAGTGGCTCGACACAGAGAGCAACGCAGAAATCATTCCAAAGACAGCGGCCGTGCCCTCCTTTGCAACTCCCCAGTACCCAGACCCAGTGCGCTACGAGTTTGTCGGCTCGTACCTCCCTAGAAAGACATACACAGCTGAAGACGAGCTCAAAAGCTTAGAGGAGTTGGGCTTTTACCCGCGGTCGGTCTTGTTTTTGAAGCCCATATACCCCGAAATACAGTTGGCTACCAGCCCCAGGGCGCGCTGGAAAGTCGGGCTCGCATTTGTCAGAGACAAATCAGCCATAGTTGCAAGTGCACTATCCTCGTTCTTTGACTACGGGGTCCAAGACCCCCACGACTCGGACTTCGAGTACGACTCGGACGCCGAGTATGATGACCTCAACGACCGTGACACTGTAACAGATGCTGCTAAACCCGAAGGAACAAAGCTAGGAGCGGGTTCTCCTACTGAAAATTTCCCTTTCCATCCGGAAATGCCTGTGCACTCGGCCCAGAATGAAGCCGAATAGCAACTATTTATTGGGTTAGGGATAGTGTTCTCGTCTAGTTTGTATGCATATCTCTATATGTGATTTTTTTAATGTATATGATAATTGACTGTGACAACCCTTTTCTGTAGTTAAGAGCGACAATGCCCACCCCCACAACAGTGCGGTGCCTGTGTCAATACACCTGTAACGTGGTCGGCATGTAGACAAGGACGACGGCAGAACACTGGGCTTTATAAAGAGTTGACCAAGCTGTTTATCCGATATTCCTCTTCTCCGCTAAGTTTCTCGATTGGTGCATCCCCCCGCTGCCGCTCTATCTGCATGCACGAAAAGATAAGATCAGAGAGAAGAAAACAAAAAATAAGAACCAAAATAAAAGTCGACCCCGAATCGAATGAGTAAAGTGACGCTCTCCAACCTTGAAGCACTACTCAAGTTTTCAGGGTCTGGTGGCAATGAGGTGGTGAGTGATGCGTCGGTGCTCTCATGTGGGTGTCTTACGCTGGAGGCTGCATTTGTCTCGTACTCAAAACCCTTCTGCCCGAACTGCAAAAGAGAAAATGTTCAGTTACTAAGCGAGGTCAAACCACTACGGGACTTGTACCGCTTAGTACAGCGGTTGAACGTCCAGCTCAATGAGATCAGTCTGTCGACCGCCCCGGTGCCTGCCAACTTGTCCGTTCCTGTCGGCGCTCCCCGTCACCGCTCTGTCGCAAAGAGGACAGAGGAAGTAGACAACATGGACTTGATCAGCCTATTCTACAAATTTGCAAAGGAAGAGGAAAATGCAGTAGCGCCGATCCCAATTGAGCAAGAACAGCCCACTACCCTGGTTGCTCCGATCGATATTGGCAAGAGACAGGTGCAGTTCCTGTCAGGGTCCGTTCCGAGCACGTCTGGAATCCCAGAGTTTATTGGCCATAAAAGCTCGGTATCGTCCCTGTTTCCCCACTCATACGGCAACTCTGTGTCTGAGTCGGCCATATACAACAACTCCCCGGTGCTCAACCTATACGAAAACACTATTCTCAAGGGTTTAAACGAGGAGAAAGAGTACAACTTCAGCAAGTGCTTCCCATTCCACAGAAAATTGACCACCTACCCGACACAGCAGATGAAGTTTAATCTCCAGAGCGCGTTCAAACTGACCAGCATGTTGAAGAAAAACAACCGCTTCATAAGCACAAGCATCCACACGCTGGTAGACACCAGCAGCGGCATCGAGTACACCCGGTTTGCGCTCATCACCGACAAAAGGTGGGAATTGTACGAGTTTCTGAGCCAGAGCGACGGTGCAAAGCCGCAAATGATCTGCTGCGGCAAGTCCAACGGCGAGTATGGTCCCTCGTACCTGAGCCTTGTGTCGCCTGGGGACGACGACGCCATCCCAGAGATATGCATCTCCAACGATTTTATAGACGGTGTAAACGAGACCAACGTCAAGAAGAAGCTATTGCTGTGGGACTTCCTTAGCTGTCAGTTAAGCAGCAACTACTTGGTGATATCAGGCACAAAGGGTCTCGTTCGAGCCTTCAACATCAACGCTTCCTCGCCTTACGGCATGGGCCAGCCCGTGTACGTTTACAGCACAAACTTCCCGATCAGATGCATAGCCATTTCGCCCAACAACTCGCTATTTGCGTGTGGAATCAACGCCAGAGAGAGGTTTTCCGGAAAAGAACAGCCCTTCATCATCTTGCACCGAATCGTGGAGTCGCAAACTGGGCACGTGCAGCTGGTTGAGCCCATCACCATCACCGTTCCTTATAGAGATCCAATCAAGTTGATCAGCTTCAATGCCTCGTCCACTCACTTGTTGTGTGCCACCATTTGGGAGTCCAGATACTTGGTCATCAAGTTGCGCAACAACGAGGTTTCGGAGAACTACAGGAAACCAAGGTTGATCTGGTCCGACACAAGTTTCCGCAGCAAATCCAAGAACCTGCGCAGAAGTGCCACTGGAGACTCTGAATCTGCAGAAATCGGCGGTTTTGAGTTGGGCAAGTTGCTACCTGTTGACGACGATGAAGATAAGCAGAAGGACTCGGAGTTGATGATGGCCAACGAAGGTATCACTGATATCCAGTTTGGCGCAAAGTACCTGAACATGGTGTTCTTGACGCTGTGCTCGTTGCAGTCGCGGCCGCCGTTGGTGATCCGGTTGGTGGGGTCTAGCATCGATTCCAACACAAAGAGAAACAGTAACATTGTTGGGGAATGCAGCTGCGGAGGTACTTGTACGGGAATGTGCGACAGCTACTCGATTTCCAACAGTATGACTAGCATCGAAGAGGAGGAGCACACCAACATCCAGTCCTCCGAGATCTTGTTGAAGCTCTACGAGGTTGGGTTTTCGATCCACAAGTGTGCGATCTCGCCCAGAGGCGACGGAATTGTGTTTTTGACCAAGGACGGGCAAGTGTACTTGGTTTCGGTGCCCAACCTAATGAACACCTCTGGAACAATGGGCAGAGGATCTGTAGATATGGGAGGTTCGTCCAAGGGCCCTGGAACCAAGGTGGTTGTTCAATTGGGCGATGTTGCGAACGCAGAAAGATTCTCTGAAGCAGCCTCCATCAAGTTTTCTGCTGACGGAGGTAAAGTGTTCCTCGTGGACCGGAAAGGTGTTTTATCAGTGTTTGATTTCACAAAGGGTGTTCCCGGCGAAGACCCCGATGTTCTCAAGTGTAAGATCATCAATCTTTAGGACCCAAAAGTTGAGAGATAATATCACATGCCGGTTGCAACCTCTTGGAGGTTGGGTTTGTGTTCGTAATTGGTGACGATAGGCACCCGCGCGATGACTATTGAATAGGAACTTAGATGCGCAATGCTAGACTAGACTAGACTAGACAGTTCTTGACGTTTAATAATAAGTATATATGTATGTGAGGTAGTTTGTTTCCAGAGAAGGACAATAGAATTGTGTGTGTGAAGTTTGGAGCGTTTTCCACAATTCATACTATACATTTCTGTGTTGTGACAGTAGCTACTTGACTGTCTGTCTAAACCTCGTATATTGTGTCGGTAGCTCATGCCGTTACTGCATAATTCGCGACCGTTGTAGCGAGCTCCCGCATCGAGACATCGTTCCGCTATGCGGCACCAGCTGACTGATTAGCTGGAATTCCTGCGATAGCCGAATGGTCCCAGCAAACAGGTATCGTGAGAATATGTACGGAGCCAGATATACGAGCTGCTTATGAGTTGGCTTGCTAAGTGCTTGCACCACGAAAAGGTGTTATGTTTGGGCTGCTAGTGCCCACGCACACCGTGCAACTATCGCACCAAGAATGAGCCTATAACGTGGCCCTTTCTGTTGTAGATTGGTTGAAACGTGGTCTATGGTCCGCTAAGGTGCCAGTGTGCTCACTGGCATTGCATTTACCCCAACAGAAGTGCCCACCAAGTGCAGCACCAAGCTTAGCTCTGCTCTCATTCTCATGTCACAGTTGCAAAAGAAATTTTTTTGCCTTGTGCGATGATATAAATAAGAGAGAGCCGCCACAGACCGATTTCCAATCATCCAACAAAATGCTGACCGTTCCACAACCATACGAAAGTGCCTTAGATCTCATTGGTAACACTCCGTTGATCCAGTTGAACAAGATTCCTCAATCCTACGGCATCAAGGCCAAGGTCTACGCCAAGGTTGAATTGTTCAATGCTGGTGGGTCCATCAAAGACAGAATCGCTAAGAACATGGTGTTGGAAGCCGAAAAACAGGGCAGAATTAAGCCGGGCTACACCTTAATCGAGCCTACCAGTGGTAACACCGGTATTGGTTTGGCCCTTGTGGGTGCCATCAGAGGCTACAGAACCATCATCACCTTGCCAGAGAAGATGTCTAACGAGAAGGTTTCTGTGCTCAAGGCTTTGGGAGCAGAAATTATCAGAACCCCTACCGAAGCAGCATGGGACGCTCCAGAATCGCACATTGGTGTTGCCAAGAAGTTGGAAAAGGAAATCCCAAACGCCGTCATTTTGGACCAGTACTCCAATGTCGCCAACCCTAACGCTCACTACTACGGAACCGGGTTTGAAATCTGGGAACAAACCAAGGGTAAGGTCACCCACTTGGTGGCTGGTGCTGGTACCGGTGGTACCATTTCTGGTATCTCCAAGTACTTGAAGGAGCAAAACAAGAACATCGAGGTCACTGGTGCCGACCCTCACGGGTCCATCTTGGCTCAACCAGAATCCTTGAACTCCAGCACCGAAGGGTACCTCGTCGAAGGTATCGGGTACGATTTCATCCCAGACGTCTTGAACAGAAGCTACGTTGACAAGTGGATCAAGACTGACGATGCTGAATCCTTCAAGTTGGCCAGAAGAATCATCAAGGAAGAAGGTATCTTGGTGGGTGGATCTTCTGGATCTGCCTTGCAAGCTGCTTTGCAAGTTGCCAAGGACTTGACTGAGGACGACGTTGTTGTTGTTGTGTTCCCCGACTCCATCAGATCGTACTTGTCCAAGTTTGCAGACGACGAGTGGTTGAAGACCAACGGATTTCAGGTTGAAGAAACCCCATCTGTCTCCAAGACAGACAAGTTCTTGGAATCCAAGACCATTGGCGACTTGGTTGAAGGCAAGGCTCCTGTTGTGACTGTCACTACCTCCGACACTGTGCAAAAGACCTTCAACTTGTTGCAAGAAAACGGGTTTGACCAGTTGCCAGTCTTGAACGCAGCCGGCCAGGTTGTTGGTTTGATCACCTTGTCCAAAATTTTGAAGTCTTTGTCCACCAAGAAGATCCAATTGACCAACTCCATCACCTCCATCATCATTGACTTCCGTAAGTTGGCTGACTTTGAAAAGTCCCGTGACATCGGAAAGGCTTCGGGCTACACCAAGAGAAGCTACCAAAAGATCACCTTGGACACTAAGTTGTCTTTGTTGAACAAGTTCTTTGAGAACAACTCCAACGCCATCATCACCGACAGTGACTTGAAACCAGTCCAAATCGTCACCAAGGTCGACTTGATCTCCTACTTGACCAAGAATGTTGCTTTTTAGTATTTATAGAATAATTATATTAGGATTGATTTGTAGAAAGTGTTAAGAGCCAACACCACCATTACCGAGGTGACTTGAAACCAGTCCAAATCGTCACCAAGGTCGACTTGATCTCCTATTTGACCGAGAATGTCAGTTTTTAGTATTTATAGAATAACGATATTAGGATTATGATTTGTAAAAGAGAGGTGGTAGGTAATGAAATTAGGATTTTGATTTGTAGAATAAGAGGTGGTAAATAGGTAAATATGATATTAGAAAAGGTTGAGAGGGAGTAGATAATGATTTTAGAACTATTGTAAAAAGGTTGAGAGGTGGTTACATTAAACACCTTCTATACGTTCATTCTATATTACATACTCATACATCATCTAGGAAAACTTCCATCTGTTACCACAGTTCTCGCAAGTGCAGAAGGTGGTCAACGGTTCATCCGCCGATCTGGTTTGCATCTGGTAGTAACTCACCTTCTTGTGCTTACACTTACCACACGTGAACCTATCTGTGACGGCCCTCTTTTCGGTGGCACCCTGGGCATCAAACAAGTTCTGCTTATGTAACTTCTCAATCTCCTTCTTCAAGGACTCCGGAGCCATCTCGTTTGGGGTCATCTTGATGAACTTTTCTGGAGTGATGGCACCAGTCAACAATTGGTCTCTCAATTCCGGGTTCTTTTTGTTTCTCAAGTTCATGGTGAAGGTTCTCAACTTGTTTCTATAGTTGTCGGTGACGTAACCGTATTCTACTTTGTATACCTCACTCTCAATTTCTGTTGCGACCTTGAGGATGTGTTTCAGAGAGTCGTCTCGTTCAATGGCCAATGCTGTGTAGAGTGCGCTAACACTGGCGTTTCTCGTGGCGTTGTCGTACAAGGTTGTGTTGACTCCGTCTGTCTTGGGGTTTCTTGGGCCCAGGTGGAACTTGCTCTCGGTCGAGCCTGGCTTGGGTGCTGCTGGTGCAGAGGACGACGAGCCCAAGTCTTTGCCCGAATCCGCTCTTTGTGCACTCGAGTCCGCAGTAGCACTCTTCTTGACACTCTTCTCGCTCTGAATCTTGTCTCTCCATGTTCTGATCATCTTCTTAACCAAGGAATTGATTTCCGAGTTTTCGTGTGACCTAAACTTGTTGACAGCCACACCAACTTTGGTCTCTCTCAACAACTTCTCCGAAGGTTTGACCCCATCATTCAAGATATTCAAGAGCTTAAGGATAGTTGCCACATCGTGAGTCTTATCGAGGTTGGATAAGGTGCTCTTTATCTCTTTGGCGTCCATGTTTTGAACTGGATTGAAAATTCAAATACAAAAAAAAAAAATTTACTCGCAGTAAAACAAACTAGTCCTGTTTCTTAGATACATGTTTGACCCCACGACGACCGTTTCCATCGGGAAGTTTCCCTTTGACTACTCGGAGCAGCAGGTGATGGACATTTCCAAGGCTGTTGGGCCCATCAAGGACTTGAAGTTGTTGTTTGATGAGATGACGGGGAAGTCCAAAGGGTTTGCCATCATTAGCTTTGGCGATAGCGAAACAGCACTGTCGGCGGTCCGCAACTTGAACTACATGACGTTGCCAAACGGAAGGTTTTTGAGATGCACGTTTGTCAACGACGACTTGGAAAACAAAAGCGCCATCGCTGCTCTTGGTGCTACCGAGAGGTCTGGCACCGACGATAACGACGAAGCCAGTGCTGCTGCGGCCGCCAAACTCCCAAAACTACCAATGGGCATACAGATACACCCCAACCAAACTCCGCCACAGGCTATATCGAACGTCGTTACTAATATAAATAATAAATCCGCCATGCAGATCTTGAAGGAGGCCAAGAAGTTGAGTAAGGAAGACCCGTCCGTGATGAAGGCCTTGCTCAGCAAGTATCCGCAGCTAGCACATGCGTTTGTTGAGCTCAGTCTTATCCAGAATGTCACCAATCACGAATTAGTAGAACACACCTTGAACAAGAGAAAACCAATATTGCACGAGTTGAGTGCAGACCATGTCAGGTTGTTGCAGGACGTCACCACCTTGAATGCTGAAGAATTGACTTCTCTAGATGAGACAAAAAGAGCTATCATAGGAAAGATACAGAACGACGTAGCTGCTGGGGTATATGGAAAGATTATTGAGTGAGCACATAATAGAATATATGAATATTAAGGTTATTGTAGTGTATGTGCAATTAAGGTTATTGTAGTTGTTCTAAGAGTGAGTATAGTGAGTAGGATTTGTGGAGAAGTATTTTCACAAATAATCAGTCTAGCGTACGACTGAGTAACGCATCGATTTGTCTGTACTACTGGTTGTCTGGATTGCGTCGTGTAAGTGAATCCATAAGTCAGGAAACATTAAGACTGCTAAACTAAGACTATGACAAGACTGCTAGACTAAGATTGCAAGGCCGTAAGACCGATCGAGCAGAAGTGTCATTGAAGGCTTATTTTGACGGATTGGGGACCGGAGCCGAGTTCCGGACCCCCAAGGAGCTAAGCAGGTCCCGCCAACGCCAGTTGGGGTGAATCCATATCACAGTTCCGGTTGACACATCCAAATTCCTCGTGCCGGTACAGTTTGCAGCAGCTTGCCGCACGAGGAAAAGGAGACCAGTGAATCTCATTGTACATGTAAGCGGGGATGAAGTATACGTCATCGACAAAAACGCAGCACGGAGCCATAAGCAGGACCTGCGGACAATACGTCCAAAAAGGCATTCCCGTTTCAGTGTGCGTATTGTTACTTCACCCGCCAAAGAGGAATTAGCGGGACTGAGCGGAGCCTGGCTCGGTCTCTCGCATCCTCCCTATTACCGCGCAGGGCTACACCAAATCCCAAAGTGGATGTCTTGACCAAAGTTCCCCAACGACAGGAAACTCCGCCGCCAGGACCACACACCCTTGGCATAACCCGCTGGCGGGTGGCGGCAAATATAATCCGTTTCTAACTTATAATTAACGTGTTTCACAGGAAGCGGGTGTGAAACTTTCATCCACAAAAGAGGAAGCACTCTGCCACACACTTGTTAAAAACAAAATAAAGGTAAATTCTGCATAGCCTTGAAGTATTTATACGAGGCATTACGCCCTTTCCCAAACATTTCCCTACATTTTTTTGTAAGTCAATGGCAATATGAGTGAAAACAAGGTCCTGGTACTTGATAAGTTTCAAAACGATAACTTTGAGCTTGAAGCTATGGTGTTGGAGATCGAGGGTCTGGACGAGGTTTTGGAGATCAGCAAGCAAATGGACCCTAGTCCAAAAACGATCCACTTCCAGCTTCCTGAGCACGCAGTGTACGTCATGACGATCAAGTTCAGAGTTAAGAAGAGAGAATTGCACAACTTGGTATACACCCACCAAATTAGGAAGATGGGTATTCCTTTCCAGTCGAGAAGAGAAGAGTTGGCCAAGCAGGTGGAAGTGTCTACTGAGGAGAATCCAATTGTCTCGCTCACATTGAAGCCAGACACGGTTCCTGGTGGATTCCTCGTGAGAGGCTCGTACGACGCTGAAAGCAAGCTTCACGAAGACGGAAACCCCACTCCAGTCATTGTATGCCCATGGTCTCTCCAGATTATCAAGAAGGGAGAAAAGCCAAAGATTGTGTTTTGAGTAATTGCTGCGAAAATGCACCACGGCGACGATGTATAGTGAATGAGAGATATTTATCGCGAAGACAAGGTAGGTGTAGATGACCGAACTGTGACAAGACCTCCTACTCTGGCGTATACACTTGCCACAAAGAATAAGTAGGTTTTTTACTGAGCGTCACATACCGGTGGTTGCGTTTGACTGTGATTCTTTGCTCCCGTCACAATAAGAGACGTTACGCAGAATTACATAAGCGCGAACCTAAGGAGTATATAAAGGTGTGCGTGACTTTAAGTTTAATACGCTCAACTACTAGACACCATGGCATCACAAAGGAGACGCATAGAGAAGGACGTAATGGAGCTTATGATGAGCAATCACAAGGTGGCATTGGTCGACGACAACATCCAGAATTTCTACGTGTTGTTTGAGGGACCCCGGGACACCGCATATGCTGGGGGCAACTGGAAAGTAAGGGTTGAATTGCCGGACCAATACCCTCTTAAACTGCCTCTGATCGGATTCACAAACAAAATCTTTCACCCTAACATAGAAGAGTCAAGCGGAAGCGTCTGCCTTGATGTCATCAACCAAACCTGGTCCCCAATGTTTGGCTTACTAAACATCTTTGATAAGTTCTTACCGCACTTGTTGCGTTATCTGAATCCAAGTGACCCTTTGAATGCGGAGGCGGCCAACTTGTTCAACAAGGACGAACAAAAGTACTACGAAACAGTAAAATACTATGTCAAAAAGTTTGCTCAGAACGTTGTAATTGAAGAAAACGATGAGGAGGACGGCCTCAAGTCGGACAAGGACGAAGATGAACTCAGTGATGTAGGCAGTTTATCTAGTGACGACGACGATGACGATGACGAAGAGGACAATTAATCGACAAAGTATTGGACTGGTCTACTTGTGTCTTTGTTTGTTTTGCACTCCTCCCCTTTCCTCTCTTTGCAGGCTGCTGCTACGGGTTTTAGGTTCTCATGTATATATAGATTATGTACACCGCTCTCACTTTAACAATATACAAATTTTAGAATTCGCATTAACTTTGAAAAAGCGTAGCCACCACTTCATGACTGAAGACAAGCCCATACGAAAAAGACCCAAAGTCAGCAAGGATGATCTATATCGTCGACTGACCCAGTACGAGATTTGGTCCTATACGGCCGAATCGTTCCAGGAAGCCAGGCAAAAGGCAAACGAACAAGGTAGAATCAACGCCAAATCTCAGTTTGATATAACCTTCACAGAGCTCCAAGCACAAGACCCTGCCACATTTGAAAAGTTCAAAGACGAGCTCAATGCTGACGCCTTGCTTGACTTGTTGACGTTGGAGGACGAAGTCAAGTATTTGAACTTCTACGAGAAAAGCATCATCCTGACGTGCAACCACTTCAAAATGCCCACTCAGGTCAAGGCCACGGCCGTCTCCTTCTTCAAGAAATTCTACCTAGTGAACTCCGTGATGGAGTACCATCCCAAGAACATCTTGTACTCATGTGTCTTCTTGGCAGCTAAGTCGGAGAATTACTTTATTTCCATCGAATCGTTTGTCAAGGCTTTGAACAAAACTGAACCCAAGGACATTCTAGACTTGGAGTTCATTGTTTTGCAAAGTTTGAAGTTTACTTTGATGGTGCATCATCCATTCAGACCACTTTACGGGTTTTTCCTTGATTTCCAGGCGGTTTTGCTATATCCTACCCCGTTGATGTACGACGTCAACATAGACACGTTGGGTTCTCTCTACGACAAGGCCAAAACTTGGTTGAATGAGTACTCGTTATTGAGCGATGTTTCCTTTTTGTTTACGCCTCCTCAGATCGCTCTAGCTGCAATGTATGATATAGATAAGAGGATCACAGACAGGTACTTGAAGAGGAAGTATTTGACGTATGACGACCAAGCTGATGACAAGGACGCCAACGAAGAAAAGGTAGAGGTCAAGGTAGAGGTGAAACTGGAAGTCAAAATAGAGGCTAGTGACGAGACAACTGACTCGGTCAAGGAGCCCATCAAAGATCCCCAAAGAGAGCAATATGAGGGAATAGTAAAGACCATTAGAAAGTGCATCAGAGTCGCCAAACATATTCCAGAGACAACCAGAGAAGAAACCAAGGAGTTTGACAAGAGATGTCACTTTGCATTGAATCCAAAAAGACTTATTGAGAAAAGGAAGAACAAATTGATGAGTCCAACCGCTGAGTAGGGGAAATGATGGGCTTTGATTTGGTTTTTATGGGGTACATGGCACACGAACAAACAATCGATTGACTAGTGTGGGAAGTGTAGGAAGTCAAGACCTCTTGGCCAGAGTCCTGTCATGGGCTGTCTATCTATTGGGTATGTCTTCATAGGGATGGCATTCAATTGGATTGGTAAGGTGTTGTCTTAGATTTTAAATTGCAACGCACAATTCCAACACATTTTTTATGTTTCTGGGGAAGCAGTTACAGTAACAAATTCAACATTCAATATACTTTAGTAATTAACCCCAACATCCTGGCAACATTGAGGTGGTACGATGAGGGTGCCTCGGGACTCTGCATATCAGTGAATACTACAATCAAAAGACAAAGATTAACCATGTGTTCGCCGTAGTACTGTATACGGTTATGTGGGACTGGGTATCGAAAATTATGCCAAACACGCTAGAAATGTATAGCAGCAACAGACAGCATTCGAGTATCAACCTTTAACCACCTGTAGACCACACATTAGTGGCGGCCAATTCGCTGGTAATCACATTTGATGAGTAGTGGGGCAATTCGACGAACGAGTGGGAGCAGCCGCGCCATCGAAAATTGTCAAAGGACGTTCGTAAAGATACCCATCGATCTCAGAGGTCTTGGTGCCCCGCTCCGATTATGCAACTAAAATACGATTGTTCCATTTAGGCATTGTTTTAGGAATCAAATCATTAGTACCCGGGTTAATACGAGATTGCAATTTGGTGAAGTTCGCTGGACCGGCCCTGATCTAGGGTTTTCTAGCACATGCACAGGCACCTCTTGTCCCGATATCTTCAAAACCTTGGAATCCATACTTAAGCCAGCTGTGGACCACTGCAATGGGGAGCCTGGATGTCCTCCAATGGAACTGGTAAGGTGGGAAGGACCCCAGAGCTGGACGGAACGTCCCCCCACCTAAAAGAGCTGCATCCGCGATCGGCATCCAAAATCGGACCGAACGCGCCAAGCGCAATGTCGTGCCGCAACGTATCAAATCCGATGGTATAAAGGAGCACCAATTCCGTAGCGCCCACAATTTTCCAAATGTTCAGAAGACCGCTCATAATGTCAACCAAGAGATCCCTCACCACATTCGAAACATCCAAGAAGGTCGTGGACGGGTTCAAGAACCCAGAATTGATCCAAACCAACGCCTACATCAACGGTAAGTGGGTTGAATCAAGTGACAAATCAACCTTCACCGTCAACAACCCTGCTACTGTTCCAGATAAGGAAGTCAGTTTCATTGCTGAGGTTACCCTGGTAACCCACGGGGACTACGAGATTGCCATTGAGGCTGCTGCTACTGCCCTCAAGTCCTTCAAGAAGACCACTGGCCGTTACAGAGCAGAGCTCTTGCACAACTTGTACAAGTTGATCCTTGAGAACCAAGACGACTTGGCAAACTTGATTGTTCTTGAAAACGGTAAGCCATACGCAGACGCCCTTGGTGAAATCAAGTACTCTGCCTCCTTCTTCCAGTGGTTTGCTGAAGAAGCACCAAGAATCTACGGAGACGTGATCCCATCCCAGAACCCCAGTGCCAAGATCATCACCTTGAAGCAACCTGTTGGTGTTGTTGGTATCATGACCCCATGGAACTTCCCTAGTGCCATGATTGCCAGAAAGTTGGCTGCTGCCACTGCTGCTGGGTGCACCACTGTCATCAAGCCTGCCCACGAAACCCCATTGAGTGCTACTGCTTTGGCTTACTTGGCTGAAAAGGCTGGTTTCCCGCCTGGTGTGGTCAATGTCTTGCCTTCTGCTGATGCTCCAGGTGTCGGTAAGTTGATCTGCGAACACCCAACCATCAAGAAGGTTTCCTTCACCGGCTCCACTGCCGTCGGTAAGTTGCTCATGCAGCAATCATCCTCCACATTGAAGAAGTTGTCCTTCGAATTGGGTGGAAACGCTCCTTTCATTGTCTTTGACGACGCTGACGTCGATGCCGCTGTTCAAGGTGCTTTTGCATCCAAGTTCAGATCCAGTGGTCAGACCTGTGTCTGTACCAACAGAATCTTTGTCCAAGAGGGCATTGCTGAGGAATTCTCCAAGAAGTTTGTCGAAAAGATCAAGTCTTCCGTTGTCTTGGGTAACGGCCTCATCGACGGTGTCACCCACGGTCCGGTTATCCACGACAGATCCATGTCCAAGGTCAGATTGCACATTGACGACGCTGTCTCCAAGGGTGCTAAGATCTTGCTTGGTGGTGATAAGCGTCAAGACTTGGGTGTCAACTTCCACGACTTAACTGTCTTGGGTGGTGTCACCTCAGACATGATGATCCACGGTGACGAAACCTTTGGTCCAGTCAGTCCAATCTTCACCTTCAAGACCGAAGAAGAGGTCCTCAAGTTGGCCAACTCCCCAGAAGTCGGTTTGGCTGGTTACTTTTTCTCTGAAAACGTCAAGAGAATTTTCAGAGTCGCCGACGAATTGGAAGTTGGTATGATTGGTATAAATACCGGGCTTATCTCTGAAGCTGCCATCCCATTCGGTGGTATTGGCCAATCTGGTTTCGGTAGAGAAGGTTCCAAGTATGGTGTTGATGACTACGTCGTTATTAAGACCGCTGTTATCGGTGGTTTGGATTAATTATGTCAATATGTGTATAAAATTAGAAAGTGACTATGTTAATGGATTTTTGTACACAGCAGTAGATAGGAGTATGCTCTGAAGTTTGATCTGTTCAGTTACTCTGTAAGTAAAGAGAGTGAAGTACTGTGGACATATTATATGATTTCATTAACGTGAATAGTCAATTACTGAGCGACAGATTCCGAACTAACCAGTTCCTACTATCTGAGCTGAATATTAAGCTGTACGCACACCTGGACTGTTCACCTGTACTGATGCTTAATGGGTTACTCTGATTGGATAGTTCAAACCCATTCACTGTGGCATAACTTGGTGTCCCTCGGTGAACTTCGTCTGATAGTAATCGATTTATTTACCTCACCAGTAATTTGAGAAACCATTAGGAACAAATTGAGGATGTATCAGTAATAAGCATTTGAGGAACCATTGGTAACAACGAGGGTCTAAAATAAACATTTGACAAACAATTAGTGCTTTACCTTTGTCTCTATATCTGATCTTTTCGTGATTAAGCTTTTCCTTGAGGAATGTGGATACTTCCTTTAACGTAGTCAGTACTCAAAAATGCCAATTTCTTACCTCCACTAAGTTCCTTTTCATACCCTCCAACAATATCAGCACGCAAAGCCAGCACATCCCCTCTGGCTTCAAGAGTGCTTTGTAATTTTTCGTGGACACCGTCGCCTTGCATCACTATGTCTGTATCGTTCTTCAAGTCCTCAACCTCTTGCTTCAACTTGGCCAAGCACAGTTCGTCAAAAGTAACCAAATCGTTAATCTTAGTCTCTGTTTCAGGTTGTGGAGCGATTGCTTTTCTAGCCAAATGCAAGTTTTCAATGTGCTTTACATATCCAATCGATTTGAATGTGAGCGAGTAAAGTCCTCCCTCAGAAGTTACACCACTGACCACCGATGATGGAAAATTCTTCAAGGTGGCTTCTGACGTCTCGTACTTTGTTGGAACCAATGTCAGTGAGTCTAATCTTGGGTCTCTACCTCTTGGTCTTTTGATGTCAGCCATTGTTAGTTGTTGTGAATGTTTTTCAAATGAATTTTTGTCAACCAGCACGACTACTTTTGGTAGCGCGTAGGTTGCAGTTCCGCTGCGAACCACTTTCATTTGCAGCCAGTCCTTACACACCTTAAATATGGTGTCTGAGATGGTGTCCTGTTCAAGACACTGCGCTCCACTACGTCCCGTGATAAACACATCTATCATAACTATACTAATAAAATACAACAATACAAAATCAAATGTCAAAAGAAATAAATATATCCATCCAATATCCACTTTAGTTTGCCGACTCCATAAGAGAGGCTTCAATTCCGTCAATCAAGCTGTCAATGTCCTCAACCTTCAAGCCACAGCTCAAACTGATCAACTTACGGTACTTGAACATTTTTTCGTCGATTCCAAAAGATTTGATGCTTTCCACAACACGGACCATCAACTTGTTCCTTTCCAACTGGAGTTGAGTAAGCTCGACGGCGTAACGTAACTTTTCTTCTTCGGCAATCACATCGTCATTTGCTTCCAGATCAAGCGGTACCTCTGTCACCTTATACTCTTCGTCTTGGACCATGCTCACCAATTTGCGACCTCGTATTTCCTGTTCGCTCGATAACAAGTCGCCTTCATTGGCGTCAATGAGAGCTTCCTGTTTGGTAATCTCTTGTGCTAAAAGCTCCTGGCCATCGCCAATGGAAGACATGCTAGAAATATCAACATATTGATTTAACGACTTTTTGAATTGCTCGAGACGGCTCTTGTCCAACTTCTTTTGGTTCTCAATCTCGTCCGACAAGGTCTTTGATTCCTTGGTTAATGACTTCATTTCTCCATTGTAAGAGTCTGACAAGGAGTTGATCATCCCATTGACCATTGACGACAAATCATTCAACAGCAACTTGGCAGCCTTGAATCCAGAAATATCAAATTCCTTGGATTCTTCTTCCATTGGACTCGACACTTGTAACATCATATCGGAATCAATAATGTTACCTTCGTCGTCCAACTTAGGTGCCTTTGGCTTGTAAATGGGTTGCAATGCAATGGTTTGCAAGTTCTTTCTTTCGTGAATAGGTGTGCTTTCAACGGTGCGTTCGGAAATGACCGCCAAAGGTTGATGTGACTGCGACAGTGAGCTGTGAAGTGCCTTGGTGGGCGTTGAAACCATTCCATAACCCTTGTTGTCAATGAAAATGTTTTCCTTGTTCTCCTCCGACTTGACAAATTTACTTTGGAATCCATTTGCAGCAGCTCCATCGCTAGCTGAGTTGGCGGTAGTGTCTTCCTCTTCGATATCGTCTGTTTGAACAGTAGTTCTCTGGGTGTCTGGAGTGTCTGCTCTGGCGGTTGTGTAACTTTGGATTGGGGTTGCCAACACTGGGAAATCTCCGTTTTGGAAACTCGATTGTGCAGAAGCCTGACTGGCATCAATAGGGAGTATTGATTCTGAGGAGGTATTGAAAGACTGTCCTTGCTGTCCCTGTGGAACAACACCATTTGCAGTTGGGCCAGAAATCATTCGAGAAGGCTCCAATTGTGATACAGCCTCTTGTTGGATTGGTTGTTGGTCATAATTTGAAAATATGTTGTAATGCACTGTCATTTGCTTTGCTGTTTGCTTGTGAATGTTTTCGAGATCGTCTCTAGCACCGCAGCTCAAAAGTATCTTGGCAACTAAGGTACATCCTGACTTGATTGCCAAATGCAAACAAGTATCACCGTTAATATCCTGATGGTCTAAGACGTTTTTAAACAAATCCACCTGTGGCTTCCCATCTGACGAAAGGTTCTTTTGACTCATGCTATTCAACTTGCTCAAGATCACTTCCAAATAGTATTTTAAACTATCGGTCTTCGATTTAACCTTCGAAAATTGGCACAAATAGTGCAATGGAGTTCTACCGTTAATGTCTGTGTTAATCATACATAACTCCAAATCTTCCAAAACTTTGGGGAAGTTCTTTAATTCAAAGCAGTTGTTGAAAGAAATCAGCTTTGACAAAGGATTCATACCAAAGTTGTTCACCACCAAAGGATTGGCGCCCTTGGACAAGAGCAAGTGGATCATTTGGTAGTTTCCGATGGAGGATGCCCAGTGCAATGGCGTGTGGCCTTCGTCGTCGATGGGTTCATTGATGTCGAAATCAAAAGGAATCGTGTGCAAAAAGTATGGGATTTCTGCATTGTCTTCACTAAAGAATCTAAGCAACTGCAGAGAGTACGTTTCTTTGTTTGTATGCTTGCCGTTAGCGACGTTTGGAAGGTGAGGACTCATCAAGCTGTCTTCAACAAACCCGCGCTTGGCAGATTGGAACTGGATATGACTGTGTTCCTCATTGGACGAGATTGACGTGTCGCTGTCCTTGGACATGTGGTTGTGGACTTCGTCTTGAGACCAGTTTGTCTCATTAGTGGACTGCAGCAGAGGCTTGTTGACCATGTGTGGGAAGCTACCCATTTGGACAGGGAAACCGCCTTGGAACATGGGCATGCCCTGAACCTGCTGCTGCTGTTGCTGTTGTGATAGTTGAGCCTGGGCTATTTGATGATGTTGGTGTTGATGCTGGTGTTGGAGTTGAGCCTGTTGGTTAACCTGTTGTTGGTGCAACTGCTGCTGTTGCTGCAATTGCTGGTTCTGGATTTGTTGTAACTGCTGTTGTTGTTGCATTCGTTGCAACTGCATCTGATATTGGTAGTCCTGGCCGTACTGCGAGCCATTCTGAGGCACTCCTACAAACTCAGACTGTTGGAAAGTTGGAGGTAATTGTTGTTGGTTTTGGTGTTGGTAGTTCATGAACGTCTGGTTCATCCCTGGCGTACCAAACAGCATGTCTCCCTTGTATTTCTTGGTAGGAGTTTCTTCCAACTTTCTTGTGTTCTTTTTCGTATACTTTCTTTTAACTGGGGTTGGTTCTTTCGGAGGAGGTTTAGCCTTGAGAGGAATTTTCAAGTTGGGATCGTCCAAGTCCAAGTACAAAACAGGCGCCATTTCTGCAGAGAGTCCGTACTCCTGGGCCAACTTCTGAGCGTCTTCCAAGGGAATCCAGGTACCCTGGAACTTCCCGAACCCACCTTGCACCTTTTCGTGAAGTCCCAGCTGGACTCCTTTTTCCAAGATTTTGGTACGTTTAGCCTTTGGGAAATTACAGCACTTCAAAATTTGAGTAGCATTCACCCACCCGTCTTTACATCTTCTCATAATAGGGTACTCGTTCATCGTGCACTCATACACTTCTGTCTGTTCAATCGTTAGTAACTTTCATTCGTGTTGATTTGTGGGCCAGCGTTTACGCTAGCCGCCCATAAAAGTAGGCAGTCTTGTCGGCGCGTAAATTACCTCTGCCAGTCTGCAAACATACGCTTGAATAAGTAGCGCGGAACACATGGGGTTCTTCGCTAGACATTGTATATAGGGGAACTGATTATCTTATAAACGAACGACACTCAGTGACCATTCCTTTGCTTTCGTCACTTCTATATCAATTCTTCTCTTTTGATTTTATTGAAAAGACTGAGAAATTTTAAATTTCCCATCTTTTTTCTGGATATAGTAAAAAACCAAAATCAAGACGCGTTCTGAGTTGGTTTTTTACTGGTTCTACAACATGTAACCAGCGTACCGAATTTGCAACCACACACAGAGTGTGGGTTGGGTTTTCAGGGGGGATGTTGGGAATGGTCGAGAGGTGGAAAGCGGAAAAACAAGGGGATACGTATATTATTCTTCTATAAAGCTAATTCTGTTTGAATCGTAGGTTTCTAATAAGTTAGCGTTGTTCTTGCGGTAGATGTCCCATCGTTGGCGAGTGGTTAAGCCGTTCCACTTTGTATTTTCATAGAGCGGAACACCCAATGTTTCGATTACGCAGCCACTGGCGAGGTTACCGCAGATTGCGCTGGTCAACCAGTCACCTTTGGAGAGCACAAAGGCGGTGACCATGGCACCGCAGAAGGAGTTCCCACCTCCGGTCACATCCACCACGGATTCCTGGGAGGTGTGGTAGGGAGGCAAGAGGCCGCTTTCGCCGTCTATAGTTTGGTATATGCACCCATGGGGGCCGCATCTTATAAGCACGCCTGAATTGGGCAATTTTAAGTATTTAGCGAACTCACCGGCAATTTCTTGCGGAGAGGAAGATTTAGGTCTGGCAAGCAAATCACAGGCCTCGTCAAAGTTGGGCGTGAAAATGTCGACCTTGGCGAGGAGCTCCTTGAGCGGGTCCAAGTTGTCGTGCTTGCAGTCGGAAGGGTTCGGTTCAAACACATAGACGGGTGTGCCCAACCCTTTGTCACTCCTCACTTGGTTCAACTTGTCGATCAGGATATCGCAGCGCTTGATAGCACAACAGAGATGGAACGACTGGGCCGTGACAAACAACGGATCCTCGATGGCGTCCTCAACCACGATCCTTTTCTTTGGGGCCGTGTGCTCAAAGTGCCTGATCTCGTTCTCGTCGTAGTAGTTGATGCCCCTGTTGGTGAGCCTAGTCAAATCCTCTCTGTACTTGATGTTCGTGTTCCACGAGTCCAATATGGGCTGGATTTCTTGCGGGTAGTCGGACCCCTTGTCGAGGATGCTGCAGAGGTCTCTTGATCTGGTGGGCCCACAGATGATGCGGCCGCCAACAATGCTGTAAGTGGCCCCACCTCCCAATATGTTCAATTGCAGCTCTTTGCCCAACGACGGGTGGAACTTGTTGTCGTCTATGATGTACATCGCAAGCGACATAAGGATAGGGGGAGAAACCGCTCCTGCCATGTTGTGTTATCGCTATTGTTAATCTACACTGATCCTTTCCGAATTTTTGTTTGACGGGCAGTCACGTGTACAGATCTTATCGTTTGACTCACGCACACCGTAGGTTTGGGCGAGCCGCTTCGGAGGGGAGCCTCGCACTCACGATGCGATCCTCTTCGCTGTGACGTAGTGCACTGTTTTTGTTTATCTCCTTTGCCTCCGCCCCTTCCCCACCCTGCGTCCCTATCGCATTGCGGTGTGTGGTGCACTTCCACGTTATGGTCTCCGACACCACGAGGCGCGGGGTATCCCTTTGTTCCAAGATTCTTCGTTCGTAACTTCGATGATGGTTCTCTTCGCCGTGTTCTGTGCACTACTCTATAACCACAAGGGAGGAAAGCACGCTAGTAAGCGGTGTTATGGGTGTACCGCAGACTGTAGTTCAGGGCCAATGGTAGAAACCACGTTGAACTCGTGTTTGGAACCCATTCCCGGGCCCTACCCCCGCAATTGTCGGTCGCATCGTAGCCTACATGCCACCGATTTCGTTGTCCTTGTTTCGAAATGTCTGTGAAATCATGTGACACAAACGATCGCATTACATTTTGAGGTATATTTGGTGATCGTCGTACCCAAGCTTTTTTTCATAAATAGCCACGCCCTTTCCCTACAAATTCAAAAGCAAGTATAATTCTGGACTATGGCTGTTTCTGTTAGTTCAGTGGCGGGTATCGTTTCGGGGCAGAATCCGTTGGAGTACTCTTCCAGCAGTCCCTACACCATATTCCTTTTCCAAGCTGTTTTCGTGATCCTCTTATGTCACATCATCAACGTTCCTATTTCAAGACTCCAGCAACCGAGGGTTATCTCCGAGGTGATTGCCGGGATCATCATCGGACCTTCGGTCTTGGGTCACGTTCCAGGCTTTACCAAGAACTGTTTCCCGACCGCATCCATTCCGGGCCTTACCTTGTTGGCCAACATCGGAATCATCTTATTCTTGTTCATCATTGGTTTGGAGGTTGACATCACCTTTATCCGCAAGAACTTCAGGGTGGCGATGACCGTGGGGTTGATCAATATGGCCGTTCCCTTTGGCTTGGGCTGTGCCATTTCCGTGGGGATCTACAACGAATACAAGAACGACGGCGGCAACCACGAGCCAGTCAAGTTCACCACGTACATGCTTTTTGTCGCTGTGGCGCTTTGCATCACCGCCTTCCCTGTTTTGGCTCGTATTTTGACGGAGTTAAACTTGATTGGTGACAGAGTCGGAACCATTGTGCTTGCCGCCGGTATCATCAACGATTTGACCGGCTGGATCTTGCTTGCCTTGGTCGTCACCTTGGCAAACGCCCTGAGTGGTGTCAACACCGTCTACATCTTGTTGCTAGTCATCGGATGGTTCTTCTTCTTGGTCTACCCAGTCAGAATTGCCATGAGATACGTCCTCAAGAAGTTCACCAACGACTTGACCACTGGTGAGCCCTCCCACATGTCCATGGTGATGATTTTGTGCACAGTGTTTGTCTCTGCCTTTTTCACAAATATCATTGGTGTCCACCCCATTTTCGGTGCCTTCATGGCTGGTGTCATCATTCCAAGAGACAACGGTTACGTCATCAAGATCACAGAGAAGTTGGAAGATTTGGTCCATGTGGTGTTGATTCCAATCTATTTCGCCTTGGCCGGTCTCAGTGTCAACTTGGGCTTGCTTAACCGTGGTATCGACTGGGCTTACATTGTCGGTATCATCGGGCTTGCCATGGTTGGTAAGATCTTTGGTGGTTTCGTTGCAGCCAAGCTCAACAGGTTGTTGTGGCAGGAATCGCTTGCTGTCGGTATTTTGATGTCTTGTAAGGGTATTGTGGAAATTGTTGTGCTTAACGTTGGCCTCAATGCCGGAATTCTCTCGCAAAGAGTGTATTCCATGTTCATCGTCATGGCTTTGGTCACCACCTTTGCCACTACCCCATTGGCTAACTGGTTCTATCCAGTTTCCTACAGAGAACACAGAGACAAGTACATTGCAGGCACTATCCATTGGGATGGTACTCCAAGATTGGACAACTTGGCCAATGTCGACGTAGATTCGGACGATCAGGACTCTTTGGATGGTGCCTCCATTGTCAACTTGAGCACCTACAACTTTTCTAAAGTGGTCTTGTTGCTCAACAAGCTCGATACCATTTCGTACCTCATGACGTTTGTCAAGTCCTTTGCAATCCGCGACCTCAAGGCTATCCATTTGAGAGAATTTGGCTCGCGTACCTCGCACTTATTGGAAGCTTCACTGTCCAACCACGACGACATTCCAATTGACCAACTTTCCTACGAGTTCAACAACTCTTCCTCCCTTCTTTCGATTATCAAGACCTTTGGTGATATGTTAGGAATTCAAACCACAATCAAGTCCATCTTGTCTGCTCCTAGAAATAACATTTTCTCCATCAACGACCAGATTTCAGATGCCTCCAACTTCTTGATCACAACCTTGAAGCTCAGCCAGTTGGACGACACTCAAAAGGCTAACTTCAAGCAACTCTTTGCAGAAGTCCGCTCACACTTTGGTTTGCTTTTGATCACTGAAAAGCCTCAAAGAATGCCTGGCATCACCGAATACTCGTCTGACGAGGAAGACAAATACACAGTAACCGACTTTGAGAACTCTTCAAAGGGACTTCTTTTATTGGACAAGCTTAACGTGGTTCTCAACCACGACAACTTGTTGAGTGCGTCCGATAAGCTAGCACTTTACCTGGCGTTACGTTTGGTGAACTCGAGCACTACTCACATTAATATTTATGTACGCTCGTCCAACAAGACCAACGACTTTGAAGCACAAATCAAGACTCTTTTCAGAAAGAAAAATCCTGACCTAGTTGTTGAATTACAGTACGTGTCAGAGAAGCTCTCAGGAGTGCTTCGTTCGGGTGGTCAAACAGGTGAATTATTTATTGTTGGACATGCTGCATCTGAGCATGATGCGTTGTTTTCGAAAGAAGTTTCTGAAGTCTTGAGCAGTAGTGCTGCTGAGGGTTTCCAAGTATTAGTAGTTAAAGCATAAGTGATGGGTTTTATAGGAATTTCGTACCATTGTTAAGAGGTGTAGTACCCGTGTTCAAAGGTGGTGATGTGGTTTAAAATTAGGGAACTCCGGCCGTGTTTGAATACTCATAATTTTCTCGAGATTCTATTTTTGGTATCTAGCCCACTTGGCCAAGTGGTAAGGCGCTCCACTCGTAATGGAGCGATCGCCGGTTCGATTCCGGCAGTGGGCAATTTTTTTTCCTACTTGCTCTTTGTCAGTACCCTTTCACTATATAAGCTACATAGCCTTGGGGGGAGGCGCCAAGGAGGTGTCTTCCTCAAATCCGTAGTTGGTTTCCTGTTCCTTTGATCTTGCCAACTCTTCGTTCATGTAGTCGGACAAGCCGTTCATGGCATTGACCGACGCTCTCTTCTTCTTACGGGCAGCAGCAGAGCCTGCTGGTGGTGGGCCACCTGCAGAGGGTGGACCAATTGGCGGAGCACTCAATGGAGAGGACGCAGCAACTGCTGGTGGTGCTGCTCCCGGGGTGAACAGAGCCACTGGAGGTGCGGCCGCAGGCACAAACTGAGGTTGTGGTGATGTGGATTGTGACTTTAAGCTGGGGTCGTAGCTGTAACTGGCGTTGTTTTCAAATATCACATCGTCAACTAAGGAGTTATCGTCAAACTTACCAACTACTTCAGGGAGCCTATGCAAGAGACCGTAACCCACGTCACAGCCAAGCAATCCCTTGTTCATGCCGTTGCCCCAGGTTCTGGACAAATTGACCGTGACGGGCCTCAAAATATCGTAATCATGGTTGTATACGTACAAGGTGATTGGAACTTCGTCCTTCTGCAACTGAGGGGCATGGTGGTTGTAATAGCTGAGTGCAACGCGCGATAATAAGGACTCACCGCCGGCGCTCAACAAGCCTTTGCCCAGCTCTCCGTCCGCCTCAAACGCAGAATCACATCCAATGATATAGTCTGAGTAAGGAATTAATTGCGAAACAAATGCAGGTGATCCCGGTTGTGTCTTTAAGATTCTCCAGACGTATGTGGCACTACTCAAGTGTGCTGAAGCCAAGGTAAGTCCGATCGATTTGAACAAACCTTCAAAAATGTACCGAACACCAGCGGTTTCTTCTTTGGCTTCAGTAGTGGGAGGGTTCAACTGAACACGCAAGTGTCTCACCTTTCCCCCCTTGGCATTCCACACATCAATAGTTACAGTAGCGTTGGTTTTAGCCAAGTTGGTCAACTCTTGGGTGAGTATATCGTAGTTGATGGCCCCGGCTTGTTCTGGAGTGACGCCTCCTCCGTAATTTATCAGACCATCTTCGTTGATGTTATACGAGTACGTGCTGATGGCAGGATATGCCATTGGAAGTTCATGTCCATTAATGGCGACAATGTAGTCGAACCAAGATTCGAATCCGAGCTCATGGGCAGTGGACTGGGGCACCACTTTCAACACACGCAACCCGTATCCCTTGTTGTTCATTTGCGAGCAATGCTTGTAGTATGAATCATTTGGAGATGATTGTTCTGCATTTCCCTCCAAACGGTCCACCAACTTCTTTGCAAACGAAAACATGTTGGTAGTTGTATTTTTAAGAACTTGAACATTCACTAAAAAAAAGTCGCGCTACCACTTCTGTAGCGACCAGGTGGAAAGCACCAGCAGAATTACGAGGATATTTCACTCAATTTTACAGGAATTGCTAGGGGACCTACGAGTTACTTCAATTATGTGAGTCTTTATTAAATTTCACTAAAAATACAGATAAAATGCTTTGTTTTGTGCTTTTTGTGTGTGGAGGGAGATGCGATTACAGTGCATTCAGAACACCGGCAGAGAAAGCCAAACTCCAGGTTCTACTTTGACCGTTGTCCAACCATTCGTCATTCCAGTTTGAGTTGGAGAAGAACGCGTAGGAGCTTGCAGGATCGAACAATGCTTGGTTAAGACGCAAGATACCGGTCCAGCCGCCAAGGTCGTCGCTGAGGAAGGACTCAACCTGCTCAGACCATTCTTGTTGGACAAATGGAACTATTCTGATAAGCGAGGAGGCTGGGGTGATTGGCAACATGTGGATACCGTGGACGTACTCTGGGTGGACGTCAGGAGAACCAAAGTAAGTGGTGTATGCAATCTTGTTTTCGAAAAGAATACCACTGACCTTGTTGCCAATGTATTGGGAAGGTTCGACAGTGTTGTCGTCCTGGTAGTAGAAGTACAGGTTCATAGCACGGGACATAACTGCAAGCATCAAGCCACCTCTGGACATCATGGAGTAGTCCTTGGTCAACAAACCCCACATTCTCATACCGTAGGCAAAGTTGTAGTCTTCGGAGGAAGATTCTTCGTTCTTACCGTCTCCACTGTAGAACAACCCACCGGCCCAAGAGTGACCGTGGAACCAGTCAAACATACGGGATACTGGGAAGTAGCCGTCGTCAGTGGATGGATTGGCCACGTCTCTGATCAATGACTCAACCCAGTCCTTGTTGTCCTCAACCCAAGTTCCGTTGTACTTGGAGTCAATGTACCCGACAATCGCAGCCGCGTGAACAAAGTAACCGTAGTGGAAGTGGTGATCGTTGTAGTAAGAGGCACCGAAATCAGCACCAGTGTCACCACCCTGAGCAGAAGTCGAGGTCACACCCTTGAACTTGGTGTCGTACATGAGTGGGTAGAATTGCTGGTTGTTGGTAAACTGTTGGAAAGCCTCCTTGAGTCCGGCAAGAGTCGATTGGGTGACTTCTTCATCATTCAAGATTTCACTGACAACCAACAAGATGTATGCATACTTGTCAATGACCTTACCTGAGTAGTAGTTGGAGTCTTGTGCGGCAACAGTATCAGCAATGTTAACAGACAATTCGTTGTTTGCGGATTGTGCAATCAATTGCAACTGGTCCTGCGAGTAGGTGAGTGGTCCGGTGACCTGTGTGGTCCATGGCAACCATCCCAAAAGCGTCAAGGTTTCTTCAAAATTCAAGGAGTTGGTGAAGTACCCCTTCATCACACCCTTGGTGTTGGAGTACAAGGAGTACCCGGTGCTGGTTCCAGCGGTGGCTGCGTCCAAAGACGATTGGTGGTGTGGGAAACCGTAAACAATGGCAGTGGAGTCACCAACAGTCGAGTATTCAAAAGAGTACAGTGCTGCAGTGCTGTCAACAACCGAACCGGTGACAGTGAGGCCGGTCACGTAGGTACCGGCGGATCTGTCGTAGAAGGACTCGGTGAAGTCTGGGCTGGTGTAGGCGGTTTGGATGATCAATCCATCAACAGCGCCGGAACCAACAATGTGGAAGGCGTCGTTGACGGTCAATTCAAACGAGGATCTCTTCTTGGTGGATGGAACTGTGACGTAAATCAACCATTCAACACCGTTGAACAAGGTGGCTCTGTACTTCAACACGTTGGAGTCCAAGAGAGACGAGGTTTCTTGGATAAGAGTAGAGACACCAACAAGGGTGTTCAATTCGGCAACCAAGTCACCGCTGTAGATAGCAGTGGCAAAACCCATACCTTGGACAATTGGAATCTGAATGTTGTTGCTGCCTCCGTCTGGCGACAAAGTGACCATGACCGAGGATTCCGTTTGCTTGGAAACCTGTAAAACATTAGCGCTGCTGGTCAACTGAGTAGCAGAGAAGATAATCTCGGCGTTTCCAATTGGCGAGAAGTAGTAACTGGCGTCGTTGGCGTTGTTGCTGGTGCCGTAGCCAAAGACAAAGTCGGACGCGTTGGTGTGGGTGACACCAAAACCAAAGTATGTGGTCTTATCCCAGAAAAGACCATATGGTTGTGGCCAGACAGTACCGGTTTGATCGCTAAGGAACAAGTTGGCATAGAACTTGTTGGTTCCAAATGGTTCAGAGGTGTCAACACCTTCTGGAATGGACAATGGCAAATCTTCTCTTGGGAAGACGCTTGGTGGTGCTGCATCAGAGATGACATCAAAAAGGTTACCAGTGAAGCTGACATCAGTAGGCGAAGCTGCGTTGACGGATGTGGAGCTGGATGCTGGTGCCAATGACGACGACACTGCTGAGCTGGATGAGGCGGAGCTGGAAACGGCTGACGAAGCGGAACTGGAAACTCCAGATGAAGCAGAGCTAGAAACACCAGAGGATGAAGGTGAGCTTGAAACACCAGAGGACAAGCTTGAAGAAGCAGCACTGGATGAAGCTGATGGGATAACGCTGGATGAGTTCAACGAGGTGCTTGATGAAAGGATGGAAGAACCTGAGGAAATAGCGCTGGAGGAGTTGTGGTAGCCGAATGAGCTGGAACCACCTGAACTACTTGGCAATGCACTAGTGCTGTTAGCGGCGGAAGTAATGGAAGATCCAGCGTCAACGGTGCTACTGGCCTCTTCGCCGGATCCTGATGAAACAACAGGAGCAGCAGAGCTTGCAGGAGCAGTGGAGTTCACCAAGCCGGATGATGGAACAGAGGAACTTGACAATCCAGAGGAAACAACTGAGGAACCTGAGGAAACGGCTGAAGAGTTTGAACCACGAGAAGAAGTAGCAGAAGAAGCAACAGCGGCTTTGGTGGACGAGTTGGCTGGAGCAGTTGGACCAATGGTGACTTGGGATGGGAAGGTGACACTCAAACTGTGTTGCAATGAGCTTGAGACCACCAGGTTCGACACAACAGGGTTACTACCGGTGGTTGGGATTTGTTGGGGTCCGGTGGAAGGTGTGAATGTACTGGATGGGGTGGAAGATGCAGAGAAAATCGTCAGGGTGGTGGTAGGAACGGTTGCTGTGGCAATGGATGCAACACTCTGACCGATCGAAGAAGCGGCGCTGCTATCTGCGCTACTCCCCTGCTGTGCAACTTGTGTGTTGCCGTTGGATGGGTTCCCATGTGCTGGTTGCTGTGTTTCTGAATCACTCTTGGCGGGCACGCCAGGAGGGACTTGTGTGCCGGTAACAAAGGTCAAGCCGTTGCTGGTGAATGAGGTGGGTTTGACCGAGCTCTGGGTGGTCACTCCACACACAGTTCCATTGCAGAAGTTGAAGGAGCTGGAGGTGGTGATGTCTGTGCTGACCGTGACTTGGACGGAACTTGGAGTAACAATGGGTTGCGAGCCAATGGGTGCTGGCTGCGTAGTGGCTGCAATTTCAGAACCGTTTGCTGCAGGCTCGTTGGAGGGATCGACGTAGACCCAGACGATCTGTATTCCCTGGTTCTCGTCTTGTGGGTTGCCCTCCATGATAAAATCGATTTCCTGGATGAAGCCTGAAGGGTAGACAAGGTTGGTTTCAACAACCGTGGTGGTGTCATCGGAGGAAGTAGTAGCTGCGGAGCTGACTCTAGCGAAAGCCAGAAATACCGAGAGGTATGTGGCTATTGACTTGAACATCATTGCTGAAGACAACTTATTGGTTGAAAGCACTCTAATTATAATGTAGATTCCAAAGGATCCAGTCCTATTCTTATAGATCCGTGCACAATTTTTAGGGCACTTATGTCAGTGAATTATTATCCAGCAGCCAGAAGGGCTTAGTGCGTGAAGACGCCAAAAAGAAAACAAATCATCTAAATAACGCCTGTTACGCAAGTAACTTCCCAAAAGCTTATAGTGCTGAGGACCGTGGTCATCAGTACCACGTCAGAACCAGCATCATTTGTTAGTGGCATGGAATTATTGTCACTTCTCACATATCCAGAAAGCGTTCCTAACTGATTCACAATTGTTCCTGACTTCAAACCAAGATTCAAATTCATTATAGCACACTTCGTTTTCCAGCTTTATGCACAAAGGCTCTCATGAGTTGCACGGAATTGATTGATGAGGTGTGGTGCACCGCCCATGCGTAAAAAATACAACTTTGGACAATATTTTTTTGCAAGCAAACTATCTTTGTGTGCATTACGCGAACCAGCCAGATACCCGTTTTGGGTATTCTGCGACGGGAATGCTGGAAGTAAATTGCAATTGTATGAGAGTCCTGGCTCTTGTCGTTTTACTTTGAGCAAATTGCGTAGGTGATCCCAGAATAAGGTTTGGCTCAGAGGGGTTGAATCTCATTGCCTGCCTTTTCTTCTCACGTTGATGAGCATTAGAATCTTCGCAACACCATTAGACACGAACGATGCGAAACCCTCGTATTTCTGGCGTCCTCAACTGCAGAATATATCAGATCATTGATCAAAGCCTTTAACCACAATCCAAATCAGGAAGATTAATTGCTGTTTTGGATGGTCAAAAGCTATACTTACACCCAACTGTATTTGCTCTGCATGGCGACTCTTCCGACGATCGGTTTCCGATCTTTGGTGCCGTATACCTTCAACTGGGATTTGGTGCAAGCAGTTTCCTTAGACTGACCAGGTGCAAAAAAGGTTAACTATACTTGACGAACTTGCTAGAACTTAATTCATATTTGTATTTGTTAATTTGTTCTGTTGTTCTCCGCAGGAAATTGTTTTGTTCTAAAAGGACTACTCAAGCAGATGGTTGAATAAAAGGACAAGCAGTTTCTCCCAGAAGAAGATAGACAGAACTTGTAAAGTCTACTTTTACAATACGCACATCTACATAACTTTTGCATGCTTATAGGGAGCTGCAAAGTCTACAATATGAGCTCGATCTGAGTAGCATTACCTGTTTTGGAGCCTTGAAGCATCTCGTAGCGAGCGATGCTAGGACCATTACAAATAACGTTGCATATCGCAGGCGGGCTTTCGTTCAACTTACCCCTTCAGACATACAGCGTCAGAGGGCTTAAGAAGATACCTTGCAGTGAAAAAGTTTTAGGAGTTGAACCCATGTGCTCTCAGAGTGTGAACAATAAGGTTCAACACGAGTCGTCTCTTGAATCTAAAATTGCGTTAGTTAGCTCCATTCCAGAAAAGAACCACTCGATAATTCCTCGTCCCGATACCTAACAATAGGTTGGCGTATTCGACGTATTTGTAGAGTATGTCTTCTTAGCTCCAACAAGCTGGAGAGCGGAGATGCGGCATTGCACAAACGCATCAAAGTACATCTAATTCACGAGTCTGATCGTATATTGCAGATGCCTCGTCAAAAAGTGGTTGAATTGATGTATCTGTGGGCTTCCAGGAGATTATTTTCGTTGGGGTACTTAGTTTCCACCCATTCATTACAGAATAATCTGCAAACATGTATTCGTTACTTAATAAATACGAGAAGTGCAAATCCATTTTCGTCTAAGAATCACAAACTCATGAACTTGACAATTACTTACAAAGCACGTTCACTAAGATATCAAAAAGACGTCTTCCTCCCTCTTTTGCGTACTTCTTTTGGTGTTCCTTGTCAAAGTTGGAGTTAACAAAATCGGAAACTGCGTTAGGTTTATAAGGCAATGGAGAAGGGTTACCGTCGTACTTGTGAGCTTCGACGCTGTGTTCGTACCCGTGTTGAGCAGCAAAGGGGCCAGGTTCACTTGGTTGTTCAGGAATAGACATGGTGGCTAATTATATTTCATTTGCTTGCTACTCTAGGTGGAATTTCATACTGATAGGTAATGTCGTGATTGTACGGATTATGATCCCTAAGCTTGCTGCGCGGGAGGGCATTATGTCGTGCGCAGAGGGTGCAAGAGAGTGACATTTTTCCGTCGTGTACATCACGAATCATAGAAAAAAAATTTGGCCAGTTGACACACCATGAGAGCTTCCACCGTTTTAAACTTCCAGCAAACGGTCACTGCTCAGCTTAGAAGACCTTGGCAGACTTTCAAGGACGGCCAGATCTGGTATGGGAGCCGTACCACCAAGTCCGGCTCAAAAAGAGGAACCTTGACCACAAAACAGGGAAACAAGAACTACTATAAAGGTACTGGTTCAAGTGGTGTTGGGAAGTTAAATGCCGCTGGTCAATACATTGTGAACTGGTCCAAGGTAAGGACTTATGTTGTTCCTGCCGATTTGCACAACACAGACTTGAAACCCTTGGTCGCCCGAAGAGTCGGCGAGGTCAAGCAAAAGTATGTTGGTTACGAAGATGGAGCCAAGTCCGGCCAGTATGCTCTTGACAATATCATAGATTTCGTTGAACACGGTGAAAACTATAATGACATTGATATATTAAAGACTGAATATGTGGAGGAGTTTGTCAGTAAGAAGGTGATGGCCGAGCTGTTGGAAACTGAAAAGGTTTAGTTGCATTGTAAATAGTTAAGAAATTCTCATTAGATATTATCACTGTAGGTGGAATAGGGTTTCCTTGTGCTATTCGTGACGATATTTTATTCTTAGGCATGCATTGTGGGCTCCGGTGAGAGTTGGCTGCTGCCTCTCAAAAGTGCTGCCCGAAAATGGAACGTCTTTTTCTTCTCACGTAACGCGTAAATATTTATTCACCATGTCCTCACCACACGAAACACCACAAGACGCCGTCCAGCAGGTCGTGGTGCTGGAAGAAACACCTGTGAACGAACCACAAGATGTTGTGATGCAAGAAGGCGAGGCTGAACCCGAGATCGAGGAAGAAATTGAAGACGACGACTCCCCATTGATGAGACTACCTTTATCCAAGATCAAGAAGATCTTCAAGATGGACCCCGAGTATGTGGGCGCCCTGCTGTCTGCGGTCTATGCCACAGGGTTGGCCACCGAGTTGTTTGTCCAGTACTTTGTTGAGCAAGCTAGTTTCTACGCTAAAACAGAGAATCGTAAGAAGATCCTTTACAAAGATTTCAGCAGTGCTGTTGCTGGTCACGACACGTTGAACTTTCTCAGTGACACAGTTCCCAAGACTCAAGCCATTGGCGACTTGATACAACAAAAGAAGGTCATTGTGCCTGGCGAGAAGAGGGAATCGGCGCTTGCAAAGCCAGACACCAAGAAAAAGGCTGCTACTCCATTGGAAAAGGGCCAACAAACATTACAGTTCAACAAGGAACCAATCAGAAAGGCTGTCATCGGTGACTTGGTCACTAGCGATCAGCCATAGTGTATATTATTTAGATTTAATGATGACGTATAAGATATTTTGAATGTCCCTGTTCATCAGCGGGTCTGGCGCGAGCTCCACAAGCTTGTGCGACGCCAATAACATCTCGTACTTGGTGATATCGGCAATTTCACGCTCGTATGTGGTGATCCCAGTGATCATGTACCGGGTATAGAGGGTGTATATCAAAGGGTTAATTGGTCTTGTAAGCTGCTTGGATGTGTCCGAGTCCAGAAGGTTCACGTTTGGTTTCGCTTTGCTTTCACTGCCCATTACCTTGGACAAGAACTCCCACGAATCTGTGAATCTTCGAGCCAAAAAGCGTTCACTGGCATCGGCTTCGAGGATGCCAATGACAAACTCAATTGCTGGAATGATCAAGTTCTCGCGCTCCACGTCGTATTCTCTGTATGCGGACGCCTGGCCAATCATCAACGTCATTAACCGGCCCCAGTTGTCGCTAAGCAAAGGAAGTACCAACTTGTAGTTTGTACATAGCAATGGGTATGCTCTGGTAAGTGTCTTTAGAATCTGGATCTTTAAAGAGTTTGAATCGTGGTTTAACAAAACAAACCCATAGTTGAATATTCTCTGCACCAAAAAGTAGACTTTCTCTGGAATAGGAGAAGTCCACACCTCTTTGTCGTCTTTGAGCGCAGGTTCGTCATCCTCATCATCGGAATCTGAAAGTTGCTCCGAAAGCGGTGCATTGGGCTTCTTGAAGTATGCTTTTTCAGACTCGTATCCCTTGTATTCGACCACTTTCTCTGTGTCATCCAAAAAGTGGAGCAATTGGTCCATGTTCTTCATGCCCCACGGCTTGTAGGATGAGTAATTCTCGTGCACCAAGTCGATTCTGTTGACACTCATGTACTCTTCTTCTATTTGCAGTATCAACTCTTCAAACACTATGAAGAAACCCTCTACAATCACTGAATATCCGTGGTAGGAGTCTATAATGACAAACATTTCCGTTAAAATGTCCACCAATTGGTTTTTGCTCAAGAGCTTAACGCCTGCCACTTTGATGATAATGAGTAAAATACTGGATAATGACGGTGTAAGGTTGGAAGCTATCGAAAGCCTTAAGCTGATTGCATCAATAAGATAATCCAGATTGTCCAAAATTAATTCTTCTAAGGAGCCATGGTAGTAACTATCACTTATCTTCTTTAAGTTCATCCACCCGTGTTCTTGAATTAGGGTATCCTTGCTGCTCAAAGATTCCAAAATTGGGTACAAGTTATTCATGAGCACATCTGTTCTGTACGCCTCTAGGGGCAATGTAGAAGCCAAAGTCCCAAACGCATCAAGCGAGACGGCCAATGACATACTGTCTCCTGATTGTTCAGACGACTCAATCAATTCCTGTGCTTTTTCCATCACTAGGTAGCTACCTTCTTCAAGAGACAGTGACGCTTCATCTCCAAAGTCCAAAAACTCATCCACCAGATATAGTTTGTGCTGCTCCAAATAAGCGTTAGCTATCCAAAGGGCAAAATTCAATTCCATGGGCGTGCCCAAGCTCGGATCAAGGACATTCTCTAAAAGCTCCAATTCAACATCTTTCGAAGACATGCTCAAAAATCCAACTAGAGACTTGATGTCTTGTTCAATCCTCCCAGAGTATACCTTTGTCAAGTAGCCAGATACAGAACGGTTCAAGTTTTCGTCGACCCTTGCGGCATCTTTGAACTGGTCAGCAAGAATGATAAGGTTTGAGGAATGAGTGAATTTGTCTAATTTGGGGCCACTTTTGTAGAACTTTGTCACTTTTCTAGCATCGATGAATGGTGGCAACTCGATATCATCAAGCTTGTTTGAGTTTTCCGGTTCTTCTCTGGGAGAATCGGACATCAAGGCCAACAAATTCTCCTTCTTCAAAGTTAGCTGGGCTTGACTATTGAGAACTCCATCCTGTAAATGCTTGGATAGCTGGCGTAGTATTCTAAATTTCAAGTCTGCAAGTTCATTCTCTGAAAATTGCGACAGCTGGTTAAGCAAGGAAAACGAGAGCTTTATTGCCGTTACGTAGGAACTCAACTTTTCATCATCAGTGGTAAAGCTGAGTACTGCCATCTTGTTATCTACCAAGTCAATCAACTTTGCTCTTACCAAGTTAAAGAGTTCCTTGGGATGTGACCGTAAACATAAGCGGTAAGTTACATCCTTCAAGTCCAATTCATTCCCGGACAATGTAAGAATCAAGGCAAGGGAGTCTAACGCTAGTGAAATAAAGTCATTTCCTAGGGCTGCAAAGCAATTATTGAAAACCTCAATCAAAAACGTCACTGCGGTATCAGACAAGTCTGACTTAGACTGAAACTTCATTCGATTTTGGTTTGAGGAGATAAGAAGGCTCTGGAATAGAACAGTTAGTGCGCGATCGACCTGCTCGGAGCTTTTCTCAAGCCACTCCTTGTTTCTGTATTGGTTGTCCTTGACTTCAATCAGTATCTTCTCGAGCTGTTGTTGGCTTTCCCAAATGTCTTCCAACCTCGTAACCTCCTTTGGTTCGCTTGTGGACCTCATATCTTTAAACGTTCTGATCAATATACTTTGAAGCAACTTTAAAATGCTAATTAATATAGAATAATGCAAGTTTGTCGAGAAAGATACAAATGCAATTAACTTGGACATGATACCAGGCAACACATGAGCGACTTTGTCGCTTTCAAGCTTCAGCGAGATCTCTTGCAAGGTCCCAATGGCACTGATTATCAAATCCACCAGTTCCTGAGTGGTATCATTGTTGCTTATTATACTCAAAACTATAGTTATCGTGTCACCCATGAGAGAAAGCCTCTTCAAGCTGGTGTAGTAGTTTGTGGGCAATATGGAAATCAAACTGGAAATACACTCGATGCTGGCATGCTTAAAGTCATAAGACTTTCCGTGGATTTCTGGGTGCTCCTTTGTTAAATCTCCTCCAGTGATAAGCACAATAATTGGATACAATTGGTCTATCAAGGTCAAGTTGACGGATTGGCTCCATGCGTACTTCAACAATACCGAGACTATCAGCAAAATATATCGTATAATGGAGTCATCTAGCCTTGGCTTCTTCAAAAAGTTGCTCAATGGATAGAATATGTAGTCTGCCAAGTTGTCGGAGAGAAGGTACAACTTCCCCAGATATTCCTCGACTTGATTTCGTATAGTTTTGTCTAAGGATTCAAGAATCTGAACTTGTTTATATGTGTCATCCGTCTGAGATACTGTAACGAGATCCACGCATATTGGTTTTATTCGCTGGAACAACTCTGATGACACCTTCCGTACGTAGTCGTCAGGCACACTCATTGTAGAGTATATAAGGTAAGCAACAGTATGATTGAGACTGTGAAATACGCGACCGTGTTTAATCGTAGAGTAAATCTTGGACCAACGCACGACAGACGAAAAAATTTTCTTCTCGTATATAAACTCAAGCAAATCCTTCCAGTAAAAATTTTTCACTACAACACCAGTCGGATTTTAAAGTATAGAATAGTATGTAACGACAGACTACAACATGAAACATCACTGAGTTATGACCTTCTACTGAGATACTGAGATATTAAAAAAACACTTGACATGAGAATCCGGGCAACTTGAAAAGTTAAGCTATCATTGGTAACCTACCAGAAGGAAGGATACCATGTGATTAAAGATTTTTTGGTGCTTCCGCATAGGAAGCACAGGACGTACGACTCCTATTCAACATTGGAGCGGTTGGTCCTGAGTTCCCAGATACCTCATTGTCTACACTAAATAAGAAGAATGTTTTTCATTCGACTTTCCTTGCTCATGAATCCATTTTTCATATGGACACTCATGGTGCTACATTGTTGTTTTAAAGAAGGTTATGTTTAACGTACTAACATTGGAATAGACAAGATGACCAGAACTTCTGTTTTAGCTGATGCCTTGAACGCTATCAACAACGCCGAAAAGACCGGTAAGCGTCAAGTTTTGATTAGACCATCCTCCAAGGTCATTATTAAGTTTTTGACTGTCATGCAAAAGCACGGTATGTTTTTTTGTTTTATTTTACACGAAAAGTAAACCCAATTTTATTTACCCCGGATTGATAACTGGATGGTTTGATCGGTGTTCAGTCCCTTTCTGTCTTTTAAGTATTCGGGAGATCAATTTGGAAATGCTTCTTACACGATCTAGGTACATACATTATCTTTGACCGTTTACTTTTCCTTTACATACTTTTTTAGTTTCTTTGAAGCAAGAAAACATTACTAACATTCAGGTTACATTGAGGAATTCGAATACGTTGACGACCACAGATCTGGTAAGATTGTTGTCCAATTGAACGGTAGATTGAACAAGTGTGGTGTCATTTCTCCAAGATTCAACGTCAAGATTGGCGACATTGAAAGATGGACTGACAACTTGTTGCCTGCCAGACAATTTGGTTTCGTTATCTTGACTACCTCTGCTGGTATCATGGACCACGAAGAAGCCAGAAGAAAGCACGTTTCTGGTAAGATTTTGGGTTTCGTTTACTAGGTAATTATTAATATAGGGTTTCAAAAGTGTTTCTAACATGCTTGTAGTAGTATATTGCCAGTAAGTTTCAAGAGTAGCTGTAGTGGAGAGTCATCGTTTCGCTGTGTTCTTGCTCGCTATTGAGAGCACATCCAGCGGTGGATGCAGAAAATCGTCGCGCTACAGGAAAATCTAAAATCCACACCTCATATGAAAGAGTCGGTCAGGTTTGCCTGGACCACATTATCATGGGTAATACGGGCAGGGTGTGCACAGCATTTGATCCATGAGTACGTGTACGAGTTTACCGAAACAAGAGGAGAGTCCATGCTACCTACGGTGCAAAGATACGGCGATTATGTGCATGTGTTAAAGAAGTACAGATATGGGCGAGGAGTGGAAATGGGGGATTGTATAGTTGCGGTCAAGCCCAGTGATCCGAATCATAGGGTGTGTAAGAGAATCTCGGGTATGTCAGGTGATGTTATCTTAATTGATCCTTCAAGTTCGTCGCCTTTGACAGCATCTCCATCCAAAGTGGTTGAGAACGATGGTTTTAACAAGTATATTACAGTCCCTGAGGGCCATGTCTGGTGTACGGGAGATAATCTATGCCACTCATTGGACTCCCGATCGTACTCGGTGTTGCCAATGGGCTTAATAACGGGCAAGGTCGTTGCCAAACATAGCATTACGAACTCATGGCGGATATCTGAACTATGGAGAAATTTCACTTGGATAGAGAATACGTTTGTGAAAGAAACTACATCAACTTCATAGGTACATATGCATATACATTTTCTAGAACTTTCCTGCCTTACGGGTTTGGCCCAAGTACTTCAACACCTTGGCTCCAAAGTAGATACTTGGCAAGCTGAGAACAAAGCCATGGAATAAAGTGGTAAAGATGGATTGACCCAAGTAGTACTTTACAAAGGTGTATTGGAACCCACCAATAGATAATAAGAAACCAATGTTGTAGGTCAATTGGATAGGAGTTATGGTGTTGAAAGAGCTGAACAAGGCCTTTGGACCGATGAAGCCAAACCATGAGCCAAACAAGACAACAGTCAAGAAAAGAGCAGCTCCAATAAACACAGTAGGAATGAATGCGTTGATGGTGGCTGGGTCTCCTCTAAAAATGTGATGGATCTCAGGCTTGTACCCAATTCTTGGCTTTTCCTTGTACTTGGCGGTAGCCTTGAAGTCGTCGCTAGGAATGATTTGGACCAAGTGCTTGTATAATTTTTTCTTAGAATCAGCAACAATCAAATCCAATGATAAAGCATCTTGGATCTTTAACACCTCTGGTAACTTTCCAACTGGAATGTTTAATTTAAGCTTCCCTTCATCAAAAGTAGGAATGAAATGGGTAGCCAAGGATGGGTTGGCAACAGAAGACAAAGAAACAACTAATTGGTGTGGTTGTGTGGATGCATCCTTGAGTTGGGCGTTGAACTTAACTACATCCTTTGGAACTTCAATAGTTACTTTCTTGATTTCCTGGGTGTCAATCTCTCCAAAGTGTACCCTCTGTGCTCCAATAGCAACTGTACCTTCACTGACAGTGTATGCGAGAGACATGCTTAACAATTGAGCCAACGTGGCGGCTATGGCAAGCTTCATGTCGAGGGTTGTAGATAGTCAATGAAAAATATTTGTTGTCAGTAAAAGTACGTGTCCAAGACTGCATACATTATTTGGTAGCGCGCTCCCCTATCGTGCCCTCCAACTCTTGCGAGAGTGGGCTAGGAGTGATAGACGAGTCGCTGAGGTATGTCTTGGGACCTGCTGGGGGTTCCAAGGACTCTTGTTTAGGTTTTTCTTGAGCTGGAGCTGTAGTATTTTGGTGGTCAGATCTTGCTTGAATTGACTGTCTCAAAGCCGAACTTCCCCAAACCAATACTCCAATTGCAACTAGCAATGGTATCCCCACTAATGCCAGCGCCGTTGCTATCACAAACGCAATTATTGAGCACACGGCTGCTATAATACTTGCTATCGAAACCACTGAGCATAAAGTAGCCACAATTAAAAGTAAGTATGGCAAGGCGCCAGCAATTGCAGCCTATATTTGTTAGTAGGAACTCGACAAGGGTTTTGTTCAAAAACATACCAACTTAAGTAAGCTGTTTGGAGAGCTCGTTATTACGTTGTTTTGAGTCTTGCTCAACAACTTGCTCACTGTATCATATACCATAATGCTGTGACTGGACTCCCGTTAGTAATTTTTACACTCCTAAAAGCTAGACCTTCAACTTACTCAGAGACAGACGTAGCCCAGTGTGAGCTTTCTGTTAACCTAAGAGATACAGAGTATAGCCAGTATACTATTTTGGAAATTGAGTCGACAACAAGCAAGATAGCGGTATGCGGATTCTTGTTGCTCTCAATCAAAACAATTCCTCGATGTGGTCTTCCAGGCTGGAGGTAGAAGTCAATCAATTGGTTTTTCTTCAGTTTAATTCTATCTTCTTTACTTGTGCAGTCTCTGTTGTCCTTGTAGAACTTAGTTCCCATTGATTGTAATATTGCTGCAAAAAAAGATAAAAAAAAAGGCTAACACTAATTAGGTGGGGTGCGGGCGGTTGGAACATAGTCCTGCGGTTGCGTGATACCATAAGGTAACTTGAAATCAACGTGGGCTTGAGATAGTAGCTCCCGTGGTGCTTTCGGGATCAGATCGATTGACTCAAAGAATACAGCGCCCATTCCCCCTAGCAAATGATTCAAGTTGTGACAGTGCAACAACCACACACCTGGATTGTCTGCAACAAAACGGATAACAGCATGTCCACCAGGCGCAATCAAAATCAGATCAAAAGTAGAAGGGTCCTGTAAGTTAAGATATTGGTAGGATTTCGATCTGGCTTCTTCAACGGTTTCATATGGAAAATTCTCAGAATTACTAAAGCTAATTACATGAAACGTGTGCCCATGGAGGTGTACCGGATGATTGTACAATCGATAGTTGTCCAAAACAATATCAATGATGTCCCCCAGCGTAATATTGTAGTTTAGGGAAGATGCAAATTTGGTGCATTCTCTCTCTCCATGCATTAACCTGTGCAACAATGGTGTGGATAATTCAAAGTTTAGCGGAAGTTCAGCTCCATCTCTGAACATGGTAAAGCTAATTGCTCCAGTCCTGTTCATGTACAATTTGAAAGTGTGATTAGCGGGATTGGTTAAGTTAAATGTTTTAGGGTATGGGTGCAAATCTTGAATGGACACACTGATTGCGTCGTTTAAAAGTGCCCCTGATAGACTTTGATACTGTACACCATTGCCAAACTTGCTTGCTTCAGGATTATGATATGGTGCGTTTGCATATCTTAGTAGTGCCACGCCTTCAATAATCTGCGGACAGTTGACGGCTGCAAATCTGATTTTGAATGGCAAAGACGTATTGTTGTGTTTATCATAGTCAGTTTCCACAAGCACAGACACTCTAGTTCCAACAGGTATTTCCATTTGCTGTACGGTGGTAGGCTTAACATACACCCCATCGATTGCAACAATCGTTAACAGGTGGTCGTCGACACTTAACATCTTCGTGAACTGGCCGCCCGTGTTTATAACATTCAAATACTGCCAAGATAACCCAGAAGTATAAAGCACGTAGAGCTCTGAAAAAGTTGGCTTGCAGTAGCTCATATACCCCGGGTTTTTCATGGCTATGTTGTCAATGTTCTTCTGACTAGCCTCGTACGCATTGCTAAAGGAGTCTTTTTTGCAGCCGAACGAGTCTAGCATTTTGGACGGAAAGTTGTGGCAGTAAACTCTGCCTTTTCCATTAATTAATATAGCCTTAATACAGATGGGATCTATGCCAAAGTGGTACATCTTTGCAATGATGTTGTCCATTGACTCGTGGAACATATCATCTGCGAGGAGAATATGTGGAGAGTGCTCTCCTCGGTAAATGTCCTCCAACTGCTGTACATTGTTGGTAACTAAGTTATAGGGCCTAATTCTGTGCTTTGAAGGTCGTATGTATATGGGTCCGTAAACTCCTTCGCTGGAATACCCTCTATAGTGAGAGTGGTACCATGCCGGTCCTGATTGTGCTACTGCAAAAGTGTGTGTGTAAGTGTCGCCGCTGAGAATAGGATATTGGGTAACGCCTGCAACACCATCTGCCCAAGGACTTCCTTTCTGTAGTATTCCATGAAAGTGTACTGTTATTGGGTTTGGTAGAAAGTTATATACTGTCACATTGAAAACGTCTCCCTCGTCGGCTAGTAGCAACGGACCGGGGGACTGCCCGTTAACTAGGAACCCGCTTCTATAAACTCCTGCTACGGAGCGATATACATGAGTCAAATTTAAAGAATATTGCCTCACTATTGCCTCTACTGTACTGCAAACCAATAGAAGAGCAGCAAACTTGAATTGGATCGACACCTTTGCTGGAATCATTTTTTAGCAGCCATTTTTTTGTCTCGTGCACCGGACTTTTTTCCACTAAAAGCATCAAAATTTTTTAATCTGAATACTACCAATGCAGTTCTTAACAGCCAAAACGATCACATATCTTCGCGTGGGTTTTCTTGTCTACATATCCTTCTATCTTGCAAAGGATCCTTCCTACGTAACACAAGCCAATTTTGTTATCTTGTTTGGACAGGCCATGCAACTTAGTCTTGCCTCCATAGACCCTAACAATCCATTATTAAGTGTATTGTCAGTTGTTTTCTTTTCGCTTGCGTTAGCAGACTTGGTTCCATTGATGGCAGAAAACATCGCATACTTTGAAAGTATGGTTCCAACCAGATTGATGATGTTCTTTGCCTTGGGTGCATTCAGTTACTTGCTGAAAGAGTCGCTCTACAGCAATAATTTGATTTTCACTTACGCGTTTTTTGAAATCTGGTTCAACTTTTTGATCTACAACAACTTGAAAGATGAAAAGTATTACAAGATGAGAAAGTTTATTGAAGAAAACGGTGATAAGATTAGGGAATTAAATGACGAGAGGGTTGTTGTTGTTGAAGAAGATTAGTTATTTGAAAAGTTAAGTATAGACCAATCCAAGCATTCATCAATATCTATGAAATCGTTAAAGTTGATTTGTAAGACATTCAACCCTTGTTTGTTGGATTCGTAATCTTCCTGGTTGTTGTACTTGATGATGTTTAACGATATCACCAAGTTCACAAAGATTTCGCTTGTAGTTAGTTTAACCTCTATCTTCAACCGCTTCTTGCTGACTTTGTGTACTAATACAACGTTGAATATTGAGACTGGTCTCTCTATTGACTTTTGGAATGGGTTGCCGGACCAGCTTTCAAGGTTGTTATACTTGTCAAGCTTGACCTGGCCCTCGAGCTTATCGTTGTACTTGCCCAATAAGTGTGTAATGATACTTTGCATATCTTTAATGTTTAATTCGTGTCTGATGTTTCCAATCAACGGTCTCAAAAGCAATGGATGAGAGTTGGATTGTTTCCATTTAGTGTATGCTGTGGGTATCTTTTGCTTCAACTCCAAGTTGTACTTATAGAAACATCCTAACATCAACTTGAAGAAAGTAAGGATCGATTCACACTTGCGGTTATTTATTGTGGAGTAATCATTGACGTTCTGGTAGTCATCCTCCTGCTGTGTCAAGTCATCTTCATAGACCACAGGTTCGATCTCAATAATTTCGTTGTTTATCTCAAGAATGATCTTGTTGGAAATCACAGAAACATTGTAGTTGATCAAGCTATTTGCTTCTCTTGTTAACTGATAGAACAAATCTTCTTCAAATAAAAAGTACCTTGCCTTTTCTATTTCGTTTATCACGTCGAACTTGCTGCTTGTGAATTGCTTTTTGAAGTACGATTGGCCTGTAATCATAAACTCGTCATCGTTCTCAATCTTACTGAGAATCTTGATCTTAACGTACTTGTAAACCTTCTGGTTCAACTTATTCATATTTAAAGGATGGAAAGTTGTATCACCTGTGGTTTGGTCTTTGCGGAGAATGGCTAGGCCCTTGTCCAGGAATTGTGATCCCGAGTCATCGTACCCATACTTGACACCAATACATCTGGTATTTGCTGCAGGATCCCTTGCCTTAAATAAAACTTCGTCGTTACTCTTCACAATGTTGACAGCATCCCAGTATTTTACTTCACGCTGGAGCTGTTGTCGTAAATCTGCGCTAGTGGTCTTAAACATAGATGTGATTTTCTTGATGGACTCCAATTTCCAAAACTCTCCAACCTTTGGTAGAGTCTTCTCGCTCGGTGTCTCTGGTTCCTGTGAAAGTCTGTCTGAATTTAATGATCCCAACGGCACATTTTTTATTAAGTGTGGTGACATGGTAGACTTCCCGATGCTTGGTTTGCGTGACGATATAAGCAAGGATACGAAATCCAATGAAAGTGAGGTTTCGTTTAAAGCTGTATTTATATTCTTGGATAAGTCCAGTTTTTGTTTGTTGAATGTTTCCAAAGGTTCTTCATTGACTTCGTCAATGCCCTCAACAACTTCGTCGTTGGTCGCTTCCGTCGTATCGGCGGGTAGTTCAGGCAGGTTCTTTGCGCTTTCCAACTCCTCGATTTCCCTTAATAGTGACTCTTCCGTTATATTTATAAACCCTTGTCTCTCTGCCAAGATCCGCGGTATCAATTCTTCAATTGATAGCTTGTTTCTAAAATCTGTTAGTCCTCTGCTAAAAAAACATAGGCTGATTCGAATCTTCAAACCAAATATACAAATCGTAATTCCAATCGAACATACTCATCTTGTAAAAATGGATCTATATGACCGTCACCATAGGCCCCAGCATCCAAATTTATTTGCAAGCTGCCATTAGTTGACATTTGATTACCAAGTTGTTGTGAGACTCGACTCGCTTTGAATTTTCCAAGGCATAAAAAGCGGGTCTCGCGCACGTGAGTCTGCAGCCAAACGCTTACATACTGATACGCTTGAGCAGTCTATCTAAGTTTCTGCACTAGTTCGTACAAATACTTCCAGTATCAGCAAAAATCTACAACTTAGGTCTATAGTGCATGTATATTGTAGCAACTTATGGGGAATCCATGTAGTCATCCAAGTCACCTTCTTCAATTGCCTTGATCAAATCACGTTCTTCGTCTCTGTCTTGAGCAGCTTCCAAGTCTTGCTTTTGCTTTGTATCATCAGGATATCTCATAGACTTAACACTGTCATTGTGCAAAGATAAGCAGAATTGGATTCTTTGGTTGAATTCGGCTTGAGGTAACTTAGTTGAGTATATGTCCAACAATTCCTTGGATTGCATGTATCCCTTGTTGTGGTTAATGGTAGCTTCTATAACACCATCTCTAATAGCCTTAGAAACTATATATTCTGTCAGTTCCTCAGAATCTAAGTGCAACTTGATGCAGATGTCCTTCAAGGAGATCTTGGAGTAACACAAAGAAATGATTCTAATACCAGTTTTAATAACATTTTGACGCAATCTGGAGATTAAAGTAAAGTTATCATCTCTCTTGAAGACTTTTTCGTGATCGTTCAACACCTCGCTGAAAAGTTTCAAGTCACCTTCTCTGACGGCTTTAGTAACGTGGAAGTAAGGTTTGAACACTTCAGAGTTGACGGTGTTCTTCTTGAAAGTTTGCAATTCTGGAATGTCACCCATCAACAATTCGATAACAATACTCAACTTGGTGGCAGATTGGATGAATCCGTTTGCCAAGTGTGTTTGTGGTGTCTTTCTAATGGCGGCAATGACATATTCATGTGCACTTGAGTAGTTTAATTGAATAGCATTAATCTTAGCCAAGTAGTAGTAGTATCTTGCAACTAATGAGTTACCTGCATTTTCAGGGAATTCGGTCTTCTCGACTAAATTTGAGGCTTGTTGAACATCATGTGCTAACAAGTAGTTTCTCAACAAGAGAGTGATGATCGAGGCTGTAGTTTCGGTATCGTGTCTCAAAGTAGCCGTTCTTAATGCAGACAACAAGTCAGAACGGATAGAGAATAAGTCATTGGTTAATTCCTTGGTTCTGCTAATGTAAAACCAGATCTTGGCTTGTATGAAATCCAACGATCTTCTGTTATAGCATTTCAAGAGTTCAATGATGTGGCCGTTCAATTCATCTAGCTCTTGTAACTTCTTCTTATCCAAAAGGTATACTTGAACGAGTAAGTGGATATACAACTCAACTTCAGGGAATAATTGAGACTCCTTTCCATCCACTTCCATATAACCAGTTCCTGGATTGGCACCGATCGCTTTCAACAAGTAATCTCTTTGACCATGGTCGTCATGATATAATTGGGTGATAATAGTTGGTAACACTTCAGTGCGTTCAGTCAATTTACGTCTCAATGGACCCAAGTCACGGAACACCTTGGATATGTAACGGTTGTCATAATTGGACGCAGCCTTGGATAACAAAGTAAATGATAGTTCAATCTCCTTGATCAAAATTTCGGATTCATTCAAAGTAGTGGTGGTTCCTTCTTCCATCTCAACGTCCTTAGTCTCGACTTCTGTCTTCACCACGTCAGTCATATTTGTAATAGTTCTGCGTAGGATCTGTTGTCCGATTCTATTGCCACCAGCAAAAATCGACCTCGTAGAAAAACAAAATCTTAGACTACCTAATTAGGAAGTAAATTACAATAGCGGATTTCATAACTTAAACAGTAGACAATGTGGAAATTATGGCCCAAAGAACCCTTTAGGAAGCACATTAAAGATTACTAAATATTCTGGTATAAGTGCCTAGGTCTTGAGAAGGATGTTTGAAGCAAATTGTAACGAAATTGTGTTGGTGTGGCGTTTTCATCTGGTAGTAAAACAGTCGAGTATTGAGAAAAACAGCTTCAAGAAGCATGCAAAGCACCTGAAACTTAAAAAACATCAGAATTATTTAACCACAGCTAGTCTTTTATAATTTTACCTGATAATCTTCCAAGTTAGAATATGTATTGCAGTGGGTCCAAAAAAAATTCGTTGGAGGATGGACATGCAAGAACATAACAGCGAGCTCATCACAACTTTCGGTTGCGGCCATACCTAGAAGAAAGCACCGTTTCCCGTCCGATCAACTGTAGTTAAGCTTCTAAGGGCGAGAGTGAGTACTGTAGTGGGAGACCATACGGGAAATTCTCGTGCTGCAATCTTTTTTTGCAGTTGCAGACAGTTCATCAAAAGAGCTCTGATACGAATTGGGAAACACTACAAATTATACACCATAGTACTTCGAATCTTCGTTGGATTCAATTTCTGCTTGTCAAATACACCGAAACTTCTTAACAAAACATGCTACATGGATTTCATCGGATATGGGGATGCATTAAAGATTCGATTGGTAAAATTACTGATGCTTTTGGTACTCCTGGTGTCTGTGACTTTCCCTCTTCCCTTAATTAACTACTCTTTCGTCTAACCAGTTTTCCCATTCTTCATATTTGTTCTTGTAGACAGAACCGCCAAAAAAGTCCGCATTACCTTCCAATTTGTCAAAGGTAAATTTGGTGCCTGGTCTCCCAATGACTCCCAACCAAAAGTCTTTGGTGTCAGAAGCATTTTCTTCTTGGTAATCACCCTTATCGCTGACAACACTTTGAACAAGCTTGTCAATTTCAGACTCAAGTACGGTTCTGATTCTGTTTGGAGGGGTCGAATCAAAAAGCTCGTTTTTGTTCACTGCAAACAAGATGTCAACACCATTTGGCATCTTCTCGGTAAGTGCAAACAAGTTGAACAAAAACAAAGCTATTTTTTGAATGGATTCTGTGTTTGTTATGTTCGTGGATGACAGATCAATCACATAAATCACACCCTTCAAATTTCTTAAGGTAATATCGTCAAGGATCATTTTGCTCAACAATTGATTATATTTGACATGTCCTGGGTAATCAATTAATTGGAACTTTTTGGCGATCTTTGGATTGGAAATTGGAAGCTTGATGTCTGCAATATTTGGCTCCAAAGAAGATATGGTGGCGATTGGCTCTTCGTCAGTTAACTTGTAGAATAAACTGGTTTTCCCTGCATTGTTGGAACCCAAAATCAAGAAGGTTGGCTTATGATATTGTGATTTCAGACCTTTGCTAAAAAACCCAAATTGATATACAAATATGAGCAATATTACCAAAAGCCCTACGATTAGGGAAATTAAGATCTGTTGAACCCTATCCATTGCTGAAGACTTTAATATCGACCACCGACAAAATCGGAGTGCACTTTAAAAGTGATGTCACGTGTTTACAGCCAAACTTAAAAATCAAAACAACCCTACTTTACAGATGGAGAACCCACACGAACAAGCGCAGAATGCTTTGTTGTCGAGAATAATCAACAATATGGAGAATTTGAACGAGTCAGTGGTTGTGATGAATAAGTGTTTACAAGAAGTTATCAGAAACAATTTAGATGCCGAAGTTTTGGCCCAAATGTGGGAAAGTTACTTGAGAAACGCTGAATTCAACATTGAAGCTATGGGACAAAAGAAGAAGCCCTTGTGATGGGTGTTCATGCCTACATGAATCTAATTTGCATCATCGTACAATAATTAACTTTGTTTGCGGACACTTGACTACGAGACAGTGACTGGCAGCATACATCCATAGTCTAATGAAGTCGACCAAATGTCATAAACCAGGAAAGTCTAATACAATCTGTCTTCAATATCGGGCTCAGTCAGTTTGAAAGTATCTTCTGCAATGTACTATCTACCCTCGGGCCACTCATTTCTACTGAGCGAATGGTCAACCAGTAGTAGTGCATACCCAAAGACAATGGACTTGACCAAAGAGTCTCATGTAGACTCAATACACTCTGTAATTATAATCATTTATTAATATACATGTACCCTTCTATCACACTTAGTTTTGGGTTGGCAACAAACCGAATCTCTTCTTCAAAGTAACTCTTTGTCTAGAGTACTTGTCATCTGGAGAAAATCTTGCTGGGTGAGCAGACTTGGTGATTTCACCTTCTTCAGTCAACTTCTTCAAGGTGTAGATTCTCTTTCCGTCTGGACCTAAGGTGTACATCAAATGCATTTTGGCTGTTGTAGTGTTGATTAGATGATAGCTGAAATTTTTCTGGTGCGAAGAGCTCCCCAGCTATTTTGATGCGCGCGCACGACCCTCTGTTATCACGAGACAAATTTCAAAACGAACACCTTATCCACAATCGAATGCCGCCAAAGAAGGATGTGTTTGCCGACTTATTCCAGTCAGCAAACAAGAATGGACCTCCAAACAAGAACAACCTTTCTTTGAACCAGTCATTGAAGACACCATCTTCGGGTGATCCGTTTGACGTCTTCAACGGCTCAAACGCCAGCTCTAGATCAAGCACTCCCAAGGCTGATCCACTTGCATTATTCAATCAAACTTCCAGGGCACAAACGGCGAATACTTCCAGCAGTCCTGCTGTTCATAATTCAGATCCATTTGACATATTCAATGCCAAGTCGTCTGTAGAATCACCGAGGCCTCCTGCCAATGATCCCTTTGATATCTTCAATTCAGCAGCGAGCCCTGCGCCAGCACCCAGTCGTGTTTCCGCTCCTCCACCTGTATCCAGACCTAGCTACAGTAGCGGAAATTTACTAGATGATGAATTTACTGATGTTTTTGAAGCAGAACCAGAACCACCGAAGGCAACTCCAAAACCAAATGTGGCAGTGCCTCAACAGAGCACTGCCCGTCCTAACCAAAGGCAGAGACCAGAAACTCCTCGAAATGACGGAGTTTTGGCAGAATTGGTGGACATTGGATTCACAGTTGAGGATGCCAATGATGCCATTAACAAGCATGGTTGTGACTTGCAAAGATGTGTCAACTACATCATGAATAAAAACGCACCGCCTCAAGAAAGGAGACAGAAGCCACAGCACTCAAACGGAGCAAACAATCAAGCCGGAATCAACTTAAACGATTTGGGAAACGACCTTTTCAACAAGGCTAACAAGTTGTTCAACTACTCCAAGGCTACTGTCATCAAAAACATTCACAATATGAGTAGACCCGAAAATGGAGGTGACAGCTTGCCAGCTTGGATGAGGGACCAGGAGAAGCATAAAACAAAAAACCAGAATAGTGAGTTGAATGTCTCTGAGTATGGTGACGATGAAGAAAACATCAACAGAAATGATATCGAGAGATTCATGGCTGAGCAAAGAGAAAAGGATAGGCAAAAGACTAGAGAGAGATTTGAGAGCATGAAGAGAGGTGGTTCTCCTGATTTGAACAAATTGCTGCTTGATACTCCGAGAAATGAAAGACCTGTAGCCAGACCCCCAAGACAGCAAGAGAGCTCGCGGAGCTCGACGCCTAGTGTTCCACTCATCAGAACACAAAGTGCGACTTCATCCAGTTCTAGGGCGTCTGCATCGCCTAGACCATCTGGAGCACCTTCTTCTGCTGCAAGTGCACCTCCTAAAGTGGCTGCACCCAAGCCAAAACCAGTGCCCCAAGCAGAGGAAGTGGACTTGCTTGGGTTCAACGCATCTTCGACCTCCAGTTCAAGCTTAAGAGACACCTCACCTTTGAATCAATTCGATGCCGTGGACTATACCACCAAGAAGTCCACTGCACAGGAAGCTTTCAAGCACGGTAACTACTCCACAGCATTAGAGGCTTACCAGTTCTGTCTCGGTAAATTGAGCAAGAATCACGAAAACCGTGTGGTTATTAACTCCAACCTTGCACTTGTAAGCAAATTGCTTGGCCATCTCAAGGAGAGTTTAGAGTCTATCAACGAAGCTACCGCATTAATTGAAGATGGTGAGTGGAATACCAAGAATACACTTGCAGATAAGCCCGTCAAGTACTGGTACATCAAGTTGATCACCACAAAGGCAGAAGTACTCGAGTTGAGTGAGAAGTACGAAGAAAGTTTGGTGTGGTACTTGGTCTTAATCAGAGATTTGGGTGTGGTAGACAAGAAGGCTATGGACGGGAAAAGGAGAGTCGACAAAATTGTCAACCCAGACAACTACAAGGCCAAGCCTAAGCCTTCAGCTGCAAAGCCAGCATCAAAGCCAGCAGCAAGGCCAGCAGCAAAGGTGGATGTTTCGCATGTTGAAAAGGCCCATGCTCAGCTCGATGGGTTGCAAGTGGACCGAATCAACGAAAAGCTCAAGATTTGGAGCAATAAGCGTGAAGACAATTTGAGGCTCTTGTTGACCAACTTGGACGACATTATTCCGTCCAAGATTGCATTGAAGCCAGCTCTCAGAAAGCTTTCCAACAATGAATTGATGTTGACCAAGCAAGTGAAGATCCAGTACATGAAGGTCATCAGTGCGATTCATCCTGACAAATTAGCATCTCAATGTAAGGATGATCCTATTACTGAGAAGATTTGTAATGGGGTTTTTATTACTTTGAATAAAGCATGGGAAAAATTTAAAGCAGAGAATGGCGTATAGATTAGTTAATAATATTGAGGTCAGCACCTCTTAATGTATGACGATAGCAGCCATAATTTCTCTTCGAGCCGCTATTTCTAAATCAAATCTAGTAGCCATATTTTATTTCCGTGTAGCCACCCTTTAAAACCATTGCCATGCTCGAGCAATAGGGACGTATGGTGTACAGCCCCACTGTGTTGCATTTGTCGTTGAATGGCTGCGAATCTTGCACAGATCAGAAATCGAGCAAATCCAGCGTAGAAAAAAAAATCAAACCACCATGAACGGAGACGTGGAAGAGTACAATGCCTTGACGGGAACGCTTTCAGCCTTCTATCATTTCCACCAGTGGGAAGAAAGCGAGCTTATCACTCCGCGTGCCTCGAAATTGGCGTCATTTACGACCGAGGAAAAGGAGCTTTTGCCTTGGTACGAAAAGCACATTCGAGATCTCCGTGAATGCATTGGCATCAACCAGCAATTCACGCAAACTTTAGCAGTCAAGATTGCGGTCGACTGGGGCGTCAGCGAAAACCCTACCGACTGGGCGCCGGCCAATGACAGTGACTTTGACAAGGTCAGGTTCACACTTCTTCAGTTGGCGAGAGAATGGGCCCCTGAGGGTGCTGTCGAGCGAGAAAAGTCGTACCTCCGGATCGCAAAAGATTTGGAAGAGTTATACCCGGATTTGGCCTCGAGACCCAACGTCAAGATCCTCAACCCAGGGTGTGGGTTGGGAAGATTGGTGATGGAGTTGGTCCAGAGAGGGTTTTGGAGTCAAGGTAACGAGTTCAGTTATCATATGTTGCTAGCCCTGAACTTTGTTCTCAATCACTGTAAGATGATTCACAGCTACTCGATCCTCCCGTACCTTCACAATTCTTCGAACGTGATCAAAAGGCTTCACCAGATCCGGGCCACGACCATCCCGGATATGAATCCATTCCGTATCCATGAGCTACAGGAAGAAACTCCACTGATTCCCTACGACGAACTCATGTCAATGACTGCAGGCTCATTTATTGACTTGTACGGACCAGAAGATTTGTCGGTATCAAGCACCTATTCGAGAGATCCACAGGCTAAGGAATTTCGCGAAGCCAACAAGGCAAGCTTTGACTGCGTGGTCACTTGCTTCTTCTTGGACACCGCAGTGAACATTATAGACTACATCAAAACCATCCACCACTGCTTGAAGGAAGGGGGGACCTGGATCAATTTCGGGCCGTTGTTGTGGCACTTTGAAAAAAGCGGCGATGTACTCCATGACGGGTCCACTAATAGAGGCATGGAGTTATCGCGGGACGACTTGTGGGATCTTGTCGAGAAAATGGGCTTCACCTTTGAAAAGAAAGAGTCGGGAATAGAGACTACTTACAGCGGTGACTCCATGTCGTTGGGGAGTTATATTTACAAGTGTGAGTATTGGGTATGTAAGAAGAAGTAGACTAGATTCATACATGAGTGTAGACTGAGGAGAGTTTGCAGCCAAAGGTCGTATCTGCTCCAATCCGGAGCAACTTTTTGCTCGAACCATGGTCTTTCCGAGCACTTACACTCGGAACAGCCGTCCGGAGCAACAGCCGACCTCCTTCCGGTCCCCATGCTCCTTACTTCTTGTAGACACCCTCCACCAATCTCTTTTCAACAACCTTGTCGTCATCCTTGACAACACCAGCCAACTTCAACAAATCCACGGTGTGGCCAATGACCTTGTCCCAGTCGAGCGGAGCCAGTCCGACTTGTTCGTTGAATTGGACCGTTGGAAGCCACTCTCTGGCGTCCTCCTTGGAGTAGTCCAAGTGTTCGCTGATGTGAGCGACTGCTTTTTCGTGATTTTGAACAAAGTGGGCGATCCCCTTGTTCAAACCTGCCAAGAATTGGTCGATGGTGGTTCCCTTAGCCAAAAGGTCCTTACGTGCAGTGATGACCCAGGAAGGCCAAGGAGTGTAGATTTGATCAATCTTCTTGATTTCCCTGTTGTCGTAATACTTTTTGGAGGTAAAGTGCTCCCACATGAAAGCGTCACCATTTTCCAATTCGTCGCCTTCGGTAAACTTTTGGTTGACCGAGTCTCTCAAATTCTTAAAGTTCGACAAGATCGGAAATCCGGAGTAGAATGGCTTTGGGAAATTGAGCTGGTGGGCCAAGACGAAACTCATGACGTAGGATCCGGACCCGATTCTCGAGACCGCGATCTTCTTGCCCTTCAAGTCTTCTGCGGAATTGATGTCGGAACGGTTGTAGCCAGTACTGATGGCCCAACAAAGTGGAGACTGAACATAGGTATCCACAATTTGGTAGTGCTCTTCCTCTCTGCCCTTAGCAATATCTGCAACAAAGGCTTCAGTCAAACCAATGGCGATGTCAACTTGATTAGTGTTCAACAAGTTGATCAAACGACCAGTTCCTTCAATGACAGGAACAGTCTCGATCTTGATATCTCCAAAGTATCCATTCTCAATGGCAAAGAACAAAGGAGTGGAAAAGTGCTCTGGAACGTACGCTACTCTTAAGGACATGGTGTGGGTCAGGCCGGGGTAAGTTTTTATCTTTTTTCTATACGAACATTTATTATAAACCAAAAAAAATTATTAGTAACCCATAGAATATAAAAATTGTAAACGTAGATCTAACAAGCACAATCGGAAGCGGATTGTTGTTGAGCTTGGCTGGTCAAGTCGATTCTTCCTTGTACAGGTCCATTCTGCTTCTGTTGTTGTTGGGAGCCAGGTTCCGGGATCTTGCCTCCTATAGCAACAAAGACCTCGTTAACGTTATACGAGGATTTGGCACTAGTTTCAAAAAAGAGCAAGCCTTCTTCGTCAGCAAGGGCCTGGCCCTCTTCGACAGAGACTTTACGCAAGGGGTTCTCTTCGTTATCGTCTTCCACCAAATCGTATTTGTTAGCAACCAATGCAATTGTGATATCCTTAGAAGCCTGTTCATGCAACTCCTTTACCCAATGTCTAGCTTTAATAAATGAGGCTGGTTTGGTGATATCGTAAACAACTAATGCAGCTTGGGCGTTTCTATAATACATTGGAGCCAACAGTGCAAATCTCTCTTGTCCAGCGGTGTCCCAGATCTCGTATTTGATGGTGCGGTCTCCTATCGTGCACCTTTGGGTCAAGAAAGCCGCCCCGATCGTGGGTTCCTTGTTCTCTTGAAAGTCATCGCTCACAAACCGCAAGACTAAGGAGGACTTCCCGACGGCTGCCTCCCCGAGCAATACTAATTTGACTGATGTGGCCGGGTTTGGAAAGCTCATTATAGACTCTTTGTTTTAAACTTCCTTGTTATCTTTTCCTTCGCCCCCGTTTAGAAATCTGGTGTGCGACAAAGTGTGATCGAATGGTGCGCACACGTCCCTGACATCTCCATACTGCAAAACGACATTCAAATGTCCAGCAGCTTAAACCCAGTCCCTTACATTCGCCGCGAATTCCGGCCTCCCGTTCTTTTTTCCTGCGTGTGAGATGGGAATGACGAGGGGGTTCCAGCCTTTCATTATTCCTATTATGGGTTGAGTTGCTGACTCGAACCACAATTTTTGACAACAGTTTCCGACGTACCGTGTACAAGGGGAAAAAGCTAAAAAAGTATATATATAAACAAAAAACTCTGTTTGCATGTATATCTAAATAAGAGACTTTAAAAAAAAAGTTGCTACTTATGGTTCCAAGAGTGTCTCTCCAGCTTCCTGATCTTTTTAAGAGGTTTGGGAAATCTCCATCACCTCTCGCGCAACTGCAGGAAAACCTTAGCGGGAAGCACACAAAAGAAAAATCACGTTCACCTAGACGGTCACGGACCAGATTCAATCTCATTTCTATCCACTCAGACCCCAGTATGACCCGACCAGCCAGTGAGTCTCCAGTCTCGTACGATGAGCCCAACTTTTTGCGAGCGACCATCTGGCAGCAAAGAGAAAATTTCGGCAACTTGAATGCGTTGGATACTCTTCGGTTGACCTGTGATGACCCCAAGTGGTCTGCCAAAACAGCCACCTTGCAAGTAAATCAATCCCGGAACAGGTACCTGAATGTTTTTCCGTGGGACGTTAATAGAGTCAAGTTGCCAGTACAGGAGGGGCGGAACGATTACATTAACGCTTCGTACGTTGAGTTTCAAGACAACTCGCAAGACAAGTACATTGCGTGCCAGGGCCCCTTAAAAAACACTAGTGCCCACTTTTGGGCTATGGCTTTTAATGAGGCCGTCAAGAACAAGAACGAATCCATAGTCATAGTGATGGTGACCCCACTAGTTGAAGGCGGGTACGTCAAGTGCTTTAGATACTGGCCTGAAATACAAGACACCTGGGAGTACACCGATCAATTGAACGCAGACGGCATGGACATGGACCTTAGTTTGCTCAATGTGAGTGAGACTTACAACGAAGGGGGTGATTATTTATTGACGGAGTTTGAGTTACGCAGTGGAGGCACCGCCAAGCGCGTGTATCACTACTACTACGACAAGTGGGCCGACGCACGAGTGCCTCCCTCTGTAGAGCAATTGCTCCACCTTTCACAGGATATCAGACTGAGACCCGAAAGAGTGGTGCCAATAGTCCATTGCTCTGCTGGAGTGGGCAGAACAGGAACCTTCATTGCTGTGGACCATTTGTTCCACTGCTACACTAATATTCTCAAGCAGAAGACCAAGAAAAAGGACTACGATCTGAAGCAGGATCAAATCCTTCAAACTGTCCAGAGATTACGGGACTCCAGAATGATGATGGTGCAGACCGTCTACCAGTACAACTTTTTATATGACTCTGCAAAGCTCCTTTTTGACCAATTATAGATTAATGAGTTGAGTGAGTTGCTGTAAAGCCGGAGGTTGATAAGGAAGTGTTTAGATAATACAATCCTCATAGTATTCTCGTAATTAGTTGAATCCTCATAAATTCTTAATGTATTGAATCCTCATAATATTCCCACATATCATTATGATATTCCCATATATCACCATAATACTCCCATAGTGTATTTAAATCCTCAATTTGACAACGTTTCTAGTGAGAGCACCTATTATGTAGAGTTCGGGTCCTTACATATGTACTGTTTACAGAACATGCTTTCAGAGCCTGAAGATATATATCCGTGCTTATCAAACTATTCTCATTGCTCTTGTGCTTTGATAGGAAGTTTCCTGAATGAACGATCACCTTCTTGATTTGGATGTTCTCCACATTGTCCTGATAGCATCAGCGCTCTTGGTCCCAGTCTAGACCCCGTGGTGAAGGATGACATCCACTTTGATTCTACTTGAAATCATCCAGTTTCTATCACAATTGAATGTCAGCAAGGTTGCTGCAAAAACCAGTCGGTAGGGTTCTGCCCAAACGTCTTGTGGACTTTGATGCAGCTTATGCAAGTTGATTTGCAGCCAGACAGCGACCGAATTGTGGGTGGGTTACTGAGCTGGAAAAGACTCCAATGGCGCTGCCAATGACAACATCAACAGGTTCATTGCGAATACCAACCAGCTGGCGTTGCAAGGACAATTCGGCCTGTGATTGCAGCAAAGATCACAATGACCAGACGAGATGAGCTGCTCGCTGGTGATGGGGAGGAACTTGAGCTTGTGCGCAGGACACACACAGTTTTTATTTTTTTTGTGAGCAAGGGGGATAATTGGAGTCCGGGTAACGACCACCAAATGGGCGTAACTGGGGGACCGCGGGCGGACATTTGAGCACGAATCGACAGGTGCAGTAAATTTTTCATTTTGTCCACCTTCAAGGAGGAAAAAGAAACGAGGGGCTTGGGTCGCCATGATTTGTTAGTGAAAAATTTTCCTTGCAGAGGCTCCATATATGATGTAGTAAAAATTTTTCTTTCCTCTTCTTCTTTTTCCTTTTCTTTATCAATCTTCTACATTTTTAACAGAAATGGCTGACGGTGTTTTCCCAGGTGCTATCGGTATCGATTTAGGTACTACTTACTCTTGTGTTGCTACATACGACTCTGCTGTCGAAATTATTGCCAACGAACAAGGTAACAGAGTTACCCCATCCTTCGTCGCTTTCACTAACGAAGAAAGATTGATTGGTGATGCCGCTAAGAACCAAGCTGCATTGAACCCAAAGAACACTGTTTTCGATGCCAAGCGTTTGATTGGTCGTGCTTTTGAAGACGAAGCCGTTCAAAAGGATATCAAGTCGTGGCCATTCAAGGTTGTTGACTCCAACGGTAACCCATTGATCGAAGTCCAATACTTGGAAGAAACCAAGACTTTCTCCCCACAAGAAATCTCCTCCATGGTCTTGACCAAGATGAAGGAAATTGCTGAAGCTAAGATTGGTAAGAAGGTCGAAAAGGCTGTCATTACCGTCCCAGCTTACTTTAACGATGCTCAAAGACAAGCTACCAAGGATGCTGGTGCCATTGCTGGTTTGAACGTCTTGAGAATCATTAACGAACCAACCGCCGCTGCTATTGCCTACGGTTTGGGTGCTGGTAAGTCCGAGAAGGAAAGACACGTTTTGATTTTCGACTTGGGTGGTGGTACCTTTGATGTCTCCTTGTTGAACATCACCGGTGGTGTTTTCACCGTCAAGGCCACTGCTGGTGACACCCACTTGGGTGGTCAAGATTTCGACACCAACTTGTTGGAACACTTCAAGAAGGAATTCCAAAAGAAGACCGGCTTGGACATCTCCAACGATGCCAGAGCTTTGAGAAGATTGAGAACCGCTTGTGAACGTGCCAAGAGATCTTTGTCCTCTGTCACCCAAACCACCGTTGAAGTTGACTCCTTGTTTGAAGGTGAAGACTTTTCTGCTCAAATCACCAGAGCCAGATTCGAAGACATCAACTCTGCTTTGTTCAAGTCCACCTTGGAACCAGTCGAACAAGTTTTGAAGGATGCCAAGATTGCCAAGTCCGGTGTCGACGAAGTTGTCCTTGTTGGTGGTTCCACCAGAATTCCAAAGGTCCAAAAGTTGTTGTCCGACTTCTTTGACGGTAAGGCCTTGGAAAAGTCCATTAACCCAGATGAAGCTGTTGCTTACGGTGCTGCCGTCCAAGGTGCTATCTTGACTGGTCAATCCACCTCTGAAGACACCAAGGACTTGTTGTTGTTGGATGTCATCCCATTGTCCTTGGGTGTCGCCATGCAAGGTAACGTCTTTGCCCCAGTTGTCCCAAGAAACACCACCGTCCCAACCATTAAGAGAAGAACCTTCACCACCGTTGCTGACCACCAAACCACTGTCCAATTCCCAGTCTACCAAGGTGAACGTGTCAACTGTTCTGAAAACACCTTGTTGGGTGAATTCGACTTGAAGAACATCCCTCCAATGCAAGCTGGTGAACCAGTCTTGGAAGCCATCTTCGAAGTTGATGCTAACGGTATCTTGAAGGTCACCGCCGTTGAAAAGTCCACCGGTAGATCTGCCAACATCACCATCTCTAACTCTATCGGTAGATTGTCCTCTGACGAAATCGAAAAGATGATCTCTGACGCTGAAAAGTTCAAGTCCTCTGACGACGCCTTCGCCAAGAGACACGAACAAAAGCAAAAGTTGGAAGCTTACGTTGCCTCTGTCGAATCCACCGTCACTGACCCAGTCTTGTCTGCTAAGTTGAAGAAGTCTGCTAAGGACAAGATCGAAGCTGCTTTGTCTGACGCTTTGCAAACCTTGGAAATTGAAGAATCTAGCGCTGAAGACTACAGAAAGGCTGAATTGACCTTGAAGAGAGCTGTTACCAGAGGTATGTCCACCCGTTAAGTAATCTAGGTTATTTAATCTGTACAAAATATAATAAAAAACGTAATCTTTACAAGTGTAGTAATAGTATTCTGAATGGGTTATCTGTGAGTGATTTGTTATTTAAATTGTGGGATTATTAGTGATTATGTTGGTTAGATGTTGCTGGTATGGGTTAGATATTACTTGTATTGGTTAGATATTGTTGGTATTGGTTAGATATTACTATTGGTTAGATATTGTTGGTATTGGTTAGGTATTACTTATATTGGTTAGGCATTACTATCGGTTAGATATTAATTATTTTTTGATCTAGATACTTCTCACACCTGGTTGAACTAGATACATGTTTCTAGTTGATTTACATAGCTGAAATTGTATTGTTCATCTAGATAGTATCCTACTTAAACTAGATAATCCTGGTTGTCTAGATAGCACTCGTTGTCCTAGTTCAACACTTCATAACTACCCCCTGATCACCACAAATCTTGTTCTTCTACACCAAAACTTAACTTGCCTTAGTGCCACATTCTTACCTCACAACTACTCGTCTAAAATGTAGTTACCAAACTTATCCATAATTAACTGCTGACCCTGTGATAAAGCCTTTATGATTTTCTCGTTTTCTTCATCCAAGTCTTCTTCCTCAGTTTCAAACTCTTGGCCGTCTTCTTCTTCTTCTTCTTCGTCGAATTCCTCGTTGTACTCTTCACCATCATCGGTTTCCACTTCAGAAAGGTCATCTTCGTCTGCGTCATCATGAAGTCTCATACCCTGTAAAGCTTTTTCCAATTCCAAGTCTTCCTTGCTTCCAGTTCTCTTCTTAGCATAACCTGAGGCTTGAACCTCCACGTCCAACAGATGCGTTCTCTTGACATCTCTCTTGAAGTTGGGGTATGCATACTTGTAACCATCTCCATACCCTTCAGTGTCGAACATGGTGCTGTCGTGGGTTGGGGCATATCTAAACTTCTTTTCGAAAAATGCACGGACACCCTCAACGTCTCTATCAAAGTAGTCCTTGGCATCAACATGGTCGATGGACACACACTGAGGGAAGTCGATCACGACAAAGTCAAACTCGTACTTTTTGGCGTCCTCCTTGTCGCGGATGATGATGTTGAACTCGTTGAAGTCACAGTGGATCAACCCGTGGTTGGCCAACTTGACAATGAAGTTCATCAAATCCGAGTACAACTTCTTGTAGTTGTCATGCTTACGCAAATGCTTCATCGGTATGCCTCGGATCCACTCCATCATCACACAGTGTCTGGAGTAGTCGTATGGGATGGGGACATTGAAGCCATTCTGATGCAAAATAGACATAAAGTTGTACTCCTTCTTGGCCGCCAAGCATGACAAAAACATCCAGCTCGCAGACTGCTGGTTCTTGAGGTAGTCACGATTGTGCTTGACGGTCTTGAACGACGTTCTTCCCAATCTGTGGATCTTCATCACCTTTTGTTCTCCCTGGGAGTCGCTCACAGAGTAGATGTCTGATTCCTTCCCCACCCCGATAGTGGTTCCCAACGAGTACAAACTGTCTCTGTTCAACATGGACTTCAATGCCAAGTAGTCAAACCCGTTGTATGTCAATCTGAATCCGTCGTACTTGGCGTTTCTCAATCTCGAGATCAACTTCAACTTGGCCAAGTCTCCGATCGATCTGTTGGTCCCAGTGGGTGACCTCAACCCTCCCAACTGGTGGATTAACGTCGTGGGTACCAACTCGTGATTTCTGGTTCCTTGCTCCACTCCCTGCAAAACCTTCCAGTCGTCAGAGGTCAAGTACCTCATCTTCGTTGTGTCTAACTTCATGCTGGGTCTCTAGTCTTTCTGGCTTACCTTCTCATCGGATTTTTTTTTGTTGCAAAAAAGATAGAATCGGAAACGGCAACACTCACATAGGCCCCACCAACAATGCACGCAACATGGCCCGCCACAGGTCTAGCAGAAAACGCGTGAAGCGAAATCCACTACCCTCCCACTCAACCATTGGTTCGGGCAGAGACTTGCTGTACCACGACACTTTCACGTCCAATTCGTACGACTGGACCAAAGTCCCTCCGCTCGGTGCCTACAACAACAATACAACTTCTCTTTCCACGAGAAAGGGACCCCCAAGTTTAAAGCTGATATGTGCAGAGACATTGGCCCGCAATGCCCTGAACTTGGAAAATGGCTACTTGGACTTTGCCCCGTGGTCCTGCTGGCTCCAAGTCTGGGACAAGATCTTGGCCCTCAACAACGACTCGTTCCGAGTGTTCAGTATATTTGCAGGCAAATACAGCACTTTCAGAGGGTTTAAACTGCATAAACTTACCAGAGCCACTTCTAAGCGCGACTCTCCGGCCTGGGTCCAGCTTCAGATTGCCCGGAGTCTGGCTGTGGAGGCCGTACGCCTCCCCAACGTCCCCACATACAGAGTGGAAAACGTCTTTGAGAACGCAAAAATGAAAGACATGGTGTCGACCCTAAACAAACTGATATTCATGCCATTGGTGATCATCGACCTATCGAGAGTACAGCTACCCAAGGAAGACTATTACATGATGTTCAACATCTTAGACCTTGTGGCTGTCGATGTATCCAACTGCTTGCACATAGACGACCAGTACTTGCGGAATATGGCGCACGTGACCACCGAGAACAAGCTCCTGCGGTTGGCATGCTTGGTCCTCCGCAACACAGCAGTCTCCGAGGAGGGAATGATGCGTCTCATGACGACGTCGCTGAGTCTCTCATACCTCGAGTGCGATATTGTCTTGCCTACCGTGAAGTTGAAAGGTCGAGACTATGTTGCTGGCACACAATGGTTCAAGTTAGATTTGGCCGTCCCGCAACTCAGCGTAGCCTCCAGACTCCCACTAGGATTGAAGATGCATGCCTTATATCGCTACTTTTCAAGATCCCTTGACGCTCAATTCATAGACAATACCCTAGACATAATGTACCACAAGGGGACCTATACAGAAGAGAGCGTTTCGCAGCTTACACGGCTGTGGATAGTTCGTCTGAATTCCAGACGTCAATCTCCCTCCCACTGTTACTTCCTCAACAAGAATCTTAATGTTGCAGAACCACAACCTAAACAAACCACACAAGATAGACCAAAGAAGTTGAAGAAGCTGATCATAGCCGATGCATCAAAGTTCTTTGGTTAATTCTGGAGGGGTCATACCACTAGAGAGATACCTAGAGAGATACCTTAGAGTTATATTTTAATGTGACCTTTAGAGACCCTTTAGAGACACTTTAGAGAAAATTTAGAATCACTTGGAGATACTTTAGGAGATACCTTAAGAGTGAAATCTTAAGAGTGAAGAGAACATGCTGATGCATCAATTCCTAAGTAAAGCTGGTTCAACCAGCTTCGGCTATATGAATCTATATACATGCAATGGGTTTACTTGAAGTTCCCGTAGATTAATGGAAGATCTTCCATATCAGCTGGTTCAACCAGCACTGCTATGTCATGAATCTATATACATGCAACGGAGGGCTAGCAGCCACTTTCTAAAAACCGTTACCATAAATGGAGTGGAACTTCCCGTTGCCATTGTTGTTGTCAGCGGGCTTTCCTCCATTCAACAATGCGAGTAAACTCTTTCCATGATCATTGCTTGACTCTTGAGGTGCAGGGGCAATGTCGTCTAAGGTCTGGCCCGGCTTCAAAAGCCTGATTTTTGACTTCTTTTCCCCAGTGTTAAAAAAGTTGGGAGGTTGTACCTGTGGTTCGGTTGCTCCGACGTTATTGTAGTTGTCTAATAAATGGTCAACGTCCTCCTCGTCACTTGCAATGTCAAAGTTGAACTGTCCGTTGTCAAATCTGTCTTGGAAGGATTGGTGGGTTTCGCCGAAATCCTCAAATGCTTCGAAATCGTCAAAAGTATCTTCAACTGGCTGGGCTTCAGGAGCAGCTTGTGGCTGCGATGCAACTTGAGGTTGAGCGGGGGCAGGTGGTCTATTTTTATTGAGTAGGCCTAACAAATCTTGCGAAGCTGAGATTGCTGAAGCACTTGGCTCACTTCTCTGTTTAGGACCTTTTAATAAATCCAACAAGTCTTTGGATGCTGTGTGCTTTCTTGCCGTAGGCTGTGGTTGTTCATGTGGAGCAGGTGCAGGAGTTTGCTTTGGCTTATTTAAAATGTTCAAAATTTCCAATGATTCCTTCTTGTTCGAATCATCTGATCTTTTCAACAATGTCATCTTCTTTCCTTCGTTGAAAGGTAATCCAAACCCAGCTGGACTAGCGCCTCTCAACGAGGCCTCGAGCTCGTTTGAAGGACGTGGAGCACCGTAGAATGAAGGTGAACTGTGTTGTGGCGGATTGGAACCAAGAGATTGTCCTATCTCAGGTGTTAAAGGTGCTGGGCTTGGCTTACCCAAGACACCCAACAAGGTCTGTGATGCTTCCTTGTCTGGTTTACCCAAGACTCCCAACAAAGATTGAGATGCTTCCTTGTCAGAAGGCTTGTTCAACATATCTAATAAAGACTTGGATGCAGATGCAGCAGCACCATGCTCAAGAGAAATGGGAGAGGTTGCTTGCGCAACATCTGGACTCTTAAATGGCGGTAATTGTGGCGTAGTGTTGCTCAGGGCAGCCTTGGAGGAGTCCAGAACTGCGTCGTCGTTTTTCTTTTTGTTGAAAACACTCATTAACAACTGAGCCTTACTTCTATTGCTTTCAATATTACTGAGCTCCTCTGTGCTCTTTTCTTGACCGGCGTTAGACTTTCTCTTGCTATTCAAGATGGACAAGAGTTCCTTGGAGTTTGCCTCGGAAGAGCGTCTATTAGTGAATACCAGTGGCTTTCTCAAGTTCTGGGGGTTTGGTTGCTGGTTCAAAGGATCCAGGACGCTGTGCTCTGGAGATGCATTCGTAGTGTATGAAGGAGGAGAGTGCAACTGTTGGTTGTTTTGGAGAGGAGTTAAAAAGTTACGTGGGTATCCTGGCTGTTGGAAAGGAGGGACGGACGATGGAGGTATGCCCGGCTGTCCAAGTTGTGGTGGTTGGTGAGGTTGTGGAGGAGGTTGTTGGAAGTGCTGGGGAAATGGCGCGCCAAATTGCGGAGGTGGCGGTGGCGGATAAGCAGCCTGGAACGGCATCTGATGGCCGTAGAACATAGGTATCTGGCTCTGGACGTGTTGTGGCAAGTACATCAGAACATAGTGGTTGGTATTTGCGCTGCTTTCGTGGTTTGGAGTGACCTGTTGCAAGATATCCAACAATTCTCTTCCGGCGTCCACGTTTTGCTTGTCGAGGTCTGTGTTGATGCCCAAGTAGCTCTTCAACTTGAGCTCGGCCCTGTAGAGAAGCTCTTCTTCGTTTAGAATACCCTTGTTCTTATTCACCCACCTGGTGATGGACTTCCATATGGTGGAAACAACAAAAAAGTTGTTGGGGTTGGACTTGATCTTCTTGGAGAGAGACTTGACATCAAACCATTCAATCTTGGCAATTTCGTTTCTCACCAATGGCTGGAAGTGGAAGGACTCAGGAACGTCCTTCACAAGGTAGATTTTATAGTTTTTACCACGAATGGTACCTTCGACAACGTCTTGTTCATTAATTAAGGAGGAGGCATCAAACCCGGTTTCTTCTTTTGCTTCTCTGATGGCACAGTCAATGTCAGATTCATCCTTAGATATCTTCCCTCTTGGAAATGACCATGTGTTTGACTCGGTACCCTTAAGCAAAACCACTTTGGATAAGTCTTTATTAAAAAAGGCTACACCTCTGACCGGAATGGTAGACTTGTACTTGCCGAATCTGGACAATGCATTAGCTGGATCCCCCCATTTCCAGATCAAGGGACACCTTTCCAACATGCTTGAGGCAAACAACTTCATTTTCATGCCTGGTAAATACGGATTCAATTGTCTTACGAAATCTGTGTAGAACCATTGTGCTTCTTCGACTTGGAAGAACACTCTTTCTATGGACGATAAATCTTCGTTAGGAACATTAACAACAAACCTTACTAATAGGTCTTCAAGAACATGATCGACAGATTGGTTGGCCAACCCGTCTCGTAACTGTAGGGACATGGTAATAGATTGATTGATGGATTTTTAAGTGAACACTTTTTCCTTGTGTGTGTGTTTTTTTTGTTGCCTCGATTGGTGTGGGCCAGCCAATTTTTTGATCTCAGTTTGTGCGTTTCCAAATGGCAACTCATACCATGATTTTCAGCAGAGGCTTTCATAGCAGCGGGCTATTGAGTGCTCCACGGTTTGCGACCACCTTAAAGGAGGCCGCCAAGCCTCCACTCACCAAGTCCATTGCCATCAACAAACCCTTTGGGTTGGACCAGCCAGTCTTGTTGAACCACAAGATTATCGAGACCTTCCAATTGAGTAAAATTGGACATGAATTGTTTAGTGCCGAAGCAAAGGAGAGAAGACAGAAGAAACTAGACTATGAGATTGTTCACTCTCCATTTTACGAGTCGAAATCCTTTTTGAATCTTAACGGGAAGGTCTTCACTCCTCCAATCTCTTACTTCAAGCTGGACAAGGCAAAGTACTTCCCTGACTTTGTTTCTAAAACCATAAATGGAGATGAAACTAGCTTGTTTGAGGTGTTGGCTAGAGCAAAAGTCAGCATAGTGAGATTATATTCCACCATGTCTGGTGAAAAGTGTGTCAATACCTATTTTGAACTGGATGGAAGTAACTACGTTAAAGATGGTTTCGACAAGTTCGAACAGGCCCACCCTCAGTCCCAGATAATAGATATAAACATTCCTGCCAATTGGGCAAAGGGATTCATGATTAATCTTTCTAAGTCAAGTATTAGAAAGCTGATTGCTGAAAAAAGACACTCCCTGTACTTCATTTTACCAGAATATACCTTGCAGTACGATATTAGACAAAAGTTACATTGTGACAATATGTGCTCGGGGTACGTGTACTTGCTTGATCAACAGGGAAGAATAAGATGGGCTACCAGCGGTTATGCCAATGAAGAGGAGTTAGCTTTGATGTGGAAATGCATCCGTGGAATGGAAGCAGAAGTTTTGTAAATATGTAATTGATAAGGAATAGATTTTGCAGCAATAGCTCTACAACAGTTTTAGTAGAATTACTACGAAAAGTTGGGAAAATGACCTACTCATCCAAGGTTCAACCCAGTAAGGAAATTAAACGAAACGTGATTTGTACATGATGGTGTAGATATACATACGTACGTGATGGAACGTCCCACATCATTGCAAGAAGTTAGACGTGGGTGCCACGGGTTGCTGATATGGGGTACCGTGGGGTTGGAGTCAAATCACGTGCCATTGCATGTATTAGGGCTACAGACCTAAGCGAGCGTGCAGGCCGGAAAAAGCAGAGCATTTGGTAGCGCGAGCGCGCATCCTACGGTATATCGTAAAAATTTTCAAATTTGTTACTCTCTAACAACGTCAGTATAATCACCATGTCTGCTCCAGTTGAAAAGAAGGTTGAACAACAACAAGAAGAATTCTTGAAGATCAGAATTACTTTGACTTCCACCAAGGTCAAGCAATTGGAAAATGTTTGTGACAACATCATCAAGAACGCTTCTCAACACGACTTGGTCAAGAAGGGTCCTGTTAGAATGCCAACCAAGGTCTTGAAGATCACCACCAGAAAGACTCCAAACGGTGAAGGTTCTAAGACTTGGGACTCTTACGAAATGAGAATCCACAAGAGAGTTATTGACTTGCAAGCTCCAGCTACTGTTGTCAAGAGAATCACTCAAATCACTGTCGAAGCTGGTGTCGACATTGAAGTTTCTATTGCTGCTTAAGCCTTGCAATCCTCTCGGATTTTCCTGTAAATTATAACATATGGCCAAGTGCTCTAGGCGTGCCGTGTATCGAGAGGTGCACAGACGTTGCGGTAGTTGCTATCAGGACTTGGGGTATGTAATTTTATAGTGAGTGGAAAAATAGATAATGGAATTCAACTTAGTGTAGTAACGTACTCTGCTCTAACGACAGACTTTGCCAACTGGGGGGTACAAATATACCCAGTGACGACTTGGCAAAGTTTTGCTACTTCCCATGCTTGTTACTGGAAGGCACATCCAGTACCTGGCTCGCGCACGATCGGTACAGCTTTTGTTAGGATTATGAACATTAGTGACTCTGGTAGCGCGGTAGTTCGATTCCCTATTTTTTTCCCTTGCCCCAGTCAGCTTTTGGAGCAACAAAAATTAATTTATTGGAGCAAGCCCAATACATCAGGTATAATGTTTGTCCTATCAGTGAGACAACGACTTGTGCACCTCACGCGGTTGCAGCGGGTTTCACTCCGTGCGTTTAACATGCAGCACCGTAACTTGGTAACTTTAGCAAAGAAACTGCAGACAGGCAAGAGCAAGAGAAATGTGGCGATTGTCCTGGGGATCATTATAGTCGGGCTGTATATCTCATTTAACCAGACCAATTATTACAGTTTGGATACATTGCCCAATGGAAGTAACATCAATGGAGGGGTTCTCGGTGGACCCAACGGAAAATTACAAGAGCAGGGAGGTTTCATAGACAACTCCCCTATCAACAACAACAAGTTCTATACATCAAGCACCAATTCATTGCATCAAAAGGATAGCATCTCGCACCAACAACACAAGGAAGGGGTGTTCTTGTTGAATGATGAACAGGTTAGTTCGAAGCTCCGCCAATTTGAAGAGAGTTATTTTGTGAATAGGGGCAAAGGAGTCACCCGATACGACGTTTGCCAATTACCCTCCAACTCCCCAATTGAAGACGATAGAGCAGAGGAGATTATACAAGTTCCGATTTTACAGGACAACAACGTCAAGGCCATGACCGATTGGATGTTTTTCGGGGTGTTTGACGGCCATGGTGGCTGGACTACCAGCAGCAAGTTGAGAGATCAATTTATTCTGTACATTGTTCACGAGCTTGGGACTATTTTCAAGCCTTCCAAGGAGAACGAGCAGTTGCGTTATGTTCCAAACAGTGCCACAATCGATCAGGCCATCAAGAATGGTTTCTTGAAGTTGGACCACGAGATTGTGCACACCAACATCGAGAAGTTGCTCAACGATAACAACAAGGCCAAGGCTGCTGAGTTGTTGATGCCTGCTTTGTCTGGGTCGTGTGCATTGCTTTCATTCTACGACACCAACCTGAAATTGCTTAAGGTTGCCGTTACTGGTGACTCGAGAGCCATTTTGGGCTCTTTCAAAGACAACATCTGGACTGTGCGCCAGTTGAGTATCGACCAAACTGGGTCCAACCCCACCGAAGTCGCACGTATTATCAGCGAGCATCCCGATGAGTCCAACGTGATTAGAAACGGCCGTGTTTTGGGGAGCTTGGAGCCTTCCAGGTCCTTTGGTGACTGTAGATACAAGTTGCCTGCCCAACAACAAGAGCGGATATACAAGCAGTTTTTTGGCAAGAGACTTCCTACACACCTCAAGTCGCCGCCATACGTCACTGCAGAGCCTGTGATCACCACCACCAAGATCAGTCCAGAGAACAATGACTTTTTGGTGATGGCGTCGGACGGGTTGTACGAGATGTTGACCAACGAGGAAATCGTGGGTTTGGTAGTCAAGTGGATGGAGAAGGAAAAGATCATCAAGCCTCAGAAACTGTTCTGGAACCCATTTGGATCCAAAGAAAACAAGTTGCCCCAGGTTGTGGACGTGACTAACGACAAGTCCTCCAAGAAGCCTCCCAAGAAGAACGGCGGAGGGTTCCTTCTTGAAGACAAGAATGTCCTGACACATCTTATTAGAAACGCATTGCTGCAGGGTGGCTCCAAGGACCAGACCGCTATGCTAATCAGTATTCCTAACCCTGTTTCCAGAAGATATAGAGATGACCTCAGTGTGACTGTGGTCTTTTTCGGCAATGATCCGAGAGGAGTCAACGAGCAAGGTAAGTTGGAAATCAACGGAGAAGCCACCGCAGGTGGTGTTGACGCATCTAAGCCTAAGTTGTAGGGCCTGGAAGCTCACAATATAAAAGCATGCTAGCACCAATTGGTGATGTCTCTCGGACCAAGTCGCTATCCCGAGGAAATTGGATGTGCGACAAAATGCCCCAACCAAAAAATCACAAGGAACTTAAACATAAACATAGATAATATATAAATTAGCATTGAAGTAAGCTGTATGTCTCCGTAGGATACTAGCACGGCTCTCTATAGAGGTCTCCGAGTCTCCAAAGTTTGAACGGCAGGAGCCGTTGCACCCATTTTCGAAGTAGTGGCGAAAGGGTTTGCAGTAGGGCTGTCGGTCCATCCTGCACATGGCGGGGTTTTTCCCCGACTCATACAAAAAAATCGGCGGGGTTGGGATCGAAAATCATACATTTTCAACGAACCTCTTTAGAAGAAACATGTCGGAATTGAAGGGAGACACTAGCGAAGTGAGCACCAAGGTGGATGCCTTTGAAAAGAAGGCTCCAGAGGTGGCTGCCCCAGCACCAGAGGCACCAAAAAGCACAGCTAAAGACGACGATTTAGATGACTTAGATGACTTGCTTGATGATTTCGCAGACGAAGTATTAGCAAAACCCCCAGGGTCTGGGGTCGACACCGAGACCGAAACCAAGACAGTGGACGAGCCATTGAACGACGAGTTCAAGAACGGTATTGCTGAATTGATCAAGGACTTGAAGATTGAAGACCCAGACACCCAGGAACAGTTTGCCGATTTGGTCAAGCAGTTTGAATTGAACCACAAGGAAGAGGTCGAGGCCGAAGCAAAGAAACCAGCCAACTTCAACTACGTCATGAAGGAGACTATGGAGCGTTTGAAGAAGGGTGGTGAGAGTGTCGATGAGAAGATCAAGAACGATGCTGCCGGAAGCAACCCAGAGGATATGCTCACCCAATTGCTTGCCGGCTTGGGCGGCGGTGAAGGTGGAGACATGGACATGTCCAACTTGCTTGTTGACATGTTGGAGCAGTTGCTGTCCAAGGAAGTATTGTACGAGCCAATCAAGGAGTTGAACGAAAAGTTCCCAGACTACTTGAAGGAGAAGAAGGGTACCATTACCGAGCGTGAATACGCCAATTACAACAAGCAGTACGAAATCACCAACGACATCTTGGCCATTTTCGACGCACCAGACTACACGGATGCAAATAAGGTCAAGAGGGATGAGGTCAATACATTATTAGAGTCGCTCCAAGAATTGGGCCAGCCTCCTAGCGAGTTGATTGGCGATGCAGGCGACTTCCCATTATTCGGTGGTGCTGGTGGTGCTGGCGCTGCAGGTGGCCTTGACGGCTTGGATTTCGACGCTAAGGATTTGCCAGAGGGATTCGACAAGCAAATTGAAGAGTCTTGTAAACAGCAATAGTTAATTAATATTTATTATGATTATGAGTGCACAGTATCTGTAGGTATTTGCACAGCCAGGAAGATGAGACGTTTCTAGATTTCCATTCCGCCTCTCTTGGCAAAGTCTCTGTAGTACTGCAACATGTCTGGAGTGATTCCCTTGGTGATACCCTTCAAGGCATGCACAAAGTGCCTCTTTTCCACGGTGTGGGCCTCTCTGTTCTCCATGATGGCTGCCAACCCGGATTCCTGGCAGAGCAAGGCCATCTCGGCACCCGAGCATCCCTCGGTAAGCACCGCGAGCTCGCTCAAGTATTCCTGCAACTCTTGCGACAAATCGAATTTCTTGCAGCCATTCTTCAAAATTTGCAACCTTGCGTCCATGTCCGGTGGAGCAACGTAGATGTGACGGTCCAATCTTCCTGGACGCAACAAGGCAGGATCGATTTCCGTAGGTCTATTGGTGGCAGCAACAATCACTACTCCCTTCAATTCCTCCACACCGTCGATTTCGTTCAACAACGACGTTAACACGTTCGACGATGCGGCAGTGTTTGCAGCCTCACGGTCGCCCGAAATGGCGTCGATCTCGTCAAAAAAGATGATCAGCGGCGATGCTGCTCTGGCCTTCCTGAATATCTCTCTGATTGCACGCTCGGATTCACCAACGTACTTGTTGAAGATCTCGGGACCCTTTACGGCCAAGAAGTTGAGGCCAGATTCAGTAGCAAGTGCTTTGGCCGTCAAGGTCTTGGAACACCCAGGTGGTCCATAGAGCAACACACCCTTTGGTGCCAGCACTCCCAACCTCTTAAAGCTGTCTGCAGCCTCTAACGGCAACTGCACCACTTCTATCAATTTCTGCTTCAACTCTTCCTGTCCGCCAATGTCAGACCAGTGCACCTTGGGCATCTCCAAGAAGATCTCACGCATTGCTGATGGTACTATTTCTGGAAGCGTCTCAACTAAGTCTTGGTATCTTAATTTTATTTGGGAGTCTGGATTCTTTATGCCCTTGGCAATGGCCTTCATGACAGCCTCTCTGCAGAGAGCCGTCAAGTCTGCACCCACGTAACCGTGGGTCTTGGATGCAATATCTGTAACTTCTTCTTCACTTAGGTTGTACTTGTCAGAGTCCATGCGCAAAATCTGTTTCTTCAAGATGTCATGTCTCGCGTCTGCGTCTGGAATGCCTATCTCAATCTCACAGTCAAATCTTCCTGGTCTTCTTAACGCTGGGTCAATCAGGTTGGGTCTGTTGGTGGCACCTACCACCACAATGCGCCCTGTATCTCCCATGCCATCCATTTGTGTCAATAATGTTGCGACAACCCTGGATTCCGTCTCGCCAGCGTCCTCGGAATTCCTGTTTGGAACCAACGAGTCAACTTCGTCCATGAATATAATCGAAGGCTGGTACTTTCTAGCTTCCGCGAAGATCTCTCTGATCGCGTTTTCGGTTTCCCCAAGATACTTGGACACAATTGAGGGTCCGTTAACAGTGAGCACATGTGCGTCTGTGGAGTGTGCTACACGGCGCAAAAGCATGGTTTTACCGGTACCTGGGGGACCGTGAAGTAATATTCCACGAGGAGGAGGAATGCCAAATCCAGTGAAAAGCTCTGCGTTGTTGAATGGAAGTTCTATTGAAGACTTGAGCGTCTTGATCTGCTTCTCCAACCCACCCAATTGCGAGTACTCTACTGGTGCTGGTAAGTTGGGGTACTTGGATCTGGAGATGCTGGCCTTTGTGTCCTCTACCTTGGTCTTGAAGAAGATGTATGTTGGAGAAACTACACCAGCGCTTTCCTCGCTAGAACCTTGGATGGAGAGTTTACTGAAGGAAGTCTCAAAGTCCTCAGTATCGCTGATATCAACGATCGAAAACCCATCGAGATGCAATCCGGGGCACACGAGACCCACTTTCTCCAACACACCAGTAGCTTGCAGCACGTCAATCGAACTGTCTTGTATGTTAATGGTCAAGGAATTGGCATATTTCGGTTGTTTGTTGTACTTCTGGAGGGTGATTCTGTCTCCAAGGAGAATTCCTCCCAAGTGTCTGTAGCTAGAAGAGATGAGAATGACGTTATGGTCGACGATATCGTCCAGCACTCCAATTTCTCCAATTATGCCACCAGAACTGCTCTCTGACTTAGTAAGAATGACCAAGTCCCTCTTTTTGAGCTCCAAGGCGACTAGGATCTCGGGATGGATGTAAAATACTGCGGTATTGGATGCAACGTCTTCGGCACCAGACGCAACGTGTGGTCTCACAATATACAGCTTTGGAAGCTTCACCTTCTTGGGAGCAGCCGAAGCGTCCGACGGTTGTGTGGCCTTCTTCTTTGTAGAAGATTTAGACGACATCAGTGTGGTTTGGCTTGGTGAGGTTAGTGTAAATTATTGTTGCAAAAGTTTTTTCCCATATCAAACCTCCCACGATGAACGTGCAAAATATACGGCATGCCCATGGCTTAACGGTAGGCCTACCCAGAGGTGTGAGGAGGCTCCTGTCGCATATACCACAGCTAGTTCTGAAAACCAATCATTACTTGGGGGATGCAGAGCATTTCACCAAGCAGCGGAAGAATGGATCATTCTACAACAGGTCCTCCACCGGCCAGACCCACACATACATCGATAGACCAGGCATACTGAAGCGACCTATAGACGAAGCACTAGTCATCAGCGAACCCATTACAAAGTTTCTCAGTCCTGACTTTGAACTCCTACGAGAAGAAGTGGTGGCCATCCTGTATGGATTGTCCAATATCCTCTTAGACTTGAGCAAGGCTACAGGGACCAACAGATGGAAACAGGGGATCTTGATGGAAACAGATAAATTGAGACAAGTAGGCAAGTTGGTCATTAAACACCACTTGGATTCAAATACCGTGTTTGCGGACAGTCAGCACTTGGCACTTCCACTGATGGATATCGAGCAGGACCTCCAGTTATTTGCCAAAGACATTGAGTTGATCCCGAAGTTCATGAAGCAGAATCAGTTGCACCAATCAGTCATACCCTACGTAGGCACCGTAAAGGCTGGTCCTTTTCCCTCAGAAAAAGCTTTCAGAACAACCAGAGACAATATCCAGGACGTATCAAGTATAGGAAGCTTTTACACTATGGTTGGTCTTATCTATACAAAGAACCCAGAAAAGTCCATTGAATTTGTGACCAGAAAGATTATAGAGGGTTCAAATGGGTTGATTCACATAGCATCAATGAATAGTTTGCTTTAATTGTCTAGATTCATTAGGTGATCATTCTCCGTGATTTCCCATCAGTGGTTTCTTATTCGTGATCATTTTATGAATGCCCTCCTATGAAATAAATGAAGTTGAACGCTTCAAGTCAACTATTACACATTTCGCATCATGTTGCTCTCAAACAGCAACCTACAATAGAAAATGCATATTCTTTTACTTTAGCTGTAGTTTGGATCATCACATTACTCACCTCTTACAAGTACAAAGAGGCACAGAAAACAATATCTCTCTTAATCTTTTCTTGTGCCTCAGACATCTTGGAGTGTAAGGACGAATCACCAACAATCAAGGCAGCATTCTTCACCTCACGACAAACTTCATCCAATCTGGTGATAACTCTCACAATTGTACCTTCAGCTTCGGAGGTGAAACCCATGATCTCATTGAACGACATGCCTCTAGCCCATTCGTAGACTACGTTGACCAAACCAAATCTATTTCTCTCCAAGAATTCTTCCTCGTCGCTGGTCAACAACACTTGCTTCTCTGAGAATACCATCAACATCTTCTTTGACAACTCTCTGATACGGGCTTTACCACGCTCTAATCTCGGCGTGATACACACTGACTCCTCTTCCAGGTTTCTTCCTTCGTAGACAAAGCAGGACAACAACGCTACAATCTCTGCAGCTTCGAAATCACCCAAGAAGTTGTCAAGCACCAACTCGGTAAGCACCAATTCCCATCCAGAGTTGATCTCACACGCAACTCGCCCCTTCAATACAACATTATGCTGTTCGTCGATGAAACCCAAAGTCTCCAACACATCCAACCTTTGGTTGTAGTCAGGGAGCAACTCCAAGTTCTCATCACTAAGAGACTTCTGCAACTCGTCAACCTCGCTCTCAATGTCTGCTTTCACCCTCAACTCGCCGTATTGCTTCTTGAAATCCGTGTGCACCAAGACGTTGGAGTCATTCAAGGTGTCGAGCAATGCCTGTCTCTTGGTGTTGAGCTCATACAACGACAACTGAGACACAAAATCAAAGGTCAACTCGTCCCATTTGTACATCAACTTGACTATGATCTGAATCTGGGCCTTCGCTTCGTTGATAGCTGCGGTGTTGTTGTTCAAAATGTCCTTGATGCTGGCCTTCAAGGCATACCCACACATGTAGTGAATGCTTGCGTATGGAATCGACTCCACATGGAGATTGCCCTCAAACTTAATCTTAGGAAAGTGCTCACGCAAGTAGTCTGGAATTGGAATGTATGGCAACTTCGTGGTGCTCTTTTCAAATGCTGACCCGTGGTTGAACGTCATGACCATTATCTGCTGGCTGTCGACAGCCCTGACCACGAACCCCACACGCAAAAGACCCTTCTTGTTCCTGAAACAGAGCATTCTACCAACCTTGAACACAAATGTCCTCAAAGACTGTTGTTCCTGCACCTGCTGAAGGATGCTGTTGTACACATGCTCATATTCTTCTACCTCATTGAAAGTCGTGCTCAACTCTTCAAATGAGTAGTCTGGAGATTCCAGGACAGTCAAAGTTTCTAGCTGCTTCACCAACTCGTCCACTCTCTTTTTGTTTTCTGGTCTCAACACCTGGGTGGAGTTTTCACTGAACGAGTGCTTGATCATCTCCTCCACACGCAAAGCTTCGATTCTCAAAAGATTCAAGATCATATTGTACGTTAATCTGAACTGCGACAGCAACTTTGTAGGCGCACCCAAAGTCACCTCCTTGAAATCGTTGAGCGATAGAGCATTGTTGTAGGCCATGACAATGACAGTACCAGTCTTATCCAACCCTCTTCTACCGGCTCTACCCGACATCTGTGTGAATTCACCTGGAAGTAAGTTTCTGAAGCCCTTACCGTCGTGTTTTCTCGTTGAAGAGAACACGACAGTTCTGGTAGGTAAGTTCAAACCCATGGCAAAGGTCTCAGTAGCGAACAAGACCTTAACGAGCGTCTTGGCAAACAATATTTCAATACATTCCTTAACAATCGGCAACAAACCCCCATGGTGCACGGCTATACCACGGCTCAACATGTCTCTGATTTTGAGAATTTGCGGCAATTCACGATCCTCTTTCTTCAACCGCGAAACGGCTCGATCCACAAACATGTGGATCTCGGACTTATCACGGGCATTACAGAAGTCAATTCCGCGCAACGTATCTGCGTACTCTTCACATCTCTTCTTTGAGAAGACAAAGGTAACTGCAGGTAACAAGTCGTCTTTCCTCAAGCGCTGCACCAAATTTGTCCAGGTGCTTTTGTTAGGACCATCTTGCCCAAAACGTCTATTCTGGGTATTACCTCCACCACCTCTAGAAGAGCCACCAGTGCCAGAACCACCCCTGGTGTTTGCTGCTCCACCTCTACCGCCTCTTCCACCGCCTCTGTTTCCGCCTCTAGCGGTACCACCAGGCCCACCACGACTGCCAGATCCCATGGTAACGCCTGGAGGGCCCTTGTTTCCACTGCCTTCAAGGAGGTCTCTGTGCTCTTTGAAGTTGCTTTCTAAGAATCGCCTGTGGGAGTCGACCACCAAGAAAAACTTGTCTTTGGCAGCAATGGTGATTTCTAAAGGAACTGGTCTTTTTGGCGTAGAAATGACGTAGATGTCCTTCTTCTTTGTTCTTCCCACCCAGTTGGCAAACTCAAAGGTGTTTGGAACGGTGGCAGAAAGTAAGATGTATTTGACATGGTCTGGCAACATAATGATGACTTCTTCCCAGACAACACCACGGTCGGCATCGTTAACATAGTGGACTTCATCGAAAATGACAAACTCGACGTCTCTGATCAAGTCTGCACCACGGTAAAGCATGGAACGCAAGATTTCGGTGGTCATGATCAAGCAGTTTGCTTCAGGGTTGATCTGAACGTCACCGGTGATCAACCCCACGTCCATATCAGGGAACGTTTCCTTGAAGTCTCTAAACTTCTGGTTGGAAAGTGCCTTGATAGGTGACGTATAGATTGCTTTCGTCATGTTTCTAGTAGCCATAGCAATGGCATATTCAGCCACCACAGTCTTACCTGCAGAGGTGTGTGCTGCAACAAACACAGAGTCACCCTGTTCCAAGTGGTACACGGCTTCCTTCTGGAAAGTGTCCAATTCAAAGGGCCAGGTTCGGGCCATGTTGGGCACCAACTCCTCAAAGTTGTCGATTTTATGATCCAAATCCACGACATGTGCCCAATTGCGCTTTACTTCCTTTTCCCGGGTCATGGAGCTTTTCATTTGCATGTAGTCCATCGACACAATTCCGTCAATTTCCTTTGCGTCGTACGGCGCAGAGGCAGTGGGTTTGGACAGCAATTCTTGATCTGCTTTTTCAATCGAGTAGTCGTCGAATTCTGAGGGCTCCTCCTCCTTGGAGTCCTCCAGTGCACTGGACAATTGGGGCAAGTCCGAGTTGTCTTGGGCCCCAAACTCCATACCTCTGGTGAGACCTTGCGGCACATCATAGAGCCCAGCTTCACTTCTATGCAAATAAGAGGCCGCGTCATTAACAGGGGCACCTGTGCTAATCAAACCACCCGGTTGGAATGGAAGAAAACTGGTCTTCCCTCTGATGTTGTCTGTCTTGGAGCTGTACTTTCTGTTGATCGAGAGGGAATTGCCAGAGTTGGCGTTATCTATATCTCCGATTCTAACCTCCTCTTTATACCCAGTGATATCTCCCGAGATCCCAGTTCTCTTAAAACGAAACAGTGTTCTACTAATTGGGGCTGGTACTTTAACTAGTTTGTCGAATACCACATCCTTTTTTATATCCGGCGTTTCATGGACTAGATCGAGCAAATCCCAAGTCAACTCGCTCAGCGGCTCTAGTAACTCCTTGGTGAGCTCATTGAAATCAAAGTTCTTTTCAAACGGCTGCTTTGTCCTTGTGTTTGGATCAATTCCCATCATATTAAGTGTGTATTGTTGTGAACAGCTGGAGGGCAAATGCAAAATGGATGGAGATCTTGGTTTTGGTAGCGCCACCTAATTTTTTTTCGGATATTTTTAATTTAGCAGTAAGCGCTTGGAACTACAAAGATTTTACAAATACATAATGTCTTCGCTTTGCAAGATCAGATTACAAGAAGAGAGGAAACAATGGAGAAAGGACCATCCATTTGGATTTTACGCAAAGCCCAGCAAGGCCAGTGATGGGTCTCTTGATTTGACAAACTGGACCGCAGGTATTCCTGGCAAACAAGGCACCTTATGGTCTGATGCAACTTATCCAGTGACCATACTGTTCCCTGAAGATTACCCTTCCAAACCACCCAAGGTCAAGTTCCCAGCAGGGTTCTACCATCCAAATGTGTACCCTAGTGGTACCATCTGTCTCTCCATCTTGAATGAGGAGCAGGACTGGAGACCAGCCATTACCTTGAAGCAGATTGTTTTGGGTATTCAAGAATTGCTAGACACTCCAAACCCAGACTCACCTGCCCAAGAGCCTGCGTGGAAGGCCTTTAGCAAGGACAAGGCCATATACGAAAAGAAAGTCAAGGAACAAGCAAAGCAATACGCAGGAGCACAATAGATAAGCACATACCGCTCATAAGCACACAACCGCTTTTGACAGATTGACTTTTTGACATGCCATTTCCCTATGTCCATAGAAAGGGGAGTGATATCAACTCCCGCTTGATACGCTCAAAGTACAGCCGTCCAGGCAGACGGCGTGGCGATCGAGAAAATAGGAACCCCACAACAAGTACGATACAAAGATGAAGTAAGAGAAGTTTGAGTTGAATAGATAAATATTTATAACGTAGCCGTTAATACCAGGTAACTCCAAGTAATGTTTGTGACGTAGTAACCCGAAAACACCAAGCAAAGTTGAATATAGCTAGCTGAGAAACTCCCAAGTGTGACTGAAAATCCAAGAACAAATTAAAACATTACGGTTAGTGCTTTTCCAGGTGCACGAGAAGCACGCATTCGTAGGAACACACTCATGGGGCTTGGGCAGCAACAAATTCACTGTCTTTAATCAAATCTCTACTCTTCAGAATGCCCTCACCAGAAGCCAATTCACCCAATTGAGAGGTACCTTTTTCTTTGTAGGTGGAAACGGCGGGGATGTCAGCCTTGATTCTGCTCACCAAGGTGGAGTAGGCTCTTGGTTCCAATCTGATTAAGGTGTGCAATGGAATGGACATCCAGGGACTTTCCTCTTGGGGTACATTCATAAAGTATGCATAAAGGCAACGCAAGACTGCCTGGTGGGTGATGATCAAGATGTTTTCCTGTCTTTCCAACTCCATGATGATTGGTTCTAAACGAATGACAATGTCTCTATAAGACTCCCCACCACGATATCTATATTCGTACTTGTTGTCGTCTCTTGCCTTGAAGTCTTCTGGAAATTTCTTTTCGATCTCCTCGTAAGTCATTCCGTCGCACTCGCCGGCGTCCAACTCGTCCAACGCCTTCCACTGCAACTTCTTCTTGTAAGGCAAGAACAGCGCAGTTTGCTGTGTTCTCTTCAATGTGGAGGTCCACACGGTCAACGGGGTGTCTCTCATTTCTTCGCCAAGTGACTGGAGAACCAACTCAGGCAACTTGTTTGCGTAGCGCCAACCACGCTCACTCAAGTTGGCGTCTCCTCCAATCTGGCCGGTGAGGTTAAATTCCGACTCTCCGTGCCTGGAGAGCCAGATGGAGCGTGGTTTGATGTGTAGGTTCATAACGTAGTAGACAATCCGAGATTCCAAGTAGCTCTCGATTCTGTTCAAGACAATCTTCTCGTTGACGTTGACCAACTTGATGAAGGTGACGTTGCTGTCGGACGACGCATCCATGGTTTGGTAGGTCAGCTCGTAGTGCTTGATTCTCTGCAAAAAGTCGTCGGTAGCAAAGTCGTTGTGCTTGTCAATGTAGTCCGGGCTGGTTGTCTTCACATCCAAAATGTTCTGCAATATGAGGTTGTCGTCGTTGCACCAAGACTCAAGGAACATGGGCTCAATGGAGTTTTCTCTGCAGAGCTTCAAGATGTAGTCCCTTCTTTCTCTGGTCAGATTGGTGGCATCCAAGATCCCGACCACTCCCTCCTCTTCAACAAACCACTTCATCATGTCGACGGTGGCTATGTTGATGGCCTCCTTCCTGTACTCCAAACCATCCTTGTTATTAGGATCAAAAAAGTCGGCATCCACAGAATGCTCCTTCGGAACAATCTGGCGTCTGTACGAACCCACATTGAAGCACTTGGACTTTATCAGCAACCACAGAAGGTATCTCACAATCTTTTGTGCAATGAGAGACTTCCCACGGGCTGGCAATCCCACCATAACAACACACACTCTCACGTTCTCAACATGGGAAATGGAATACACTGGCATTTCCGGTAAAGCGCTGTCGATTTATTCTCTCGGTGTATCTTTCTCTTGGTACAATACCTAAATGATTGATTGTCCAAATTTTTTGTAGCGAAATGCGGAGACATACAGAAAAAGTATATACCCATTGACAGTAAGCACAAAACATGTCATCCTGCCCCCTCCGCCCAACAAAAGCCTAATCCTACGGCGTAGACATCGACACTACAACTCCCAATCCTCTGGCAGCACGACCACGTGCTAACCTCACCTCCACCTCCGCAAAATACAACACATTCATCTTGTGATCAAATGCCCTCTTGGTGAGGCGATGTATTCGGTATTTTTGATTTTCGCCTGGCCACGAGACAGGTGCTTAACCCCCTGGAACTGTGTACGTTCTTCCACGGATAAAGTAAAAACCGCCCACGACAACTATAACCTTGTCTTCGGCCCTAAACTTCTACATCGCGTATCCCGCAGCTGTAGCCCGCAAAGTCACGTCATTATTTCGGTATGCTCGAGGTGAAGTGATTATTACGATCTTATTGCCTCTCACGCTATTTTTCTCCGACTTTGGGCCTGGGCCCGTCGTTTAGCTGTGAGCCCGCTTGTTTTGGGAAGGTCGTGTCCGGGGATCAAACAAAATTATATCTTACATTGATAAAGATTCTCCCGATTGTACACAAGAGCAGCATCTAAGCATGAGGAGGATTCTTAACAGGACAGGCTCCAGCAGCAAAGATTCGCGAGACAGGCCCGACATCTCACCCAGGAACAGCATGTCCACTGGCGACTCGGATGATATGTCAGAGGTGTTTCGGGACTTGGCTGGCAGACTGAACTCTGTTGCTTCTGTTTCGCCAAACACTCGAGCCACCCCCAGTTCATCAGAAAGAGGGATTTTCAGCTTCACAAACGACCTCAACTTGAACATGAACCCCTCCATATCTGACGTGGCACTGTCCTTATTCACCAAGGACTCAGAGGGGAAATCCATCTTTTCGAGATCCAGGAAAACCTTTTCCACCAAGCAGTCGCTGTACAACGCTTCTATAGATAAAAAGCAGCAGCAGCAGCAGCAGCAACCCTCAACATCCTTCAGCTCCCAACCCTTGCAGATCTTGACTATCGCAGAAGAGTCCAAGGATGACGACAGAATGCCCTTTGAGCTTGTTGCAGACAGACTCAAGCTCCTTTACGACGACCTCGCTTACATTATGAACCAGTTCAACAACTCCAACATCAACTTGTCCTTGGCAGTCATCAACCTGATCGACTGTTTCAAGAACTTCAACGCCTTTGTCGACAAACTCCCCCGTGACAACTGGAACTTTACTTCCTACAGCAACTCACTGGTGAGAAAAATCTTGAAGATATACTTGAATTTCTACGACAACTTACTTTCCGACGAGGTCTACATCAAGCTTAAGTTGTTGTTGGTCAAGAACTTTAATGACTTTGCCCAGAAATTAGACACCAACGAGGACCCTGCCACGTTCAGTGGCAACCAGTCCTTTGGAATCGTCAAACCTCAAAACTTTGCTATAGGCTGCAACGATGGCTTGCAGTTGCCCGACGAGGATGTCTTGGTTCGTATTCTTGAGAAGATCTCACAGACCCCAATATCAGTTAAAGAACAAAACGGTGCGTTCATCGCTCCTATCATTAGAGGTATCAACAGCAGGTTGAGTATTTTGTGCTTATACTTTGGGTATCCAAACCCCACCGATTATCATAGAAAGTTTGTTAAAAGTTTGCATGGCTTGTACGACGAGATCCACATCATCATAGCCAAAAACCAAATAGAGTTAGCGAGTCTGAGCTCGGAAGTTGCGTCCATGAATGCGATTTCAAAGTTGGCCAGCTTCTACAGCAAAGACAAGTACAAAAAGAAGGCTGAAGTACCACCTTCCGATCCTATTATACAAACCGGTCCTCCTGTTCAGCAGCAGTACATTTCTGCGTCTCCTCTGGTGAACAAGTTCAAGCTTCCATTTAGAGTACCGACAGACCCCGAGAGGCCACCAATGTCGCTCTCGTTGTCCATAGAAACTTCGCTGAGAACATCCGGAACTATGGGTGGCTACATCTACCCTATTATCGACCACCAGAAACAGCCCCACTTGGGGTCTTACGCCAACTCGAAGTTTGCCATTTCTTGTGGGCACGTTTGTTTGGACTCTGCATCCTCCACCACCACCGAGTACCCCCACGTTTCTGCTCCTTCCTCTGTTCTCATTGGGCTCTATAAGCAAGCATTAACGGCCCAGTACCAAAAGGTGATCAACAGTGTGCAAGACGAATTTGTAGTTTCCGAGCAAGCCGCCGCATACGGCTCTGTTATCAAGCAGGTGGAGGACATGTTCCCTATGAAGAGAGTCAAGGTGACAGACCCAAAGACCAAGCAAGAAAAGGTTGAGTTCCGCAACTTGCCGGCCACCAGATTCGGTCAAATCATCTGGGGTGAAAGAACGTTGATCCAGGTGGACTTGAAGAATAAATCCGAGAAGAAATTACTGGACTTGGCCATCATCAAGGTCAACAAAAACTTGCAATGCGACCAAAACTACTTGGGTGACGACATTCCGTTTAACGAGTACGACCCTGCTCTTATGTTTGACAACTTGTATGTTCGCCAAATCATTAACTTGACGAGACACACGCCAAACAGCTTGCGCACCAACATCGAAGACGTCGACTCAGACTTATCGGACGAAACAAGAGGTACCCACAACGGATTGTCCGTTTTTAAGTACGGTTCTACCACCAAGTACACCAGAGGAAACTTGAATGGCATCAAGTTGGTCTACTGGCTCGACGGTGCCATCCACTCCTCCGAGTTCATTGTCAACTCCATCGAGCACAATGCCAGTTTTGCCGCAGGCGGTGACTCTGGATCGTGGGTTTTGACCAAGTTGGAAGACATCAGGGCCAGCAAAAAGGGTCTTGGTGTCTTGGGTATGCTCCACTCATACGATGGTGAATTTAAACAGTTTGGTTTGTTCACCCCAATGTGTGAGATCTTGGACCGCTTGCGTGAGGTCACAGGTATCACCTGGGGCATTGTAGGTGTAGCTCCAGAAAAGCAACATCAAAACGACGAGTCCCACCTTGACTCTGAAAACGACTTGGATGACAGTGATACCAGCTCCTTGAACGACGGTGAGCTTCCTCCAGATATTGACTAAATCCGACTGTACGCGAATATTTATGAGTTTAATTTTTTCTTGTAGATAAATCTTATCCAAAGTAGAGACGACAGAATGGCAAGCAACGGAACCAAGGCCTTGACCATCGTGTTTGTATCCGTCTTGAGTTGGTACTCAGGCCTCAAGTTCTGGAAGCCTTTGGTGGTGTAAGTACATTTAAGGATATCTTCTATTTGGCCAAGTTTTATTAACACACAAAGTGAGCACCTCAAGGAAGATGGTGCTTTAAGAACTGACATTGACATAGAGGTCAACGATGACCAACCTCAATCGTGGGAAGACTTGAAACACAGAGTTAAAACCGCAATACATCCTGATTTGAAAGACGAATACGAGAGACAGAAGCAGTCCAACTTGGAGAAGAACCTTAAGCTTCTTGAAGAGATAAGAAAGGAACAGGAAAAGAAATAGAATGCTAGGTTTTGGACATGCGCTAGGTTGGACTTTGAAGGGCTTTTGCTTAGAGTCGCAAGTTTGCTTAAAACGACCAGTTTGAGGTAAGTAGACCAAGTTTGGGTTTCAGATCAAGCAAAATCAGAGCAATGTCGTGCTATTTTACGGAAGCTCAACTACCACAAGTAAGGTTTGGTACCCGAACCCAGAGATGACTTTGTTTGCTACTGCTCTCCCGCCTTGGAGCTTTACTGAGACCAATTTTGACTCCAAATGGTATCAATGTACATAGAATTTCAGATATCGCACAGAATCGCCACCAACAAAGTAGCGCCACCGATGTCTAGCGCCACCAACGGCAAAAGCACACACTGCACTACGATGAATGTAACGCCGCTCTGTGCCCAATGGCAATGGCAACCCTGTAGATTGGACCATGTCTGTGGAACGGCTGTCTCACGTGGCATTTGTATATAACTGTCTCGGTTGCATTTCAACTCGCACCAGCAATTTTCAATTTTTTTAAACATCTCATCTCTCTAAAACACAATGGCCAAGCTCAAGAGAAGAGGAAAGAACTCCAAGGCTAGATTGAATCCCATCCAAGGAAAGGCGGACCCTGCCAAAGAGGAGTCCACCCGTCAATCGAAAGTTTTACCGTTAATGCAGAAATTACAGCTGCCTATTCCAAACGACAAATCGATGGCGCTTGGCGCCATCACCATATTGTGTGAAGATGCACACATGAGGCAGATGTTTTTAAAGGAAAAGTTAATCTCCATTCTTTTGGAGAAGTGTGTCAACGATGCCAACCAGGAGATTGCAGTGGAAACAGTTGGATTGTTGAGAAACTTGGGGATTGAAGAAGGGTACGACGTCTTAACCCACCTCTGGAGATCTGGGATTTGGACCACCCTTGAAGCAGCATTAACCAAGATTGAGACTTCCATCAAGTTCTTGATGGAGAACTCTGAAAAGGACAAATCCAAGGTTCAGTTGTTGTATGACTACGCCGAAAACGTTTTGTCGTTGATTGTGACCTTAGCTTGCGGGTCTGATGCATTATTCGAAGGTGTGTTCAAAAACATCGACCCTGCATTGAATCTTGTTCAGTCCTTGATCCAAAACCAGATTGGGTCCGGCTCTTTCAAGGTCTCCAACCAGCTTTTCATTGCCCTTATTTCCTTCATGTACGAGTTTTCCGTTGAGTCCACCGACTTTATCGTCAAGGCCAACTTTGACTTTGAGACTGTCAAAAAGTACCTTGAAGTGAACCCCAGCGCATCCCAAACTTCATGGGGACGTCTAATTCTCGTGTATTTGGAAGGAATTAGATTTAACAACTTGGAAGTGGCTAATCTTCCTATCCCAACAGACGACTTGTACAAGAACGTTTCTGGGCTTGTCACTCAGATCGACTTGGAGGTTCTCAAAGAAAGCATCATTAGAACAAACAATCCAGACAACTCCAAGCCAGTGGTGAATGAAGACTCAACTATTGTCAAGGAGCTAAACAAGAGTAACGCAGAGAAGAACCGTAACAAGCACGAGTTGTCCACCATCGAAGTGTCGCTCGACATCTTTGCCTCTTTGTTGGAATACAGTGCCAGTGCTGAAGAAGATATATCTATTACCAAAGAAACTGTGTACGACGTGGTTCTTGCATTAATCAAGTTTGAAGTAAATAACAACCAGATTCTCTCGTTGTTGAACAAGATGTTGGTTGCCCTCAACAATTACGTCTGGCTCTTGGTTGAGTACGACAACGACGACTTTGATTCTGCTGAGTTGTGGAATACCTTGAGTCTGATCAACTCTCCTGACTTAGACGTCCAGAAGAATGTTTTAGCTGTGTTGAGTGGAGGTTTCCGTCTATTTGACTTCAGTGAGAACGCCTTGACTATGGTTCCATCTTTGGTGCAGCGCGGCCACGAACTTAAAGATCATTATCTTAACGAGGATGCGCTCGATTTGACCCAAAGTATCGTAGAGTTCTTGGGATTGGTTGTTTCTTCTGTCGATAACGTTCAAACCCTCGAGGCCGTCGCTCCCTTCTTGCTTACAAACATGGAATTCTACTTGACTCAGGAAAATCCGTTGGCCATCGGTATTGCCTTGACGAGTCTCGACTACTTTTTCGACATATTCGGCAATGATAACGAGCATTACGATCAGTTGTACGCCAACGCTGGTTACAATGCCAAGCTTATTGAAGTTGAACAACAGCTCAAGGTCGTCTATAAGAGAATCGATAAGAACATATATTCAGGCTTGAAGTTTAGGGCGAACGAAGTGTCCAACAACTTGTCTAGGTTCATAAAATATAAGGAATAGAGTACAGCAGGCAGTGGCTCTGCATACCTGGGACTTTGGATTAATTGTATATTGTAGACATGTAATAAAGTTTGTGTTGACCGTTGATGTAGTAAGTGCGTTGTCGCGGAAATGCGTGTCCGCTGATGCAGCGACGTTTTACAACCCAAGCCTCACATCAATTGCACCAGCCCACCCATAACCTGCTTCTATATGAAGTATGAGCTACATCTGAAGTGACAGTACATCCCCTAAGGTGAATTGAGCAGCTGGAGGTTGAAACAAAACTGCAAATCATACTTGTTAGTGCGGCTACATTATTGCATGACTGCCTTCTTCGCCGCCCTAAATCGCCCAGCCTACTTAGCCACCCAAGGAATCTGGCCAAAAAGCGGATTCACCTGCTCACAGACTTCGGAATGACCAAATCTGGTCCATTATCCAGCTGTTTGTCGCGTGCGATTTGTCTGTTCACATCCAAGCTCTTATCAGTGACTGTCGGCTACATTGAGTGTGGAATCGTTATAATTCAGTATATACATTACCCTATCCTCTATTACAATAAATAAACGTCTTCACGCGAAGCTAATAAGTTTCTCAAAGGACTGCCAAGTCGTTGCAGTCGTGGTCGCCTGTTTTCAGCGTACTCTCGATTCAATAATCGTTTCTGTATTTCTAGCTCGCCAGCCGATAGCCTCGTCTGAGTGGGACTCTGTATATGCAGTTTAGTGGTATCTTCTTCCTCTTTCTTCACGAGCGGCTCCTTTTCTCGTGCCTTGGTTTTGTCTATAAGGTCGTATTTTGGATATTCCATATGCTCTGGCAAAATCAACCAGTACTCCGGTTGAAACCACAATTCATCCACGGGTAGTGTTCTGCCAGGTCTTCTTTTGAAAGGTTTTGTGATTTTGTTTCTGTCGTTGATCCTGATCGCAGGAGCCTTGACGTTAGGTTCATTGATCCATGGTTCCACCTCATTTCGATCTATCATTTTGCACTAAACCCCCAGCTTGAAATACTAACTTTAATTTAAACTGTGGTAGGGGTTTCGTGATTTTGTGTTGTAGCTCGAAACGCATCACATGACCGAGAAAAAGAAAAATGACCTCAAAATTGTAGGGCCACAATGCAGGATCATATAGTGTGTGCATATTTACGGTGTCAAATTACGAGCCTCCGCAACAATACATCCTCGATTTCTCGGGTGTTCACACCAAAAAGTGCTCAATTAGACACGGAATGAGTGGACCAAGAGTTTGAAGTGGGCCTGATGGGGATACCAAGAACATTTCGAGTCTCCATTATGTACGTGGCTGACAAAATTAGGTGGGGAGCCTGGGGCTGAAAATATTTGCAGCCACGCGAGACCAAATTGTACCGAGCTACATGAGAAAACAAATACTTTTCACGTACCCCAAGTATCAAAGTCATTGAAGGCTGAGATTGGCAGTTGATTGTGATTACTATATGAACTGAAGAGGTTACTGGATGTGATGATAGAAGTCGCAGGCCAAATAAACATAGACGGGTGCTGTTCTCAGTGAAAAGTTAACTAATGGGCCCCTACACGTCGAAGTATTCTTAGAATATCATTCAGCAGCCCTCAAAAATATAAAAGTAGCAATATCACTATACTTCCGTAATTCCTTAAACCTCATTTTCAGCAAGTTCAACTGAATTACTAATACTTCCTGTTGGCCACATCTTCTAGGGTCCTAAAAACTTAACCATCTATTAATTAATATACAAATGCAATAACTTTTACTCTGTCCATGGCAAGGACAATTCGGGCCAAACTCTCTTGTACATAGCCATGGCCACAGTGTCTTGAGAAGTCAACTTACCATCAAATTGAGCCTTGAAGTACCCATGCGTACCCAAAGATTCCTTAATAAAACCAGTTCTACCGGACTTAGTAAACAAAGGAATAGCCTTAAACCAGTTGATGTCCTCAGCATTAAAGAACATGTAACGGACAGTGACAACACGCTTGTGGATCTTGACAGGATGACCTGTCAAAACAGCACGTTGGGCCAAAACTCTGGTATGGTCGCAATTCAAGAATGTTCCTTGACCCACAAACTCCACTTGGCCTTCCTCGCTGGTCTTGAAGTAGATCACTGGAGCGTTGTAGAACAAGACTGGGGCGATAGCACTAGCAATCACAAAGTTTCCAGGATGTGCGAAATTTTCATATTTATGAACGTTGTTGGCGTTATTAGATGCTTGGTTAAATGCCGGGTTAATGACTTGTCTTCTAGGACCGTACTGGACAATAATTGATTCCTTAGCTGGGATTGGTTCCTCGTAGTCTTCCCAGGATTCAAACGAAAAGTTACAAACTGCTAACTTATGCTCATGTTGCAACAATCCGTAGACGCTGAATGGAATAGCAGAGGTGTTAATTCTCTCCAAAAGAAGAGAAGGGGCACGAATAAAGATTCTGGCCTTGGTTCCAATGTTAACTTGAGCTTCCTTAATGGCTTCCTTAATGACCCTGTTTTTAGTAGCCTTGTAATTGTTGATTCTTAACAATCTGTTCCAGACACTAGGTGCTTCAATGTCATACTCGTCGTAGTCCCAATCACAGTTACCCAAACTCTTGATTCCTCTGAATGCCTTCAAGCGTTCTTTACCGCTTTCGGTAGGGTGCAATTCCAACTCATCTGGGAACTCCAAGTCTTCCTTGGCCATCTTACGGTACTCTTCTAATTGACGTTCTTCCTCCTCTGGGGCAAAATCAACATGCATTTCGGTTTCACCAAATTCGGTGGGGGCATATTCAGTGACAGCTTCAGCTCCAACAGGAACGTCGTCTTCCATGTCGACTTCATCTTCGTATTCGTTCACAAAGTCAGCCTCATCAGCTTCTTCTGCATCGGATGCGTCTTCCAAAACATCGTCAACAAGCCACTTGGCTTGGTATTCCGAGGTTCCCTTAGGAGCCTTGAAACGTCTAAGATTAGCGGTGTTATCGCTAGCATCAAAGTAGTTTCTTCCTTCCATTCTGACTCCCAATTCTTGATCCTCTTCGTAGAAGTCTCCGTCCATGTCGATTTCTTCTGGGTTGAGCTCTTCCAAAGATTCTTGCTCAGCAGAAGGCTCATAATTGGCAGTTTCTTGACGGGAAAGCTTTTCAATCTTGTCTACTTGGAAATCCCCGTAACCTGGAATATGAACGAGTCTGTCTGCATTGAATCCTAAACCACGAACTGTACCTTCAACTACAAGAGACCCTTGAGTCAAGTCATCAGAAGACCAAGTTACCGAATCGGCAACCATGTATCCCCTGTTATCTCTCCAATTGACCCCCTTAGGAAATTTCTGGCAGATGTATCTCAAGGAGTTTGCTCTTTCCGATTCGATATCTAATGCGTACAACTTTTCTTCTGCTGGGAAAAAGTGGTTGAAAAAGGATTGCAATGATTGTCTAATGTCCAACTGTAAGTTTCTCTTTGGGTAGGCAGTAGCAAGGTTAGGCAAGACACCAACCACAGTTGCAATACCTTGTGCAACCACTCCTCTAAGGATTTGTTCACCATACTCCTTCTCGACTTCTTGTTCAGCAGAGATCCCGAAGATCACAAAATCAGACACTTTGGCGGCATCCAAAACTGCTAAGATACTGTTCTGGTCTGGAACGATGACCTTCAAGTTAGACTTAAAACGGTTGATTTTGACGTCGGTAACAGATGGTAATTCGAAGTTGTAGGGTTGTTCTTGTTCTGCATTGAATAAGTCTGCGGCAATCTTGTGTGGAGCGATATCCGGAGTAAGAGCAATGATGGTTACAATTCTCTCAGCACCACTACTCCCATCAAAGAGGTTTCTCGTGATCTTCGACTCCAATATCTTTTGATTTTTCAATTGCTTAGCTAAGTTCTTCCTTTCCAATCTGGACACAACCTTGTTACCTGGTTTCGTCTGAGATGCGGATTCCTTCTCGACCTTCCCCTTGTGCAATTTCTTTAACTGGCCCTTGGAGGCATGCTTAGACTTGAATGGCTTGTGCTCATTCTTCAATGTGCTACGGTGTGAGTGACCTCCCTTTGCCATGGTAGATTTATGGTAACCGCTGCAGTGATAAACTTCAGATGAGCTATAAAGTTTTTTGTCCTAGTAAATTGATCTCATCGTAGTAACGTGTATTTCACGTGAGTCTATATAGGGCTCTGCCCTGACGCGCTTAGTTGCGCTACCAAAAAAAGGAGGATCCTGCGCGTCTTAAGGCTTGCAGTAGGGGTTTTCACAGCGCGCAGCCTGGCAAACTCTGCGGGACTGGGAGAAAAAAAATTGAAAATCTTTATTCAAAAATCTTTTGATATTATATCAACGAAGTTATAGACAATTGTATGTACACATGAAATACGACCAGCAAGTGGACGAGTGATGTCGGATTATTGAACCTATGAAGGATTCCACGAATTTACTTTAAGTCACCCTCAAATACAGTCTTGAATTCCAGTCCATTTGTCATTAGATTGAATTTTTTCAGTATACTAACTTTATTAGCAATATGGCTCACGAATCTGTTTGGTATTCCCACCCAAGAAACTACGGTAAAGGTTCTAGACAATGTCGTGTCTGTTCCTCCCACTCCGGTTTGATTAGAAAGTACGGTATTGACATGTGCCGTCAATGTTTCAGAGAAAGAGCTTCTGACATCGGTTTCAACAAGTACCGTTAAGATGCTTCATTCAATCGATTAAAGGTTACATAATTAATGTTTGAATAAAAATTACGCTTTATTTGTACAGTATGATCCATGTAGCATGACAGGTGACCAGTCGCTTGTTAGTGGTGACCATTCATAAGCCAACGAGTCATAACAACTTTTGAAGGGAAACGTGTGGAGGAAGTATAAACGTGTAGAAACAGAAAGATCGAAATAACTTCAGATTACAAATGAATAACCATTAAATGCATTAACTTCAATCAATCTTGACTTAGTTTCCCTTATTCACATAAAGCTTCAGCGTTTGCAAGTGGATACTATCGCTTATTTCGAAACATTCGCACTAAGTGAATACTGGCAATGCCGTGCCATAGGGGTTCACCATCATACTACACATCAAAGAACTCCACTGTAACTTTGAACTAACTCCTTAACACACGATGTCAACCACAGATGATGACATCAGCTTCTTCTTCGTTTTCTCTACAGATATATCCCAAAAATAATATCGACATTCGAAAATCATCGCCTCACCTAAGAGACCCAACGATAATCAAACTTCCTAGCTGGGAGTGCTTGCTCTCGGGAATGCAAACATTTAGATAAAATGGCAACGAGTATAACTTGACAATTTACATTATCTCGTCGTGGCAAATATTCCCTTTTACTTTTTGATTGGGGAAAAAAGGAAATCATTAGAGGGGGCGGACTTTGGCTCGTTTATATACTGGGTAGAGAAGAAAAAAGCGGCATGTTTGTCCGGGTAATAAAAGTATACAGCATCAAGTAAGTGATTATGTGGAATGACAATAAATATGAAAATAAAACCCTATACCTGTAAAGCCTGATCAATATCGATTCTTAGGATCAATAGCGATCTAAGCAACCCGACCATTGTGATGAAGCTTGTGAATCCCACAGGGACCACTGCGAAAACCACAATGTTGTAAACGTTAAAGAAGCGAGCCCTCTTCTCGCCCTTCCTTAAATCAATGTTCAGAGTAACAAAGTTCTGAACAATATAAGTGAGTGTTAGTATACAGCTTATTAGGATCCATATGTGGAGGCCGTATTTGTATCCGTCTGCGGAGAATGTCAGAACGAGATATTGCTCGATTGTGATGATCATGGTAGACATTGACAACACCCGCACTATTGCTGCAGAGGTCAGGTACGTGACTATCCAGCGAATGATTAGGCCATCTAGAACTGAGTATGAGAGATACGCGGAAACGATACACCATAGGCCAGTTAAAAAGTGTTCTGGAAGTCTGGCACCCGTCAACGCGTTCATAAACTCCTGTTTGGTTTGAGAGTCAAGGGATTCGTAGGAGATACCAACTTGATTATGCAAGTTAATGTTGTAGGCGTTGTTTGCGCTGTCAAAGAAGACTCTTTTCCAGGATTGTACCAACCCTATCAAGGGAGGGATCAAGGCAACGTCTCGGCAGAAGGCAAGGGCAAAGTGCTGCCTTGCATTTAAAAACTTGAGGCCTACCTGCTTGATCGAGGTGGTTTCGGACATGTTGGACGGTGGCTGGATGGCATTATTAAGGGTCGACGTTGACGTTGAGGTCACCGCAGTGGTAGGTATCGGTCTTAACAAGTCCTGGGAAACCACAGAACTGGCACGTGAGGGCACCTCCTCCTGTTGCCGCCTATCTTGATGTAACATTTGCGAGGTCTCGTAAGATGGAACTGCTTCATTGGGATCATAACCAAACTCACTGGTCAGTCCGAGTTGCTGGGGCGGAGTATGCACTTGGCTCTGCGGTTGGCTCAGTGTTTGCAGAGGAGTTGATTGAAGACTGTGGCTATGCGAGGCACCATGACGATACAGACCTGTGTAATCATCATCAACCTGGTGCGATTGTAGGTCGGTGTTGAACCGCCTCCTAATAGCTTCCATTAGAGCCATTTCAATTACAAATTGATGCCAGCAAGTTCCTCGTAATTAGTCTGATTATGCTTATAGTCAGGATATGAAGTCAGACCAAACAAAAAAATTAAAAAATAAATTGTTCAAGTTCGTAAAAAAAAAAAAAAGAGAGACACACGCCTTAATTTACACCCACACGTCCTGCTCTTACGAACATGACCGTACAGCAAGAATCAAGGAAGGTGTGTGGATATCTACGTCTAGTTAAGATTCATTGAATGCTATATATATTGTTTCGATCGTTTAGACTCGAAATCAAAGTACGATTGGTATACACTATCCCAAATTTGATATAAAAAATCAAAATAGGTATATTGATTTTTGTTACTTCAGTTTCTCGTGATGTGCAGTAAGACATGCTTCATGCTTGGGGTATAAGGAGGTATACATAAAAATAATTAGCTATAAGAAGAATTAAACTTAGATGGCTTCCAATTGTTGACTAATTTCTTCCAATTCAGCCTTGGAAGAGTTGTATTGTTCAGTCAATTCTTCAAACTTCTTTTCCCATTCTTCCTTTTCGGATTCCAAAGAAGCAACCTTTCTTTCCAATTGTTCAGCCTTGATATCGGTTTCTCTCAACTTTTCGGTAGTTTCCTTCAAGTTTCTGTCGGCTTCTTCCAATTCTTCTTCCAAAACTTGGTTCTTCTTGGTGTAGTTGTCGTTAGAAGTCTTCAAGGAGTGAGATTCGTCAGCGGTTTGCTTGATTTCATCCAAGTCAGTTTCCAACTTTTCAACTTGTTCTTCCAAGACTTGGTTCTTTCTGGTCAAGGCTTGGATTTGGTGGTCCTTGTCCAAGTTTTCTTGTTCCAATTCCTTGATTCTGTCACTCAATTCATCAGCCTTTTCTTGCCACTTTTCAGCGTCCAACTTCAAGTTGTTGATTTTCTAAAAATACCTGTTAGTCCTGTGTTTCAAACTGACTCCTCCGTAGGGCCTTAGCTTGGTTTAGACCTCGAGAATGACCTGCTATCCTTATCGCCTTCCGTGTGATTGATCTCTTTGATTTTAGGGAGCGTGTTGTTTTGGCCACCACATCAAAAAAAATCAACCTCCCCCTAAAAAAGAAAAACCAAGTCTATATCTCCTGCTAAACCAATCAATCAATCCCCGTCCAATTGCATCAGAAACTTACTTCCTTGAGCTTATCCATTGTGTGTATATATAATTCGATAGATTCTAATAAAAAAAAAAGAACAAATACCGATAGCTTAAAAAAAGAAAACTAGGCAAGTATATAAATTTTTTATATGGTGCTCAGATCTTGTTTTTCCCTGTTGTTATTTGTTGTTATGATCCGGGCATTCGTCAAGCCCGTATGCAGTACAAATCATGTGGTCGCGTTTGCACACTGAGACGTTTTCCACCGCATTTAGGCAAAATCGAGTGGGGCTATTGACATACAAGAGGGAACAGACGGGCCTGGTTTTGCAATTACAATTACCTAGTTAGATATAAAATACAAACGTACATATGAATGATCCAGTAAAGTAGGGGTAATCTGCACCTCTTTGAGGCATTCAGGTTGCAAACTTTAAAAATCGAAAGGTGATTCATCTCGCTAATTCGCACACACTAATTTTAGTGCTAAATCGATATCGGTCCTGCATACAACCCAGGACGAGTCCGTTTAGCCAGCCATCTATGCAAACAAGGCAGAATAAGAATGGCATGCAATTCCAGTTAGCAATCGTTATATAACCTTTTTTTGCCCACCTCAACTGTCTCCTTGACGATAATGAACTTATCACCTTCACAACTTTGATATCGCTAGCTCTAGATTATATATTCAAAGTCACATCCATATTCGCAGATTATTTTATTCAGAAAGAAAGCTAGACAGGCCTCACGCTCCCCCTAAATTACAAAATGATATCAGGTACGGCCCGTACGTCATCTGATGAATCTTTTGTGACTGCCTACAATGGCAGAGGGTCGTCTCTGTTTTCACTACCTTCAAGTGAATACGGGTACCGGGCCCCTTCGTCGGGGGCCCCTTCTCCAACGAGACTTCTTCGCCATACTTTGCAGCCACAAGCGTATTTTTCAAATCACCAAAGTTTACTTCAATTCCCACCAAGCATTTCTCCTCCAGAGTCAAGAGAGTCCTCCGAGTCCCCTCCGCGGTCTAGGCGTCCTTCTACGCCTTCCCCAACCAGGCACATGATGTTCATTCATCCCTACGGAACCTCTGCAACGGAAATATCACCACAGTTCCGTCAGGGCCCAACTCCTTCACCCGTCAAGCACCAAATGGCTTCTGAGGCCTATTCCATAACAACTATGTCCACTTCCACTGCTTCCAAGCATTCAAACTCCCCACATAGGCGCTCTGCTCCTTCCTTGCATCACCAGTTTCCCTCATTAACAAATCTTTCGCAGCCATCGCTCTCGGTGGGCACTCCCTCACAAGGAAATGCATCCCCCATACAGACCCCTGGCCAGTCCCCAGTAAAGACAATAGCGTCGAGCAGAGCCACTAAGAAATCTCCGTTTTCGCAGAACCGTGTGTCTGCTTCAATGTCTCCCCCACCTTCGTCCGTGCCCCCTCTGACTCCTACAAGGGCCCACCATCAAAGAACTGCATCTAACCCATTTGATATCATTTACGATCCTAATATATCTTACGATTCAAGAAGAACTTCTGCATTCCTTACAAGCCCTTCCAATAAAATCATTCCAGAAGGCGCTTGGATGGGGAACAGAATCCCGACCCAAGGAACTGAAAGCGTACACCCGCATGCTGCTGCATCCAGGTCCCCCCAAGGTATCCCTCCACATTTGTCAGCAAATAGAGCATTTCAGAACCAGCCTGCTTATTTCCCTACTCTGTACAACACGCCAGGAAACAGAATGTCCCAAGGAGTTCCTGTAAATAGGTCCAGCAAAGGAACAATGTACAGCAGTGTGCCAAGCACTTACAGTACCGGCACTAGTCAACCGGGGATGGAACAGACTCCTCCAACTATAAACACAGCATTTCAGGGTGGTACCCACATACCAGGCCGCGTATTACCATACCCCCCTATGAGTCAAGGCAAGCAATTCCTGCCTCCTCCCATCGTAACCATTATAGAAAAGAGTCCTACTTTAAGACGGACTGGATCGGTAATATCCACATCAGCATCACTCAGAAACAGGAACAAAATTAAGAGGAGAAATAAAACGATTCATAGATCACCCTCACTGTCGTCAGACAAGAGCGACAAGGAGTTGAAACGTTCATTGAAAGACCGCATAAAGTTCACTTTCCCTGTGAAAAGGAGAACTTCTTTAAGATATACCAAAATCAAAAGGCCACCTCAGAAGCCAAATTTCACGAATTACGACGAATTCATACATTTCATTAAGAACAACTATTCATGGCAGACCTTACGCGAATCA